>JAJQJQ010000035.1:677572-1355144 GCA_028622995.1 Panagrolaimus kolymaensis
TGTCGTTGAACGGATGAAGAGTAAAATGATTGTGATTGGTTTTGTGGCCGATATTTTATCTTTATTTGTTCGTTTATTTTCTGAAAAGTTTTGGAATCGAATCAATTTTTCCGATATTGCCGATGTTATAAGTTTAAGAGGAAGCTTGTTTTTCGTATATCCTTACACCAACCCATAGCTTTATCTTTTTAAAATTTCTCTAAAGCTTACTTTTAAATCATCCAAAATTGTTTTCTTTAAATTATGAATTGCTCCAATAATATTTTTGCATTCGTTTAGCGCTTCTGGCGGAACTGCACCATCATAAATTCTCAACAATTCTTCTAGATAATGCTTTTTTGCAAACAAATAATATAGTTCAATTGCATTAAATTCCACTAAAGTATCGCTATTTTGAAACACTTGCATACCCAATTCATAGTTACAAACTACAGTATTGATAAAATTCATCATCCATGCTTCTGTTTCAGTCATGACAAGGTTCTCGGGTATTACATCAGCTGGCATCTAAAAAATTAGTGTAAAAATTTTTTGAGAAGAAGGTTTTAGCTTACATTTTGAGCAAGATTAACATTAGTCGGGAATTTTGAGAATAATTTTATATGAGCGATAGAATATGCAACAAATTTTTGTGTTCCACGTAAAATTACTGGTAATGGTATATTATCAATCACTTCCCATTGCCATTGACACATTGCATTTTGAAAGGGTTCAAAATTATTTGCAATTTCTTTTGGAAAATTCACTATCATATTCCAAATTGGTGTCAAAGGCTTACGCATAACATTATTTTGTGGAAAAATTTGCGATGATAATCTTTTATTCATTTTCTGAATTCGTGCATTTATTTTTCTTTGCGCTGCTTCAAACCTCATTTGTCTTTGGGATGGTTGCAATATTCCTCCAATTCTTCTTCGTCGACGACGGATAGTTGGCTGCTTCTTTTCTCCAGCCAATCCCGCTTCAGATGATGTTAAGTTAGGTAAAGATGAAGCTGGTTGAGGCGTTTCTGAAGCTGTTGAAGAAGATTCATCATCAATTTGAATAACTTCAGGGATATTTGACTTTAAAAATGCAACATGTTCTTCTTTTTTGGTTACATTTGATCTGTATAATGATGGAAAGCCACCATTACCTATTTCTTCGCTTAAATTATTATGAGTTTCAGGAATTGGGTTAGGCTCATTTTCTGCAATTATTATCAACATTATTATGCTTTTAATGTTAAAATTTTTTTTTCTTTTATGATAACAAACAATCCCACACCAAAAAGGTTTGTTATCAACTTTGACCTTTCAAGTCAAAGTCTTGCTTTTTTTGATTAACGATAAGGCTCTAATAATTTTGGATGGGACAACTAAATAATGCATTTTACAATAATTGAGAACATTTTCGAAAGCTTGTTTTATTAGCATAAGATGCAAGCTTACCATTATTAGACTTGGGTGTCACACTAGCTTCACGATTTCCTTCGATACTTGAATTTTCAGTCTTTGGTGATTCGCTTGGCGTTTCACTAACTTCTCCATCTTTGTCATCATCTAGAAAGCATGGAAATTATTTTTAGTTATAAATCTCAAAACTTACATTCAACTTTATTTCTTTTTGCTTCAGGGCTACTTGGTTCGCTTGACATTCGACTCGCTTGACTTCGGGTTCTAACATCAAGCGTCATAGTTATAAAATTTTATCAGCTATGTATTTGTGAAACACACTTTTAGTTTTTTTTAGCTTTTTTTTTAAACAAGAGTTAAGAAGAAGAAAAAACGTTAGATTCCAAAAATGGTCATAAGTTGTTATGTTTGCTGATATGAAAAATGTTGCTTTCTGTGTATGTGTGCCCTTATTTCAATTTTAACGAGTCATCTTTAACTGTTATCATATGCTCCTATAAGTATACTCGGAAAAGTTTCTTATCAAAAATGATAGCTGCTTCTAGCCAAATCTTTCGATGTTAAAATTATTGTAAAAGGGACAAATTTTAGGTGAAAAATAAGAATAAATGCATGCGTGTAAAAGGGATAATTAAAGTCTCTTTATTTAGTGATTAAGAAATTTTTTAGTTATTTAAGAATATCAAAGCCTTTAAAACCAAATTAAAAGAACATAAGATTCAGCATTTGTAATTATTACATCATCCTAACATAAGTTAAAATTTGGCATCCTCGATAAAAAAGTGAAATGAAACATTTTTATATTATTGAAATTTTTTATTGACTAACTTCTTTTGACTTACCTTTTTTTGTGATAAGAATATCTCCCTTGGGTTCTTCGTTTAGAAGAGTACAATTACAGTATACCTTCTGATGACGGATGATGTTGCATTTTTTTAATAACCAAATTGAAATTATGTTTATCGTTTGTGTATTTTCATCTGCCATCGCGTTGCGTGATTATTTTTCTTTCTTTACAATTCGTTTGCTAATTAGACGCTATAATTATCTTCAAAATTTTCAGGATTTTGGATAAAAATGTCTGCTCCTATTGTTGATGTCACCGATTGTACACCAGAACTTGCGAAATTTTCTATTAGTAATATCGATTTATCTGTTGCAAATTCACTTCGTCGAGTTTTTATTGCTGAAGTTCCAACCATCGGTGAGTTTCTTTTACTTTTTTTACACTTACATTAATATATGATTGCGTTAATATTTTAGCAATTGATTGGGTTTCAATCGAAGTGAATAGTACTGTACTTCATGATGAATTTCTTGCACATCGTGTTGGTTTAATTCCACTTAAATCTTCTGGACAAGTGGATGCAATGCAATATTCTCGTGATTGTGAATGTTCAGAATTTTGTCCGAATTGTTCTGTTGAATTTACTCTTAATGTGGCTCAAAATGAAGAAGGTACACTTAAAATTACATCAGATGATTTAATTTCAAGTAATCCACAAGTTATTCCTGCAACTGCTGAAAATGATGCACCAATTACCATTGTTAAAATTCGTAAAGGTCAAGCTTTAAAGTTAAAAGCATATGCTAGAAAAGTATGATTTCGTTTTTTTTTGTTGCTAAAAGTTTTACATACATTGTCTTTTTAGGGTTTTGGTAAAGAACATGCGAAATGGAATCCAACAGGTGGTGTTGCATTTGAATATGATCCCGATAATGCATTACGTCATACAATTTTTGCAAAGCCTGAAGATTGGCCAAAATCTGAATATTCTCTATTAAGCAAAGGTCAACAAGCTGATTATGATCCATACAGTAAACCAACCAAATTTTACTTTGGTGTTGAATCATGTGGTTCTTTACAAGCAAAAGAAATTGTTCTCAGTGGTATTTCTGTACTCAAAGATAAATTGAATAACATTAGCTCTCAATTACAAGTTGAACTTTTACGTGAAGGACGTTGATATCGAGAAATGGATTTCAAATGTTTCAACTTTTTTACTACTAATTTTTTACGGTTGATGATATTACATATGTATTTGGTCTCATTTGTTATTGTTTTGTTTTTATCGCTTAATTTATAAATCATTTGCTTTACCGTGAATTCTATTTTATTTTGTAAATGGTTAATTAACCTTTGATATCTTTATGCAGCAATGCTTATTTTACAAAGCTTGCAATTTTTAGTCATGTCAGCGTTACCTAAAAAGCAAAAAGTTGCTGGAAGTTTAGCTGATAAATCTGTTGTCGAACAAATTCGAGTAAGTTTATTGTCACTTTTTCTTCTCAATATTTAATCAATTAAATTCTTTTTTTAGAAAGATCGTGATCAACATGCAGCAGCGCAACATAATAAAACCATTGATATGATTGATATCAAAAAGGTTGACAATCCTGCAGAAAAAGCAATTTTAGCTGAATTTGATCGTCGTCGAAAAGCTCGAACTTTAACTTTGCCAACTGATGATATTAAAGTTAAACTTATTCTTCGGAAACAGAATCATCCTATTTGTATGCCTTTTTTCACTCGTCTTTTTTTTGAACTTGTTTAATCAAATATTTTTAGGCTTATTTGGTGAAGATATTCTTGACAGACGGGAACGATTAAGAAAAATATTATCTGTATTACCTGAGGATGAAGTAACAACAATAATCCATTCTGTTGATAGAAAAGAACCAACGAAATCTGAATTGCCAGCAAATAATAAAAATTGGTATCATGAAGGTCCAGTAGAACTTCGAGATGCAAGAGTTATAATTGCTGATTATAGTCTTCCACGAGCTCAACGAAGATTACAAGTTGCACTTGAACGATCCAAGAAACCAACAACGGAGAAAGCTCTTCGAAGACAAGAACTTCATAAATGGATTCATTCAATTCAACTTCATGGATCTCAGGTAAGAAATTGTTGATCTTATTTGTCTTTTTATTAAAATTTTGGTTATAGAAAAATGCTATTTTAGGCTGCTGGTCTTCGTGCAGTGTCATTTTGTGAATTTTCACCTGATTCAAAACATATTATTACCTCATCATGGTGTGGACAAGCAACAATATGGTCAGTACCAAATTTACAAAAAGAAACTCAATTAATTGGACATGCTGATCAAGTTGGATGTGCCCGATTTCATCCATTAGCATACAGAGATGGAATGTCAACACTTACAGCAGCTTCATGTGATTATAGTGGAAGAGCATTATTATGGGCAGCTGATAAAGAAGAACCTTTAAGTGAATTAGAAGCACATGGAACTAGAGTTTCTCGATTAGCTTTTCATCCAAGTGGAAGATATTTAGCAACTTGTTGGTAAGTTTTACTGTCTTTTTTGCATCTTTTTTTAACCTTCGTTTATTTTAGTCACGATGCTTCATGGCGATTACATGATCTTACAATCAACAAAGAAATTCTTTTTCAAGAAGGACATAGTAAAGCTGTATTTGATATTGAATTTCAAGGTGATGGTTCTCTAGCTCTTACTGGTGGATATGATTGTTATGGACGCGCATGGGATTTACGAACTGGTAAATGTATTATGTTTCTTGAAGGTCATCAACAAGCTATTCATACTGTTGGTTGGCATCCTAATGGTTTCCATGTGGCTACTGGTTCAGCAGATAATAGTTGCAAAATTTGGGATGTTCGTATGCGTCGATGCATTTATACTATTCCTGCTCACAAAAGTTTAGTTTCAAGATTGAAGATTGATACCGAAGGTGAATATATGGCTACATGTTCATTCGATAATTTAATCAAGATATGGACTACAAATGGTTGGCAATCTCTCAAAATTTTAGAAGGACATTCTGCTCATGTTATGTGCGTTGATATTTCACCAGACTCAAAATGGATTGCATCAACATAAAAAGATCGATCACTGAAATTATGGACTTCATCGGATATTGTTGAATCAATGTGATAAATTGTGCTGTGAATGAAATGAAAGAAAATTGTTATTTTTGTTTGAATTATTTTGCAAGGTTACTGTAATCTGTTTTTATAAATTTCTTTTGATCTCTCTGTTGTTATTATTTTAACTTTGTTGATTTTTTTATTTAATAAAATACCATTTTGACAATTGTTAGTGTGATGAATTAATGATGAACTGAGATATGCCCTATACTTTGGATACAAATTGAATTCAGCAAACCCGGATTTAATTTTTTTGGTGAAATAAAAAGCATCTTGAATTGTTGAAGGAAAAATATTGTTCTCAAAAGTCTTGATTCTTGCTCTCGAATGGTTTAAATCTTGACTTCAACGTTGGAAAATCACTGTCTCATCCTTTATCCAAATTTTTTACTGCTAGTCTTTATTTTTTCATGAGAAATACTAAAGATTTGCATTATTCATTTGAAAAACGCCCTTAATTTTGGTATAAAAGGATTGACTGCTTTTCAAAAATCATTCATTCGACGACGAATTGCTTCAACTTGAACGTTGCGCTACTTCTCTCTCTCTCTCTCTCATCTCTCAATCTCAAACATCATCATGGCTGATCGCTCTGCATATATGGCTCCTGGTGGCAGTGGTGGTGGTTCATATGGTGGTTCTTCAGGTGGCGGTGGTGGTGGATATCAACGTGAAGAATATGCTTTTGGCTCATCATCTGGTGGCTCATCTGCTGGTGGATCAAGTACTCCTGAACAAAATAACAATGCTGCTGGATCTGGCACTCCTGGCGTCACCAAACCACGTGCTGATGTCTCATGCTATCTTGGTCCCAAATAAGAACTCCGCCAACATCATCATGCTTCAATCATCCTCGTCATGGTCGTCGTCGTCTTCTCTCACCTTCCTCGTCTCTAATGTAATATATAAAAAATGTATTTAATCCGATTTTATATTTTGTGAAGTCTAAATAAAAATTGTTTGATAATTCTTTTTTGTGTCTTCTTTTTTTGGATTGTTCATTGCGTTTGCTAAGATTAAAATTATTTTTGGTTTCGATTTGCGAGGGTTCAATCTTCAAATAATTGCATTTTTTATTCAAGGTTTTCATTTTAAAGATAATTTGAGTAATAAATTAATGCTTTATTGAAACATCTTTGCAATATTTTTAAAAAATGTAAAGAAATTTTTCCCTTTTACTTAAAATCACAATACAACCCAAATGTTCAATTTTTATTCTCCTTCCTAATTAACCTTTTTATATTTTCAATACTTTCTGTTTTCAATGTAGTCTAATCACAAAGCAACCAACAAAAAAAATTTCTTTATCATTCCCCCTCATCTTTGCTTTCTTGCTTGATTGATACGTAACCACTTTTTTGTACTTCTTGATGCAAAAGCACACCATTAAATTAAATTTTCCGTAAAGGATGTTGGATCGTTGCTTATTATTTGTTATTTCTTTTTGCTTTCTTTTTCAATTAAGTTTTTGTGCTGATCGAACATTTACAATTGATTATGAAAATCAGCAATTTTTAAAGGATGGTCAACCATTTCGTTATATTTCGGGTGAAATACATTATTTTCGAATTATTCCTCAACTTTGGAAGGATCGTTTGATGCGGCTTCGAGCAGCTGGGGTTAATGCCATTCAAGTTTATGTACCATGGAATTATCATGAAACATTTGAAAATCATTTTAATTTTGATGGAAATGCAAATATAACTGAATTTTTGCGTTTAGCTCAAGAACAAGATTTATTAGTTCTTTTACGACCTGGACCATATATTTGTGCGGAATGGGAAAATGGTGGACTTCCATATTGGTTATTAAAAAGAAAAAACATTGCTTTGAGAGTTTATAATACGCCGTAAGTAATTTTTATTGGATCACCACCGATTGGTGAAAAAGGGATTCTTTTACCTCCAAATTTTTAATACGTTTAAGGTTTTATTATTTTCAGTTACATCACAGCTGTACAAAATTATTATGAACGTTTATTACAAGAAATTAAACCCATGCTTTATCAAAATGGTGGGCCAATTATTATGGTTCAAGTTGAAAATGAATATGGTTCATATGGATGTGATAAAAAATATCTTGGATTTCTTCGAGATATTATAAAACAAAATTTAGGAAATGATACCATTCTTTATACAAGTAAATTTGCAGATAAAAATTTTTTGGAAAAAAGTAAAAATGTTTTTTTAGCTGATCCACCTTTGGATTTGGTTGTTGAATGTGGTTCAATTGAAGGAGTATATCCAACAGTGGATTTTGGAGTATCCCTTGATTTTGTTGTAAAACAACATTTTGAATTACAACAAAAATTTTCTAAAGGAGGTTCTTAACTTTTCATTTTTCCAATTTCCATGAAGTAAATAAATTTTTAGGCCCAAATGTTAATAGCGAATATTATCCTGGATGGTACACAGTTTGGCGACAAAATACTACGACCTTACCCGACAAAAAAGCAGTCATTGATACAATGGATTCCATTTATAATTCCAATGCTTCTTTTTCGATTTACATGTTTCATGGTGGAACAAACTTTGGTTTTTGGAATGGTGCTGAACCTAATGGAGGCGTAAGTATAAACTTATTCAACTATTTACAAAGAAGGTTTTCTAATCAAAAGTATCGATTTTTTTGGAATAAAATTAAAAAATGAGGAGAAAGTTTTATTTTTTCTTGATTGCCAACTTTCATTTTTCAGTTAATAACTTCTTATGATTATGGAGCACCTGTATCTGAAAATGGCGATATCACAGAAAATTATCTTGCAATTCAAGATTGGTTTAAAAAACTTCCAAATTGGCCTCATCCACCTCAACCCACACCTCAAAATAATCCAGCACGAGCTTACGGCGATATAACTTTAAATAAAGTTGATACATTGCTTCATGGTTTTAACAATGTTCCACAAAATTGTCGTCCATCAACTTTACCCATGACTTTTGAAGATCTTGATCATCCATATGGTTTTGTGGTGTATCAAACAACTCTAAGTTTTGGAGGGCAAAAATTAGAAATTAAACATTTAAAGGATCATGGATATTTTTATCTTAATGGAATATCCCAGGTTGCAATGCCACTAAATCGAATGGGTTCTAATGTGAGTAAATTTTAGGGAGTAATTGTCGATGATTTTGGTTTATATCCAAACAAATCGATTACACTTCAAAATGCTAAAATTGGTGATGTTTTATCCATAATCGTTGAAAATCATGCTCGTCAAACTTATTTAACAAAAATTGATCCTAAGGTAAGTATTTTCAATCAAAAATACGACGCTTTTTCTGTGTTGCTCTTCTTCTTATGCAACAAACAAAAAATTGTCTGTCATGCGCTCTATTTGTAGGATAGTATCATAGTTAAATAACGTGAAATTAATTTCGTGTTCCACCACTTTCCTTTACATCTTTATTAAAAGTGATACAAATATATAAAAAACGTTCATATTTATAAAAAGGATAAAAAGCGTCTCTGTAAACCGACGGCGGAAATACGCGCATTGTTTCTAAATCAAAGATCTAATCTTTCTGGATTTGACAATCATTACTTATTGCCTTTCTCTGAGTAATTAAACCTACATTTTTAAATAAAGCATTCAACAAAAAATTGATAAGTTTTTTTCAAAGTTATTACTTTTCAATTTTGTGAATTTATTTTTTCGTAAAAATCTCTTGTTCAATATTTAAGTTATTTAAATGACTTATTTAAAAAAACTATTCCTTCACTAAAAAAACAAAATAAATTAAATATTCAAAGATGAAAAAATCAATAAAATACGAATGAAAAAGGCATATCAAAAATTTGAAGAAAAAAATTTAAAGCTTTGCAAGAAATCGCAATCGATTGATCGAACAAGAAAAAACAAAAAATAGCGATGCTATAAACTAAAAACATTTTTTATTTTTAAATAATGGAAAAAATAAAATAGCGATTTTTTATATATGCTAAAGAATTCTTTCTATTTGTCAAAAAAAATATTGTTTGTGATTTCTTGGTTTTTTAAATCCAAAGATTACTGCCAAAGATTGTACCATCCATTTGTTTTGCCATGTTTTTTTTTGTGGGACTCAAAGAAACAGCAAAAAAAATTTGTGTCTTTAAATTACAAAAAAATATAAATTTATTTTAGGGAATATTATCTAATGTAACATTAGATGGTTATATTTTAACTAATTGGACTCAATGTGGTGTTAATTTTGAATCAAATTCGCCATTGTTGAATATGACTTCTTCAACTTCGGCAACTTCAACAAAAGCAGAATCAGATACAGCTGGCATTTACATAGGCACATTTACAATTGATGGTGATATTAATGACACATGGTTTAATCCAAATTTATTTAAAAAAGGGCAAATTTTAATTAATGGCTTTAATCTAGGCCGTTTCTGGAATGAAGTTGGACCACAGGTTTGTTTGCATTTAAATATGTTTATGAAGAGGCATTATAAAAATTGTTTATTATAGATTACATTGTACGTTCCTGGCCCAATTCTTCAGAAAAGCAATAGTATCGTAGTTGTGGAATTGCTTGGAAAAGGATCAAACACAAAAATTTCATTGGTTGATAAACCTATTAACTTTTTTGGATAATTTTGAAGGAATATTTTTAAGTAACTTTAAAAATGAAATGAAATATATTTTAAATAAAGTTTTCCAAATATTATCATCATCACCCAGCAATATTAAGAATAAAAGAAGAAAGCGTTGTACATAAAAAAGAAGTCCATGATTACAGAAAAGCAAATGGATTGATTCATTAGAAATGAGTGGATTCGTAAAAACAACAAGAAAAAAATTAAAAATTAACAAACTTTGTTATTACATATCATGGTTATATTTACATCAAATTCTAGGTTTTTTTAGGGAAGCCTAATAAAGTAAAACTTTTGTTTACTCTTCTGGTAGTTTATGTTTAACTTTTTGATCCGAATTTAATCTCTTTTTTTGTTGTTACAAATTAAAAAAATCTCGAAGTGTTTGTTATAAATAACAATTTTTTGTCCAAAGAAAACGCAAACATGAAAAATTTGGATGTACTAAATTGGGTAAAAAAAAATAAAGAATTTTATTAAAATCATTCTAAAAAAATAAAAGGAAATTTAATTAATCTCGTTTTTGAGCCCATTTCATATCATCATCTCTGGGTTTCATACCAGTTATGGAAGTTATCACAATTTCTAAAATTCTCCAAAATCCAATAAAATCTAATGGACCATTAAGCCATCCAGTTGTGATACAATAATTGCAAGCATGTGGAGCAATGTGATGTACTTTATGATGATATCGAGGTAAAATAATGTGAGCTTTTTGAAGCGTTGTTATAATTGGATGAAGTTGAAAATAAGTATGTGACCATTTATGAATCTAAAAAATGAGACAATGAGAATGCGAAAGCTAAAGAAAATGGTTTCAAGCCCAAGAAAAAATATTTGAAAATCGATTGGTTTTTTTTGTAATTTTGATTTTTTTGTTTTCAAAGCTTTTCAAAACTAAAAGTAAAAGACAGTGCTTTAATGCACAAAAATATTTGTATGATGGAAGCTTGTATTGCCGTAAATTTTTTAGGTTTAATCCAACTTTTAATTTTAGCTTTAGGCTTTCAGCCAATTCTAGGTTAAATCAGAAATTTGAAAAGCCAAAAGATTGGCAACAATGGCAGAAAATATTGTGAATTATGTTTAATCGTTAAACCCGGTCCACCACATTTCAATTTGAATAAAAAAAAGTAACTCACTTGATTGGTCATAGCAACATAAATTCCAAGTAAAAGCCAAAACCAATGATTGGGCAATAATTCATCTAATTCTTTCGAACTTAATACCGCATGTTGATAACAAATATGGGCCAATTTAGGAATGCATAACATAAAATTATCTGAATTAACTTCAATAAAATCATGTCGAGTTATAGCAGTTGGATCAACATGATGTTCACGAAAAGGTCGAATAAAATTTCTTCCAATAAATGTTTCCACTGTTCCCCATGTATCCGCACCCCAATGAACTAAACCAGAAGCAAAATCAGCAACTAATATACCAAAAAATGCAGCTAAAATTATTGAAGCCAAATAAACTATTTTAAATTGAAATATAAGTAAAGTTGTAACACAAATAAATAATATTGATGCAATTGAAAGACAAATAATTTCTTGTAATCGTTTTTCTGAAAAACAAAAAAAGTAAAATTATCCAAACTCTTTATAAAATAAAAATTATAAACCTGGGCTGTACATAGATGCAAGATGTTTAGCTCCAGCATGACTAGGTCCCCAACGAGGTTTAGCTTCACCCATTATTGAATTAACATTTCCATTTGGATCATCTTCAGGCATAGTTGATACTTCTGCATCATGTACAGCTTTAATAATTTCTTCATATTCTTCTGTATGCTCTAATGATGCTTGAATTTCTTTCGTCAACACCGTCATTTTTTTTACTTCTAAAGTTGGAAAATGTTTAATAATAGTTTTAAAGGAGCTTAAAAAACTGTTTACATCTCGGTGAAATAAAACTCAATTTTTAACCTATAAAATTTTTCAGTGTAGCGATGATGCTCATGCATTACACAGTGATACAAAAATTTGAGACAAAACAATAATTTGTTGTGGGTAGCTTTTATCAAAAAAGCTATAAAAATGATTCATAAAAATTTAGGGCAAAAGTCAAAACCGCATTTTTTTGTATCAATTAAAAAAAATAAATAGAGACATCTCTAAAAAAGTAACAAAACACATTTTAAAAAATTTTTAGGTCAAAGTTTAATAGGGTTTTATTTTTATTTAGATCGGGAAACTGATTTTTTTAGTTCCTTATCAAAAAAAATGATTCACATGAAGCTTAATTTTAACAGAGCAAAATAAAAAATTTTCAAAGAATGCATAACAAAATTAGCAAATAAAAAAAAGGATTAATCAAAATAAAAATAATTTGTTGAGAAATATTAAAAAGCGTGCAAATGTCAAAAAAAAATTGCTCAATCCTTTCTTTCAATGAGAGTTTCAAGTCCAAAGTGCATTTATCTTTCTTTATTCATTATTGAAAAAAGAGGGAGGAAAAGAAGGAAAAAAAGAGTAGCAGTAGCAGGCGCCAGCCTCAATCTCGAACTTTTATCAGTGCTTAATTCACCTTCTTCTCTTTTTTTGTTTTAAAGCTAAAAAAATGGTTCCATATAATTTTTTCTTTTCAAGCAGCAAGAAAAATCATGTTTGTTGTCCTTCTTTATTTCTCACCACCATCATCGCCATTGAAAGCTACCACCGCCGCCGCGCCATCATTTTATTCGACACAACAACTGATATGTTTGTATGAAACATAAAAAAATATATTTTTTGCTTCCTTTTTCGATTTTTTTTATTCGGTGATTTCCGTTGTTGTTAAAAGCCATAATAATCGTTTTTGTTTTTGAGGAAAATAATAAAATAAAAGGTAGAAAATTAATGGGTATTTATTTTCCTTATTTTTTTAAAAGCGCTTTTGTGGTTGTGATAAAAACAATAAACTTTTTTAGGTTTGTAGCAATCAAAACCAGACAAGGGCATTTGGAAACTAAAACCACAAATTTTGCTTTCGTGAAAAAAAAAATGAAAATGGGCTTAAAGCAGACGATGGAAATCAAAAAATTCTTTAAAAAAAATTGAAACAAAAAATTAGCTGTCTGTTTTTTTAGTCATAAAAATCATCTAACTCCCTTCATTCAATCACCGACATATCACTCATCCTTCAAAAAAGCTGCCGGAAAAGAAGAAACAAAAAAATGAATAAAAATAAGCATTGTCTCAAATTTCCGTCAAACAGAAGAAGAAAAAAAGTGTAGGCAGTAGTTAATTTAGTTGAGATTTCAAAGATCCACCCGCTTTTTTTATTCTCAGAAAATGAGCAGCAAAGTCTGCTGACTGACCAATCAAAAACAAAAAAATCATTGACGTTTATTTTTTAAAGCAACCACAACATTCATGTACATTAAACTGGGTGTATTTTATGTTTATGGGTTTAAAAATAAAAATGTTTCAATTACCTCTTTTTTGATTACAAATTTTGAAATAAATGATAAAAAATAAGCTTCAAAAAAATGTAACTTTAAAAAACTCAAATTCTATGTTGCAGCAATGGTTACAGTATATACCTTTTGTATTATTTGTTATACTATAATCCAGGCTACAATATAGCAAAAGAGATTATTTTTAAACAAGATTAAAAAAATTTCAAACACATATGAGACACATTTTTTTTGTAAGCATCATTGAAAATAAATAATAAAAAAATTGTACAACTTGAAAGCCAAAATTTAGGAAAAAATAAAATAGTCAGTGTTATATTTTAATAAAACATAAACGATTTAAATAACAATAACAACAAAATTTTAAAAGGTGGAATATTACTAAAAAAAATAAAAAAAATAGCGAAGGGAAAGAATCGTATGTACTTCATAAAAAAATTAATAAAAAATAAATTTATATGTCAGATTTTTTTTGTAAGCTCAAAAGTTTTAATAATAATAAATCAAAAATTTTTTTCAGAAGTTTCAATAAAAGTTTTTGAAATAAAAAAAGGCGAAAGATCCGAAACCTTTCAACTATAAAATGAATAATAAAAAAAGCTATCGTGTTTGAGTGACAAAAATAGGTCTCCTAGAATAACTAAAATAAAAAATTTGAGGTCAAAATGAAAAAATGGAAGCTATAAACCACAAAAAAAACAGATGAGGATTACCGGATTAAAAAGATGTCATCAAATAAATTTAAAAAAATAAACTCAACAATTGACGAGAAAAAAAATCCCAGGTAGCTTTGAAAAAAAAGCAGGCGATGAAGAAGAAGAAAAAAAGAAGAAGCAAAAGGGCAATTTGTTGGATCATTGCTCACGCTCGCTTATCTCAAGTTCTTCGCGTTCTTTGTGTGTATCTTAAAACCCATTTTTATTTGAGTGACAGAAAAATTAAAATGTTTCAATGATAGATAGGTTGGTTTTAATCCATAAATGATAATAAAAAAAACTCTTTGACATTGACATCAGCAAAATGAAACTAAAAAAAAATGAAAAAGATTGTAGTTTTAAGAATGCATGTATGAACTTTTTATGGATTTAAATTTTAAAATAATTTTTTCACTGTAAAATTTTATTTATAAACTGAATAAATTGTTTTCCTTTAATTAATGTATGTACTTGAGCATATAAATAAATACCTGAACATTCGTTTAAACAATTTCTGGAAATTCTAAACTGTCTTTTTTTTTGTCGTGCATTATCTATTAACTCTCAATATTCAAATGTTTCAAACAAGCAAATGGAAGAATGGAACATCGAGTAATCAAAGCTGTAAGATAAACATCGTATTACTATTTAAAAAATGTTATAAAAAGTTTTAATAAAAAAGAGCGATTTAAAATATTCAAAAAAGAAACAAAAATAGCGGCTAATGTAAGTTAAACCACTGTGATTTTTTCTTTTGTTTATTTAAAATTCGTCAATCATCTGAGTGTTAACAACTGCCGAATTCAGAAAGAAAAGATAGGAATGGAAATGCTGATTCTGCGATGACTTTCAAAAATCTTGAATTTCTTTACTTACCTCTGCAAGTACTCTTGCATGGCCCACATATTCAGCATCTGCGAGGGAAAACGCAATTTTGAAAAATTCAAGAAAATATAACTCTTTCATGAAAGTTATTTTTAAAACAAATTAAATAAAGCTGTTTGCTTCTGTGGACTCTGTGTAAAAATTATGGTTCACCAAACAAACAAAAAAATTCAAATAAACATCAATCAAAAGCTTTTCAAACTTCACACCTTCGTCAAATAAGTTTTAGTGAATTTTAGAGGAAAAACAATGTCATCAACACGAAAAACATGGGCTACAGCATCATAAAAACCTACAAAAAAAATTTGATATACGAAAAAGAAAAATATCGTCACATCATATCCTTAATCATCACTACAACAGTGGAAGACATTTTTTTGTTTTAATTGAAGTTAAGCAAAAATTAATAAAAAAGAATTTTATTCACAAGAAATGAAAACAAACAAACAAACGACAAGACAGGTTTTTAAATTAATAAAATGAAAGAAATTTAAAAATCACGAACACCTTCAATTTGACAACCATCAGTTAATTCAAAGCCATCATCGCCATCCAATTCAGCAAGCAAATAATCATCGTCGTCATCATCAAGTTGGGTAGTCTTTTTTACAGCAAGACACTGATCATCTTCATCAATAGTCAAATAATATTCAACATTGTTGTTCTTTTTCAATTGACTTGATTTGAATGGGCGAGATCCTGTATTCCAGTATTGGTATCCTGCAAATTGACCTGACGATTTTAAACCTTTAGCAGGAAATTTTTGCTAAATGAACTGCTATTATTTTTTTATTTATGTAATCCAATTTAAAAGATTCCACTTCCATGCATTCCTTATATAAAGTCTCGCGATCAAAAGTAATTCCATTTATTTGTAGAGCAAAGTTCAGATTTACAAATATAAAATAAAAGTTGTTTATTTATTTTCGCTGACTCGAAATTTTACAAAATGGTTTAAGAAACTATTTAAAGATTGCTTTTTATTCAAAAGTATGTAAGAAGTAATAATAAAAAATTTATTCACATGAAACCTATAAAACAGAACAGATTTATAAAATCAATAAAATGACAGGAGTTTAAAAATTAAGCACAGCTTCGATTTGACAACCGTCAGTTAATTCAAAGCCATCATCGTCAACCATTTCAGCTAGTAAATAATCAGCATCAACGAGACGAGAATTTCTTTTCACAGCAAGATCACCATCAGCATCAAAAATCAAGTAGTATACAACGTTGTCTTTTTTCTTCAACAGACTTGGTTTGGATGGACGGGATCTTTTAGTATTCCAGCATTGATACTCATCGAAAACAGTTGACATTTTTGCCCAAATAATTGCATCATAAGTATCCATCAGCATTGAAGCATCACAAGAGATCTTACCACTAAGAGTTTTACCATTTTCATCAATCACTTTTACTATAAAAAATGTTTTAAAATTGATCATATTTCTAAGACAATCACTTACCGCAAACTGCTCTATGTTTCGACCTATAAAGAATGTCACTTAAGCATTGATAAGAAAATAAAAAGCCTTTGGGAACTAAAAAAAGTAAAAAATTCTTAACAACTCATTTCTTCCAGACAAACGAGCAACTTACCAACAAATTCAATCAAGAAGTCAATATCCATACGAGCAAATGAAATTTTGGGTAAAATATCAGTTAATTCATCTTTGGTCATTTGATTGATATCAATGGTTTCATTTTCTGATGAACTTTGTTTAATCACTGCTTGGTGCTCTGCCCATTTGTAAACCTAAAAACTCACTTTTATGATTATCTAATTACTTATGTAAAATTATTTACAGCTTCAAAGAGTTCCTCTTCTTTTGAAGATAGTCGTTGAAGGTTAACAATAACCTGGAGAATTTCTTTCTTTATATTCATAAAATCATCAGAGCTTAACAAGCTTGAAAGGTTTTGAATCATAAAAGATTTGACAGAAGATTGAAACTTGGACAAGGACGAATATTTATCAGAGAATTCGAACAGTTGAAAGATATTTTCAGGAGTTATTTCCATTTTTGCTAAATATTCTTCACATCGATCTTTTACTTCGGTGACGTCGTAAAATTCACACATGTCAACCATTGTGAAAATGTTTTCATTTGAGAGTTGAGTTTCAGAAGAATAGAAATAATTGATGAATTCCTTGAAGTTTTTGAAGGAGTAGCTGTCGATTTTGATTGGTTCATCTTTTTTGGTTGACCATCGTTCAGAAAACATAACAGCGAAAGGCTTCGACAAGCCAGCTAACATGTGTTTATGAGCGTATAATTTCTAAAAAAACGAAAGCATAAGAACAAGTAAACAAAGCTAAAATAAAAACCATGCCAGATCACCAAATTGAAAAGTAACGTCAAAAAAACCATTTTCAACATCTTGAGAATTGAAAGTATCGAATTGTTTTGATAACTTTGATTTGAGATGACCATATTTATCATCCATTTTGTTAGAACAAATTACGATAGCAAGAGATCTAAAAGTTAAAAACTCTAAAGTTTCAAAACATCGTTTGATGTTTACAGAAAAATGAAACGAAAACGAGAGCAAAAAAATGAAAGCGCTTCAGTTTGCAAATTCCCTTCCTTCCTCAAATGAATTAGCTTTTGCAGTCTGCAGAAAAAGGCGCACATTAAAATATGCAAAATTTTTAATGAAACAAATCAAACAAAAATTTTTTCAATCCTTTCATTATTTTTGAATCAGTTGCTGCATTTTTTTTGAGCGACAAGAAGGCGGCTGTTCTTTTCTCTTTGTGAAGCTTTGGAAATTCAAGAAATATATTGAAATGCGTCAAAAAGCACCTTCAGGAACTTCATCGAATTCATCAAAGAAGCAAGTTCGTCCATCAACGGCATCAACATCAACAAGCTCACGACGAAGACGAAGTGATAGTGGAAGACGACGACAAGATGATTTGGCTGTTGAACCAATCAATGATGGAACTCGATCAAAACCTCGAATTGTTAAAGGAATACAATGCAAGTTGCGTGAACGTAATATTCGAAGGACATTGGAAGAAGACCAAACTAATAGTAAGTTAAATTTTTCTGTTAAACCATCCAATTGTAAAACAAATAATACTAAATATGTATTTGTATCTTTGTTTTTACTATCTAATATTTTCTTTAGAAACTCAATCCATCCATGTGAACCTTGATCGTGATCGTCCAACATCGCAATTACAAAAACAAAGATTTCAAGAATTTACACGTGATGCTGTGAATAAAGGTGTGAAGGGAATCTTGGATGAATACATGGTAAACCTCAAGTCATTTGTTCCTATTGGTGTAACCAAGCGATCTTTCGATGCAAATTCCAAGAAGAATCGATATCATGGTTAGAAATGTTTGTATGCGTATCTTTAATTAAATTCTTCCTTTTTTTAGACGTAATCTGCATCGATAATACAAGGGTCATATTGAAGAATCAACCAGCTGACTATATCCATGCAAATTTCGTCTGTGGTGAACCATTGGTCAACACTTTCATATTAACTCAAGGTCCAATGATGAACACCGTGAAAGATTTTTGGTATGTTTTCCCTTAGTTTTGTTGATAAAGTACATTCATTTTTTTTTAGGAAAATGGTCGCGCAAGAAAATGTCGGAAATATAATTATGCTATGTGAAACCGTTGAAGTTGGAAAAGAAAAGTAAGTTTCCATTCTAATAACTTATTTACTATGTATTTGTTTTCTCATTTATGAAACTTTGGTATTTTTAGGTGCCAACAATATTGGCCTCGTGAAGAAGGATGTACTGTCGAATGGCCTGGTGTACAAATCAAAAATGTTAAAATGGATATTACTGATTCAACAACAGTTATATCAACATTGGAATTGATATTTGATAAGAAAGAAAAAATTACATTGAAGCATCATCACTGGAAAACATGGTTAGTTTTTTTCTCTCTTCATCATTCAAAGCATATTTTTGATCTAACTTTTATATTTTTAGGCCTGACAAATCTGTGCCTTTATCGGTACTCGCCCCATTTCGGCTTTTAAGAAATGTTCGGCATTCTTCTCGTCCAACGATCGTTCACTGCTCTGCTGGTATTGGAAGAACTGGTTCCGTCGTCGCGTTGGAATTCTGTTATCAACAACTTCTAAGTGAAAACAAATTATCGGTACTTGAAAGCGTCAAATTGTTAAGACGTATGTTTAGCTTTTCTTTGAAATTCAAGCTAATCTTCATTTTTCCAGATATGCGAATGCACTCCGTCCAAACAGATCTCCAATATTTATATCTTTTCAAATGCTTATTGATTTTTTCACAAAAGAATAAAACTATTCCACCTGAATGTATGGCATTATTTGATAATTTTCAAAAAGAATATCAAGCTATTATCGATGCAAAAATGACAGAAGAGAAACCTGAAACTTATGCTCCTCTATTGCCAATGAAATTTCAATAATTTGAACAATATTTTCTTTGAAAAGTCTTATTTTTGTAATTGATTGATAAAGTTTTAAATTATGTGTGTAATAGCTCTTCAAAATGTTAGATGTTTCAGTGAAAGGTTTTTCGTTTGAATTTTTTGAGGGTTCTAAAGCTTTTGTCTCTTGGTATGGTAAACAATGTCATAGTTTTCCAGCCTTATCAAAGAAATCTTTACTACATAATCATGACTCACTTTCGAGATTTACGAGCTGTAATAGGGTTGCATGACAACGTGTGATACTTAGTAAATATGAGTTCTTCACGAACAATGCATATGTATTTCACTTTTTTCAGTGAACAAATTAGTTTTTTACATGTTCGAAAGGTTTTCATACACAATCCAATGCCTTCTTTCTTCCCATGATAGCTATGGAAATGAAATTAATGTAATAAGAAAATGGGAAAGTTGTGCTAACAAATATTTTAGTTCAAAACAAAAAACTATGGCTTTATAGCCTGTAAAATCAACAATAATTATAATAAAGGGTTTATTTATGCAAACAAAAAAGTGACAACATTACAAAACTGTTTGGAAAAGAAACATAAATAACAAAACAGTAGTAAAACAGAGAAACAAAAATTAACAAGCAAGTTTATTAACCATTAAAGGGTTTACCCATCAAATCTTCATAAATCCATCCATATGTTTTCCAAAGAGATTCTTCAGTAAGAAGGTCATGATATTCCATATCATTTTTATCCAAAGAAGTGGTTCCAAAAGCCTTTTTTACTTTTTCATTTTCGGTTGCTGGAGTTGAATTGTTGAGAAGAGAATAATACCAGACAAAGTAACGTTTAATAAAATCCATGGAAAGAAAACCAGTACCGAAATTTGCTGCATTGATTCGATCATCATCACCGAGTTCATCAAAGAATGATTTTAAAGATGCAGAAGGTTGAATTTCACACTAAAAAGATGATGATCATTCAATGGACGAAAGAAAACAACACTTACCTTTTCACCTTTTAAAGCCATAACATATGATTTTGAATCTTGAGTTTTGATAAGGTAGAAAAGTTCAAGAATAATTTTATAGCTTTTTGAATCATAATCCTTGAATGGAACATCTACAGGTGCATCAGAAACAAATGTTTCACCCATTTTTTGCAAAAATGGACATAGCTTATAAAAATGTTCAGAGACGACAAACTTCTTTCCATCGTTGAAAACAAAGTTGAACTTGGATGCTTTATCTTCAGCAATTTTGAGATCTTCAACCATTGTGATGAGATGATCTTCAGCCATTGCGAGATTGAGAGAACGTGTAGCTTGAAAAGTCCGTTAACTAAAAAAAATGAATTATTAGTTAAAACATATCGCGACAAGTTTATAAATTCACGAGAAATTTATATACGTATTTACACGAAATAAAAGGTTAGCTTAAAAACCGAGAATTCATGTAAAAAAAAAGGAATGTTAAAGGAATAATATTTTATGACATCGAATAAATCAATTCAAATAAGATTTTAGAAGCTTGATTGAAGAAGTCTTTTCACAAAAAAAATTTTGTAGGTAACTATTTTGAAGTGGAATTGTTACAGCCCTGTAATGCAAGGTGCAAGTTACTGTTGGTCTTCTTTGGCGCTATTTTGAATGAATGTTCCTAAAAAGCTTTTTTTTTTAGGAATGGATTCGCCTTGTAATTTTTTTTGGTGGTTGAATTTGTAAGTTAAAGTATTTGACATTAGAGAAACACTGTTTCAACCATTGAAGTTTTGTTCTAATTCATAAACATAAATCAAAAGAAAAGTTTCTTTTTTTTTCTGCCGCTATCTAAGCTTTGAAGTTTTTTTTACTTATTTATGAAAAACAAATGTTAAGCGAGATGATTTGATGATTTATTTTAACATGAAACACTAAAATCATAGAGAATTTTCTTGAAGCTTTTTTTTCATAAACGTTTTCTGCCAATGGAAATACTTTTAGAAGAATAAAGCATAATGTTTTAATTGTCGAATCCCTTTTTTTCTTGCTTAACTTTACTTTCCATTTTTTTTTTCATTCAAAAATACAAAATATATGTAATTGTTTTAGTTGAAACTTTTTTTAGCAATAAAAAGCAAAGGAAAAAAACATTAGAATATCTAAACAGTACATCATTAAAAAAAAGATTTGAAGATGAATAATTTAAGCCGCTTTTTGTTCTAAATTCAACATACTTTTTTTTGGAGATTACGCAAAAGCTTTGAATGAAAAGTCAGTAGCTGCTGCTGGTACATCCATTAAAAAAATAAAAGCATAAAGGCAATTTTGTGGTATATTTTTTTTTTGCAAAAGAATTTTCTCATGATTTCCGGTGATACTTCGAGTTTCATTCTTTCTTTGAAAGTTAACTAAAAATATGCGTTGTTGAATATTTCAGAAAAACGCGTTGAATTGTTTAAATATTTAAATGGGATTAGAAGAAAAACAACGATGCCATTATTTATATGCTTCAACAATTAAAATACATAGTTTTATTTTTATCAATAAAGGTTAAAAGGTAAATAAATCACTTGTCACCATTAGTTATATCACATTTCATAAGCTGCTTCCTTCCATGCGCACATGGATTTTTAATTAAATATTAATACCAAAAAGTATATCATCTTGTAAATAATAACTTCTTTTTTTATATGTATTTGATATCAACATTTTTTTTGTTTTAAGAAAACAAATCACAAATTGCTCTTGGTCAAAATCGCATCTCGTCGATCAAATAATGTTTTGCTTTTAAAGAGCTTTGTCAAGCATTTCTTGTAGCTTTCGAATGAAATTTAAAGGATAATGTTTATCAACTTTCTTACTTTTTTATTCGATAAAAAAACCAAATGTTTCATACTTTGCAAAAATGTGCATATAAAGTTTAAACATCACTGATTTAAAATTGCTCTAACCTCTAAACTTTTTTGCAATTGTCTCTCTCTCGACTGCAATTAAAATTTTAACAGGTTTTCTAATTTTTATTGCCATATTTTTCTATTTTTGAAAGAAAGAATGTCAAATAAAATTTTTTTAAATAATTATGGCACCACAATGAAATTTTATTTTCCTTACAAACAAGAAAAAATAAAAAAATAGTGAAAGTAATAATCAAGCAGCAAAAAAAAAGTTGGGATAGTGAATGGATGGATGAGTGATGTTTGTGTTGAGAAAATGAAAATGAGAAGGAAGAAAAACGAAAAGATGATGATGACGAAGAGGCATTCTTTTAATTACAAGTTTTCTTTTTAAACGCATGACTTTTTCTTCTTAGGGTCGCAGTAAACCTTTTGATTTCCTTTTTCTTTTTTTTTCTTTTCGGTGACTTCGTCATATTCTTTTTATGCTTTTGTTTTGAAATTATTAAGGATTGCTAAATGCAATAAATAATTAAAGAAGGCCACTAACTAAATGCAACTCAATAATAAAGGAACGAAGCAAGCAGCTACCAAGAATTTTGTTTAACCATAAAACAGAAGAAAAAAAATCGAGCCACCAAAAAAAGAATTAAGAAAAACTTAAATTTGTAAAATAATGAATGCTGTTTTGTAGAATATAAAAGGTTAAAAAAGGAATGATAAAATGTTCGCGTATCAAAACACTCAATCGCGTGTACCTTTGCTGGAGTAGTTCGTCCCTCCAGCTAACTGGCTTGCAATGAAAATGAAAATCTTAATCCTGCCAAGCAAGAATGATTGATAGTAATAATTTATTTATTTATTTTATATTACTGTAGTGATTTTAAAGGAACCATTAAAAAATAACACCGACTTATGATTTTCTGTATAACATGTTTCAAGAAGAAAAAAAATAGAGCCCTAATAATTATTATTAAAGAAAATAATAAATAATAAATAACCATCTGAGATTTTATGTAACTGACTTTTTTAATTAATATGTTTAAAAAAACGCTAGTTTTTAATTACAAATATAAAAAAAATACAAAAATATTATATATATATATTTTTTGAGAGCTTTTTTGTTTTTGAATTTTGAGAGATATTATTTAACAACAACGACGACAACACAAAAAAAATGTTTTTAATTTCACAAAAACAAAAACAAAAAAATATTATTTTTAAGTGGTAAATGTTTTTGAACAGGCTGAACTTGGTGATATATCACTTTCAAGAAATTGTGAATGTAAATGATCTCCACGTTCTCTACGAAGATAACCAATGCGTAAAATGGTTTCTAATGCATTTACAGAATCAAGCCCACATTTTCTTGAAACATTTTTCAATACACATCTTTCCATTTGATAATATGAACGACATTTAAATGCTTCAATTCGTTTTAATTTTGATAAAGTTTCAAACATGAGATTTGTGCTTGCAATTGTAATTTGTTCGAGTTCTTCTTGGGTGGTGGCTTTATTGACCGCTTCTTCAATATCACTGAGGGTTTTAGCATAACTTGAAATCATGGCTTCATTAATATCTGATCGAGTTTGATTATATGATAATATCGACTAAAAAAAATGATATTATTAAATCATAAATAAAAAAATAGATCTCAACGAGTATGTTTTGCATTTTTATTTCTAGACACCTTTATAAATCTGGGTCTATTGATGAAGGAAGGATAATAAACTTACAGTATGACATTGTTCAAACCATTCTAAACCATTTTGTCCTATGCATGCATAAGTTGAAGGAGTAGCCTCGGGTTTTTGACATTCATTTTCAAACATAATTTTAATATTTCCATCATTATCCATCATAGCATTAATATGTTCAGAAATTTTATTATGATCTTGTAAAAATCCAAATGCACATTGAAATTGTAATTCATTTTTTAAGCATGCCGATTGAATGGTTTCTTTCATAGATTTTAATGGCATTGTCATTAATGCAGCTGACTAAAAAAAAGAAAAGAGATGACGACGTTGAAAAAAAAATATTAGGAAAAAGCTGATAAAGCAAATGGGTTGAGAAAATTTTATTTATGGGATAAATCTTATCTCAAAAAAACTGGCATAATAAAATAAAAAATTTGCTTACAACTGAATCCACTCCAATGGCCTTTAAAATTCCTTGAGATTTTCCTTCAAGTGTATGGGGTTTAGGCATTTCAGATTCATCACCAATAGTTTCAAGTAATCTTTGTGAAATATCTAATGCTACTGTCGAACATGCACCAAGATGTTTAGCATATAATACCATTCTGAAAAAAAAACTTATGATATTTATTTTTAGAATAAATCTTTGTTTTTTTGTTTTAGAATCAAGCAAGCAAGAATTTTTTATTTAGGTAAAATTAATTTGCATTTTTTTTCACAATAAATTTTTTGTTGCATAGTTAAGTTTGGAAAGTTTTCTTGTAAAGAATCTGCGTTATTTTTGTTCTGAGAAAAAAAGGGGATTAAAGTCCATGACTTATGTCTGCTGTTGTTTATTGTTGTTTCAATTTCATTGTTTTTTTTTTTTGGAAAAGCGTTTTGCATGGAAACAAACTTTAACGACAATGCTTAATATGAAATTCTTACACACACACACAAACAAAATAAAAACATTTTTCTTTTTATAATTTCTTAAAAAATCATCAAAACATTTCCTTTTTAAAAAAATATTCCAAAAAAAACTTTTGACGTATTGAGGGTGGATGGATGGAGGATGGATATGGATGGACAACAACATGTTGCGTGTAAAAAACAATCTTTTAATGTTGTCCCTTTTTTATTTTATTTGGTGGGTGACTTTGCTTCTCCTTGTTTATATCAACAACAAAAACATTCAACAAAAAAGATAATGAAATGACGTGATTATTTTTACTTATGTTTTTTACGATCTCATAAAATTTTCAAAAAGCTTTCTTTTCTCTTTCTTTTTTTGGCATTTTTTTGTGTGCCCTAAATTTATGATACAAACTATCCGAGTATTTTGCTACAGAATACTTTGTTATTTCCCTACAAACTTTTTTTTTGTAATAAAAAAAAAGAAGTTTAATTTCTTTTAATTTTTGCTCTTTAATTTACGACCGTACAAAGTTGAAAGACAAAACGAATAAGAAGAAAAATGAGAACATAAAAAATCGGAAATTGGATAATTAATAAAAAAAAAGAAGAAGGGCGCATTGCATTCATTTTTAGAGTTTATTTTTAACTACCCACTCTCTTTTTTTTTAAAGAGAAAATATGTCGATTGATTTATTACTTTTTATTTCTTTTTAGTTTTTTTGAAATCAAAAATATGACGACAAAAGAACAATTTTAGTTTAGGAAGACATCTTCATTCTTTTTTTATATCATCGCCCGCAAAATTAGGTATTAAAATCAGTAGAAAAAAACGTAGCACGTTTTTATTATTTTTATTTTTATTGCTTTTTTTCTTTTTCTTAACATTGAACTTTAATATTTCACAAAAGTCATCGTCAACAGGAAAGTAAAAGAGTAAAAGAAAATGTTAAAAATTACAAAACTTTTCTTATTACGTTGCAATATTTTATTTTTTTTTTGAGGATTAAATTCTTCCTAAAATTGGCTTTTTTGCAACATAAAAAAATATTGAAAAATTTTAAATCCTTTTTTAATTTATTTTTGTAATTTATAGTGTTTATGTTAGTGAAAGACTTTAGTGTTTAATTTTTTGTTTATGACTACTACTGATGCACAAAAGTCCAAAAATGGAAGAACAAATTTATGGGCTTTTATTGAGAATAACCAAAAACATATAATTTCTTAAAAGTTGTAATTTTAAGAAACTGAAATTTTTTTAAATGTTTCACTATTCAAAAATCACCGCCTCCATGTATTCAAAAATGGTTAGAACCATCCATCATAATTTTACAAATCACCAGTTTTTTGTTGTTTCTTTCTTTAAAAAAATTTGCAACCATAAAATTATACTCAAAAACAACACACAAAGAACGACGAAACATTTTTTTTTTCAAATTCATCCATCATTAAAAATTCGTATTTTTTTATTTTTTTGTTGAAGGAAAAAGAAAAAAATTAATTTTAAAGCACTCATTATTTTTTTCTAAAAGCACTCTCTTTAAAATAATAACCAGGGTTTAAGAAAAAAATTTTTTGTTTGCAAATTTTTGGTTCTCTGATATTTCTTTTTGCTTGTTGGAAACGAAAAAAAACTTAACTTTAACAGTTTCAAAATTTTTTCTATATTTAAAAAAAATGAATGCTAAAAATAATTTTTTTTGCTACAAAGTTATTTTTAAACTGTAAAAAAGCAAAAAAGAGGAAATACTTTTTTTCCAGAAAAAGAAATGCAAAAAATGAATTTTTAATTTCCAAAGCCAAGGATTATCGTAGGGTTTTTTGTGTGGGATTTCCTTAAGCCACTAAAATCTTTTATTAGAAATGTGAGAGGGAGATAAAATAAAAATAGCTAGTTGTTATTAATTTTGGCCGGAAATTTGCTTTCATCTTAATATATAGGCTACTACTACCAAGATTTTTTCATTCCAATACCATATTTTTTCTTCTCTGCCACTTGCAATGAAAAAAGAACTAAATGACATCACGCACGTGTGAAAATAAAAAAGATTGTGATTGCATTGTTTCAAATTAGTTTTTTTGCTAGTAAAAATTCCCAAAGTTTTGGAGTTTACAATTATTTTTTTGTATGTATGTAAATTTAAAGCAACAGTAAACTTTTTTGGTGTGCTTTGTTCATTGCTACTTGGATTCCCACGAAAAAAAAATATTAAAATCCAAAACGAACCTTTCATCATCATTTTCAGCTTTCTGTAGCGATTGTTGATAACTTAATCGTTCTGAAAAAAGGAAGCTTTTATTTATTAATAATTATAAACTCATGAATAAATTAAAAGAGGAAATTAATTATTTTCTTTTTCTTATAAAAGTTGCTTATATTTTTAGATTACTTAAATAATTAATTAATTATTACTCAAAAATAATGATGATGGTCTAGTTCCTTTTAAGATAATAGAAAATTAAAAAATATTAAGAGAACAAAAAAGGGTTATTAGAATTAAGTGTTTCCAGAACAAAAAAGTGGCATTTTTTGTTCCAATAAACATATTGGATGACTGACTGTAACGATGATGTGATACCAATCTTAATTTTTTTTATTACTATCACGTTTTTGTATTTTGTTCAAAAAAAAACATGCTTTTTTCAACATTCAAAGCTCACACAATATTTATGTTTTTAGGAAACCACTTAATTGAAAAACAAACAAAAAATAATATTCTATTTAGAAATAATATCCGGAAGAAGAAGATTTATGATAGAAAAGAGCTTAGATATTAAAAAAAGGAAATTAATAAACTAACCATTTTCACCAATTTGTTTTGCAGCCGTTATCATATCCCTTGGAGCATTTTTATAAACGAAATATAGTTGTGCATTAACTCCAATAACAAAAAATAAAATAATAAATAAATTTTTTAACCCAAGTAAATTATTAATTCTCAACATGTTTATTTTTAGTTGTCTGAAAAATTGTTCAAAAAAAATTAATAATTGTAGATCGGTCTCGAGGGAGAAAAAATTTTCACGAGCACAGTTTAGAGAATAATTAAGTTGGTAAAATTAAGAAAAAGTTTAAAAAGACATTTTCGCAATGGACAAATTTCTTTATAAAGTTTTACTCATTTTTTTTATTCAACGTCCGACACCATTGATTGGAAGCAATTGAAAAGAAAAAATAAAGAAGATAAATTTATTAACGACCAAACCAAACGGCAAAAAAAAATTCCGCGCAATCAATTAAAAAATAATACAAAAAAAAATATTAAAAAAAGAGAGCCGTCGTCGTTTGGTTTTTATCATTTTTTGATCAGTCGCAATTTTTTTTGTTTTGTTTGACACGCCTCAAAAACCAATAAAAAAAGTCCGCTGATTTCAAATTGCCCAAAACTAACTACATTTAGAAAAAAAGAAGAAGGAAAAATTTCTAAATCATTAAACTTCGATCTCATAAAAAGAAAAAAAAATTTACGATCTCTAATCATAAGGTCATCATCATCGAAAATAGTTATTTCCGGTGATTATGAGATTACAAAAAATTTCAAATAAAAATATGTGTAGCATGAAAATTGGTTTATATTGAGCGCAATGATAAAAGTAAATTCAGTTTATTCATATACGCTTCATCTTCCTTCCAAAAAAAAAATCAAAGGGCAACAAAGCAGTCGTCGGCCGTCAGCCATGAAGGAGAAGGATGGATGGATGCTCTCCAAAAAGGCCTTTAATATTTTTTTATTATCCAAATCTCTGTTTTTTTTTATTACAGAAAAAAGGCGTTAAAAAATGGAAGAAAAAAAGTAGGCGGAGCAAAAAGAAATATTTTTTTTTCAACGTTCGAGAATTTGTTAGTTTTCTTTTTTTATTTGGAAGCCAAAAAGGAAAAATGCTAATGAAAAAAAAAATATGGAAGGGTTTCTAAAATGCAAAATCTTCCTACCTTTTTTTGTTTTGTTAATTAACACCTTTGCTTTATAATAAAAAAATATGGGGTTTTACATGGTAATTTTTGAGACACTTAGTTGAGAATGTTTACAGACAAATAAACAAGTAATGAGTGGGGTTTTGCTAAATAAAGCTGCTGCACACTTTAAAAAGAGTTTTTTTTCTCAAGTAACACAAACAGCAAAGTTTTTTTTAAAATTTTTTGGAAGCATTTTTTTCTTTCTTAAAGACAATGAGGCGGCACTTGAGAATCGTTTATGGGCCAAAAAAAGTAATAATAAAATGCAACTTTTGAAATTCGAGGTTTTAAAGTTAAAAATGTGAGAAAGTTTCTTTTAGAAAGTTGAAGTTGAAAAATAAAACATTGATTTTTTTTACGAAATCATTTCAAAGTTTGATAATAAAAATAATACGCATATCAAAACAAAACAAATAATAACTACGTAGGCTACAATGAGTAAAAAACTTTGGTGTTTTTATTCATTCAAAGTGTATATTAGTGTTGGCTCCAAGGATGCAGTAGGTAGCCTGTAATTTAAGCATATCTTTCGAGAAAGGATTTTTATCAATTTTCACCTCTTCAAAATATATATTTTTTTAACAATAATTAAGGATAAAAAAATATTAATTTTCCAAGACGAGCGCACTTTCCATTTTCGAGTTTTTTGACTTGACTCATTATAATGCGATTAGATAGAGGCTTTGCTGTTCTTCTCCATCTTGAAGATTGCAAAACAGGACCTTCATTAATGTGATAAACGCAATCTCCAAATTATTATTTTTGGTAAAATCACCATCATTATACTTAGTTTTTTAAGTGCGGTAATATTTTTGTTTAATACCCACTTATTATAAATCCTTTCTTTTTAATGGATGGACAATTATTTGGTTAAAGATTGTAACAGATAATTTGTGCATTTAAGTAATTAATTTTAAAAAATTATAGTGCAATAAATTAATTATTAGCTCATCAAATAAATTTAAAAAAATTTTAGTTAATAAAGATTAATTATATATTTTTAATAAAAAAATTAAATGTCCTTCCTTTTTTGAAGTTTAATTTGTGATTCATTTTTTAGAAGAAAACAAAACAAAATTAATTAATGTTTATTTGTGAAAGGTGCACCGCACCCAATTGCATAAAGGGTTGAAGTTTGTGTTCGCACAATTTTTTGTTTGCACTCTTTTTAATTAAAACTTTGAGAATCTCAACTTTGGGAAAAAAATACAAAAATTTTAAACTTCATCAATTTAAAATTGAAATAAATGCGTCAGTTACAAACATACAAGTTCTAAAACTTAATAAATAATACAAAATTTATGAGCTTCAAAAGGAAAAATGAAAATGCGTCATAAAAAAGACAACAAAAAGTAAAAAAAATACAGTAATAAGAAAGTATTTTACGGAGGAGTCTCGAAATTAATTATAAGTATCAATTTTTTGGGATTTGTAACGAAAACGGTCGGTTGCTTTATATTTTAAAGAACTTCTAAAAAATGGATAAACAAAACACACTTCGCTAAAAAACGGAAATAATTTTGTAAAATTTTAACGCTATGAATCCCATAAACAATCTATATATTTTAAGACAAAAAAAAATAAATCCATGTCTTCGCTCCAAAATTGTTTTTGATTGAAAAAATGGAGGGTGTTAGAAGAAGGTGGAAAAATTCTTATGGCTTCTCTTATTTATTTTTATATCTTGTGGTGTGATTCTAAACACGCAAGCAAACAAGACAAACAACAATTAAAAAATTCATGCCAATGGTTTTTTTCTTCATTTTAGGCGTAAGTTACAAACAAAAGAAAACATACAAAAAAAAGTTTTTTTACCACACGAAATGATATAATTAATAAAATTAAACAAAATGACGATGTTAATTATAAAATTTATAGTTAGGAACAATAGAAATATTGCTGCCAAACATTATAAAAAAAGAGTCAGGTGCTTGGTTTTGAATTGCAGTGATCGTGAGTAAAAGAAAAATTAAAAAATTTGACTTTAATACTTTTTAAAGTTTTTTAAATAAGAAAAATCGCTGTAAATAAAAGAACGCGTGATTTAAAAAAAGAAGCTGGCAATAATATAAACAGCTTCGAAAAAAAGGTTTACACTATAAAGGAAATGACTTAATTTTTCTTTCCCGAATATCAAAAAATAAATGCCTTTTACTAATCTAAATATTTTTTGAATTAAGATTTAGCAGAAGAGGAAATTATTTTTACATACGTGAAAAACTTTTACTAAAAAATGGGTTATTTTTGTTTTCATATTACATCTTTTATGGAAAAAAAACCAGCGGAAATGAAAGTGTAAAAATTTCATTTATTTTTAGTAAATTAATTTTGACAACTTGATGATGGATCAAAATGATCATTACACTACGCATTACAGGTTTACTCATTCCCAAGTAAGTAAATTTTTTTAACCTTTATAATTTATAAACCTTTTTTGGTAGTCGTCTTTAAAGAAATATCAAAATTATCACGAGCGTCGCGCAAAAACTATGGCTATTTTTAGAAGATTACCCACCAGAAATAAAAAGAAATGGGGTTTTTTAGTGAATAAAAATAATTAACTTTATAATTATAAGAAAAATATTAAATTTTGCCTTTGCTAACATTATTTAATATTCTCAATTTTTTTCAGAAACTACGACACACAGAAAAAAGAATAAGTAAAATCAAACGTCAAAACATAAAAAAAAGTAATTATAATTAGAAAAGGCCATGATGACACACATTTTTATGAATAACTAATTTTGTTTCAGTCTTAAAGTAATTCCATGCTTTTATAAAAGTGTATGTTTTAAATTAAAAATAATTATAATTTTTTTGTGTGCGTAAATTCCGGCTTTTAAAATGTTGCGTTTTTATTTAGTTTATTTCTTTTTCGAGAAGTAATTAATTTTTTTGTTTCAATTTTTGCCATACTGTAAAGATTGACAAATTTCACGAACTTCATTTTAAATGTATTAAAACTAAAATAGAAAAAAGATTACAAAAATTATAGCAAAATAAAATGGAAAAAGCACTTTTAAAAAATATATACTATAATTTAGGAATTTTGTCCCAAAAAGAAGTTCCATGATTTTCATTATGGTTTTTACAAGTTTCTTCAAATTTTTTAACTTCATCTTGGGGAAGTGGCATGGTTGAATAAATTAAATCCTCCTCCAAATTTTTAGCTTTTTTTGTCCGAGCCGCAAATTTAAGCATACATATGGTTTCGAACAGCATTAATAAATTCAAGATTTTTTCCAATTTTCTTGCTTCTTGATTTTGAAGTTCCAACATTTGAAACTAAAAATTGATAAAATTTTTGGAAAATAAATACCAAAGTCTTTTGAATTTAAAAAAACACCGAATCCTTCTTTTTTTGTCATCGAACAGCCTTTTTTCTTTTGAGTCAATTATCTAAGAAATTTTTCTTTTATAATGCAACGTTCTCTTTAAAAAAAATTTTTCCGTTGCAATAATAAAGAAACATTTCTTGAAATAAAAGGACGAAAACTTTTTTTGGAATAAATATACTGTAGTAGATATTGGATGGCAGTGAATCAAAATTATATCATATTTCTTTTTCATAAACTTACAATTTTTATTTTGAAATTCTTTTTGTTCTTTTCTTAAATATTTTAAAGCTCGTTGTTTTACATGAAAACCATAAATCCGAAGAATGGAACCATATTTTTCAAACTAAAATTTACAAAAACAAATTTTAGTGTCACGAAATTTATTTCTTCATCAAAATTTTTTAAATTATTTTTGATGGTGTCAAGATTATTGGAAAATTTTCACAGAAACTAAACCTAAAAAATTAAACTAACCTGAGGATATAAAATTTTTAGCATTTTTTGGGCTGCAACTTGTTTAGCTTCATCTTTTTTTGCTGAAGTAAAAACAACAACTTCATGTTTATCTCCAATTTTTAGTTTAAATTCAATTTTAGAACGTCCAACTTTTTTAGTTTCCGTCAAAAGTTGATGATTTGAAAGGGGAACAAATTTATATAAACATTTTTGAAGGATTGTAAATGGTTGAGGTTGATTTAATCGATGACTATATTCCGAAATTCTTGAATCTTCAATTTCCATTAAATCAAAAAGCTCAAATTCTTTATCTTCTTCTTTTTCTCTAAAAAATAAAAAATTTCTATTTTGGAACAAGCTTTTAAAGTTTACGTCATATAAGACCCAATTCCATCATTATCAAATTTAATATCTGGAATCAGTAAATTAAGGGCGGAAACAGCTGCATTGTTTTTTGCTTTTTTAATACTTTTACCATTTCCTCTTCCAAGTATTACAATATCCTTAAGTTTTTCAACTTCTCTTTCATTTCCTTCAATAAATTGAACGAATTTTATATTCTTCTTGAATAACATTCAATCGTTCACGAAATGATGAATTGAAAATTACAGGCGAAGATATTGGATTGATTTTAATTTTAGCCACTGCTTGATATGGATTTATTGGATCTCTAAAATATATTATTGAAACTCACACGGGGGAAGAAAGATGGAATAAGCAAGCAGCTTACGTGATATTAAAAGTTTCATAATCAATAGGAAATTTGAAAACTTTATGAGCATAATCATTTAAAATTGCTACAGCTGTTTTTCCTTGAGGGTTTAAACAAAATTCATGGGTTGTTGTTGTAGCTTTCAATGATGGCACTGTTATGAGTTTTGTATCTGAGGGAAGTACTGAAAAAATAAAAAACGTAAAAATCGAACATCAAATCACTTTTTAATAACTCACTTGGTCGCTCTAAATTCATTAACAAATTTGTTTTATTTGCCTTTAATTTTTTGATATCTTTAAAATGTTTCCTTGCATTTTTCCATTCTTTATAACGATGATATTTGATTGTTTTAAATTCAAATGTTTTAGCAGCATATTTATGAAGATCTTCAGAAGATAAATCTCCTGTTGCTGCAACATCTTTCGGATTTCTTATTTTTACCGACATTAGAACAGCGGCGTTAACTTCATCATTCATTAAATTATTGCTACTGATTCTAGCTTCATGAGTTAGCTCCTGTTCTTCCTTTTGAGCTTTCAAATTGATTTCTTTTTCTTCTTCAACTAACTTTTTCTGATAATAACATGGAATAGCTGATGGAGGGACTTTATGATGTCGAATGGAACCTAATATTTAGTAATTTTAGTGATATAAAAAAGAATATTTCCATAGCATTAAAACTATTTATTATTACCTGGGCCAATGAAATATGGACGACTAAAAGTACAAACTCGAGTGGATTTATGTAAATAAACAATTAATCCACTATCATGAGTTACTTCAATCCAATTATTTGGTAAAATATTAAATAAATCTTTTGGTTGATGTTTCAATATTGTCTTTTCATAAACTTTATATTCTCCTCTTTCCTTTTCAAGCATTTCATCGATATCGGCTTCCAACATGTCATCGATAATATCAAATTCATCGTTGCTATAAATTAAAAAAACTGAAGTGAAGAATATATGAAATTTAAATATGTACCTATCATCAAAATTTGGAGACTCAACAAACTTTTCACATTCATTTTTTTCCACCAAATCTGGAGGAGTTTTAGCTTCTATTTCACTTTCTAAAGTAATATCACCCCCACAATTTGTGATACCAGAAAAGGGATTTGAAGAAATAGAAACTTTATTATCGACGACAGCAGCACTTTTATTAACTACTAAATTTTCCTCTTCTCCCACTTTTTGCTTTTTTGCTAATCTTAAATTCTTTAACTTAAAATCATTAAATTATTAAACTTTTAAAGTCTAAACTAACTTTGTAAATGGACATTCACTGCTTGAAACATTTTCAATTTCATTGATTGCTAAAAGAAATTAGTTTTAAAAAAAAGTTTTTGACAATAAAAATTTTTAATTTTTCTTACTACGCTTTTTAGATTTTGTTCCATTTTCTGGTACATCCATCTTTAATCAGTTTGGTATTTTTATAACAAAATATGAAGAAAACTATAAAAAAACGTTTAGCAAAAAAAATGATACTTAATTCAAATATTTTTATAAACCAAAGTTTTGTTGTTTCAAACAAAAAAACATTCGTAGACAAAAAAGAGTAAAATTGGCGCAATTTGGTTTTTAGCAAGAAAATGCAACAACAAAAAATTTTGTTGACTTTTAAAAATATTTTTTTATTTATAACTCATCTTTCAAGATAAAAGAATTGCAAAACATTAATTATGATGTTCCGCTAATATGTTAAATACTTAAGTCAATAATAATAAAGCTTTATATTTTTCATTAAATTTTGTGATTTTTTCTCTTTCTTAATTCCAAGGTGCCATTAAGCTTCGGGCTTTTATTTTTATCATTCAAGTTTGTTTGGGTCATCGATTTGCCTTAAAGCTTATTTATATATACTTAGTCATTATCAATTTGTTCGCCATTGCCAAAAAATAATTAATCAACAATTTTTATTTGATTCGGTTGCTTGCACATATATATCCAATTAGAAATTTATCTGTACATATTTTTTTGATATTTGGTAATATTAGTATTTGCATTTTTTTTTTGCAAAAGAGAAAGAAAAATGCATGATTATTCAAAGCTTCCATTTCTTCAAGAAATTTATCTTCGTCCTATTCTTCATGCTTTTTTTCAACCTTTTGTTGCAGATGCTCATAAAGCTAGAGCTTTACTTGATTATTCAACAAAATTTCATATGACTCCGCCATATTGGATGAAACTTTTATTGTAAATTTATTTATTTTTATTAACTCCTAATATCTAAATATAATATTTATATAATTTTTTTTAGAATCCTTCAAGATTTTAATGTTAGTTTAGAAACAAAAAAAGCTTGGCAGACTTTAGCTACATCTCAATTTTATTCTCCTTTATATGGTGATAAACAAGATAAACATATAAAATGGGATGGAATAACAGAGGTTTTAATGGCTTGTCAACTTTATGATACTTATCCACATGGAATAATGGCTTTGGAAGAAGCCCTCACATTTCCTCATCAACATTTAGAAGGAGTATTAGAAGCTTTTGATGCATTATCAGGTAATTTAATTTTTAATAGTTTTTGTATGCAGCAAAAAAATTTGCGTTTGGCTTTTAAGAAAATTTTCCAAGTTCTAAACCTTTACATTTACCAAATTTTTAGCTAAACCAATGTCAAAAGAGCTCTATGCAAAATATGAAAAATCCCTTCAAATTTATAACATCCTTAAACTCGCTAAATTCGATGCAGAATGGTATAAAGCTTTGGAAGCCATTGAGGATGAACAACTCATCATTCTAAATCTTGAATATTTTATTGGTAAATATTATTCATGCGTGGAACTTTGGAAATATTATATTAATTTTCAACGACATCGTAATCCAACTGTAAGTTGTTATTCTTCCCTTTTTTTCGTTTGGATTATCATCGATGTAAATATTTTTAGAAAATGTTAAATATTTATCGCCGATTTAATCGTTTCTTTATCGGAGATTTAAATATGATTGAAGAATATCGGTATGAAATAGAAAAAGTTGGAAATGCAGGCTTTGATGTAACTGATTTTTGGGTGGAAACTATCGAGTTTGAGCTTCAACGAATTAATCTTACATCAGCTCAAAAACTTTTCGAAAAAGCTATTATGTTTATGGTGAAAAAAGATTTTAAAAAACATGCAAATGGAAAGCAAATGTTGGAACATTGGGAAATGTTTAAACTTATGAGAACGTTTTATTCATTTCTTGAAAGATCCATTGTAAATTCAAATAGTCCTAATGAAAAATTTAAACAAATGTTAGAAAAATGGAGTGAAATTATGAAGAAAAATGAAATGAAAGAAATAGAAAAAATGGAAATTGATATCATAACAGCAGACGATAAAAATGAAGCAACAGCAGCCGCAGCAGCTCCCAGTCAAACCGAAGACATTGTAAATAAATGTAATTTCGACGACGACGAAGCTCTTCCTCAATCATTTTCATATCCAATTTCTATGATTTATCAAATGCTTAATTCTGCGAATCCCAAAACTCTTTCAAAACTTTTCAAATCTTGTAAAGCTCTATTTCGCTTTCATCGAACTCCACTTTGTTATCAACTTGGAGTGAATGATGAAGTCAAGCCACAATATTTCCAACAATCTCTTTTCCTTCCAATTACTCATCTTAATTCCCCTGCGCTTCATCGCCTTCAAATAGTTAATTCACTTGATTGGATAGTTGAAACTGATCGAAAAGCTCTTTCCCGAGTTATTCCAAAATTAAATCGATGCAATGCAAAATACATTCACATTGATGGACAAGATTTAACGCTGGATGAATTTAAATTTTTAACTACCAATGTTCAAAAATTACATTTATGCGATACCAAAGTTTTTAAAGCTGATGGTAGTTTAATGAGTTTAGAAGAAATTACGAGTTTCACAGTAGCTCAAGTGAATGTCGATGGTTTACATATGTGATATTTTTGATTGATAATGTTTATAACTTATTGATTTTATTATGTTTGTTTATTTTTGTATATAATAAAATTGACTTTTCCATTCGCTTGTTGACTATTTTTCTAATCGAAATTTATAAATTGTAGGCTTATGTGATGCCTACTTTTTATTATTTTTCCTAATTTCATAATTTTTTATATAATTTTTTTTAAACATTTTCCCTTTTCCGTTCATTTATCCTCCAAATCTTATTTTGGATCCCCTTCGTGTCTTTCGTGCGACTCCGTTGCTAACAATCATCAACCTGATATCAAATTTATTACAATATTTTGCATTTTGTTGATTCACTGTGATCTTAATTAAATTGTTTAAAATTAAACCGTTCATATTTTTGCCTATTACTTCTTTATTTTAACTTTCGACCATTTGTTTAAATTTTATCTTTTCAAAGTTACTTTTTTGTGAGAAACACTTTATTTTTAAAAATCTAAATTTGCAACAAACAAAAAAATATGAAAAACGTTAACAAAATAAATGGACAAATTGAATTAAATCTTTTTCATCCATTCTTTTCACAAATTTCTTTGCTTGCTTGTTTGCCATTTTTCTGCCACCATACATTTTTTGCTTTTCATGCAACAACAAAAAAACCAAAATCAAATTTAGAAAAATATTTTTTTTTGAGGGAGGTCTTTTTTTTCGCGCAACAAACTTACAGCGATTGATCGATTGCATATTTTTTCCTTTCCAAACACAACAATAAAAATTATTGGCCTCGCTTGCTGCCTTTCCTCTCATTCTTGTTCGACAATGGTAAAAAAAGAGGAAGGAAGGAAAGGAAAGGAAATAAAAAAAAAGTCAGTGTTAGAAGAAAGAATGGCTTTTTGGAAAGAAATAAAAATAAAAATGTGCGCAGATGTGTCGTCGAGGAAGGAGAAAAACGGCGCGCAAAAACAAAAAAAAGAAGAGGTTCAACATTTTTTTGGCCATAATTTTTCTGCGAGCTGTTCAATGCCACCAAATTGCAAAAAGGAGTAATAAGAAGAGGAGGGAGAGCTGAAAAATGAATGAATGAGTGACCAATCGAAGAATGAAAAGAAAAAAACAGTGTGTCTATGACAGATTTTTCTATTTTTCCTCCGCACTCGCTCGCATAAAAATGGAAAAGCAAAAAAACTGCCGGAAACTAAATATATTTTCAAGCTTTTTTCCTTTCCTTTTTCCGGAATGAACGCTTCTTGCTTGCTTGTTTGCTTGTAGAATGGGAGAAGAAGCGGCTACTATATTCATTCAGCCAACTTTGGACATGTCCACAACAAAGAAAAAAATTGTTTTGCATCTAACTTTTTGACGACGACGATGTCGACAACAACGAAGAGACGCGGTTCTTTTCTTTTTTATTTTATATTTTATTTCTGTCTTCTTCTTCTCTTCCTCCTTTATTTTTATCTCAATTCTTTTCATTTATTTTTTGCTTTTCTCATGCCAAAAAAAGTTTTTTTTCACTCTAGGCTTTCCTTTCGGCAACTTACTTGTCATCTTTCATGTTATTTTTTTTTGCCTTCCTCAAATTTTTTTATGTTTGCTTTCATTTTTTGACGATGTCGACAATTTATAAATAAAAATTTTAGCTCTCAAGTTTTGGCCTCTTTTTTATTATTATTTTTATTTTTGAGTCATCATAGAAAATAATTTTAAAATTATTTGAATAGTAAACCGTTTATTTTTATTTTTATGACTTTTTTGAAAAATAAACAAACTTGTTTGGTTTGCTTTTGTTAAGCAATCAACAATTATATTGTTACTCATATTTCTTTTTCCTCTTATTTAGTTTAACTTTGCCCTCCAAAAATAAAACAAAAAAATCCATAAGCCAAAGAAGAATAAAGACTTACCTTGGAAAAAGAAGTTGAAATGAATGTAAAATTTTTTGTTTTAGCTTTCAAGTTTACTTTAGCTATTCTCTATCAACACAGATTCTTTCTTTATCGATCCAAGCTTGAAACATATACCATTAAAAAAGTTTTCGAATCTATGATTTTCTATTCTCATGCTTTACTTATAACTTTGTCACTTCTATGTAAATCCCAAAATTAAGAAACTTGTCTATTGAAGAATTAAAACCAATTAGATTTTTACTCAAACCGTATTTTCTTATTCTTCAATGCCTTTGCCACCCTCTCTTTCATCCATCCATTTCAATCGATCGAATATTTTTCATTTCCGATATATTTTTTGTTTCACTTCCATCTGGCGAGCGAGTCTTCAATCAATTATTATTTTGAAGAAGCTGTTTTCTTCCTTCCTTTCCTTTGAAAAAAATATACTTATTGCTGCTCACTTTAGATCTCTTTAAATTTTTCAGACGACCACCACCAAAAGACTCTCCTTCTGGTCATTTCTCCAACAACAAAAAAACCAACCTTTCCTTATTTTTTTTTCTAAATTGCAATGATTACAAACGTAATAAACTATACTGACTGACTTTGACTGTGCAAAAAAGAAAGAAAAGGTGCGAACAAAGCCAATTCACTTTTTTTTTATGATCGCATGTTTGAAGGTTATTATTATTTTTAGCGTTTTCTTCTGCTTTGGCCTTCCCTTTTTATTGGATGCCTTGAATTTGAATGTTTTGAATTTTTATTTTATGGATTAAAATTATTTACATCGTTTGCTGGGTTCAAATATTTACAAAGATTGTAAAAAAAATTTATTGTTTTAATTTATTCTGGAAATTTTTTTTTGGAAAAATACCAAAATAATCAATCAATAAAATGATTTCTTCAAGGACACAATTATTTATTTTATTTTTTATTTATTTTTCCACTGCATTTAATTTTGTCGCTTCCGATGAATCAAGCGGATTTTATCCAGGTTTGTTTTTTCTTATTAAAAGTTTGAATTTTTTGAGTTAAAAAAAAGTCTAAATAAAATTGTCAGAAATCAGAAAATGATTTAAAAAAATTTGTTAATTTTTTTTTATGAATTTTTATATTTTTATCCTTTCTTCTTTTTTGCCAAATATTTGCTTTGCTTTGATTTATGTAAAAAGGTTTATTGGGTTAATCCAAATATTGACCCTTTATTTTCTTCAGACAATGTATTTTCACGGGGTTCACTTGGTTATGGCCCAATGATTGTCGATAGTAAAACCACCAGCTTATATGTTGGTTCTAAAGGACATTTATTTAAATTATGGCTTTTTAATATTAATCAAACATCATCCGATAATCTTGTAAGTTCATTTTCACAATCGACTAAAATTAATTTGGAAGGAGAATTAATTTATTTCCTGGAGTCTTTCAATGAATTTTTTCGATTTGATATTTTACTAATTAATTTTCTGTAATTAAATCTCGATTTTTATTTTAGTTTTTGGAACGTAAATTTGAGCCTCGCCCTGAAGAATTAGAGGAATGTCTTGGAGAAAATTCCGCGAGTGAATGTGATGCATGGATTCGAACTATTTTCCTTACATCTGATAATCATTTAATCCTATGTATTTCCTCTGCGATGAAACCTCAAATGTTTCATTTAACTTCTCATAAACTTGATGATAAATCTCATCCACGAACCATGCTTGGAATATGTTCTCCCCAATCAGGTTTAAACACGACTGCTTTGTATGTGGAGGATGGAAATCCAGATGGAATTCCATCCATTTATTCTGGAATTCGAATTGGTTTAACATTGGAAAATTATTTGATTTATCGTCCACCTCTTGAATTTAATAATCGTCAAATTCATTCAGCTCTTTCGACGATTTATACGGATTCAAAATGGTTAAATGAGCCACAATTTGTTGGTTCAATAAACACTGAAAATTATGTTTATTTCTTTTTTCGTGAAATTGCAATTGAAGCTGAAAATTGTGGAAAAGTTATTTATTCGAGGGTTGCAAGAGTGTGTAAAAGAGATTTGGGTGGAAAAAATGTTTTATCACAAAAATGGACTTCATTTGTTAAAGCTAGATTAAATTGTTCCATTTCAACTTCGCAATTTCCATTTTATTTTGATCATATTCGTAAGCTTTTTTTGTTTTACGATTTCCTATTTTCAGCTTTTTGTTTGTCAAAATAAGAGACTTAGTTTTTTTTAATAACATATTTTACTCTTTTTTTTAGAATCGATTGAAAAAGTTCCAATTGGAACTGATACCCTTATTTATGCAACATTCAGCACAGCTGAATCTCCATTTGTTTCTTCCGCGATTTGTGCATTTACTTTAAGTTCAATTAATCGTGTTTTTGATAATGGTTTATTCCTTGAACAACAAAGCAATTCATGGGTTACTACACTGCCCGACACCGTGCCACAACATCGTCCAGGAATGGTAAACAATTTCTTAGAAGTTAAAAACAAAATAATATTAAAAAAAGGTGTTTTAGTGTGTGCCTGATTCTCGAGCCTTACAAGATACAGATGTTCATTTTGCGCAATCACATTTATTAATGGCTGATTCAATTTCGGCTGGAGAACCTTTGCTTTATTCAGGCCATCAACAATTCGGAAAAATTGTTGTTGATCCAAGAGATGAATATTCCACGGTGCTTTATATTTCATTGCCACAGTAAGTTTTAAATTTGCAACATTTTTGTATCCGAAAATGTTTTTTTGCTTCGAAATTAAAATTTGGTTATTTTCAAAAAATAAATAACTAAAATGCCAAGTATCGATTTTAAAAATAATTTTTAGTGAAAATAAACTCATCAAACTCCTCCATAATCGACATGAATCAGATCCGGCTCTTGCTTCTCGAAAGCTTGCAGAATACAAACTTCCATTCCCAGAAAAAATTAATTCCATTACAATTTTACCTAATGATTATTTATTTATTGCTGATAATAAAAGAGTTTCTCAATATCGTTTAGCTCAATGCCATATTCATCTTGATTGTGGCACATGTGCGACCGATCCACATTGTTCATGGAATATTGCGAGATCCGAATGCTTTTCACAAGAAACCGTTCATTCCACTGCCGTTGGTTGGATAACTAATGCAAAATCAGCGGAGAGATGTGCGGCATATGTGAAATCCATTCCAAAAACTATTTATCCTGGAGATTCTTTACATTTGGAATGTTCAGGAAGCGAAAATATTAATTGGTTTATTGATAAAGAAATTTTTGCTGAAGATACTGAACGAGTTAAAACAACAAAGAAAGGAGGATTAGTAATTATTAATGTAAGTCTAAACCATATTTAAAAAAGTTTTTACACTATAAAAACTTTGGATTACCTGAATGCCATTTTATGAAAAGGCTTTCTCAAGTTCCAAATACAAAAAATAAGCGAATTCAAAAGTTTATGGATTGAACTTGAAAAAAAGAATATGAAAAATAAAAAAATTTTTTCAGGCCACCAGTGCCGAAACAGGCACATATCAATGCGTAGTTTTGGGAACTCCAGTCATTGATTATCTTGTTCGAGTTGATGATGGTTTGTTTTTTTTTAAAACTGAACTTTATAAATTAGTTAATAACTTTTTTAGAAGAATGCACTCGCCCAACCACGGTTGAACAATTCCATTCCATTCAAAGAGATTGGTGTCGGAAATTTGATAGTTATAAATCAAATATGATTAAATGGCAACGTTGGTATGAAAATAATGTAAGCCATAAAAACATATTCAGATAAAGTAAAGGTGTGTTTATTAAAATTTTTAGAGCCATTGCCCTCGCTTGCCTGAAGAATTCAATCATTCCCAACATAAAAAAACTGCTGCCGCTGTTTTGTAAATATTATTTTTGTGCATTGAAATGTTATTGTTTTTTATTTGTTATTTTTCTTTTAATAATAAACCCGACTTTTATAAACTAATTTCATGAAGCAAATTTGAACTTTTTATTTAAAATTTTTAAATTTATAAAAAACAAAACTAGGTACCGGCATGTACATTTGGCCAAACGAATGCCAAAGAAAAAAGATGGCAACGATGACACTTTTTTTCAAAATTTTTAAATGCATTGATTCGTTTATGTTTTATCGCTTTTATTTTTTGATCTTTGACTCATCTGAAAGCCCGTAAAATTCTGTTATTGACATATCCAATTCTTATAGATTGAAAATGATTAAAAATGGGGAGAAAAACAGTTTTTTTTAGTTTTCTCGAGATGTCGCAGCTTGACTAATTTTTATTTTTTGATATTCGGATTCCTCACCCAAAAATACATGTAACAAAATTAACTCTCAGAGGCCACTCAAGAGAAAAGTCACTTTTTCAAAGCAAAAACATTAAAACTATTAGAAAATATGGGCATCAGCAAGTGAAAAATGTTGCTTTTTCTTGTTTTTCATTTGCAACATGCAAAAAATGAAAGGGGAAGAAAACCTTCATCGTTGCCATTTTTTATTTCAGATACAAATATTAAAACCTTGATATCTTAATTGGGAGTTTATTAAATTTTATTTTCTCTTCTATCATTAAATTCCCCGTATTTGAAAGTACCTATCCCTCTAAACCATATATCAAAACAAAAATACTTCATTTTCTGCTTGCCGGTCCCTAAACAAAACAAGTATTAATAATGGCACATTTTAAAATTTTTGAGCAAATATTCTATTATATAACTTTTTGATTCTTTAACTCTTTTTTTGTCACACCATTACATCATGACCTGAAGTGTAATCACTGCTTATTTCATCCTAAAAAAAACACATATTAAACTTTAATATTTAATTTAAAAAGAAGTTATTCAGTACTTTTTCACCCATAATACTGCAACTTGATTCAACAATGGTGGATAATCGTTTAGCCACTTGTTCTGAATGGGTATCAGATGTGGATAAACCTTGTTCCACAACATCATAACTTCTAGTCACTTCTTCTTCTTCAATACCATCGGCAACCCAAGCCATACCCTTCCAAACTTGATGCATGATATGCACTGCTGGCGCCAGCATAGCCACAGTTGCTCGACTTTCTTGCCTATAATTAATTTTTATTTATTAGCAAAATATTAAAAAAAAATGATTCAAAAGCTGTAAACGTTTTTTTATGGCTTATTTTTGACTGAATGTGTGTGGTTGTTAGAGACATTGAAAAAGAAATTTGGACATGTCAATCATACCATCCTCGGTAGTATAGTGGTAAGTATCCGCGCCTGTCACGTGCGAGACCCGGGTTCAATTCCCGGCCGGGGAGAATACTTTTTTCCATTTTTTGCAATTTTAGGCATTAGATTTATTCACTCAAGCCACCTCATTTGTTTATTTTTTAAAGCCGATACTTACCTCAATGGAAGTTTGGAATCTGTATCGCGACCAGTGCTATGATTCGTTGCAGCACTTTGAGCTTGCATCGCTATCATTCTACTCCTTAAACCATTCATTTTTGGACTTGATGTACCATCCGAAACCGGATACATTTCCTAAAAAAAATTATGCATATTTTTTGCAATTATAAATTTGAGAATTGTTTAAAAATAATTTTTGTTGCTAAACTTTGGAAGCTGAAGAAAATCTAAATTTAGATATTTTTTCAAGACGGGATTTTCCTCAAATTTCATTCATGCACTTTATAACAAAAAATTATAAAAGTTAACTTTTAACTATTTTTAGGGTTGAAAATGTGTGGTTTTCGACGACAGCAAAAAAAAGAAAGAAAAGAAAGTGTCAATTTTATATTTTGCTTCCTGTTTTGTTTTTTCACCGACGACTAAAAGTTATTTTTCTTTTAAAGTCGTCGTCTTTAAAATTGTTTATCCAAAAAAACGCTACATAATTTTTTTCTCTTAAAATTCAAAACAACAAACAACAAATAAAAAAATAAAATAAAATAAATACATACCTGTAACATTAAACAAAATTTTGTATACCATGATGGATTTTGACACGCATTTGGATTTGCTATACATAAGGCACACGCTAACATTGTACCTGAAATTATAAAATGGGGGACTTATAACAAACAGCAACAAAAATTCTGATCATTCAAAAAAAAATTTTTAAAAAGTTCAAAATGTCGCAAATTTTCATTTGGTTTCATGAAGAATGCTAGTGAATTACAAATATTTTAAAAATGGTAAATTTGTGTTTAAAAGGAATTTTCCCCTTACCTACAATACATAATAAAACAATATATAAACCAAAATTATATGTTTCTAAATCGATTATAGCGATGGTAACACAAAAAAACATTATTGCAAATAATATTAATATTGATATGCAAGCATAAAACATTTTTGATTAATAAATAATTTTTTTAAATAGAATAAATAAATAAGGATTGAAATAATAATAATGTACAAATATTTTTTTAAAATTAAATTGAGATATTTTTGCGAATTAGGTTGATTCACCAAAGAAAAAGATCCATTTAATTTTTGAATTAAAAAAAAGAAGCAAAGTTGCTGGATCTGAAAAATAAAAAAAAATAAAGTTGAAATTTTTTAGATGGATTTCGCGGCGGAGAATAAAATAAAGTTGAGGCATACGAGAGAGAAAGAAAGTTTAAAAAAAGCATGAGATTCCGATTCTATGGTAGAAAGAAGCACGCCATACATCCGGAATTTTTTTTTTTGAAAAATGTCGCAATGAAAAAAAGAAGATTGAAACAATCAAAGCTTGATTTAGTATTCTTTTTCATGAGTTTTGGGGTAAAAGAAAAACATAAGCTCTAAGAAATCAAAGTTTGACTTTTTATAAATAACAAAACGTAAAGCAACAAAAAAAATGTCAAAAAGTCTGGGTAATAGCAAAAATAAAATAAAATTGATTATCGTATAAAACTTTAATAAAAAAAAATTGTGGCAAAAATAGCAATACTTTGCAAAAAAGCTGATAGATACATACATTTTGTAATTCTTAGAAAATTCAATTTTTCTAGCAAAGACTGCGACAAATTATAAAATTGTAATGGATAAAAAAATAAAACATAAAAAATACCATAGCTTTTAAGCACAAAAATTTTTTTAAAACAATTTTAACAATAACGTTCATTATTTTTTAAACGAGTTTTAGCCATTTATTCGAATGAAACAAAAAACTCATTTTTTAAAAGGCATTTTTTGATGCTTTTCCAACTGTGTTCAAAAAAAATAACAATAAAAAAGGGGTTTCCATTTTTCTCTCACATTTTTTTGGTATTAATGAAGCTAATCGCTTTGCTTTTGCCATCCATCCATCTGGAGAGATGAGAGAAGAAAGAATCCTTTTAAAAAAAAGCAGGCAAAATGAAAAGAAAAAAAATAAAGAGCGAAGAAAAAAACATAACAACCGAAGGAGGATAAATAAAAAAGTTAGAATCGATTCTTGCTTTTAAAGTCACTCGCGTCGTGGATTTGCTTCATCTCACTCACTTTTTTTTTCTTCTCTGTCTTTAATTTCATAAATGTTGCGCAGCCAGTTTTTTTTTTGAAAGACTTTATTTATGAAAGGCCTTTTTGCCTTTTTTTATGGAAGAAAAAGAAAAAAGTGGTGAAAGAAAAAAAAATAAGGAAATGTTTGACTCTATCAAACTCCATCTTTTTTCACTTCAATTTTTTTTTATTAAGTGTAAAGCGTTAATTAATTCAAAAATTTTAAGCTTGAATGAATAACAACAACAAAGTGATAGGTCAAGAATATTAAAAGGGATGGAGGAAATAAAATGATAAAACAAAATCGAAAGAAATTTAATATTTTATATATTTTCTTCTATTTCATGTTAAACATAAGCAGCGTGGCGCAGTGGAAGCGCGCGAGGCCCATAACCTCGAGGTCGGTGGATCGAAACCACTCGCTGCTAATCTTTTTTTAAATTTTTTCATATTATTTTTTCTATAACTCAAAGCAAATTTTTTATATAAAAGCATCCCACTTGGTAGTTCAAAGTCAATAACAAAGTTTTATTTTTATAAACAAAATTTCTAATTTCTAAGAATTTTTCATGAAAACTTTTTTTTTCACTAATTCATTCGTCCCATCATTTATTTAACCCTCTTTCTTTGGCATCATCATCATTCTTTGGGCTCAAACAAAACAAAAGAAAAGAAATAAAAAAAAAAGGAAAAAGGAGAACTCATTTGAAAAAAAACTTGAGTTCAAATTTAGCTAAGAATAAAACTTCTTTTTTCACACGCATTCCAAATGAGAAAGAGAAGAATGGAAATGAGTGACTGAAGAAAAAAAGAAAAAATGCAACTTTAAAAAGTTTAATTGCGTCAAGTTTTTCTTTTTTTCCAGCAAATAACAAACATAGGCAAGCGACGAGAAAGAAAATGAAAAGGAAGAAGCTTCTTGTTTTATTTGAAATGGACTAATCGCTGCTTCTTCTGCTCCTCCAACATCACCATCACATTTCCAATTGGCACCAATGAAAATAAAAAAATATAAATAAAAGAGAGGAGACTATTTTGCATTTTTTGCATTCTTTCTCCAAAAAATTTAACATTAAAAACTTTTCTCAAATTCAATGAAAATGAAAATGAGAAGAAGCATTAAAAAGAGAAAGATTTTATTTTATTTTTAACTACTAAAAAAGATTTTTGTTGGAATAAATCCAGAAAAACACGAAGAAGAGAGAATAGTAAAAAAAAAGGGGACTTGAAAAAAAGAGTGACAAATTTAATCCCTGAAATAAAAAAATAATTTAAAAATCCCAAAAGCCTGAACATATTTTTTTATTGAAGACGAGTGAGGATGGAAACAATTTTAGCGATTTGGAATGAACAAAATTTCTAGGCATAATTATTACCACATTTCTGGTCCTAACAAAGAATTAGCATTTACATACAAATATTTTTAAAGGAGAAATAAAAAAAGCACTTTTGACCACAACATTAAAAATCGAACACACGGAACTTTTAAGGCATCACTTTGTAGTCAAAATATGAAGAACGTGTTTAAATAATCTCTTCTCTTTTTTTCATAATTTTTTTGTTACAATTTTATTTGATACTTTTATAAAAAAAAAATAAGGTAATTTTGATAAAGGTCAGATAGCGTTTGTCCAAAAATAAAAGAAATCAATTTTGGTTTTTCAAATGAAATACAGAAAATGAGTAAAAATTGTTTTAAACTTAAAAAAATTATTGCCGATGTTGGATTTTATTAACAAAATTATATAAAGAAAAGTTTACGCCTTTTAAAAAAAGATTAAAACATTAATTTCTTCTTTAATTATTAAAACTAAAACAGAAACTTTATTAGCAAAAAAAATTGACGAAATTTAATAAAACAATTAAAGAATTATTTTTGGCTATAAAATATATAAATAAACTCAAAATTTTACTAGTTTTTTTTAAATTACTAAAAATTAGATTTAAAAACGAGTAGTCTCTAAACTTTGAATTTTAATGGTTTGTCGTTCATCTGTCTTCTGAAAGCATAAAGCAGCTTACTCAAACCATGGTTCCAAAAAAAATATGTATTAAAAACTTATACCTTTGCAACTGAAGGCTCACATTATTTAGCATCAACACTTTTATTTACTCTTTTTTCCTTTTTTTTGAATTCCCAATTTCAACCCTTTTTTTTTTAAAAATAACGAATGTTTTTAAAACACGTTTTTTGAAAAAGTGGAGCTGGATTTGGCACAGGTTAGAAAGATTTCTTTTTCTACTATCGAAACTTCATCCCTAGGGTCAATTTTGCCCAAAAATCACGAATTTTGACTCCATTTAGTCCGATGATATGTTTAATATGGAGATATGGTGACTTTCGCGTTAGGACCCGAAATAATTTTTTAAGACCAATATATAAAAAAATTTCTTCTATTTTCGTTTTTTCCACATAAAATTGAGTGTTTTTCGTATTGACAACAAAAATTGATGTCCATATAAAACCCTCTATATCGATACATTAAAGTTAAAAATATGTAAAAATTTACATAAAAACACATTTATCTCGAAAACTATGGCTCTACTGGAAAGATTTTATTACATATTCGGATTCTCCATGGTTTTTTACCCCTAACGGTGAAAGCACCTAAAAAACATACAGTACCTTCGATTTACATTTGATTCACTAAAGGTGCAAAACCTCGATACACCAAATATCGAAAGTAATGAAAGTCATAAAAGAATACATCGAAATATATTAGTTTTGAAGAAAATGGACACCGTAATAATTAAAATAAATATAATGGGAATTTTTGGTAAGAATACAATCAAATTTTATCATGTGGATGGCACCATATTAGCTCATCCACCATAACACCAAATATCGAGGTTAGCAAAAAAATGGAAATTTTTAACTTTGTTTTTAATTTTTGTTAGAATCAAGTGGTTTATAGGTTTTCAAGGTCACTGATCGCGAATTAGAACTCAGTTTTATTGTTTGAATGAGTAAAATAAAAGTTATAGTGTTACTCAAATATTCAAATTAATAAATCATTTTTTTTACCATTTGATTATTTTTGATTTAAAAAGAGTTTTTGTTACTTTTTTTTATTTTTATCTTACTTTTTATTGAAATATTTTAAATTCAAAATTATGTAATATCCACAATTTTTCATTATAATAACAAAATTTATGACAACAAAAAATAAAAAAATTATAAAAAATCAATGTTCGACATTTTTAGTGGCACCTAAATTTACTCTTCTTCGCTTTCATAAAGATTATGAACATCATCATTATCAACATATTCACCTTCACTATTTTTATCAGGAACTACAGTATTGCCTTGTCTTACGCATTCATAAATTTCATCGAATTCATCAGAAGCTAGAGGTTCATCTTCGAATTCTACTTCAATGTCTACTGAAAACAAAGTTTATTTTTGCTCAATCCATATGGAAGCATTTTAGAGATAGCGGGGCTAAAAAATAAACATTCAAATAATTTTTTCATTGAAAAAATCACCATTACCTTGTTATGAATTCAATGAAATAAGTGATATCAGCATTGTTGTAACGAACAACAATATTTTTGCGAGGTTCATCTCTCTTATTGTTGAGTCGTCTCAGTGCTAGTGATCGTGCAGCTGAAAAAGCTCGGTCTGATAACCGTGGGAAATGTTCCAATACATCAGCATAAGTGAAACCAGAAGCAATTTGAGCCAAAGCTTCTTTCCTTTCATTAATAGATAATTAAAAAATGTTTTGTTACGCCCAAAATAAAAAAGAAAGAACAAACTTAAGAATTTAAAAATAAATTTAATTATGTTTCATAAAAAGAAAAAATAAGGTAAATATAAACATCATAAACAACAAACAATTATAAAAATAATAATAAATCAAAAATAATCAAATGGTAAAAAAAATGATTTATTAATTTGAATATTTGAGTAACACTATAACTTTTATTTTACTCATTCAAACAATAAAACTGAGTTCTAATTCGCGATCAGTGACCTTGAAAACCTATAAACCACTTGATTCTAACAAAAATTAAAAACAAAGTTAAAAATTTCCATTTTTTTGCTAACCTCGATATTTGGTGTTATGGTGGATGAGCTAATATGGTGCCATCCACATGATAAAATTTGATTGTATTCTTACCAAAAATTCCCATTATATTTATTTTAATTATTACGGTGTCCATTTTCTTCAAAACTAATATATTTCGATGTATTCTTTTATGACTTTCATTACTTTCGATATTTGGTGTATCGAGGTTTTGCACCTTTAGTGAATCAAATGTAAATCGAAGGTACTGTATGTTTTTTAGGTGCTTTCACCGTTAGGGGTAAAAAACCATGGAGAATCCGAATATGTAATAAAATCTTTCCAGTAGAGCCATAGTTTTCGAGATAAATGTGTTTTTATGTAAATTTTTACATATTTTTAACTTTAATGTATCGATATAGAGGGTTTTATATGGACATCAATTTTTGTTGTCAATACGAAAAACACTCAATTTTATGTGGAAAAAACGAAAATAGAAGAAATTTTTTTATATATTGGTCTTAAAAAATTATTTCGGGTCCTAACGCGAAAGTCACCATATCTCCATATTAAACATATCATCGGACTAAATGGAGTCAAAATTCGTGATTTTTGGGCAAAATTGACCCTAGGGATGAAGTTTCGATAGTAGAAAAAGAAATCTTTCTAACCTGTGCCAAATCCAGCCAAAAAAGCTTCACTTTCTCAGAAAACGTGTTTTAAATAAACATCATAAAAATTTGGATGTTTCTTTTTTTAAAGGCAACAAAAAAATAAACATTTTTTTTAATTCCTTTTAATACTTTTTTAAAACAAAACAAAAAATATAATGAACATGATTTTTGTTTTTGAAGTCTTTAAGGTTTCTTCGGCTTTGAATGTGTAACTGACTAATGGCTTTTTGAATTTATCCTTCTTAGAGGGTTTTCTTTTTGTGGTTATTAAAAGCTATGAATGAGAATATTAAAAACAAAGTTACATACTTTTATCCCAGTAAAAAAAAAAAGTCTGGCTTATTTTCATATTTTAAGTAATCAATTTTGATGTTTTTTGTTTCTTCAAAAAAGTAACAGTAATTACGTTAAATGGCGTTTATAAACGTCAGAAAAATAGCTATGAAAGAAAAAAATAATAAATTCAAATAATTATATGATTCTCCGAGTTAGAAAGCTGGATAGTTAGAAAATAGCTATAGCGTCAAAAAATTAATTGATTATGAAAGTTTTGAGGTTTTAATAATTATATACAAATATTATTGGGAATAAAATAAAGGTTCCAAAAAAGCTCAATTTTTTTTTCAAGTCTTAATTATTATTATTTTTTTTGAAACATCAAGCAAGCGACAAATTAAAAAAAAAAGGAAGCCAATGAGTCCCAGAACAAACGAAGAAAAATACTTTGTTAATTTGTTGTTTTTTTAAATAAATAAATCTGATTCCATCGAGTAAAGTTATTTTTATCCTTTCAACTCCACCACACAAAATAAAATAAAAACAGCCAAGATTTAATTGGTGGCTGGCAGCAACAACAAAAAAATGTTTATCTTCTCAAAAACATAAAAAACTTTTTAAAGCTTAAAAAACAACGAGAAAACTAGCGGAATTAAAAAAAAGAGTCAGTGTAAAAAAACTAAAAAGGACAAATTTAAAAATAAATATGGAAACTCTTTCTTCTTTACAAAAACTGGCACTCAAATAACAACAAAGTTTTTTCAAAGAAGCGAAAAAAAAGAAATAAAAAGTTTCACAAAACTTCGAAGCGCATTTCCTCGACCTTTTTCATCCTGAAAAAAAAAAAGAAAGAATGAGAAGAAAAAATTGTTGCAAAAAAATATATCCATTTTTTTTCGCTCCTTCAATTTGCATAATTAATTAATAATGGTTAAACTTTTTTTCTCGCTATTCTTTATTTAAAAAGTCCTAGGTCATAAATAGGCATTAAGCATAATACATATAAAAAAATTTCTCATTTGAATTAAAGAAGTCTGTGTATCCAAAATGACGACGAATCGATAAATATTTTTTTAATACATATTTTGAGAAAACGGAAGAAGCCGTTGCAAAAAAAAGCTATTTGGAACAGGAAAAAAAATAATGAATAGAATCTTTCATGTGTTTAAAATAAAAATGGAATAATAAAAAAAGGTCTAAAGTCAAAAAATTAAATAAATAAATGGGGAGCAATTTTTAAAAAAGATTGAAAACCAAAAATAATTTAATGGAAAATAAAATTAATAGCCAGGTGAAGAAAAAAAAACAATTTTGTGTTCACCAAAAAAACGTGCGTCAAACTACTTTTCTAAATTTAAAATTTATTGGTCGAATTACAAAATTTTATAAAAATATGTTTCATTCCATGCGTAATTAAAAAAAATTACGTAAACTTTTGCTCAAACTCAAAAATAATCAAAGAAATAATTTTTTTTAATGGAAGATGCCTATCAGCATCGAATTGCCACATTTTTCTTGTCGATTGAAGAATGTAAAGCTGACGAAAAAATAAGAAGATATTTCTGAAAATTCAAAAAAATCGAATCTATCGCGAGATATCTTTGTTCTTACCACTTTCCTGCGTTCTATTTTTGATTTTGTGTATTTCAAAATGCATTACTTAAAAAAATAAAAATTATTTGTAAAAAAAAATACGTATCCATCCATTTTTTAGTTGGTATTTACCGTGTTTCTGCTCTTCGCTGTCTGCCTTGCTGTGACTTTTTTACAATTCGAACTTCTCTTTTTTTATTTTTTTCTCGCTAAAAATACGCTTGTTTTTTCGATGCTTTTAGTTCTCTGCTTTGCCTAAAAATTAGTCATTTAGTCATTTTTTTATATTCTTCTTCTTCATATTCACTTTTTCTTCTTCAGTGCAGGCGAAGAAGGCATTGTTGCATTTACTTTTTTGTTTCTCTGTGTTTTTGTCTATCTTGGACTAACCTCGAGGTCGGTAGATCGAAACCATTCGCTGCTAAATCCTTTTTAAATTTTTCTCGATCAAAATAATATCCTAAAATAAATCTAAACGGCGCCTTTATTATATTTTTAGATAGTTAATTTTGATAAGCAATTCCGGTCAAACCTATTATTTTTTTTTTCATGAAAAAAGGCATGCATCATAAAACACTCCTTGGTTTTTTAACGTTTCAAGAAATCAAATAAATTTTTATATCTTCTTCTTTTTTTTGTTATCTAATTTTTTCTCTTGATTTTGTTGTAGTTCACCAACTTTTATTGTTACTTTCACTTTTTTTTCTTCGTCGTCGTCAATAAAGAATTTTAACTTTTGGAGCTCTTATTTTGGGTTTTTTTTGTTGGTAATTAACAATCTCAACTTGTTTGTTGCTGTTTTTTATATTTCTAAAAAATGCATAATAATTCTTTTTTTATAAAAACAACAACGAATAATATTTTTCCTACAATTTCTAATGGAGGAATTCCATTAATATTTTCCAATTGCTCAGATTATGAATATCCTAATGATAATAAATATACTACGTGTAATTTATCTTCCAATGAAGATCCATGCGAATATTTAAAAGTAAGTTTATAATTTTTTTCTTATGGTTTTATTTTAAAATTGAAGAGATTCATCGATTTTTCTAAAACTTTGATTTTTCCAACAATTTTTTTTTCAACATTCTGAGCTATCGAAGGCGTGAGTGAGAGTGCTTCTTTATTTAAAAAAACACCTAGGCACTTCGACTCACGCTCATATATTGATTAGCTTCCAAAAATACTTCGCTACTAACCACATACCAAAAAAAGAAAAAAGAGTGGGAAAATGATAAGACTTTTACGTGTTGAGGAAAGCGAGGAGGTGTTGAAGAAAAAGAAAAGCGGTTTTGTTTGTTGGTTTTTTTCCATTTCTCTAAAGTTCACGATATAAGCTTACGTAATAATGATTTTTGTCATTTATTTTAAATGACGATTAGTTTATTAGTTGCTTTGATTGCTAAAATAAATAAACGCTATTATTTCAAACTACAAGCTGTTGGGCTTCACAGATAAAATTTAATAAATTCTTCCGGTGTTCCTAAATAATTTTTTTTATAAACTAAAAAAGTCTTTAAATTTTTAGTACCTTCATGTTGCAAAGAATTTTCGCCCATATTTTTTGGGATTAATACCATTAATATTTTCTATTATTGCCCTCCTTGTAAATTCCATATTTGTATTTATTTCTATTTTACTATTAAGAAAAAATAATGAAAAGTAAGATTTTTGACTTTTTTTCCATTACAACTATGACTTTATATTATTATTTTTTTACAGGGCTGAAATACGTTACACATTTTTATTGAGCCGCTCGATTAGCACAATTATCGCTCAAATAATGTTTTATATAGTTTTAATTTCATGGAAAAGTGAAGAATTTGAATATTCTTCGGCAACAATATTTTTGACTCTTGCAAGTTTATCATTCTTAACTTTAGCTGGAACATATGTGGCATTATCAATAATTATTTATATTGCTGTAGCCAAATCTGAATGGTATGAAGATAATATAACGATTAAAAAGTGTATAGCAATTAATATTATTAATTGGACCATAACTGTTACACTTTCGGTAAGCAACAACAAAAAACTTTAGTTTTGGTAAAAAAAAATTGCGTATTTAAGATTTTTGTTGGAATTTATGGTGCCACATTATTTTATCCTGATTCATCTCCAATTACTTGTGGGTTTCATGCATGTCAAGAACCATTAGCAATTACGCTAATAATTTTAACCATTATTTGTTATTTCACTGTTTTGGCCGTTTATATTTTCGCTCTATTACGAATTAAACGTAAAAGTCATCAACTGATAAAATTAGTTAGAAAAAATTCGATAAAAAGAAATATAAAATTTATGAATCGAATGTCCTATAATTTAATTATGTTTGCATTGTCTAAACTTCCATTATTGATTGTTTGTATTATTGGTTTAGCAAATTTAGAAAATCTTAAAACCCTTGGAAATGGAAAAAAATCATCATGTAAAACATTTTTAAATGGAAAATTATATTTTCAAGCTGAACTTTTTGCTTCTATTGCTGGATTTATTTGGCTCATAGGTACAAAATAAATTTGGGGGAATTTCGCAGCATAAAAATAAAGTAATAATAAAATTATTTTTAGGAATGATTTTGGATCCAATAATAAACTCCATCAGTGATTATCGAATGATTCGATCTCGTCTACTGAAGAAGCCAGCTAAAAAAGTTACTTCTCGAATATCTAAATAATTGTTTTGCTTTTTATTTTTTAACTAAAGAATGAAACTTGAAAATAAATCGCTTTAAACTTATGTTAAAAATTATTGTTTTCCTTTCCCTCAAAATTTTCACGAGCCATTTTCCAAAAAAAAATTATCAACAAAAAAAGTTTTTACCTTTTAATTCTTGACGTTGAAAATTTTGTGCTAACCACAAAAATTTATTTCCACCCTAAGTTTTTCTTTGTTTCATGCATTCTTTTGCATCCTCTTTTTTAATGGATCTGTTTTTTTCTTTTCTGTGATAAACAAAAAGAAGCATAAAAACTTGTTATCAAAGCAAAATTAAAAGAACAAGGAAAAAAAATTTTGCTACTAAAACAATGTGACGACTTTTTTTATTTTGAGTGCATAAATGTAAATGCAATTAATTTACAAATTAAAAACAACAATACCATGGGAATTTCAAAATTGTTCCGATGAATATGAATTTCCTCATGACGACCAATACCTTGCGTGTATTAAATTTTTATCATCTGACGCTGATTTTTGCGATTATTTAAAAGTATGTATGTTTACTTAATTGATTCCAAAGTTCATAACGCTCTTGCAATGGAATTTAAAAAAAATTATAATAGTTTTTAGATAACGAAAGCCAATTTTTCTCCCATTAATAATTTACAAGCAAAGCCCTCGCTACGCGAGGGCTTTTGCTTGTTTTATTAAAGTTTTTCTTTTATCGATTGAGAACTATTACATCTCCACAACGTTCATCTTCTAAAAGATCTGCAAACTATAAATAATTAAGTTTTTGCATGGTGGCCCTATCGGGCCACCATGCCCAACATTTTAAAGGTTTCATTCTAGCGATAAGGGCTTTACATCCTACTAACTAAAGTTAGTCATACTTTTTACTTTTTCTAAAGCATTTCACTTCTTTATGATCTTTAAAACACATTATAAAATACCTCCTAATTCTTTTCTTATCTCATGAAATAAAATGCAAACATTTTCATTCATATTCACGCTTTAATTTTAAGAAACCCCATTCATACAAAATTTTCTTTCATTTTTTTCATTTTCTGAAATAAGATCCTCAATCTTTGTGTTCTTGGATCCTCCATTTTTGGCTTCTTAGACCCTAATTTCTCCGATTTTTAGAACCTCAATTTTTTGATTATTGGATCCTCAATTTTTTGATTATTGGATCCTCAATTTTTTGATTATTGGATCCTCAATTTTTTGATTATTGGATCCTCAATTTTTTGATTATTGGATCCTCAATTTTTTGGGTCCTAAGATCCTTAACATTATTATTTAAAGCTTTTGAAACCCAACGCCCGCTCTTCACCACTTCTTTTTCGTGAAACTAAAGCAAAAGTTTCATTCTCAAAATGCATTTTTACATTAAAATCATTTTATGCAAATTTTTCATTCATTTTTTTCATTCTTTTTGCAAGGTACACCTTAAAAAGTGCGTATCTCGTTCAGGATCTCTTTCCGGGAGATGAGGTCGTCGATTCCGATAGTTTCACATTTTTTCCAATTTTCTGATATCCACTTTCTTCAGAAAATTTTGGGTTGCTAGTTACTACACACGTTTTTTCAATTATGGTGTTTGGATGGATTGAGCTTTCAAAAAATAAATTCATGATTTTTTAGTTTGTTCATCACGCATTTACATTTCCATATTATTTTCTTGGTTTAATACCATTAATATTTTCCATTATTGCTTTAATTATAAATTTATTTTTCACTTACATCACAATATTAATTTTTATTGGTAATAATACTAAAGCGTAAGCAGCAGCAACAACTACTCCACTTTTAATTAACGCTTTTAAATTTGAATCACATTTTTTTTTAGGAATTTAAATAAATTCACATTTCTTTTAAGTCGTTCAATTTGTACTTTAATCGCTCAAATATTATTTTATATTATTTTAATTGCATGGAAAAATGAAGGATTTGGATATTCTTCGGCTACAATATTTTTATTTCTTGGAAGTTTGTCATTTTTAACTTTGGCCGGAACTAATGTGGCTTTGTCAATAATTACTTATACCGCTGTGGTTCATACTTTTTGGCATGATAATAATATGACTTTAATTAAATGCAGTATAATCAATGCTGTTATATGGCTTTATAATCTTATCTTTTCTGTAAGTTAAAAATAAATTACCATGATTCAAAGTTTAGAAAAAGGCAAAACCAAAAAAAAATATTATTTATTTAGATTTTCGTCGGCGTATATGGCTCCACGTTAATTTATCCCGATGAATCAAACATTGATTGCAAATTCAACAACTGTCAAAAACCTTTAGCAATTTCGATTACCATTTTGCTATTTATTTCATATTTTTTCGTTTTAGCTGTTTATTGCATAGCGATATTTAAAGCCAAAAAAAATGAAAATAATTTAAAACGAAATGTTACAATTTGTGGTAAACGAAATATGACGATGATGCATCGATTAGTTTATAATATCCTAGTATTTGCAATAATGAAAATTCCATTATTGGTTATTTGTGGATTTACCCTTCATGATTTAGAAAATTTAAAAGCCCTTGGAAATGGCGAAGAAACGGCGTGTAAAAAATTTTTACATGGAAAATTATATTTTAAAGCTGAAGTATTAGCAAGTGTTACAATATTTGTTACTCTTCTTGGTAAAAAAAAGAATATTATTTTAGTTTAGACTGTTTTTATAACAGATTTTAATGAATTTTAGGAATGATTATTGACCCTTTAATTAATATAATGTTCGATTACCGAATAATCAAAGAAAGACTTCAAAATCATTTATTTCCTGATGGTAGCAACTTTAGATTTTATAAATGCTTTCCATTTTTATCACATAAAATTAAATCAGCTAAATAAAATTATTACAACACATTGCATATCTCACTTTTTTTTCAATCAAAAAAGGGCTTCATTTTTTTAACCACTTTTATATCACTATTTCTCTTGAGCAGCTCTATTTACTGCCATGATAGCTCAGTTGGGAGAGCGTTAGACTGAAGATCTAAATGTCCCCGGTTCGATCCCGGGTCGTGGCAATTCTTTTTTTCATTTTTTTCTTCACTTTGAAATGCTTTAAATTTGCATACAAACTTTTCATTTCAATTATTATTTTTTTGTTGTTGTCGACATCTCGCAAAAGCTGACAACGTACGGTGTTGAAGTGAAAAGAAAAAGAAAAAATGGCAGTATTTTTTGGTGAAATTGAAGAAATTCCAGCAAATGTATGTGGACAAATTGATGATCAATATATTATTGAAGCACCTATTGATGATATGGTCAAAAGAGATTTTTCTATGTATCAAATTTATGACACAAATATGCCTGATCGGGTAAGTCTTTTTTGGCATCAACATCTTCCTTTGCCTTAAAATAGTTTTTGCGTTTTACTTATTCGTTTTTTGTTCCATTTATTGTTCGCTCACATCTTTTTAATTTTTTAGTATTATTTATTTACTTTTTAATCCTCTTTTCTTTTTTCAGAATCTTTATCTCGTAATACCACGCCATGATGTACATCAAAATCGTCGAAATACTTCAATTCATCGAATGCTGAGAGTTTTACAAGTAATCAAAAATCGTTCGGTTCATTTTCCAAGTTTAATTCTTTCTGGTCGATTGGAACAGCTTGTGTTTGGTCTTGACGGAGAACAGGCCCTCGAAAGAGATCCTGAATGGCCTCAACGTCCTATGGCAATTATAGAATCAGACAATACAATGCTTGGAACATTACCATGTTTTTCAAATAATGGTGCATTACCTATTGAAACTTCACTTCAAATTGGTATTGGTGTATTTCGAGCTTTAGCTGCTTTACATCGCGCTGGTTTTGTTCATCGTTTAATTTCACCTTATTCATTTACTGTTCCATCACCATTATCTGCAAATTCAATTCAACATGGAACAACAATTATTGATTTTAGTTTTGTTATACCATTTCCAATAAAGTAAGTTTATTTTTACATTTAATATTAAATCTTTGTATGGTAAAAAAATTTAATGGAACGTTTTTTATAGGCCTCGTATTCATGTTCCATTCGTTGGTACAATGAGATATTCATCACTTCGTGCACATTTTGGTAGAGAACAAGGACCATCCGATGATATTATTTCGTTGATTTATATGGTTTCTGAACTTATTAATGGAAGGTACGTTTGCCACTTTTTTGATAATTTGATTACCGAATATGCTTGATTTGCCATTACTAAAGCTTCTTATTTTTCAGACTTCCATGGCGCTCTGTACATGATGAACAAACAATTATGATAATGAAACGAGATTTTCCAAAATCTGATTGTTTTCAACGGCTTCCACGTGAAATTCGACGTCTTTATCGTGAAATGTCTTTAACTCCAGGACCTGCTATAATTGATCATACAAAAATTTTATGTGATTTTACAACAGCTTTAAATCGAAAGAATCCTGATTTACAAAAGAAACTTCCAGCATATTTAAATATTGAAACACCAAAGATTCAACCGCCTCGATTACGTTTACGAAAAAACCAGAAGAAACGAACTAATGTTAATGCTCCTGTTCCAATCGCAACCAATCTAGATGCTGGTAAAGTAAAAACACAAGATACTGGCTGAGAATCAACTCAAGATAATCGTCGAGTTACAACTATTTCATAAACTATTGTATGTTTTATTAATAGAAAAAATGTTTAAATAAATAGAATATGTTCACAAACAAAAGTACTTGAGTGAAATGAAAAGCAAAGTTAAATTTTTTCGTTCTGCATCTACAGCAACCAAAGTTGTTATGGAATTCTTTGACTTTGAAAGGTGAAAAAACAAAACAAAAATTCCTATAAATCTGGGAAGGTTTCTAAAATACAAAAAATATCCAATAACACCTTTAAAACAAGAAAAACAATTGTCAGATTTTTTTTGTTGGTAAGATCAGAGTTGTACACCGATGAACTAAAACATCATACCCAAGTATGATCAGTATGAAAGTTTCATAATGCCTTTAAAAAATACGACGTTTTTCTTTGATCTCAAGTACACATTAAAGCCTAAATTGATAGCAAACTAATCTTAACTATTTTATCAACAGCCTATTTATTACCGTATTTACAACATTGCTTTGATAAAATCCACGAAAATGGAATCTATTTCCTTTATGGACATGCATAAGCTCAAAAGATTACAGTAAGCCAATAAGACAAAATGAATAACAATAAACCCATTTATTTTTCATAATAAATTAGTGTTAAAAAATAAATTAACAATAAACAATAATATTATTTATTATTTACAAACACCACCATCCATCTATCACCTTCCTTTATTCGTCAGCAGCACGTGTGAATAGTTCCTTTAATTTTGTTGCAAATTCAGCACCTTTTAATTCGGTCACCATTAAAGCAAATGCTTCTGCATCTAAACAAATTTGCCGCTTCATTTTACTTTCATCTGAATCATTAGCATCCAAAGTGGTGGATTTTCCTTTTTGACGTAAAATGTTTGCTGTTTTATCCACCGTATCAAGGACCTAAAAAGTTTGACTTTTGCTTGTGGTATGTTCGAACTTCGAAGTATGAAATGGTAAATACGAACCTCATTAGCTTTTGCAATAAAAGTTTCTAATGCATGAATCAAAGCATTACTAAAAGCCTCGGCAGGTTGACCATAATTAATTTCAGAAGATAGCTCTTTCATTTCATTATAAATATTTTTTACTGAATTCACATAATCCGATGCTTCAATAGGTAAAGCAAGTTTAGTCCAACGATATTTTTTGGGTACATTACCAACCATTGAAACATAAAATATTATAGTTTTGTTTAAACGAGTATTCAAAAAGGCTTCCATTTTAACTTCTAATCCTTGGAAATTCGTTGAAATAGCTTTACGATAATTTTTTAATAAAGATTCAACTGAAAAAGGGATTTCGTAAAAAAAATGGGTTTTATAAAGGGGAGAAAGACTAACAATCGGCAGAGTTAGAGATGGCATTTGAAAGTAATAACTTAATTATACGATCCAATGCAACGCTAATAGTGGAATTCATATATCCTTTTACTGCAAATATTATTTGCCAACGATTGTTAGAATCGGAAATATCTTGTTGGGTATCTTGTTGTTCTGCATTCCATTGAGAAAAGATACTAAAAAGTTGCTACAATTAAAACCCACAATGATTATGACCAAAAAGCTTCAAGAAAAAAAAAGACACAATGAAAGAAAGAATATAAAAATACAAATTTATTTTTGACAACTAAATAATCCACAAATACCCTAAGCTTACTCTTTAATTTCATCACAAAAATCAAAAAAGTTTGATATCAAATCTCCAAATAATTGTAACATTTCATAATTGCAATTAGGAAGTTTAGAGCTTGCAAGTACATCCACGGTATCCAAAAATTTCTTACACACATCTTTCAATGCATTCACATCATTTTTAACATTTTCTGGTACAGCAGCATCCATGAAAGCGCTATATTCTTTTTGAATTCGTAGTTTCAGATATATTGAAGGATCAAATAAGGATGTAACTTTCTTCAGATAATAAGCATACGTTGAGCGATCAGGAAAGGCTTCACAGAATTGATGCCATCGAGTAAAACAATTTTCAAATGGTTCAAGTTGAGTCGGAATAAAATCATACTGAAAATGTTCTTCAGAGAAATTAAACACATAGGTTAAAAGAGCGGAAAAGTAAAATTTTTGAAGTGATGCTTTTCCCAATTCTGGAAGTGAAGAGTGTTTAATATTTTTGATCTCATTCAGTGGCTTTGAAACAGCTTCAAGAAATTCATTCCATCTTGTCGTCAAGGATGTTGAATCGGAAAGTCTTAAATTGGAACATATTCTGCTAGCAGCGATTTGAAGAGCTTCGTCGACCATATTCATTTCAGTGACGTTGAGAAGCATATGGTAGTTGAGTTGCAAGTTATTAGGATTGAACGGTATCGAAGAGCTTAGAGAGTTTCTAATATACTTCAAATGGTTTTGAATCGAAATCTTTAGATGTTCAAATTTATCAGGATCTTTAGCTTCCAATGCTTTCAAGTAAATATTCAAATAAACCAAGCGATTTTTCAAGAACTTCAACCATTCAATGCTTCCATGAGATGTTTTCTTTCCAGTTTTGACTATATCATCCAAGATAAGATACACATTCAATTCATTAACATTCCATGATTCTTTAGCACGCGATTCAGAGAGGATACGTTGTTGCTTCTCAAAAAAGGAATATAGTTCGGAGATTTTCTTTGCAAACGTATTGTAATCTTCCCATGATTCCTGAAATGGTCATAAAGTAAATCCTATTACAGTAATGGAAAAAAGTTACTCACATCATGTTCAGCTTCCAATGATTCCACAGCTTTATTCAAAGCAACCAGACGGGATGAAAGTTCAACGAATTGAGTATAATCATTATTAATTAAATTAATTAAACCATATTGAAAATGTTGTAAAACCCCACGTAATTGTTTATCAACTTTTTTTAAATCTGATTGACGTCGAATATTATCCATTAATTTATCCACATTGAAATCAGGTTGAGTAAACACTTGTGGATCAAACGTTAAATGTTCGGTAGTTGTTGATAGAGGTGGTAAAGATATTGGAAGATGTCCACCATTTTCATTTATTTCTTCTACAGCCATAATTGTTATAAACAAAAAGAAATTTCAAGGAGGAAGGAATCTTCTAAATTTTGCTTTCAATCAACTTTCAAAAATAAAATTTGACAACTTTGCATTTATGTAATGGCGACGTATTTTCGTTGTGGAACTTTAGAACAAAAAAAAAATGGACATGAAAAATTTTATTTTGAAAAAAAGCTTTTGACCAAATTCGATCGAAAGAAGATAGATAAAATAATTTATGCACAAGATTTATTTTATTTCAAAGTAATTTTTTTAAATGAATCACTGTGATTCAAAATTAAAATTGAGTATTTGGTTCAATTTTATAACAATCGTCAAGGGTTTCAATTCGAATTCTTTTAGGATAATTATCTTCTGAATCTGAATCTGAGATTGAATATCCATGATTGTTGTTTTGTTGTTCAGGAAGTAATTGGCTTAAATGATTCTCCAAGAATCCATAAGCAGAATTTCTTGGTGAAGTTTGATTTTTGCTTCGTCTCATATTGTTACTGAAAAATTTATATTTTCTCAAGTAAGCAAAAGCAAAAAAAGAAGAAGAAAAGCAAAATTACAAAAGATATGAGCTAGCTGATTTAACAACTTTATCGATTTCATTCCTTTTTTGAATTATATCTGGGTTTGTAGCATCTTTGTTTTGACCTACGTTAAATCCATCGTATAATAACACTAAAATACGTGGGAGCGCTTGCAAAAAAGAAATCATGAAAAAAATTTCCAAACTTTTAATAGCTTCAATAACATCAGCTGAAATGGGAGTTAATCCTTTCTTCACTCGAGTTGCAGCAGTATAATGATGTAATTTATCTCGGCCCCAAATCTAAAAAAATGTTTATTCTGGGATAGCAGAAAAAGAGGATATCGAAGAAATAATGGTAGCTTAAAATTTTCCGGCACAAGATAAACTTTAAATTGCTAAATTTTTCTTAAAACTTTAAAAATCACAAAAACTAACTTTGCAAATTACATCTTTGTATAAATCTGAAATTTCTTTAACTGTGGTAATTCCATCTTTACATTTGGTGGAACTTTGAAATACTTCCACAAGATCTATTCTTTTTATGGGTTGATCGTAAAATGCAATTTGAACAACAAAACTTTCACGTAATTTTGATGTTTCAAAAAAAAGTGGAACAGCATTTCCCTTCAAAAAAATAATAATACATATTTGGCTTTAAGATTAGCTATAAAAAGTGTGGGAAAATAAAACTCACGACACAGCTACTATCTTCAGCAACAGAACCTTGTCTACCCAAACCAAGATAAAGTTGATGAATTTTGTGTTCAGTTTCATCTTTAAAAGTTTCAAATTCATTTTTTAAAGCTTCAAATTCGCTTTTGTGGACATAATTTTGTTTTAATTTTTCATGCTCAAATTTCAGATTATGATATTCAGATTTGAGTTTATCGAAATCATGTTTTGAAATTTCATTTGCCATGGAAGAAGGAGGAAATGATTTAGATGGATTAGCTAAAGGTGGTGCTTCACCTTCAGTAAAAATAAGTTTTTCATTATCATTTTGTTGCTCGTGCATATCTTTTTTAGATAAAAGTTCAAGAACTTCAATTCTCGAAAGTTTTTTCTGCAAATAACATTGAATTCCTCCTAATTCCATTTAATTTGATAAGGGTTCTAAAAAAATAAAACAGTAACAAACTAAATTAATATATTGTTATAAAACAAATGGCGAGATAAATATTTCTTTGTTCCTAAAACCCAGTAATGTTTTTTCTCTTTCTAGCATGCATTCATTTGAATGCGAGAAATCCTAATTTAGAAGGCTGAAGCTATAAATTTTTTATAAACATTTACTAAAATTAAAAAATGCTTTTTGCAGAAATGGAGTTTGGATTTTTACAAAGCATAAAAAACCGAAAAATGCAGCACTCCTTCCTTCTTTCAATTCCATGTATGCAGAAACAATTTCTCCAAAGTCACAAAATTGATTGAGTTTACTTTGAATGCATTTTTTCTTCATTGCAGCAGCCAAACCTTCCACATTTTTTCTTTCTGCACTCCAAAAAATGCATCAATGCACATTTATATGTGAATAAACTCTGCATTCATTGGGAATGTACATAGCAGCAGGCAGAGTCGAAGTACATCTGCAAGAAAAGGATGGCCACAGACAAACCTATGAATGAAAAAAAGTAAACCCTTTTTGCACAGAGTTGCATTTCATTTTGGAATGCATTAGCTTGCAACTTTCATAAAAGCATTCGTTTCATTTACAATAATTTGAGATTATTTAATCGCTGAATGCACGCTAAAATCGACCATGATTACGATATCACATTTTCCATCAGAAAATCATACAAACCAACAAAGCAGAACTAAACTATTTATTTCTATTATTAATACACACACACAAAAGAAAATCAAATAGCTAAAATAAGGATATCTAAACTCAACAACAAAAACAATAATAATAAACGAGCTAATAAAAAATAAAGTTATTATAATGCGTTTTCTTGACCATCAAAAACAAAAGCTTGATGTTCCTTCCTTTCTTTGAGTTTTCGTTCAAATGCCTTCCGTTGTGATGGTTTGATTCTTTCGAATGGTCGATCTTTATCTTCTAATGCTTCTAATTTAGTAGCCAATTCTTTGTACAATATCCATTCATCGGTTGAAACTTTAGCCACTTGAGTTGCAAAAATTCCATCATTTGTATCAAGAATACGGTAGAGAGGCGGATTTTCCTAAAAAAAGAAAGATAAAGAACATCATAAAAGTCAAAAAAAATAATTTAAGAAAAGTCTACGATGTAAAGCATAGAAGTTATGTGTTACTGATCGGTACTTACTAGTTTTAATTGAGGCTTTTTAGGATCAGGAAACTCATACTTTCCAGTTTTTAACAAAAATTGATGACGATTCATAACATCTTCTAATGAATGTCGACTCCATTTTTTTGATTCAACAAATTCATCACCTTCAATTCCCATATGATAATAAATATATTCATAAAGAGATTCAATAAGTTCAAAATTCTTTAAAACGATTTCAGGATCATTCATTAATATTTTAGCCATTTGTGGTCTAGAAAAGAATGAGCCCATAGCTTCAGCATTTTCAGCCATTAGTTGTTGATTTGATGCAAAAAGTATCGCAGGACAACCTCTAACCACTCTTGCCATGGATCGACCAGCTTTGACTCCGCTTCCAATAAATACGGATAAACGTTGAGTAATTTCATTTGAGTCAGTACTAAGAAGTTCTTGAGTGTAACTACAAAAGAAGAAAGTTAGAAAAGATTATGAAAATAACAAAAAAAGCCCATTACCTTCCAAAGATTCTGATTGCATCTTGAATGGAGAAACCACACAAATCACATAAGCAATCAAGAATTTCAATAGATTTATTTCCATTATTTGTAAGAGCAGCAAATAATTGAGGTTTCAAAGTAAACGCATCAAACAGGAATTCAACATGAACACCAGATAAAAGTTCACATTAAAATTAAAAACAACTGTAGCATAAAAAAAGATAACTTACTAGTTTTTATGAGCTCTTTTAAAACATCCAAAATAGTTTCAATTGCTGTTTCATCTGCCCAAGGAAGTAAAAATTGATGACCACGTTCTTCCACAGTACTAACAACTTTTTTCAAAAAAGCAATAGAAATTTCTTTTTCTTCATTTGATAACATAACATTTGGAAATTCGGATATATCATGTTTAGGACTAAAATGATATTCAGGACGACGATAAATATTTTCAGCTTGTGGAAGTTCATCTAATGCATCAGGAATAATTTGATTATCATCATATTTTGAATGCCGCTGTTGTTGTTCTTGTGACTTCTTTGATTTTGAATTCTTTCTTGATCGAGGAGCATATGGAGCAAAGGATCGAAATGGTTGAATTGATGGAGCTATAGTTGTTATTCTTTGTGGTAAAAAAACAAATCCACGAAAGATTAATGGAATTAATCTTACTGAAGACATGAATAGGCAGGCAATATACCCTAAAAAGAGAAAAAGGATAAATAAGTGTTAGAAGATGAAGAAGATAAATAAAAAGGCAATCATAAAATCGAATCAACAAAACAAAAAAAAGTGAGAAATCTCTAACGTTTTTGCTTGCTTTGATAAATGAAAGGCTCTTTGCCAGGAAAGAAGCGCAATTTCAAAGAGTGGATTATTTTTTGTTTGTAAAAGATTATTTTCATTCAACTTCGACGAAGTTGTTACAACTCAAGTGTTAGAGAGAAGCCATTTTTTAAAACAAGTAAAAACATTTTAAATTCGATGAACTTTCATAATCTCCTCTGCTTTCTTTAATCTTTGAAATCGTAAAAAATAACAAAATCCATTAAATCCTTCAATTCTACCGATCCCTAACGATTTTGAAAGCTATCAAAATCATTTTTTGATTTTTAAAGAATTTCTCAAAACTACATAAAACTGATACATGCAAATATTCTTTAGCAAGGATGAAAGTTTGCGCAATCGCGGAATAACAGTGGAAATAAAACCCAAAAGCTCACGCCACCCTTATTTTTTCCTTCAATAGGACTTTAGTAAGCAATGTTCGGTTAAAATTTTCATTAATTAATTTTTTCGATAGTCTAAAAAAATTATTCAAGCAGATCATGAACGAATTTGAATACCTTTGGAAGTTTCTGAATTGAACATACAAACATTTACCATTAAATTGGCAAATTGTTCCATCATTCATTTTCTTCGTCTTTAGCAACATCGGCGGAAAAAGTAAAGGTTTCTTTACTTCTTTCTTTTTTTTTGTAGCTGCTTGCTTCTCTTTATTTTACATATTTTTTTATTAGCTGCTAATTTAGTCTAATTGTTTCTATTAATCCCTTTAACATTGTAAGCATGGGTAAAGAAGAAATGCAGAGATATCAAGAAGTTATAAGACGTGCTAAAAGAGATGCTCGTTCAGGTATTTTTAAAGTTTTTCTTCAACTTTTATTAAATTTTATTGTTTTTTTTTCTTCAGAATTACGAACAGAAGATTGGAATCGAAAACGTTTTGCTGAATCATTTCCTGATTTATATTTTACTGAAAATATTATCCGTGTTTCAAATCCAACGGTAGAAGATTTTGAAAGAGAATATAAAATGCCTGGAATTCCAGCAATTTTAACTAATTGCATTGAACATTGGCCTGCAATGAATGAATGGACTATTGATGTAAGGGTTTTATTAAGCTTTATACTTACCCGAATGATTACTTTTTCAGAAGCTTGCTATACGATTTCGAAATCAATCTATGAAAGTTGGAGAAGATGATGATGGTTCGAGCGTTAGAATGAAATTGAAATACTTTGCTAAATATATGGGACTTAATGAAGATGATTGTCCATTGAATGTATTTGATAGCTCTTTTTGTGAGGTATGTTTATGCTTGATATTTCTCAGCGTTAACGTTAGTGCTATCGACCTTATCCAATTTAGTCTTTTTAAGCTATACACTCATCATCGTCATTTTTAGAAACACAAGCTTCGCGAACTTCTTGCTGATTATCTTCCATTAAAATATTTCTCTCATGATTTCTATCAATGTGCTGATTCAAGTCGTACTCCACCAAATCGTTGGTTTATAATAGGGCCGCGCCGATCTGGAACAGGAATTCACGTGGACCCCATGGGAACGAGTGCTTGGAATGCTTTAATTTCTGGTATAAAACTATGGTGCCTCTTTCATCCAAAAACTCCTGATTATCTTGTTAAACCTGTATCAACTGAAAAGGGTAAACATCCTGATGAAGCAATCACATGGTTTACAACAGTTTATAATCGAGTGCTATCAAATGATTGGCCAAATAATTATCCACCAATTGTTGGTCTTCAAATGGCTGGGGAAGTTATGTATGTTCCATCTGGTTGGTGGCATGTTGTACTTAATATTGAAGATACTATAGCTGTAACAGAAAATTTTTGTGATGAAAGTAATTTCGAAAGATGTGTTAAGAAAGCATATTTATCAAGGCCAGCATTTTTGGAACATTGGATTGAAAGATTGCGATTATATCATCCAAAATTTTATGAACAAAATCAAGATATTATTAGACGGATTCAAAAGACAAGGTTTTATGCAGATTCTTCAAGTTCCACAAGTTCTGATAGTGATAACGATGGAGATCAAAAGCTGGATGAAGAAAATTTCTTTCAAATTACTCATAAAAGGTACGTTATTTGCACACTTGCTTTTCTTATTCATAAGCAAGCTATTTTCAGAAAAATCTTGCCTCCATCTGAAATGCCAGATGTTCGTCGTCCTCGGGTTAATTGATAATACTGGTAATTTGTCTACTTTTGTGTCTTATTCGCCTTAACTTTTCTTTTTTTGCCATTTATGTATTCATTCTTTTTGATGTAAAATTTGGATCTCAATAAACTCATTTATACTTAAAAAATCATAGCCAAAATTATGTAACAAAAATAAAGTGTTTATTAATTTCAAACATACAAAATCAAAACATAATGTGTTATTTCTTTTTACCAGCTAACTTTTTTCGTTGTTTCTTTGAAAGCTTATGTGATTTTCCTTTGGGTACTTCCATTTGTGGTGGAACAAAAGTTGAAGATGATGGTTGTTCAAACACCTAAAAAGCGTCGCAAATAAGCTTAAAATCGATGGTTTAAGTGAACTTACTTCATTTGATTTCTTTTTAGCAGTAATATCAATGCAATGTAAAGTTGAAATCATTTCTTCAATTTCTAAACAATCTGAACCAAAACCAATCGTATTTACTTTTGGAAGGTTTAACGCTTTTGAAATTTCGGTTGATAATTCAGGAATAACATAAAATTTTGTTTCTTTTGTTCCGCTGAAATTTTATTCATATTTAGTGAAGAAGTAATGAAAAATTCACTCACTTTGTAGCCAATAATCCCATCACCTGTCCCACTGCACTTGGAGATATCATAGTTGAGTCGAGTAATATCCATTTTAACTTATTGTTATTGTAAGCTTTTAAAGTTTGCCTTAATCCAATGGTAATAAGCTTATCCTAAAATTTAACACATTAATTCATAAAACAACGATACGAAAGAAAGAGATTCTATAAAAAGGAAACAAACCTTGTTGTGAAATGCCTCAGTTGATGATGAAGGAATTGGATTTTCATTTGACAATGTTGCATCTTCTTGAACTTTAAATTTATTTGCAGCTTTTTGACGAATTTTACCAGCAGAAATTAGGAATTGAAAAAGAGATTCGAATGATATTTTATTTTCATCAATATGAAAGTCGATATGAAATGATGATGTTACATACGGTCGAGGTGGACCACGTCTAATCATTTTCAATATAAATGTTTAAAGTGAAGACTAAAAACCCACGAACGATGATTGTTCTCAAATCAAAGCTTCAACAAACATTTTTAATAAACTTTTTTGAATTAGAACCAAAACTTTGGCCAAAAGAGGCTATCTTGCCAGAAAAGCTAACACGAAATTTTGTTGGACTTTGGAATTTTCAAGGTCCAAAACTTAACATTATTTTTTGCAATTTTAGAATTTGATGTATTTTTTAATTCATAACTGCTGAAATGCTCGGAGCAAGCTTACCAAGCACCTTCAAATACCTAAAAACCGCGTATTTCCTCCTCGTTTTCACCGTGGCCAATTTTTCTTCTTTCTCTTTTTGAGGAACAACAACGTGGCATTTTTTTCATTTTAACTTTATTGCTTTATTTCCTTCATTTTTCTTATATCTTTATTTTCAGATCCTTATTCAATTCGTCTAAAACATGGTTGAAGCTTTGAATATTATTCATAAACTTTTCAATGACTATCAAAAGACAACACCCAACTTTCTCAAGCTTATCGATGCTTACATGTTTTATATCCTTTTGACTGGAGTATTTCAATTTGCTTATTGTCTTCTTGTTGGTACATTTCCATTCAATGCTTTTCTCGCTGGTTTTGCTTCAACTGTTGGTTCCTTTATCCTAGCTGGTAAGTTAGTTTTGTCTTTACATACTTTGAGAATATGGATTCTCTATTTGGAAATTTCATCGGCGTCATTTTAGCATGTCTTCGCATTCAAGTAAACCCTGAAAATCAAAAAGAATTCAATGGAATCAATCGTGAACGTGTATTTGCTGACTTCATCTTTGGTCATCTTGTCCTTCATCTTGTTGTTTTTAACTTCCTTGGTTAAAGAAGAAGAAAAAAGAATTTCTACCTGATTTCGTTATTTATATAATTAATTAGTTAATAATATCATGCCTTTGTTTTTCTTTGTTTTGTATCCTTAACTTATTTCGTGGTTTATTTATTGTTATAAAAGTTAATAAAGTTTCAACAAAAAATCAGCTTTTTGTTTGATGAAATCGTTGTTTTGACGATAGTTACTTTTGTGGGATTTTGCAAATTTATAGAGACCTTAAAGATGTGATTTCAGATTATCTTCTCCTAAAAATGGGCAAACCAGTAGCAGAGAAAAAATTATCAAAAAAGAATAAAAAGAAATCGTAAGGCTTTTTGTTCATCTTTGCAACACCTACAATACTTACATATTTACTTTTCAGAAAATTTGTCAATGAAAAACGCGATGTTCGTGATATTAAAGTTATTCGAGACAAATTGTTAACCATTGATGACATTGAAAAAGAACTTGAAGAAGAGGGACAAAATACAATCGGTAAATGCTTTTTTGTCCATTGCTGTAATCTCTAAGATTTTTTTTCAGCTCCAAAAGAATTGAACGCTGAAGAAAAGCAACGTCGATCCGGTGTTGTTTATTTTCCATCAATTCCTCCAGGATTTACGGTATCTCGACTACGTGATGAACTTTCAAAGCTTGCAAATATTGGAAGAATTTATTTACAACAAGATCGAAAAAAACGAAAAGGATCAAAAAGTGCTCGATATTCTGAAGGATGGGTTGAATTTATGTCAAAACGAAAAGCTAAAATGGTTGCTACAATGTTGTGTGGTCAATTAGTTCTTGGAAAACGTACTTCTTTAGCTTATGATTGCATTTGGACATGTAAATATTTGCACGGATTTAAATGGGTTCATCTAATGGAACAACTTGTTTATGAACAAAAAGTTGAAGAACAACGACTTCGTGCTGAATTAAGACAAGTTAAAAAAGCCGCAGAATATTTCGCAGATAAAGTTGAAAAAGGAAGCCGAATCAAACAATTGGAAGAAAAGGTTCTCAAGAAAGGTGGTCTATGGGAGAAATATTGTCGACAAGTTGAACAACGAAAAACAGTACAAGCTAAACCAAATGAAGCTGATATTGCTAATGATAAGGAAGATTTGATGAAGTTGATTTTTGATGCAAAAGATGATGAATCTGATTAATTTTGTTATAGTATTTTATTGTTGATTTTGAATAAATTTTTTTTACATATGTGTTGGAAGCAACAGCGAGCGTAATGCAGTAGAAATATATGGCTAACGTTTTTTGTGAATCCACTTCGGCATTTAGAGGCTAAACTTGGACATGGCTTCATCCACTGACTTGAGCTAGGAGCTTGGTTGGTCAAATTAAAAGTGTAAAAATGCTCATATCTGGTTTGCAATCAATGTTTCAAATTTTCAAAGAAGTCACTTCAGCTATTTTACAACAGAAAAAATTTGAAACCAAGACTGGAGGTGAATTTATTGAATCGAGAAACGGGATCTAAAAATACTCCTTCCAGTAATTTCCAAACGTTCTAACACAAATAAATAATTTTCGTTTAAATATTTTTAATGATGAACAAATGCAATAATCGAGGCAATTTGTTCTTCTTGGATATTGTTCTTGTTAGCAAACTATAATAAACCCTTATCATTGACGGTGAAAACAGAAAAAAAACTTTAATCTATCTAAATGCTTTTAAAATAATAACAAAAGTTTGATTTAATAAAAAAAAAGCATGCAATTCAAAAACACGAACAACAATAATGTGCTGAATCGTTAGCTTAGAAAAAATACAAAATGGTTTTATGTTTTAGCACGAAAAAAAGCTATAAATCCGTTTCAAAACCTTGAGTATTTTTTTATTTTCGTATTCTTTCTTGTTGCTTTGATTGTTAACGTCTCTGTGATAAAGTTTTTCATTGTTGTTGGGTTTAATTTATTGTTATTTTCAATATAGTTGGTACCTTTGTTAAAAACCAATGTCATAAAACTTGGAATACTTCGGCGGATAAAAATTGAACAACCATTCGTTTCTCTTTAAATAAATTTTGCATTTGAAAAAGAAAAAAAATATTTACTGCGCGCGGTACATATTCTAATTTTACATTTTTTTTCATCGAGCTAATATTTTTTCGTTTTCATCATAATCATTCGTTTCATTTGTGCTTACATGTTTCACTTCACGTTTAACAACTTTTAGTTCATTTGCTGTTCAAAATGTTCAACAACTTGATTACTAGCGTTCTAAATAATTACGTTGGAGAATATTTGGAGAATATCAATGCTCATCAACTAACAATCGCACTTTTACAAGGTTCGTTTTTAAAATTATTTTCATACTAAAGAGCAAAGATAGGATAAAAATTGTTTTAATATTATTGGTTTTGAAGTTTAATATAATGTTTAACCTTTTTAGGACAAGTCGAATTAGAAAATGTTCCACTCAAAAAGACGGCTTTGCGAAAGCTTGATGTTCCACTTCAAGTCAAATCTGGTGTCATTGGTAAGCTAACTCTTAGCGTACCTATGACTCGAATGAAATCTGAACCATGGATCTTGAAAATGAATGATTTGTTGGTCGTGCTCTCGCCATCCGATGGAAATTTTAATGCTAAAGACTTCGAAGCTGATGAACAAGCAAAGAAAGAAGAGCTCTTAACAGCTTTGGAAACTCATCATAAGGCTTGTTTCTTCCATATCTTTTCATTCACTCTTAACATTCATATAACTTTAGTCTGTAATCTCCTTCAATATGGGAATGCCAGCAAAAGAAGAAGCTATACAAAATCAATATTGGGGAACATCTTTAGTTTCTGCTGTTACTAATAATATTCAGGTTTTTATTTCATTCAAAATCTCATTAATACCCTTATTTTTTAGCTTATTATCACAAATGTCCATATACTTTATGAAGATGACTCAACTATGCCCAATAAAGCTCCATTTAACATTGGTTTTCGTATTGAAGAAATCAGCATTCAAACTACCACTTCTCAATGGAAAGCTGAATTCATCCATCCTACTGAAGGTGTCAATGTTTTCAAGAAGCTTAACATCAAAGGATTCTCCCTGTTTTGGAATTTTCACTACGAAATTCGGAATTATGCATCTTCAGCTGTTGAATTAAAGGTAGGTCTTTACGAATCGCTTTTTTTTCTCTTCTTTTTTATCTTTTATATTTAAGGCTTTTTTGTGTACTGAAAATTCAAAAGAAAATCATTTTATTTTGCATCCATTTACAATGCAAGCTTTAATGGAAAAGAACTCAAGCAAATTGCCTTTAAATACAGTACCAGCTATTCCAAGATTTAAAGTTGATTTGCGTCCTGAAAATGTCAATATCGAATTGTCTAAAAAGCAATTTGCTCAAATTCGTATGCTTTCAAGAGAATGGGCTCGGTTTGATCGTGCAAGGCAACATCGTAAATGGAGACCTTCCATAGCTGTAAAAGGAAAGTACGTTCTGATTTTTTTATTAACATTTCTACCTTGGGTTTTATTTTAGCTCGAAAGAATGGTGGAAATTTGCGATTGGTCGTGTTATGGATGAAGTTAAAAGAAATCGGCAACGTTGTTCTACTGAGTTCCTTGTTACTCGAACAAAAGAATTAAATCTCTATTGCAAAGCTTACAAAAAGAGACTCGAAGCATATATTAATGACCAACAAAATTTGAAAGCTATTAGGTAATCACTTTTTTTACTTTTTGGTCAATGATTTGAGCTTATATGTTTATTCAATGTTGTATTCGAAGTTTGCTTGCTATTAATTTAATACCATTTTAGAACTCCTGGAAGAAGCGTTAACGAACCTTCTCCTTCTACCGACGTCTCATTCGATGATGATGCTTTTTTGAAACAAATTGAACTCGACTCTAACTATTCCTATCATGTATGTTTCTTTATAGTTTTTTTCTTATTAAAATAGCTTTATTCATCTTTAGGAACTCCATATCTTTCGTGAAACAGTATTTCGTCATCTTATGCGCCAAAAGGAAGAAGAAAGAAAAGCTTGTTCGGAAGAAACTGAAAAATCTGCCACTTATTCAATGGAAACACCAAAAGCTGGGATACATAAACGCCTACCATCTGAAAATAATGGAAACTACAAAGAACCTCAAGGATTATATGGTTGGGTCTCAACTTGGTTTGGATCTAATGAAGTTAAAGGTAATGCATTAAACATGGCTCCATTTTATCTAAAATATTTTGTTTTTAGAAGACAAACCTGATGAAAATCAAGAACCGCTAGGAGTTTATGGATGGGTCTCTAGCTGGTTTGCACCTAATCAACCTAATGGTAAGTTCATTAGTTTATGGAATGAAAGATTTGAAGCTACATTTTATAGTGGAAAACTCACAAAATTTGCAAAAAATTGAGAAGAAAATTGAAGCTGAAATCAAGGATGTTTTAAGTGAATCATGGGATGATTCTACGGTACTTCGAAGAGATAATCTCCTTGCTGAAATTGATTTGAAGCTTGAAAGAATCATCATTCGTTTTGTGGACGATGACGAAAAAGACAAAGGAAGTCATGTAATAGCAATGGATTGGCGTCAAGTATCATCGCGTGTTCAACTTTCTCCTCGTGAACATCGTACTGAATTCTCGCTTTCTGTTGGTGATATGTCTATTCAAATGCTTCGTCTGGAACCTAGTGTTTCTAATTCTCAAGGTGTTGAAATAGATGAATATCAATTTACAACTCATTTATTATTTGCAATAGGAAAAGCAAAACCTGAAGAAATACTAGGTGAATCTCATGCAGCAGGAATATCAACTGGAGTGAAAAAAGAACTTAAAGATACTTGGCTAAAGTGAGTTATGGTTTATGAAACGGTGAAAGTATTTGTGTTTTCAGGATGAATTACTGCCAGAAGACTTCTCGATTCAATGTCCTTCAAAAACTTGATGCGAATTTTTGTCCTCTTTCCGTGATCTATGACGACGATGCCACAAATGTTCTTACTAGATTTTTGGATTCTGATACAACTTTCATCGAAAAAACCTGCGATGTTATAAATGACGATTTAGATGATCTTGGTTCTATTGGTGAAACACATGGCAGTTATAACATCTCAATTCCATCTGTTCTTTTGGAACTCCGATCCTGTCATCTTTCTCTCGCTTCCAAAGAGCCTGGCTTGCTTAGTTCACGTTTTGCGTGCGCTCAAATTAGCAATGTTAACGCAAAGTTGTTATATGGTAACACTGAAAAAATTCCTGCTCTTTTCAAGATGGATTATATCAAGAGAAGTTGGTTTATTTTTAATACATTCTCTTTAACATCCATTTTTTAGAGAAAAGTGAATGTCTTTTATACATGAATCTTTCAATTGATGATGCTCGTGTTAAAACTCTGTATTCGAAAAGTCATGGTAATCCTTTGGATGATTCACAAAACGGCGCGCATCCCATTATTCGTCTCATTCTTTCTTCAATTCAAATGGAATCTATTGTTGGCAGAAACTTAACATCTTCATTTCATTTCAACAGTGATTACTACAATCCAATTTCTGGCGGTTGGGAGCCTTTCATCGAGCCATGGAAAATTAAACATTTAAGTTGTATATGGAAACCGAACCATCTTCGACTTTTCTTGAAACCTGCGTTACATAGCTCGCTTGATGTGAACATTACTCCTTCATTTGTTCACCAAATGGATGCTTTTTTCTCAAATGCATCTAATGAAGTAAAAATTCTTGATGAAAAAATTGCAAATGAATTATCTCGACAGCGAGCTGCTCCTGTTACAGTTAATTATTTCAACTTCAACGTGGAACTCGAATTGACTGCTGGAATGGGCATTTCTCTGGTTAATGATGATTCAGAAGAAATTATTTATGCAAGATTACATGGAATGCATTTGCATTTTTGTCGCGTTAAGAAGACTTATAAAGTTACTGGACATGTCAACGTTATTCAAGCTGATAATCAATTGTTAACAGCAGAAAAATGGCAAGCACTTTATTGTCATCCAAATGCCATTAAGAAAGGTGCAGGCGATGAAACTACCATCACTGGTACGCAATCTTCCAACTTTAATCCAGCTTTAAAAGTTGAAATTTGTTACACTCCAATGGAACGATGCGATCTTTTTAAAGTAAGCTTCTTAAATGATTACTCATTTTGTTAAATTTCATTTTTCATAATGTCTATTATCCATATCATTTATTTTATATTTTTTAGCTCTTTCGTTTAAAATCTTCTGACATGTGCATTCTCTTGGATGAAACCTTGTTATGGAAACTTTTACAATTCTGGGAACAAATCGGATGCTGCGAAGAAAACTTTACTCCCAGCATTCAAACTGCGGTTGCGAATGCTGATAAAAGCAATTCACTAAAACCTGCTGAAACTCCTTCTCGAAGATGCTACTTTGAAACCTTGGATCTTGAATTTGGAAATATTGCTTTAACTGGTTTGCTAATTTATAAGTTTTTATCATCAAATTTATTTTTTGCTATTTCAGTTTTAACTGTTGCTAAATATGGTTTACCAAAGGATTTACAATTGTTCAAACGTAAATACAGCATCAAGCTTGTTTCATTTGAAAATGCTATTATTTCTCTTCCTCCATTTAAAAAACAACATTATGATGAAACAGTACAATTTTTGGTTGAAGCTTTGAGTGAATTTTATTGGTGTAAGTTTTTGAACTTTAGAAGTTTCTAGCTTCATCGTTTATCAAAAGCTTTACCTCCGATTTTTTTAGTTGAACTTCAAAAGCAAACGATCAATATTGTATTTACAATGGATGCATTTGGAAATCCTCTTGGATTAGCAAAAGATATGAAGGATTCGCTTGAAGGTTTACTATTCGAAGGTGATTTTGCTGGTTTCGTTGGTGGTCTTGGATATGGTGTAACAAATTCATTTTCGAAAGCTTTATCGTCTATGTCTCGTGGTGTTGGTTATTTTACATTTGATGATCAACATGAAGCTAAAAGAAAGAAAGCAATGAGACATGAACCTTCAACATCAAAATCTGCAGCTGCTTTTTCACATCTTTGTAATGGTGTCAGAGGTCTTGGCGTTGGTGTTTTAGGTGGTTTAACTGCAATCGTTGGAAATACATCAAATGCAACTAAAAAAGAAGGATATCTTACTGGAGTTCCAAAAGGCATTGTAACAGGCGTGGTGGATACTGTTACAAAACCCGCTCAAGGTATACTGGATTTGGTTGAAGGTACAGCTTCAGCATTAAAAGAAGCGGTTGGAAGTCATTCATGTAAGCTTTTCCTCTAACTTCGTGGTTTCAACTTAACTAAGAAATTTTTAGCGAAAAAATCTCAATTTGCTGAACATAGAATTCGATTGCCTCGTGTATGCAAAAACTTAGAATCTTTGCTTCCTTTTTATTCTCATAGAATGGCTGAAGCTCAGCAAGAACTTTTGCGTATTAATGGTTATTCGACTAATGAAGTGTATGTTTTCTGTCTATTTCGGTTTTCATTTAAACCCTTTTAGGCTCCTTGATGTTGAAATCATTTTCCGGCAACGCACTCATAATCTTATTGAACATCGTGTACTAATTTCATCTGAGAATTGCTATTGCTTGCGTCAAATCAATGATTCATCTGCTACTGTCACCCAACAAATTCCATATCAAAACTTCAAAAAGATGTTCATTGTACCAAACACTGATGTTGGAAAAGGCTTTATCTTTGTTGCTGTGGAAAACAACAATTCAAAGCAATCAACTCGATTAGTATGTCAAGATAACGAAACAGCCAAAAGACTTTGTGCTAAAATTCTTCGAGCGAAACAACTTTATGATCGTTCAATGGAAATGTCTTCCGAAGATTGATTAAATTTGTTTTCTGTATAATATATTATTGTGTATTTAATGATAGCTTTTGTAATAAATGTGATTAAACTCTTGTTTTAATTTGTTTGATTCAACACTTTTGTCATAGCGCTTAACTCTACATATTAGTGAAACAAACACCTAAAGAGTAAAAGGAAAAGAAACTTGTAATTTGTGATGTGAAAGTATGGATTTTGAAAGCAACAAAATTTGAAGCTTCACAATCAAAAAACTTTTGGAAAACAGTTTAGATTTAATATTTACAAAAGAGTTTCATTGACGCTTCAAAGAAGGTTCTTTGTTTCATGAGTTTCATAACAAAAAAAAGTCGATGTGTTCCTCAGAGCGATAAGTGAGCTCGACAGAACATGCAAATATTTTTATAAAGAACTTCCTTTCTTCATCGTTGATTCAATCGTCTCTAATAATGATTATTATTTTGTTGAAAGATAGATACAACTTCTTTATTGGGTGACATAAATAAAGGAAAGAATTTATTTATATTGTTGTCATGAATGAACAAATTGCCAACTGAACATATTCCTTAAACTTTTTAAATTTTTCTTATTCATAGCTGCTTGAATATTTCTTTCGATCTTTTGGATAATTCTCCCAATATTTTTCATTCATTTCTTTGTAATTCAATAAATTACTAAATGCATGTTCGAGCATATTTTGAAGTTGAGCATGGAGGTTAGTAAAAATTTTATTTAGAGCTTTCGAATATTTTTTAAGATATTTGAAACAAACAAACAAAAAATATATGAAATATTATTCTTTTTTTATTACCACCTTATAGGAAATGCAATCAATTCACTTGATTTTCATCCGACTGGTAAAAAGCTTGTAACCGGTGGACATGGTTCATCGGGATTTGCTGGTGAAGTAAAAATATGGGATATTTCTGGAATTTATGGTTCTAAAAAGGATATCGTTATGATTGGAACTGCTGGGTTTCAATGTATGTTTTTTTGCCCTTCTTTTTTGGAAAGTTATATTTGCCATTTTTCTTTAAAACTCGAGAAAAGGCACATACATTCATTGCTAATATATTTTTTGCAAAAGTTATCAAAAAGAGATAAAAAATTTTAGATTGCATCAATTGCGTCCGTTTTTCCATGTCTGGTAAAGATATCGCGGTAGCCGATGATGGTCGAAATATTACTATATTACGGCTACAATCAAGAACAAAAAATTCTGAAGGAAAAATAAAAGAAATTTATCAACCTGCCCATACCATTATGGGTCATATCCTTGAAGTTTTACATGTTGAATTTTCTCCCACTGCTTTAATGTTAGCTTCAACTTCGATTGATGGAAGTTGTAAAATTTGGAATATGAAAAATTTACCCCAATGTTTAGCTATATTAGATGAAAAGCATGGTGGACATAAAGAAGGTGAAGCAATTAAAGGATGTTCATGGGATCCAATGGGAAAACTAATAGCTACACAAAGTTCAGATCGATCATTAAAAATTTGGAAAACTTATACATGGGAATGTCTTTGGACGTTGACTCAACCATTTCTTGAAGTAAGTTTTTGAGAATGTTAATAACTATTTAGCCTTCGCTAAAAAAACTTTACTCATATTAGAAACTTTTTTTTCAGAGCAGTCAATCCACAATGTATACTCGAATGGATTGGTCTCCGGATGGAGCAGTCCTTATTGTTCCTTCAACAGTTAATAATTCAGGACCATCTTGTCAAATAATTATGAGAAAAGATTGGACTTTTGAGAAAGATTTGGTTGGACATCGAAAACCTATGGGTTGTGTGGTTTGTTTCTTCGAAGCATATTTCTTACCTTCATTAAAACTATCCAATTTCTAGAGTTTCTGTAAAGAATTGAGAATGTTTAATGATGAAAAAGGACGAAAATTTTTTGGTTATGTAGTTGCAATTGGTGGTCGAGATCGAACTCTAAGTGTTTGGTCAATTCCAAAATCGCGACGACCTATTGTCGTGATTCAAGATATCGTTAAACTTTCTATCGTTGATATGAGATGGTTTGGCAGAAATTTAGCCATATCATCTCTTGATGGAACGGTTAGATTTATAATTTTTAAAGAAAGTGAAATAGGTATATCTTTATCTGAAAATGAATTAAATCAACAATGTATTAAACTTTATGGTTGTGGATTACCTGCTCAATCTTTATCTCCATCTAATGATGCAGGAGATATTGAAAATGATTTAGATGAAGCTGATCAATGGTCAAAAAAGATATCAGAAATTTATTCATTGGAAATAAAAAAGGATATACCTAAACCAAAATCGATGGTGGTTGAGAAACCTAAAGCTCTTGCACCTCCTCCAGCTGTGTTAGTTGCTAAACCTCAAGCAGAGGCAAATAATTCAGGTCCATCAATGATTGTTCGATCTCAAACAGGAAAGAAAAGAATTATGACAACATTTTTGGGAACGCTAGAAACAGCAGAAGAACCAACAAAAATTTCAAAAAATACTTCAGAATTTCCTGAAAGACATACACCAACTACAACAACGATCGAAGCTGAAACAAAAGCAACAGAAAAGCCTGAAGTTGAGGAGACTCTTAAAATATATTTGAGAAATGCTAAATTTAATTATGAACCCGTAAGTTCTGCATTTTATAATTATTGTAACTCGGAGCAAAGAATAAATACTAAAGTTTCAATAAAGCTTGAATTTTAGAAAAAATCCACAAGACTCGAAATTAATAATGATGCAGAAATGGAATGGATTTATGATACTTTTGATAAAGATAAACCATTGCAAGCGCTACCATACTTTGGATTATATGATTTTGAAAGTGTTAGTTTTTTAGTTTAGTTTTCTTCGAATTCCTATTAGTTTATTTAGGATTTACAAAATAATCTTCCCCTTACAATAACAAATGAAATAACTCATGGAATAGGAAAAAAGGTTGCAAGGATATGGAATTTATCTGAAAATGTTAATACCCAAATTGATGAACACGTTATTGGATGTGATATTAATAAGTTTGTTAATAGACTTTCTTGAAGATTTATGTAATTATTTGTTAGTTTTAGAAAATTTTTGGTTGCTATTACAGAAAATAATCAGATTTTGACAATAAATAAAAAAACAGGAACAACGAAAGCCCTTTCTCAACTCTCCGAAACACCGAAAATGATTAGAGTTTTCGGAAATTCATTAATTGTTTTATTTACTGATGGCAAGTTTAGCTTATTGTAAGTCTTTTTTTTATAAAGCTGGTGTCAAAATTAATGGGACAGTAGTCTTGATTTTACAAGTGTAAAAGCTCTAACAATATTAAGCATTATTCAAGCAAGTTTACTGAAATTTTCTGATTTTTTTTAGCCAAATTTCTTCCTCATCCTCATCGAATTCCAAAATTTGTTCCGGCTCGTTGGCACCTTTCAATGGTGAAAAAGGCCAACTAATAATCCAAAATAGTCTTCCAATGTTTATAACTCAAAACCAAAAAATTTTTATTGCATCAATGGAAACAAAAAAATGGATTCAAGCATCTTTATCAACTACTACATCTTCGAGATTTCCATCATGGTTATTTCCAACTTTATCCACAACTTCTGCAGCTTTATTCAATCGAATAATTACAAAAGTTTCTTCAAATTCAAAACAAAAATATAAATTTATTCCATCAGAACAATTAGCTCCGGTATTAAATTTATCAAGCGAATTACGATTCTTTACTTTTATTTTGGAAGCTTCAAAACCAAAATTTCAAAAATGTGAACACTTTCGCCGCGAAGAAAATGATGAATGTCAAATTTGTCAAGTTTTTAATTTATTAACAAAATTTTCAATGAATTTATGTTTAAAAGAAAAATAAAGCTATTGAATAAGATCGATAAGAGGCAGTTATTTTTGTTGAGAATTATTATGTGAACGAAATTACAATAAAAAAAATACATACAATGATAACAAATAAAAGATAACGAAAAAAAGAAAAATTTAAAGATAATACATTATTGATACAATATAAAGTTAAAACATTTTGAGCGAATATTGATTCTTTAAACCTTCTTTCGTTTTGCACTAGGTTCTTCTGATCCTTCTTCTTCATCATCATCTTCTTCATCTTCTTCAGGTTCATCAACATTTTCAGAAGCAAGATTGATTTCAATTATTTTATCATCGGAAAGTTTGAGTTGGCTTTGCGAACCATCTTTTGAACCAATGAATTCAATGCCAGGATATTTTTTTAATTCTGCGTAAAACTTTGTCTGAAAAAAATAAAGGCAGATTACTCAATCAATGTTGACAATTTTCAAGAAAACAAACTTACATCTTGCCATTTTGATTCGACCATGGTAAAGTTGAAAATTACTTTGAGCTTTAAGTTTTTGTCATCAATTTTTGGTTTTGTAACAAGTTCGATGATCGTTTTAGCATCTTCATCAGCGACATTATCATCATCAATAATGAGGGTTAAATCTTCAAGATCAGGAAATCCAGTTTTGAGATTCTTGGTTAAGCTTTCTATTGACATATCAGTGATTCCCCAACCAGCATAATGACCATGAAGCTTGAGCTTTTTAATGGATGGAAATTTCATTCTAAAAATGACATAAAGCATTAACAAAACGTTTAGGAAAAATTTTTTGAAGTAAAACTTACGCTTGAAATTCTTCATTTTCAATTTGATCATATGCTTCACCTTTCAAGAACAATTCATTGCATTTAAGCGAGAGACCTTCCATAAACTAAAATCCATCATTTTTATTGATCCTTATAAGCAAACAAAAAACTTACTCCAATGCAATAAATATCAAGTTCAACTGTAGCTTTATCCAACGAATCCAAACTTTTGACAGCATCAGCATACTTTTTATTGTCAAATCCAAAATCTTCGAGTTCAATTTCTTTGACACCTAAAAGCAATTGATGAAATCAAAAATGGTTGGAAGAAACGACAAACTTGATTTGAAAGTATCCCAAAAAGGGAGATATTTTTCATTAAACTTTTTGCATTCTAACTTTGTAATTTTCTTTTGTAGCATTTCAACGATAGGCTTGATTGAAAGGATATCAGATTCGAATTTAGCTGATTGAGATTTATCCTGAAAAAAAGAGCTTGCATTAGAAAATGTTGAAGAACGATTAAACTAACAGTAACAATTTCGACGGAATCATTTGACAGAATTATCGTTTTAGCTGATGAAAAAAATTTAAATGCAAGTTCAATTGGTTTTTTACCACTCAGCATAAATTTTGAGACGAATTCTTCTTTTTCTTTGTTATCAGCATCTCTAAAATTTAAAGTATGAAAAGATGAAAGCAATATCGTGTTTTACAAAACAGTATGAACAAAAAACAAACCCATTCGAATCTTCTGATAAAGAAGGAATCTTTCCTAATTCTTTGAAAATTTCTTCAAGTGTTTCTTCGATGATAGCAGGCATGTTTACCTGAAAAAACCATTCTAGTATCAAAAATTTGTCCGCGATTTTGTAAAACCAATCAGCAAAAAAATTTTGGGCTTGACATAATAGTAATACAACCGAAAAAGGCACTTATTAACAATATTCATATAGGTAAACCGCGTCATCAAAATAACTTAAAAAATGGTGCAACAAATTTTTTTGGAATTAAAAGTTGACAACAAAAATAAAACAACGAAAAAACAAAAGTTTTTTTTGTTTGTCTAAAAAAATTTTTTCTTCAAAGCCTTGGAAAGGGAAAACTTCGTTTTATTGCGTTTTTTTAATCTCCAGCACATGGACTTCCTTTTCCGCTCATAACCTTTGCTTTTTTTTTTGCAACACCTTTGCTTCTTTCGATCTTTTCATGGATGAAGAATGAATGACTTTGAATATGTTTAGAATTTTAATCCATCGATTTAACGGTAAAACTATAATTTATTTTTAATCAATCAAAAACTCTAACTTCATTTTTTTCCAGGTCTTCTCTTATCTAAAGTAAAAATGTCTTCTCTCTTCTCTTCGTCTTTTACTTTGAATACACAGGTGCGCTGCTTCCTTGCTTTCTCTCTCATTAATTTTTTTTCTAAACTTTTGTCTCTTTTTTTCTCCATTTTTGCTATGTCAAATTTTTGAGAAGACTAAAAAATGTGTCGACGCGTTTTTAATATTTTAAACTTTTCCATTTTTACAGTTTACTTTTTCAGTTTGCAGCTTTATCGTCGTCTTCAGCAACAATGTCTTCATCAGGATCAGATAATGAAAAATTAACAAAATTTCGAGAATTGTTTAAAAAACATAATATTTCTGCATACGTTCTTCCATCAACTGACAATCATCAAAGTGAATATCTAGCTGATCGAGATTTTCGTGTTCGATTTCTTTCTGGTTTCAGTGGATCCAATGCTTTTACCATCATAACCAATGAACGAGCTCTACTATGGACTGATGGACGATATTTTGCTCAAGCTGTTAAACAATTTGAACCTGGTTGGGAATTAATGAAACAAGCAGTTCCTGATGCAATTGAACCAGTGGATTGGTTAAGCGGAAATCTAAAAAGTGGTGAAAAAATTGGATTTGATCCTCAATTATTTGGTTTCTGTATGTTTTACTTCACAATAAATTAATTTAGGCTCATCTAAATCTTTTTTAGCTCAAGGCATAAACTTTGTTAAAAGTTTACAATCAGCAAATTTGGTTCCAACTCCAATTGCAACAAATCTCGTAGATGAAATATGGACTGAGAGACCCAAAGCTCCAATAAATTGTATTACAACTTTATCCCTTGCAGAATCAGGAAAATCAACTGCAGACAAATTTAAAGAATTACGAGAAAAAATTGAAAAGAAGAAATGTGATTCAATATTGATAACAAGTTTGGATGATATTATGTGTGAGTTTTGTTTTTAACGTTGAAGAGTTACTGAAAAAACATTTGCATGTATTTTTAGGGTTGCTTAATATTCGTGGAAATGATATTCCTTATAATCCGTTGGCATTCTCAATTCTCTTTGTTACAACTAATTCCGCTCATTTCTTTATTGATCGTCGAAAGCTCACAAAAGAATCGGTTGCTTTTCTCACCGAAGTTCATGTTTATGATTATGAAGAAGCTGAAAACTTTATCCGTCTATATCATGATGATAACAGAAATGAACATGGTAAAGAACATAAAGTCTTTGTTCCAGAAGAAGGAAATTATTTTTTGAGTAAATGTATCTCAAAAGAAAATTCTATTGTTGCTCCATCTCCTGTTCCATTTATAAAAATGATTAAGAATGATACAGAAATGGCTGGAATGCGAGCTTCACATATTCGTGATTCAGCTGCTGTTATCCAATTTCTTGTTTGGTTAGAAAAAGAATTAGAATCAGGAAATGATAAAATTACTGAATTAAAGGCTGCAGAAAAAATGGATGATTTTCGATCAAAGCTTGTTAAATTTGTTTCATTAAGTTTTTCAACGATTGCTGCTGTTGACAATCATGCTGCTTTTCCACATTATCATCCAGAAGAGCCAGAAGGAAATGAAATAATCAAAAAAGATTCTGTATTTTTACTTGATTCTGGTGGACAATATCGGTAAGTAGTAGCTTTAGGTGTGTAATCACTTTGTAAAAAAAATAATACAACACTTGACCATTCATTAATCCAATATAATTTTTTAGTGATGGTACTACGGATATTACTCGTACGGTTTGTCACGCGACCAATCCTGATCCATATTTCATCAAAATGTTTACTTTAGTTCTTCGTGGCCATATTGATACCGCTTTTCTACACTTTCCAAATGGTATTCCTGGTACACGTCTTGATTGTATTTCTCGTATCCCTTTATGGAACGAAGGATATGATTTCTCGCACGGCGTCGGCCATGGAGTTGGAGCATTCCTAAATGTTCATGAAGGACCAAGTAAGATTTATTAATTACCGTATCAACATGTCTAATCCTCATCCATTTTTTTAGTTGGTATTGGTTTTCGTGCTCGTAACCCAGGAAATTTACATCCGAATGAAGTAATAACAATTGAACCAGGATATTATGAAGTTGGAAAATTTGGTATTCGAATTGAGAATTGTTATGAAATTATTAAATGTGGAAAACTTCCATCCGATGCTGAAAATTATCTCACATTTGAACCTTTGACTTTAGTGCCTATTCAACTAAATTTGATTCAACGAGATTTGCTTCAACAAAAACATGTAAGCTTTTTTCTTTAAATATCAATGGATAAAATATTTGCCTCATCTTTGTTTTTAGATCGATTGGATAAATGAATATCATCAGAAATGTTTCGCAAAAGTTTCACCATATTTGAAAGAACATGGACTTGAAGAAGAGCTGAAATTTCTTGAAAAAAGCTGTAAAAAATTTTAAAATGATTCTATGTTTGTATGTGTGTAAGATGGTGATGGGTATTTATTATGTGTGTATTTTATTAATTTAATATTTATGTGCCTTATTTAATGTGTATTATTTCATTTTGTAATAAAACTAAAATTTTGTAATGGTATCGAGCTTTTCATTTATGCATTTTTGCATTTTTTGCTATATAAAATGACAGACACAAAAAGGGAAAAACTGTAATTACTTGATAATTCTAACAATTTATGCTTTTTGTTTGATGAAAACAAAGTTTGTTGTGTCTTTTTTTTGATTATTTTTGGAAAGTATGAGTTTAGATCTAACAAAAGGAAAAAGTGACGGTATGAAATTTGTTGTGTGTTTTAAAAAAGAGGCACTTTATTAATTTATGCATAAAACAGAAAAAATAAAACAATGATCCAAGAAATTAGAGATTTTTTTACCAGTGTTATAAATACCCATATATTAGAATAATATAAAAAAAGGAGACAATGACGTTAATTGCACAATAAGTGAATTTTGTTAGACTAGTTTTTTTGGTTAATTAAATTTGAATAGCATCATAATCAAAATCTTCAGTAATTGAAAGGGTTCGCTTTGAATGATCATAAAGTTGTTTAGCCCGAAGCACCTTTTCACATAATCGCCTTGCTGTTTCTTTATCACCACAAACTAATCGAGGAGTTGCCATTGATCTTTGTGTTGTATCATAACTAACTGCAATACAAATAAAATCTTTTCCTACATCCGTGTTTGGATCAATATAAATATTTTTAAAACATCGATATGGAATTCGTTGGGTGACTGAAGCAGATGAATCATTAATTTGTCGTAAACAATAACATTGCTCCGAACAAATTAGAACTCTCTGTTCAATAAGATCATGAGTACGATGACGGAGAATTACTTCAACATCGAATAATCTAAAAAATAAAAGGTTAAAGTTCGAAAAAAACTTTTAGTAGTTAAACAATAGCTGAAGCAGCAACATCTTCTTAAAATTGCTTTTTATTAAAATATTTTACTTACACTTCATTAGTCGAATATCCATTAATACGAAGAAGCTCTTGTTGGGCTTGAGCCAATTCTGGGGAATAAACAGGAAGCAATGATTGTAAATTAGTACAAACTCGCGGAAGTCGAGTTCGGTTTTCAGAAAATCGTGATTTTCTTGCTAAAATTTCTTTATTTTCCAAACTAAATTCAATGTAAAAAAATGCTTACATGAATGACTTCCAACCGCTTCTTTTAATGCTGAAGCTGTACCTTCAACCAAATCCAGTATACCTTGAGCGGGTTTAGTTACAGTATCCACCACGCCTGTTACAATACCTTTGGGAACTCCGGTAAGATAACCCTCTTTTTTAGTTGCTTTTGTTGTATTTCCAACGATTGCAGTTAAACCACCAAATACACCCACACCAAAACCTTTAACACCATTACAAAAATGTGAAAATGCTGCGCTTGAATCCGATGATGAAGGTTGGATTCTCATCATTCGTTTTCTCATTAATTCATGTTGTTCATCAAAAGTAAACGAACCAATGCCATGTGACATTGAGGATGCTACTTTTGAAATTGAATTGGTTACACCATAACCCAAACCATAAACAAATCCAGTGATATCCGCTTCAAATACTAAACCTTGGAAAGAATCTTTTAAATCGGTTGCTAAACCACGAGGATTTCCAAATGCATCCATTGTAAATACAATATTAATTGTTTGCTTTTGAAGTTCCACTAAAAAAATTATTGTTGTCAAGCTTTTGTTAAACCATGAAGCTAATCTGCGATAGCTCAAAAACTTACTCATATAAAATTTGCTTAAAGCTTCAATCAAAAATTGTAAAGTTTCAAAATAATGAAATTGTCGAAATGGTGGCAAAGTAACTATTGCATTTTCAAAGGATACCAATTTAATATTAAATTGACGTTTTAAAATTTGTAAATCTTTTGTTAAACCATTTTTTGCTACAGTCAAAACTAAAAAAAAAATAATCATTGTATTAATTTAATTTACACGCCCAAAATACAAACCAGTTAAAGCAACATTTCCAACTTCTAAATCCAATGTACCAAAATAGCATCTTCTTATAGGGGTTCCATCAGAATCGGTTAAACCCGGTGCACTCATATCAGGTTCAATATTGGGTGGTTGAATCATAGAATTTTTACTTACAACATCGCTTGCACCTGTTTGTTGAATGAATTGAATTAATTTCCAAAGTAATGTTTCATCCAAAAGTATACACATATCGCATAATTTTACTCGGAAACACTGCAAAAATAAATAATTATGATTTAGTTTTTGGCAAAAGCCATTTTCAAGCTTACATCAAAAGCATCATAATGTTCCATGGGAGTATAATTCATTTCAAGTTTTAATGCGGGTCTTATAGATAAATTAATTGAATGGTCTGAACCTATTGGTGAAGAAGCTTCTGATTTATCATCATCCGTTCCTTTAATAGCATTAACCTGACAATAAAGGACTTGCCATCGATCGGTGGTTAAAATTTGATTATCCACTTGTATGATATTTACATGTCCCGTAATTTGATAAGTTTTTTCAACTCGACAAAAATGCATTTGTACACCTTGAAATCGTGCATAAATTAATTCTTCAGTTGCATTATTAACTAAAGATATTCCAATTCCAGCAGGCATATTTATTTCTCCATCAAAATTATAATATTGCATTGTTGTTGATTCATTTGAAGATGATTGAGATCTTCGTTGTGACAACACACTCGTTGAAGTAATAATTCCGGGTGATCTTGATCGAGGTCTTGCAGTTTGTGTGGAATAAGGAAGAGATAAATTTGATGGTGAATTTGAAATTTCATAATGATCTGTTATTCGAACGACTAAAGTTGGACCAATATGAAGACATTCAACATCTAACATTCCTGAACCAGGTTTTTGTCTTTGAATATTAAATAATTGGGTTTTTGAAGGCATGTTTGATGAATTATTGCATAGTTTTAATGCAAGTTTATTACGATCAATAACTTCAACAACCATATCTTTTACACAGCAAGCTAATGTCCCTTCCTAAAAAAATATTTGGTGAACGAAGCTACAGCAATACGCATGAAAAGTTTTACCTTTGTGAATCGCCATTTTTGTGTTGTATTTCTTTGTGGATCCTTTCTAACTACCATTAAAGCATTGCCATTATTTTCTAAAACATCCAAAACAAAACTTTCACCATTTTTAGCTGTATGATTCATTCCAATATTTTCTAATGAACCATCATTTGTAAGCTTCCATAATTGTCGATGGCTGCTATCCACGAAATTCATTTTATTTAAAACTACTTTACCATTTACTCGAGCTTCAAGAACAAGCTCATGTTCTTCCGTTTCAAGATCGCTTCGATTGTGGGAACGTGAAAACGATGGAGTATATTGAATGTAAAAATAATTATCATATGTCAATGGAGGGCCACGTTTAGGTTTAGATGGATCATAATTATGTGATTTATTTTCATACACTTGCAATGTGAGTTCTCGTTTATCATATAAATTATCCCAAAAATAATCCACTGAAAAGTGAATTCTAATATTTTTTTTATTTTTAAAAAACTAAAAACAAACCTGTGCTATTTGCTTTACAAATAGTTCGAAATCGACTATAATTTAGTGAAGCTTGTTGATAAAGAACTGGAACATTGCTATGATTTTCAATTTTAATTGGAGCAGGAAAATAAAATGCATCAGTAAAGGTAACAAAAAATGATGCACCATTTAATGCTACTTCAACTCTAACAAATTTAGGTGTTTCATCTCGATCTCTCATAGTTACATGAAATGAACCAATTTGATCTATTCTAAACGGATAACTCCAATGCGCAACATCAGCTCGACGAATACAAAGTCTACGTTTATCTTCAAAATTTTCATGCCAAATGAAATGACTTTTAGATGCGAGTTGTAAATGTTGGCTTGAACGCTGAAAAGGAAAATGCAAATAACTAAATTAATGTAATCTAAAAATCTTTTTAGCTTACTGAAACATCATCATGATGAGAAACAAAAAGTTGAGTGGATGATTGATTATTTAATCGATATCGAGGAGTAAATAAAATAATTTGAGTATTTTTATATCTTCCGGTACATTGTCGAACTTCCATACCAATATCATACATTAATGTGGCATTAAAATCATGAGTGAGTAAAAGCTTTAAAGCTTGTACACCAGATGAAAGAGAAACTTTTGAAGAATATTGAGGTTTATAATCAGCATCGGATTCAAAATATCTTCCTACTCTCACCACACATTGTTTCGGGCAATTCTGATCCGCGAATGAAAACATTAATGGATTTCGATCTTTAGCTCTTTCATGATCATCAAATTGTCCGGCTGCATCGGTGTTTGTTGCTTCTTGTTTTATGATCAAAGGAATACCTGAACGATTTACAATCCAATATGGAACCCATAAAGATATTTGTAAAGATCCTCCTCGACCAATATAAACTGAACCATATAAATCTAACATTCGATTATCTTTATCTATCATAGGCATGGATATTCGACGATCATCATTAATTGATTTTTCAACAAATTGTGATCGTTGTAACATCACAGGTCGAAGAGTTTTAAATTGTTCTGATCGAATTGAAATAAATATTTGATCTTCGGGATTTGCATAAGGCAAATGGAACCGATCTCCTGCAGCCACGCGATAATTTTGCTTTGTTATGGGTTTTGTTGTTTCAACAAACATTTCAATTTCCACGGGTAATAAATTGGTTAAAATTAATGGTGGAACAAAAATCATTGTATGACCCGAAAGTGATTCATATTCAGGATAATTTTCACGTTTTATTGCAACACACATCCAATAAATTTGCTGAGTATTTGTGTTGCTTGAAAATTGAAGGATTTGATTAACAATTTCACTCGAAGTTTTTGCAACCCGCCAATCTACAGATTGTCCAGAAATATTATTATTTCCTGTTGATAAGGATGGACGAATATCCATTTCAGAATTAACAAATTTTAATGGAATTGGTAATTTCGCGCCTGATGCAATTTGAAGTTCAATGGATTTTGAGCGATTTGTGTTATCACTAAATCGAAGAACAACAGGATCAGGAAGTTCGTTAATTGCAAGTAAAGCAGAACGAATGGTTACAACTTTTCTTCCATCCACATCCATTGTAACTGCCACAACTATTCGAGCTCGAATTGAATCACGTTTCTAAAAAAAATTCGGGTCAAAAAAGTAAGTGATTTTAAATGAGAATTTTATACCGAAGATGTGCCACTTGCTCGAGTAACACGAAAATAAGTTCCTACAGAATCCACATCAACTGGAGAAATTTCATCCCATCCATCTACTCGAACAATAAGTTGGCGGGGTTCATTATTTCTTTCCTTCTGAAATTTATCATTAAAATTTTTATTTTGTCACAAATTTTTTAAAAAGAAGCTTACAGCAATCATCAATCTTTTAGTTGGAAATTCAAAGGTGCAACTTTTATCTATTCCAACTGAAAACCATTTTGCATTTGATTTTTGTTGAGCCAAACGAGCTTGAGTAATTTCTTCCACATGTGTTGTAAATAAAATATTACTGCCTATTTCATTTTTTAATAAATATGGTAAATGATCGGCTCTTGAACGAATACAAAGATTTCTGAAATCTCGATCCAAACTTTTTTTATGCAATGGCCATTTCGAATGAAATTGTTTCATTTGTTGAATTAATGTTTGAGTTACATTTATATCCAATGGACTAAATGAATCTGGTTTTAAACCAATGTGAAGATAATTGGGTTTCCAAATGCAATTAAAATGTTTAATTTTCCATGGTTCCATAAATGGCTCCCAACCATAAACCAATTGATTAAAATAATCTATGCTTATTTGAAATGATGAAGTTAAATTTTCCCCAATAATCGATTCCATTTGAATTGATGAAAGGATTAATCGAAGCATAGGAAGGGCAACACCTTGAGAATCATCCAAAAACCAAAAGCATAAATGTTCAGAAGAAAAGAAAGCTTTTTGAAAAATGAATGGTGGCCTTCCTGGAGGTTGATCTTGTTTAGGAATGAGAGAATTTTCAAATGAACTTTTCAACCGATTAAATGAACCAATAAAAACATTGTTTAATACGAGCATATCTTTATAAGAAATTCTTGCAACAAGTTGGCCCAATTCGATATTAACTTTTTGTTTGGGTAATTCATTCAATGTTAAAGCTCCAGTTAAACCATTTAAAAGAGCATGTGCTTGAGTTGTTATCGGCTTAATATCACGTTTAATTGATATCGTGGCTGTAAAATCATTGGATATTTGACATCTCGTTTGATCTTGTGAAGACATAATACACCACGCGCAATTAAGCTTTTGAACTTCGAAATTTGTTTCAAATACTCCATAACAATCATTCAAATTTAAAACTGCTGTTGTAAAACAAATTAATGCAAGACTGGATGGATTATTAGTTTGTTCAAGAAAAAGTAAATCTGAATCACGTAAAGTAATTTTAAGCGTAATTGTATGCAATGGACTTGGGCGAGGATTTGAAATTGTTCGAGTAAGGATTCCATCTTTGGGATAACCATAAAGATTTTTTTGGGTTGATGGTTCTTCGGGTGGAATAAAAGAAGTATTTAAAAGGAAAAAATCTTTAGCATTATTCAACCAATCTAATATTAAAATTATTCTTGAATTTTGAAGGACTAAAGTAACGATTGGGGCTTCATCCTTCCTCATCATAATATGAGCTTCAGACATTAGTTTCATGAAATTTCTAAAACACAAATTATCAACAAAGTTAGAAAGCGACATTTACTATTACCCTTCTTGACATTTTTGATTATTTTCACGTGAAGTTAAAATTAATGGAAAAGCATTTTCTGTTTCTGAACCCTTTAAATCTTCAAATCGAGTATCAATTAATTCCGTGCTTTCACAAATTAAATCAAATTCCGCTAAACTATCGACATATGAATCATATGAAATTCTAGCTTTATGAAGAACCATGCGACCAAATTTTTTAAATTTTCCCGGTTGAGGAAATCTTGGATTTTGAGGAACTAGAAAATGAAATTGAACATTGATGAATGTAAGTCGAAATGAAAAAGTTGGATATTTTTCTATGCTTTCAATTGTCTAAAATAAAATACTTTTTGTAATGGAGAAAAATTTTAAGAAAAAAAACAACGAACATAGCTTCGATCAGGATTTTGTAAAACTTCGGTTGGAATTGTATCAGGAACGGGAATGAGTAGTTCACCTAAATTCTTTTCCAAAAAACCTCGAAGAAGGCAATAAAAATCAGTGGAAAATAATAAATCAATATTTTCAAATTTAGTTAAAATTGTCAAATCGGGTGCTAAAAATTTTTTTTTTAGAGTTGCAATAAAGTTAATAAAAGCCTTACTATTATGAGAAATTAAACCAGAAATATTTCGATAAACTCCAACGCTCAAATCACATTTTCTTGTTAAAATTCCATCTTTATGAACAGCAAAATAATAATTTTGAAAATTTCCATACCCAACTTCTCGAGAAAATGCTTGTTTTAGCTCCAATGGGCATTCTTGATCGCCAGAAACTCGATAACCATCGTGAATGGAAACAGCTGTAAATTTAACTTCCATTTTTTCGAGTAAACAATTATAATCATCAAATTTATTTTCCACAATTTGTTCATTGAGTTCAGGAGTTTGTGAACCTAATTGAAATCGATTTGAAATGGAAATATTTGAACTTTGAAGAACTATAACTTGATCGCTGAATTGATTTAATGGAAGAATAAGGGAAGTTCCGCCAAGTAAATCAACTTTAATTAAAGTTCGCATTTTTTGTTGTTCTTCCGGCTTAAAATGAAAAAACTAATAAAGCACCGGCAAAAAGTACTGTAGGTTGTGAAAGTTGTTGAAAACTTACAATTCCAATATTTTCATTTGTTCTTCGAACTTGATCTTGTAATTCAGCAAAATGAAACCAAAAATCCATTATAGAACAAAAAAATCGATGGGTATGAATATAGCATAATTGACAATCCTTTTCAATAATCATATCAATTTTCATATCACAGTTTCGCTTTAAATCTGGATCATCCGTTCGATATTTAATTACATCAATCCTCAATTTCCTGGAATCTTCGCCACCGCTCTTTTTTGAATTTGTGGATTTAAGGGTTAATCGTTCCGTATAAAATCTTGAATAAAATGGTGTTTCATCATGAATAAATAATTCAGAGGCTAAAATTTTAAGCAACATAGGTTGTTGAACATCTTTAAGATTAATTTTAACATCGATAGCCGCGGAATTAAGAAGTATGGTACCAAGTTGAGTTTGATTTTTGGGATACATCATATAAATTCGTGCAGCAGAAATTGCAAGTTTTAAATGAAAATGATAATCTTCTTTTACTAAAACAAAGTAAAATAAAATTACAGAAAGCTTTTCGAGTGGCACAAACCTTGTTTGGGTTTGTTCAAAGCTTCATGAGTTTCTGCTTTTTTGAAGATGTCCGGAATATTTTCTGCGTTGCCGTACAATAATTTTAAATCCTTTTCATCAAAAGCCCCAGAAATAAGATCGTCAAAATCAGTTTCAGGTGATGGAGCTTTAACTCCAAGTGCACCAAAAAAGTCTAATAACATTGTCCATGTTCGACGATTTATTGCAAAATCAACTCCACTAAATTCAGCATCAACGATACAATTACGCTAAAAATTTCGAAAATTAAGTAATGTTAAAGCTAATGGAAGCTTACTTTAGCATATTTAGATTCATATTCAGGATGATTGGAATCAACAAAAACAAAATTTAATAATGGCCCTTCAGGAGCATGAAAACCAAAATCATCATCGATTACAACTTTTGGTGGTGGAGCTTTATCTTTAAATGGCAATCGAGAAGCCAAAGGTAGTTGTGGAGGTTTTTGAATAAAAACTAAAAAGATGCTTTCTAATGGTTAAAGTTAAAATTGAATGCAAACCTGGTTTAAATTCCAATAAAATCGGTAACGAAGATGATAAAGTTGTAAAATGCGCGGGTTCTTCTTTATGCAAATCACGGCAAGAATTGGATAAATTTGATGAATTTGCAAAATTACTTTTCTTTTCAATAGTTTTAATTAAAGGCATAGCACTATTTTTTTCATATAAATCGTCCACGATTAATGAAGATAAATTAACTTTAAGTCGAGTTAACATTGGTTCAGTTTTAGAAATTCCAAGATCCACATTCGTTATTTTCGCGCATGCAAATGGAGAACTTATTAATCCTGGCTCTTTATTTGCTAACGAAGTCCTTCGAGATCTAAGTTCCAATAAAACGGATGGAATTGAAAAATTCATATAACAATGAGTTTCACCAACTAAACCAAGATCTTCAAAATCAATGTTTGTTTGATCTTTAGTTGTATTTTGAATTAAAGCAGTTTCAGTATCAAAAAAGTTTGATAAACCATTCACTGCATCTTCATCGTATATAACTGAAATGGAACTAAATTTTGCATCAAGTTCATGAAGGACATTAAGGCGAGGTGCCATACGACGATATTGCATTCTAAAAACATAGTAGTTTAAAATTTAGTTTTCAAAAAAAGATAGAATAAAAATTGTTTACTGAAATAAAGGTTTTTTAGTTTTTTGTTTTCCTTCAGTCATTAAAACGAAATGTTCATGATGTTGATCTGGAATATCTTCACCTCCTTCAATGGCATCTTCTTTAGCTCGACCAATTGCAAATAATAATTGTGGAGTAAATTTAGGGAAAGCTCCAAAAATTAATGCATCATCATCATCCATGGATTCCGATGATCCAGCAAGACTTTTAATGTCATCATCACCTCCTTCCTTTTCCATATCTCCTCCTCCACCTCCGCCGTTATTCAAATCATTGAGTTCTATTTTTAATCGTTGTACAGACATATCTCCCACCGAAAGAGATATTTCAGTTCGATGTTCACGTGGAGAAAGTTGAACTCGACTTGCAACTTGTCTCCAATCCATTGCAATAACTCGACTGCTTCCATTTTCGCCTTCTTCGTCGATGAATCGAATGATAATTCTTTCAAGTTGTAAAACAATTTCCGCTAAAAGATTATCTCTTCGAAGCACCGTGGAATCATCCCATGATTCACTTAAAACATCCAAAATTTCTTCTTCAACTTTTTTTTCAATTCTTTTTAAATTTGGTGGTAATTCTTTATTTTCAAAATTTGGCCACATTTCAAGCAATGATGCTTCATTTATATCATCATCAGCAGGTTTTTCTTCTAAAAAATTTGTATTTATTTTTTTGGATACAAAAATAAATTTTGAATTCTAACCTTTACTTTGATCCGAGCCAAACCAACTTGAAATCCATCCATATAAACCTTGAGATTCTTCAGCCGCATTTGTATTATTAGCTTCAGAAGTAAATGGTGGTTTAATTAATTCAGTTGTGGGTGTTACAACTTCAAAGGGTTCAATGGAACTTTTTTCTGCATCGGAAGAATTTTCAGATGCTGCAGCAGCGGCTTTTCTTTCTTCTTCCTTTTGTCGCATTAAACGACGAAATACGGTTTCGCGGAAAAGGTGGAGCTCCTAAAAAATGCGTTTTTGTCTTTATTCTGGGTCAACAGAGAGATGTCAATCATACATGATAAGAATATTGTGAATCATGTTCAACTTGTTTCATAAAAACCATATCTAAAGTTGAAGTAATAGGTTTTGTTGAACTATTCCTTCTTGCGCTAAAAATATACTTTTTAAAAAGATAAATTTTAATATTTGTTAATTACTTACCTCGATGGCTTTGAATTATTCATTTGATCTGCAATAAACGTTTCGAGTTTTTGTTTGTAAGCTTTGCAATATTGATTTAAATGTTTTGATCGGGTTAATAAAAATTCAGGCGTGCACCTGTGATTATATCTTTGGGTTTCATCCATAACTCGATTGATTGCAAATTTCCACCATTCTTTTGCACTAAAATTCGTGATATTATGAATGTCACTAATATGTTTTTTAAATGACATACTTTCCCTTAACGGCTACCAAAGGTCTCCATTTTCGATGTTGTCTTGCTCGATCAAATCTAGCCCATTCACGCGATAACACTCGAATTTGAGCTAATTGCTTTTTTGATAATTCAATATTAATTTTTTCTGGTCTCAAATCAAATTTAAATCTTGGTATTGCTGGTATAGTTTTTAATGGAAATTTACTGGAATTTTTTTCCATTCTTGCTTGCATTGAAAATGGTTGCAAAATAAATTGGTTTTCTTTTGAACTTTCTGGTGACATTGCAGCCTTAAATATTTGATGTTTAACAAAAAATGATAAAAACAAAGAATTTAGAAAGCTACCTTAAGATCAGAATATGATGACAAATTATGATGAGCTTCTTGGTGGCAATTCCAAAAAACCGAAAATCCTTTAATATCAAGTTTTTTGAATACATTTACACCTTCCACGGGTTGAATAAATTCGGGCTTCCATTGAGAATTGGTGGTTTGAATGCTGATATGTTGAATTCGAATACCAAAATTAAATGGGATTTTATTTGGCATTGTTGTGTCATCTTCATATCGAATATGAACATTGGAAAGGATTAACTAAAATTATAAAGAATTTGGAATATATCTTGCAAGCATTCTCCAAATATGGCACAAACTCAAACCTGAATATTATTAGTAACCGCAGAAACTAAAGAAGCACCCCAATATTGGTTTTGCGTTGCTTCATCTTTTAATGGCATTCCCATATTAAAACTTATTTGAGTCTAAAAATGGACATGTAAAAAGAAATATATATTCGAAGAAAGCAACAAACTTTATGATGAGCTTCCAAAGCTTCAAGAAGCTGCTCTTTTTTAGATTGTTCATATCCGTCAACATCACTGGCATCAAAATTTCCATCACATGGAGATAATAATATTAGCAAATCACTCATTTTAAGGATCCATGGCTCTGATCTCATTCGAGTCATAGGAACGCTGAGGGTTAACTTTCCGATTACGCCAGATTTAACTTGAAGTGGAATATCAAATTTTCTAAGTGCTGTCTTTTTAAGTGGAACATTTTCAAGCTCAACTTGTCCTGAAATATATAATAAAAAGTTAGATTCATCACCAGTTATTAAGTTTAAATTACTTTCTCGAAAGGTTACAAACTAAACAAAAGCTCCAAAACAATTCTTAATAAATTATTTTAGTCCTGCATTTTAGAGAAATAAAAAAGCGAAGCAACAAACCTTGTAAAAGAGCCACAGAGAGTTGATCAGCATTTAAATTCTCCAAATATTCGCCGATATAATTATTCAAAACCCATGTGACTAATCCTTCAAGCATTTAAAATAACGCTTTAGCTAAAATGTAATAATTAGCAATTAAAGTTTTTTTAGAAATGTTGTGAATCACGCGATGGCAAAGCAAATAGTTATTATTTTACAACGTTGAATTTAGCATCATCCATTTTTTTCAATTCTTTTGTTTGCAAAAGTTTTACACGTTGATGGCAATATGTGACATTAAAATCAGCTGTCTCAATTTTTTTTCTTGTTGGATTTTTATAATACTGGATTTCCAACAATTAACTTTTTTATTTTTAAGGGGCGATGTCGTTAATAAAGAAGCATCCGAATTTGTAAAATAGTATTCAAAAAAGGCAATGAAAGTAACTATAAAAATTATTTCAAGAAAAAATTAAATTAAAGAAACCACAGCTTATAGTCAAAATTTATAACCTCTTTAGTCTTGCCTACTAATAAATCTATTTTTTGTTTATTGGTAAAATAAAAAGGTTATCCTGAAATTATCGATTGTCCTTAGTTCTTATAAAAAAAATTATTGGACTCATTCATTACCCTTTAAGCACAATTGCAGCCTTTTGTTAGATTTTTTCCTTAACATCATTATAATGACCAAGTCTTTTCTCACTTCAATTGCTTTTTGATCATACAATCAAATTTTTTTTTTTTAATTTCGGGTTTCTAATAAATTTTTTTGACTTTTTTAAGGTGCTTTGTTTATTATGAGAAAATTAAAATATTTATTATTGAAGATTTAAAGCTGAGTTTTCTATCCTTCAATAAGTTGCATGCTTATGTTCAAAACCACTAGTTTTATAACAAAAAAACTATTCAAATTAAATTGTTTGTCAATAGATAAGCACAAATTCATAATAAAAATTTTATTCACATGAAATGAAATTAGACAAGAAGCTTAATCCTTTCTTAACAAGATTTTTTCAAATCATTCGTTAAAAATGTTCAATTTACCTTAAATAATGATGTCGCATATTATTAATCAAAGATTTCTACGGAAAATTAAGAAGAACGCTTTTATTTCTATCTCGTGTTCAAAGTTAGGCAATAATTTTTAATAATAGTTTTATTCACATGAAAACAAACAAAGCAAAACAGTTTAAAAAAATCAACAAAAATGAAGAAACTTAAAAGTTACGAACAGCTTTAATTTGACAACCATGCGTTAGAACAAAATTATAATCGTCGCCCAACTCAGCAAGTAAATAATCAGCATCAACAAGTTTAGAAGTTAATTTTACAGCAAGATTTCCAGCGTCATAAATCAAGTAGTATACAACGTTGCCTTTCTTCTCCAAATAACTAGGTTTCAATGAAGGAATTAGTTTTGGATTCCAGTATTGATATTCGTTAGTACTATAAGACCATGCCTTTTTTGAATCTTTTGCCAATGCAATTGCATCATAAACATCCATCAGCATTGAATAATCACATGATAATTTTCCACTTAATGTTTTACCATTTGAATCAATCACTTTTACTAAAATATCAAATTTTAAAAACTATTAATAGACAAGAAATTTACCACAAACTACTCCATTTTTAGATGAATAAAGAATTTCACTCAACTGTTGATAAGAAAACAAAAATCCTTTTGGAACTAAAAAGTTTGTATTAATTTACATCCAATTTCTTCTCGAAAAAGAGCAACTTACCAACAAAAGCAATCAAAAAGTCGAGTCTCATACGTTCAAATGAAATATATGGCAAGATTCCAGTTAATTCGTTTTTGATTGCTTGATCGATATAAAAGGCTTCTTTAGCTCGGTGCTCAGCCCACTTGTATACCTAAAAAAAACACTCATATACATATGAATATTCGCTGGTGAGAAATTACTTACTCCTTCAAAAAGCTCTTCTTCCTTGGTATCCAATAATTTAGCAATAGCCTTGAGCGTCTCTTTTTCGAGATTTTGGAAGCTAACAGATTTTAATAAGCTTGAAAGGTTTTGAATCATAAAAGACTTGATTGACGAAAGAAACTTTGGCAACGCAGAATATTTTTGTGAAATTTCAAACATTTGAAGAATATTTTCAAGAGTAAGGTTCATTTTGGACAAATAATCATCGCAAAGGCTTTTCATTTCGATAACGTCAAAGAATTCCGCCATGTCGACGATAGTAAAGATGTTATCGCCAGTGAGCTTTGGTTGAGATGAATAAAAATAGTTGAGAAATTCTTTAAAATCATTGAACGAGTAGCTTTCGATTTTGATGGGTTCATCTTTGGTTGTCCATCGTTTAGAAAACATAACAGCGAAAGGCTTTGAGATACCAGCAAGCATATGTTTATGAGCATAGAGTTTCTAAAAAAGCAAAATCATCATATAGCAACAACAAAAAAAGAGCATACCTCATTTCCAATTTGAAAAGTAACGTCGAAATGGCCATTTTCAATATCTTGCGAAAAGAAAGCTTTGAATTGTTTTGATGGTTTTGATTTGAAATGACCCAATAAATCGGCCATTTTGTAATAGTTTACAGCAACCAGAACTCCTAAAAACAAATTAGTATTAAACAAAAGAAGATTTTATTTGATTTGAAAGATAAAAATGAATAAACATTATTTGAATTTACGACAGAAAAAAAAACAGAGTAAGAGTTAAAAAAAATTGGAAAACGATGCAGTTTGCAAAATTCTTTTATTTTGGCGCCAAAAAAGAAGAAAGAAAGAATTTATGCATTTTACAATAGTTAGGAAGGAACAAAAAAGAAATGTTAATGATAAAGCTTAATCATTTTTCTAATTCTTGATGCAAACGAGTTTTATTACATTCAAAAAAGCTGCAATTCACAATAAATTAAATGTCTCTTTTGGAACTTGCATTTATTTGCTGTTTAATTTTTCAATTAGGTGGTGTTAGAAAGCAGTCAAAAATTTTTTTGATTTTCTTTTTCAAATTCTGAATTTTTTCCTCATTATCATGAATGGAATGATTGAAAGTCTAAAGGTGTTAACCCATTTTCATCGACGCCGTTTTACATGGAGTCACTACTCCCTTTGAGTCTAAACTTATCAATGCTTTTAAAAACTTTAAAAATAAAAAGCTTACTCGTGTGACTTTATTTTTTATCTGGTTTCATAATAATAATAAATAAAGCCTTCGATTCTTCATTTTTATTGTATTTCCAATCAGCAAATAAAGTTCCCAGAATATTTAAATAAATGATCGTCGTTATTACTGAAAAAAATCCAAGAATCGTAAAGATGATTTTAAAATATTATAGTACCACCAAATTAAGGAATTTTGTTCAAAGCTACATTAGAAAGTTAATAATAAATAATTTTATTCATATGAAAAACAAACAAACAAAACATAACAGTTTTTAAAATCAATAAAATGAAAGAAAATTAAGGTGGCTATTTGGAGTCTCTAAATATCCTTGAAACTTTTTTCCTCTTGAATGATTTTTTTGTTGGAAAAAGTATTTATAAATTGAAACTGCTGAATTGTTTTTAACAAATAAATAAAATTTGCAAACAAAAAACGTTCATCAAAAAAAAGGAACGAGATTATGCAACGAAAATCATGTCGCAAAAGCGCATCATTACCTTAAAAAATAACTATATTTTTGTAATTTTTATAATTACCTTGAGTCTTCTTCTACTTACCCAAAAAAGTTCCAAAACGCATAAAAGGAATTTGTCTTATTTCCAAAAAAAATTCCACCCTTTTGTTAAACTTTCTTGTTACAAGATTTTTTCAAATCATTTCACTAACATTGTTCATTTACATCAAATACTAATAATTCCTATTTTTAATCAAAGATTTTTACTGAAAATTAAAAGGAACGCTTTCATTTTTTTCTAGTGTTAAAAGTTAGACAAAAATTTATAATATAAAATTTTATTCACATGAAAAACAAACAAAGCAACACAGTATTAGAAATAGACAAAAAGAAATAATATTAAAGTTGATGAACCCTGATTTGACAACGATTAATTAATTCAAAGCCATCATCGCCTTCCAATTCAGCAAGTAGATAATCAGCGTCATCAAGTTGAGAAGTTCTTTTTACAGCTATGTTTCCATATCTGTTAAAAAGCAGATAATATTTAACTTTGTCGTTCTTCTTCAATTGACTTGGTTTGGATGGATGAGGTTTTTTTGTATTCCAGCATTGGTATTTTTGACGATCTAGCGTTCTTGGAAATGATTTTATGTCTTTTGCCAATTTAATTGTATCATAAACATCCATCAGCATTGAAGAATCACATAATACTTTTCCCGTTAATATTTTAGGTTCTACATTAACAACCGTTACTTAAAAAAGAAAAAGTAAATATGATAAAAATTTTAAAAATAAAAACTAACCATAGATTTCTCCACTTTTCGCTTTTTGTATAATTTCAATCAATTCTTGAAGAGAGGAAAATAAAAATCCTTTAGGAACTAAAAGCTTGTTATTAATAATGATTTTTTTTTCAGCAATAAAACTCACCAACATATTTAATCAAGAAATCAAGTTTCATATGTTCAAAGCGAATTTTAGGTAAAATTTCAGACAATTCTTCTTTAATTGCTTGATTGGTATCAAAAGGTTCATTTTCAGATGAAGTTTGTTTAATCTTAACTTGATGTTCAGCCCATTTGAATACCTAAAAAAACCACCTTATAGTATTTATAATTTTTCTTTAATTTCAATTGACTTACAGCTTCAAAAAGAATTTCTTGTTTAGAATCCAATCGCTCAACAATAGTTTGAAGGATTTCTTTTTTGATTTTCATGGAACTATCAGATTCTAATAAGGTTGAAAGATTCTCATTCATAAAAGACTTGACTGTTGATCGAAATTTAACCAAGGAATATTTTTCAGAGAGTTCGAACATTTGAAAGACATTTTCAGGAGTAAGGTTCATTTTGGACAAATAATCATCGCAAAGCTCTTTCATTTCGGGAACATCATAGTATTCAGCCATGTCGACCATTGTAAAGATGTTTTCATTTGAGAGCCGAGTTTCAGAAAAATAGAAATGGTTGAGAAATTCCTTGAAATCACCATATGAGTAGTTGTCGATCTTGAGTGGTTCATCTTTGTTCAACCATCGTTCAGAAAACATTACAGCAAATGGCTTCGACAAACCAGCGAGCATATGTTTATGAGCATGAAGTTTCTAAAAAATGGATCATCAGTAAAGAAAGTAAAAACCCTATGAAAACATACTTCTTTTCCAAGTTGAAAAACGACATCGAAATGACCATTTTCAACATCTTGAGAATGAAAAGTTTCAAAACGCTTTAATTGTCTTAATTTAAGTTGATCCGACGTGGCTTTCATTTTGTAATAGTTTACAGCAATCAGAATGCCTAAAAATAAACTAGAATTAAAAAAAAAATATTTCATTTGATGAAAGATGAAAAAGAATGACGCGAAACGATCAGGGCTGTCCGGGATCCCGTGTCCCGGATCCCGGAATCTCGGGCTTTTATTGAATGTAGCGCGGTAGCGCGGTAGCGCCCTTTTCTTTCGTGTTGGGACCACTCCTTTTCATTTTTTTAATTATTGAAAGTAGCGCGGAAGGTAGCGCCATCATTTTTTTGATTATTTTTCACAGAATTAGTCAAATAATTAAAAAGGTTTTTTATTTTATAAATATGTTTATTGTTTCTCAATTATCACGCATACTGTTTAAAAATATATCTGTATATTCCTTGTCACAATTGAACTTTTTTTTTGTGTCCATGGATTGGAAATTGCATCAGGATTGTGAAATGGTTGAATCATCTTTCCCATATGGATCGGATTCTATTGAGAAGTACGTTTACTTAAAGGTAGCTCTTTTCATGGAAAATGAAAGGAATGATAAAAAAAATGCTTGTGCAGAATGTGTTTGAATGAAAGGCATTAGAAAGGTCGATGATTTTCCACCATTTTATTGTGCTTTATTATTAACTTCCCCATAATTTAATCCATTTTGTCTTTAAGAGTTTTTAAGCTCGACTTTCAAATACTTATGGTTCCAATATGTTAATTGGTATTTAATAATTTTAAAACTTGTTACTATAAAAGTTTATGATAGCTTGCATTGGGATTTTGCGCCAGTTTATGAACCCTTAAAAATGATTGTTGAAGCTTATGTCAATATGCGAGTCGAATATGACCATAAATATGCAACTGTAAATTTACAACTTAATGAATACAATTGTGATGTTCACATTTGTCGAATGGCAGAAGAAATATGTTTTAACGGTGAAAATAGGTTTTTTGTGCCATCCCATGCATTTAAAGAAAGAGCTTTTGTTCAAATAAATCTCCCTTTTTATGGTATCTTAAATGTTTGGCGACAAATCAGCCAACATGCAATGATATTGTAGATCCAATAGAGCATTTAGGATATATTTTTAATAACAATTAACAAAATAAAAGCAGCGATGATAATTTGATTGCTGAAGTTAAAGATGAACAAGATAAAAAACAAATGACATTCAATGAACAAAGTAAAAAATAATCAATAGATTAATGATGAAACAATTGATATTATTATGAACAGAGATGTTATCGATGGCCATGACGATAGACTTTTAGTAAGTGCAATTTGTTTGGGATTTCATTTCACACAATTGAGGTCCATCGAATGGTGGTGCTAAATATTTAGAACAAGGTCCGGTTGAATATGGAGCTCAACGCTTACTAACTAATACAGTTTTTAATAATAAAAATTTCAAAATCGAAGATTTAGAAATTGTCACATGGAGAGGAAATATTTATGATTATTATATTTCTACGGCTATAATTCGTCCTGACGATACCAAAGAAAGTTTCGTTATTGAAGATTTTAATATAAACCTCGATACTGCCGATGCAACGTCAGTTAGAAAAACTAATAAAAGAAAACCCAATGACGATACCATAGTTGTAACACCAAAAAAATGATTAAAATTGAAGAAGATTTAAATCAACCAAATACTCAAACCAATGCATGCAACTGCTGTAGAAAATGAACCAATGGATATTGATAATAAAGATTTTGAAAAAGAGGATCAGTATAAAAAAGAGTATTGAATGAAAGAAAACGATAAAGGGGAAAAAGATTATTATTAGCACTGAAAATAATAATAGAAGTAATGAATTGATACACCTCTCGAAAAAACAAATTTATTTCAGAGAACAAAAAATAATCTTAAACATCGAAATGCTGAGATGATGCGACTTCGTCGTGAAAATGAAACAAATAGGGAAAAAAGTGAAAGATGTGATAGCGTAAAAGAAAATATAGCCGATTTAATGAAATTACAAAAAATTGGACTCAAGCAAGCTTTGGATAATGCTAAATATAAAAGACGATGTGTGACTAAAATTGTAAAACCTTTTGTGAAAAGAGTTGGAGCTTGTTTTACAAATGTTAACATTATTTATTACGAGAAAGGATTAAATCTGTACTCATTAGTAAAGCCGAACAGTTTAAACAAGAATAACGGCAACCAGATGGAATCTGTAATCCATGCTGTCGACTAGGTAAAATAATTCTAGATTCATTAATTGATAATTACCCCAAAAATTTTAAAATGTTTATGAAAAAGGAACATAAGGATAAAAGTTTAGTTAAAAACTTTCATGCTAGTATTCATAATTACAACACGAGCTATAGTTTGCTCAGATGCATCCAAAACATGTTACCACACATACTACCATTAAAACATCAAGGAAGAGTTTTGCACATAATGAATCGATTTTTTTATTCAAGTAACAAAGCCAATGCATTTGACGATCAACTTTATATTGTTGACAGTCATGAAGCAACAAAACAAAGAATGAATGCTCGTGCTAATCAGGAAGCGAATTTGGATGAAAATTTAATGAGAATGATAGATAAAACTATGAGGGAACATAATGTTAATGTGCAAAGTTTTGTAATGTTAAAGGAAATAACTGAAAGAGATAACGCTGAAAAAGAAGCAAATAATGAACCATTGGATTTAAAGTTAGTTTTTGTTAATAAGCCTAATGCAAAAAGGAATTATGATGCAGTTCTTGCCTCTGAAGTAGCAATGGTTTATAAACCAGATCAAAATGGAGAATTCTTCAAAGAAGATATTATTTTTATAAAAAGGAATAGTGATGGTGAATTCAAAAATATTTAAAAGATGGTGATAATGCGACAGATCTTTAGTTTATCCAACGTTTCATACACCTGGAAAATTGGATTTTTATGAATTTACCAAAAGAAAGATCCAAGCAAACCAAATTCAAAAAAAATGAGTAAACGAGAATATACGCTTATAAATATCATGTAAGAGATGAAAAGGCGAATGGCTTATTGCCTTATGGTGGAATGCTTTTCTTACAACAATTATTTCAAGAGCAAAACAGAAAATGATGGAATAAATTATTTCAGATTTAATAGGACAATATCCATGCGGCTATTTATACTGATTTGCATTAAGGATTAAATAAAAAGGCATCAAAGGATGACAATTTGTTAGAAAGTATTTATGTTTTACCAAGTTCATTTTATGGTAGAACAATAATGTATTTGAGTAAGTATATTTAGAGAGAACTGCATCTTCAAAAAGATTGAGAATTGTGTTATTACTCAACAAATAATTTTCTGCGTCCTTTTACTTATTATAGCTGGATACGACGAATAAGTACTTTGAAATTAAATCATTCCCTTTTTCTCCTATTTGTGTTCTTCTTTTATTTCTTAAATTGCATAAGTTTTCAGCAAAGGATGCTAAATTGCTGTTAGCTTGCTAATTTTTTACGATTTTGTGCTATTTGTACCCATTAAAACACAACTTTCATTGTAACTTTGGAAAGAAACATACGGGGATTAGTAACCAAAAGATTGCCAATTGTGCTAATGTGGATAGAGCTAACCGGTAGTCTTTTGTGCACAACAAATTCAAAATTATTTGATATTTCATAAATCACCACTACTTTACTATCTTCAACTTGTTACATTAGGAAGGCTGTTGTTGATGGGTAGTAAATTGTCTTTTTACTATAGGAGCAAACTTAATAATTCAAAACAAAAAGCCGACAGTTTCCATAAAAGTTTGTTATGAGCAACTATAATTAGCTTAATGCCAGCAAATGTTCATTTACTTGATTTTTCATTCAATGGTTACAAAAGCCTTATTTTTTGCTGAATCATACTCAAATTTCAACAGTTTATATCTGCTTCTTTAACATGCTTCATTATGGGACAACAAAAATACAGTAAGCTTTCAAAAAACTTCAAAAATACTAACAAACAAAAAAAGGATTTTTTTGAAATTATTAAAACACATTTTATCATCATCAACGCTGTTATTTTCTTTTTCCTTTTTATCCTTGAATTGGATTCCATTAAAAGAATTGCAATGGACTTTCTTCCATGGCCATGGCTCTTCGTTCATCGGGTGTGAAATTTTTGATGAGTTTGAGGTATTTTTGAATTTTTGGGCCTCCACTTTCATCACTTTTATTAAAAACATAATATCATGCAGCTTCAAAAAAATCTTTGGGAATAAAGAAAGTCGGCTTAAAAAGTTGAATCTTTAAATTCCGCATCGGTGAAAGAACCAAAAATTAATTTAGTAAATTTTTGATCCTTGGATGATTCGACAAATCCAAAATGATTATTCAATTCAAGTAATTTTTTTAGTTGTTTTTGATTCATTACAACTTCGAAGGGTTCATTTATTATCCGTATGTTCCGTAACATTTTTAAGAAAGAAACAAGAATTAATAACGCGTTGACCAATTTTAATGACAAAATCAGGGATAGCAATGGAGCGAAGAATAATTTTTGTCGCTTCTGATGGAAGAATATCAGCAGTTTGAGTGGCTATTAAAGCAGATAAACAGTGGAGAAGTTGAGCAAATAAAAATGTAAAAAATGAATGACATTGAAATAAATTTTAATAATGAAAAGAGTTGCTGTTATTGTGGCATGTCATATTTATTTTTTAATGCTTGCTTTGTGAACAATGGACTCCGTTAATTTATTTTTGAATAAGAAACTTGTTTTAAGGCTGTATTAGAATAACTTATTTGGCGACTAACTTGAACTATGTAAATGCAGCACAAAAAAGCAAGCATCAAACCCTAAAAATAGCCGTTTTGAAATAAAGCTCAATCCATTATGATGGTGTTTCGAAGGTGAAATAATATGGCACATAATTATGATGCATCCAGCATGGATATGAAATCCTTTGGCTAACAGCAATGAAAAATAAACGACCAGAAACATAGCTATAATTTCCACTACCTCCACATAATTTGATTGAACTTTGTTGGAATGACAAAATTAACTTCCAAATTCAGAAGAGATTGTCGAAATTGTGGAAAGTTTAATTACACCATTTCCAAATCATTAAAAACCATTGATTAATTAAGTACTAATGGTGATTGGGTTTTGTTGAACCATCACCACCAAGTCCAGAAGATTTAATTCAAACACATCTTGCATTTGGGAATGATGAGAAGGTCAAACCTCCATTGCCAGACTTTTATAAAAATAATTTATGCTTGAAACAACACAAAGTAAATTTGTTAACAATCGAGACCTTGCTTTATATTTGATGATAGTAGTTAGTAGAAAAAATACTTGCGGGACTGCAAAAGAAGCTCCAACCATTACTTCCAGCATAGCCATTATTCCAAAAACTATCTCCAAGAACTAGTGAGTTTTTTTTAAGAGGCAGTTAAAGATTTTAATTTGTTGCAAACATTGATGTACATTATAATTATTTTTTGTTATTATGAACATTTAAGCAGCTTCGCAAGTTAATCGGGTACTAATGCTTATGAGTTACCAGCTTCTTCAATATAGCCAACGCCTCAATTTCTTCAACAATCAACTTAAAAAATTATCATTTATGCGATTATCAGTTAATAAATGATGATCAAAGCCAATATTATGACTTCTCAAATCACAGCCAAGATTATTATGACTGAATTTAAGTCTAATATTATTTCGACAGCTTGAGCTTTTTTTTATCTTTCTCTTTTTAAAAATTGTTATATCAATAATAAAAAATAAAATTGTTAACGATAGTATTCCTAACAAATAAGTCAAATGTTTCTTTAACCTGAGCAATTTCAATCTTCTTTAAAAAACAGCTCGTGAAAATTAATACAAGCACTCCGAATGCTTGAAATTCAAGTTCCCCAATTGGTGTAATAACTCGATTTGGGGAAGAAATTATATATTTGGCAATATAAAACGTTCTTTAAACTCATCATAAAGATGAATTTATTCTTATTGAATTCGCAGAAGCTCCAACTCCAATAGAAGATTTTTACGATATCTCGGATATAAAAATTAGATATCGAAATGATATCAATGGATTTTATTGCGGAAGTCATCACTCAAATAGCTGATGCAGATTTAGTTTTTATTAAAAATCTGAAAATCAAAATATCGATTTGGAAATTCTTCAACTAAGGGTTGCACGAATTATTGCGATAATGGAATACCATAGAGATGGAGAAACTATAACTCACAATGAATATGTAAATTGCAAATTTTCTTTTTCTAATGTACAGAAGAAGCTGAAATATATACAACTATCTAAGAAAATATAAAGAATGAAGAAACTTCAGCAGATGAAAATTGTCTAGCTATTGCTTCCATTGAATCCACAGCTAATTCCCCCAATTTTCATTCATCCATTGCCTGAAGAAGAAATTTTATAACCGTTGAAAATCCAAAGTTTTTCGATGAACTTTTCATGGAATTCTTTTGCCTTTTGATATGTGGCATTTGAATGATGTAACTCTTCAAACCTCATCAAATTTTAGTATTATTAGTAAAGATGGAGTGACATTACTTCCAATTCGAGAAGTTCCCAAAAAAAGGCAAGGGAAACAAATTACGTTGTTAATTGTTTTATCCAGCTGGACATGCCATGTTGTCAATTTAGCCATTAATAATAATTGAGAAACAATAAACATATTTATAAAATAAAAAAACCTTTTTAATTATTTGACTAATTCTGTGAAAAATAATCAAAAAAATGATGGCGCTACCTTCCGCGCTACTTTCAATAATTAAAAAAATGAAAAGGAGTGGTCCCAACACGAAAGAAAAGGGCGCTACCGCGCTACCGCGCTACATTCAATAAAAGCCCGAGATTCCGGGATCCGGGACACGGGATCCCGGACAGCCCTGATCGTTTCGCGTCATTCTTTTTCATCTTTCATCAAATGAAATATTTTTTTTTTAATTCTAGTTTATTTTTAGGCATTCTGATTGCTGTAAACTATTACAAAATGAAAGCCACGTCGGATCAACTTAAATTAAGACAATTAAAGCGTTTTGAAACTTTTCATTCTCAAGATGTTGAAAATGGTCATTTCGATGTCGTTTTTCAACTTGGAAAAGAAGTATGTTTTCATAGGGTTTTTACTTTCTTTACTGATGATCCATTTTTTAGAAACTTCATGCTCATAAACATATGCTCGCTGGTTTGTCGAAGCCATTTGCTGTAATGTTTTCTGAACGATGGTTGAACAAAGATGAACCACTCAAGATCGACAACTACTCATATGGTGATTTCAAGGAATTTCTCAACCATTTCTATTTTTCTGAAACTCGGCTCTCAAATGAAAACATCTTTACAATGGTCGACATGGCTGAATACTATGATGTTCCCGAAATGAAAGAGCTTTGCGATGATTATTTGTCCAAAATGAACCTTACTCCTGAAAATGTCTTTCAAATGTTCGAACTCTCTGAAAAATATTCCTTGGTTAAATTTCGATCAACAGTCAAGTCTTTTATGAATGAGAATCTTTCAACCTTATTAGAATCTGATAGTTCCATGAAAATCAAAAAAGAAATCCTTCAAACTATTGTTGAGCGATTGGATTCTAAACAAGAAATTCTTTTTGAAGCTGTAAGTCAATTGAAATTAAAGAAAAATTATAAATACTATAAGGTGGTTTTTTTAGGTATTCAAATGGGCTGAACATCAAGTTAAGATTAAACAAACTTCATCTGAAAATGAACCTTTTGATACCAATCAAGCAATTAAAGAAGAATTGTCTGAAATTTTACCTAAAATTCGCTTTGAACATATGAAACTTGATTTCTTGATTAAATATGTTGGTGAGTTTTATTGCTGAAAAAAAAATCATTATTAATAACAAGCTTTTAGTTCCTAAAGGATTTTTATTTTCCTCTCTTCAAGAATTGATTGAAATTATACAAAAAGCGAAAAGTGGAGAAATCTATGGTTAGTTTTTATTTTTAAAATTTTTATCATATTTACTTTTTCTTTTTTAAGTAACGGTTGTTAATGTAGAACCTAAAATATTAACGGGAAAAGTATTATGTGATTCTTCAATGCTGATGGATGTTTATGATACAATTAAATTGGCAAAAGACATAAAATCATTTCCAAGAACGCTAGATCGTCAAAAATACCAATGCTGGAATACAAAAAAACCTCATCCATCCAAACCAAGTCAATTGAAGAAGAACGACAAAGTTAAATATTATCTGCTTTTTAACAGATATGGAAACATAGCTGTAAAAAGAACTTCTCAACTTGATGACGCTGATTATCTACTTGCTGAATTGGAAGGCGATGATGGCTTTGAATTAATTAATCGTTGTCAAATCAGGGTTCATCAACTTTAATATTATTTCTTTTTGTCTATTTCTAATACTGTGTTGCTTTGTTTGTTTTTCATGTGAATAAAATTTTATATTATAAATTTTTGTCTAACTTTTAACACTAGAAAAAAATGAAAGCGTTCCTTTTAATTTTCAGTAAAAATCTTTGATTAAAAATAGGAATTATTAGTATTTGATGTAAATGAACAATGTTAGTGAAATGATTTGAAAAAATCTTGTAACAAGAAAGTTTAACAAAAGGGTGGAATTTTTTTTGGAAATAAGACAAATTCCTTTTATGCGTTTTGGAACTTTTTTGGGTAAGTAGAAGAAGACTCAAGGTAATTATAAAAATTACAAAAATATAGTTATTTTTTAAGGTAATGATGCGCTTTTGCGACATGATTTTCGTTGCATAATCTCGTTCCTTTTTTTTGATGAACGTTTTTTGTTTGCAAATTTTATTTATTTGTTAAAAACAATTCAGCAGTTTCAATTTATAAATACTTTTTCCAACAAAAAAATCATTCAAGAGGAAAAAAGTTTCAAGGATATTTAGAGACTCCAAATAGCTTATTATAAACATTCGAACACTTGAGGGTTGTTCCATCAATTACAATAGCAACAGCCAGCCAAAAAAAAAAGATGGTGAGAAAACAGCTGCTTCTGTAACAAGCAAAAAAAAAACTAAAGAAAAGATGTTTGAGTTATCAAAGAACTTGCAAAATCTTAAAAGTTCGTTTCAAAAAAATGCCATAATTTTATGAAACGTTTGCAAATATAACCCTGCTACCTTTAGAATTAGTTTCTAACAACAAAAAACAATTCAAAAAACCTGCAAGAACTGTGTTTGTTACTTAATCCAACTCAAAAAGAATCAACTACATACGAGTAAGCAAGAAGCTACAGTACTCCTCTATTGCTTCGATCTTTAATAGTTTTCCTCAATAATCAAACAAGCAAGTACAAAAACGATAATCATTTATTAATAAAAACACTTTTATAATCAACTTTCATAATAAATTAATTTAATATTAATGAAAGAACAAATTAAAATACAAGACAAGAATTAGTGTTAGACAGTTCATTTTTCATTTGATTCTCCATAGGAAAGAACATCAGGACCAATCTAATAGTTGTTGAAATTGCCAGGTCGTTGTTGTTGAGGCATTTGTGGACGAGCAAAAGGATTGGCAAGACCTAAAAACAAAATATGATTAACAATATTCAGGCTCTAAGGAATATATAAAAAAACTTACCAGGAGGACCACGAGGTGGTGGACCACCAGCAAAGTTGGTTGGAGGAGGTCCTGGTGGAAAGCCACCAACATTAGGAGAATTTTGATGTTGTTGTTGACCCATTGGTGGTGGAGCATATTGAGATGATGGTGGAGCCGCAGCATAACCAGATGGTGGAGGTTGACCATAGCCTGTTGATGGAGGAGCAAAATGATGAGGAGTAGCTGATTTAGATGATGCTTGTGGAGGAGGCTGTTGCTGTTGAAGATGAGAAGGCAATTGCTGTTGAGGAACCTGATGTTGAAGTTGTTGATGTTGCGGTGGTGACATTTGTTGTTGTGGAATTTGAGGTGGTGCACCAGGTCCATTAGGAGGATGAAATTGTTGTTGCTGTTGATTAGCAAAAGATTGAGGAGCATATTGAGATGCTGGTGGAGCAGCAAAACCAGATGATGGAGGTTGACCATAACCTGTTGTTGGATTTTGACTAAATCCAGATGATGGTGGGGGAGCAAAATGTTGAGGCGTTGCCGATTGAGATGATGGCGGCTGCTGTTGTTGTTGAAGTTGATGAGGATGTTGATTTTGCTGGGAAACTTGTTGCGGTGATTGAGGTGGCGAACCATGTCCATTAGGATGAAATTGTTGCTGATTACCAAAAGGTTGAGGAGCAAATTGCGATGTAGGAGGTTGACCAAAGCCTGCGGCTGGTGGAGGATCAAAATGTTGAGGACTAAGTGATTCTTCTTTAATGGAAGAAGCTGTGACAATACCATTATGATCAACCTAAAAAAGTGAAGTTAGATAATGTTGTACCAAAATATGAACTAACTTGTTCGTGTGAAGAAGGATGAATGGTAGCAATTGATTCACTTTTGACAGGAGATGCAGGAGGTGAATAATGAGATTTTTCAACACCATTAAAAGCAGCACAATCTTCAACCATTGTTTTCAAGCTCTCCATTGTATTTTTGATTTTATCAAATTCATAAAGAAGCTTGGATACCGCATCATTAGAATCATTTCCATCAGAGAAAACATGGATGTACAATAAGGGCTCAGCCTTTCTTGCAAGTTGATAGTCATCATTTGAAGCAAGTGTGACTAAATCACCATCTGAAAAAAAAAGGAATATAATAGCATGAATTATTAGGCGGAACAATGACATTAGTTGTTATAACTTTGGATAAACGGTTAAAAACCCCAAATGACAACAAAAGAGGGCTTAATTTAAGCTTCGAAGTTACAAAAGACATTAACATCGTAAAAGCTCTTATCAAAAGAAAAAAAAACTAACCATTATCCATATATTTGAGAACGATGTTACTATTTTCAGTTAGATGAAAAGTTTCATTGATCCAATATTCAACAGCCGCAAGATCATTCAATTCATTTGAAGGAAATTCAGCACGTCTAATATCACTACCAAATTTAGCTTTTAAGATGAAACGTTGGTCCATCATAATTCCAAAGAACTATCTAACCTAAAAATTAGATAAAGATTAGGATATGATGTTGAACAAAAGTATGTGTAAACACGAGAGACACGAATATTTATGAAAACTAAAAAATAATGATTTTCATCGACGAAACAAAAAAACGCAAAAGATAAATGAAAGAAGGAGAGAAACTTTGGAAAGTGACACGTTTGCATTATTTTTTTTATTTCTTCCCTTTCGCCAAAGGCGAACGCGCACATTTTAAACAACGATGGAGGAGGAAGAAAGTTTGAGTAAAATAAAATAATGAAAGCAAGTGTTTTTGTTTTTTTCAAAGCAATTAAAGCCACAACATGCTAAAATTACATAATGAGGAGAGCGAACTTACATATTTACATAAACAAAGTGAACATGAATGCTTTTTATGTGAAAACAAATTTATCGAGACGTGTAGCTTTAAAAAAAGGCGTTTTATCAATAATAAAGAAAGCCTAAATAAATAAACCGATCAAAGCAGCTTTCTTGTAAAAAGACTTTCATGTTTTTTTTCACTTTTAATTTTTGTAATTTTATTTCTAGCTGGAAGTGCTTCTCCTTGATACATTTCAAATACATGTAACACTCATTTGTTTATTTATCATAAGTTTTCCAGGTTTTTTACCAAGTTTCTTCTCTCTGCCTTATTTTATAATTTAATATTTTATAAGAGTACTTTAGCTTTTATAATTTAGATTTAACATCCTTTCTAATTTTTTTAAACCTGCTTGCTTCAACTCCACAAAGATATTTTTCAATGACAAAAACATTTTACAGGAATCCAAACTTTAATTAAAATAAAGTCTTCTTTAAATTTTATTGTAAGTTATTTATTGCATAATGGGAAAGATAAAAAAATAAAAAAAATACATTTAAAGCAACTGAATGATTTCGATGATTTAAAGCACATAATTAAAATAATAATTAGGAAATACATAATAAATGTCAAGAAGATGGGTTTTAAAATATTATATATTATTTAAACAAATGCGTAGGAAAAGCTGGAGGCGGTGGAGGTTGCTGTTGTTGATGTTGGTGTTTAAAATTCATGGTTGATGGAAGGCCTTGATATCGAGGCGGTGGATCTTTATATTGTATTGTAATATAATCTTGTTGTTTTATTGTTCTTAAATCAGCTATGGATGGAGCAAAAGTTGATGCACTTTGAATTTGTGAATTACGTCGTTGTGGAGGTGGTGGTCGATTTCGACCTATTGAACCCATAGATGTCATAGATATTTGTGATGGCGGATGTGGAACGGTGGAAGGAAAATTTCGATAAGTTGGAGGTGTTGAAATTGGAGTATTTGATGATGTTGTTGTTAAGGTCATCCCACTGCAACTATGCACAGGTGAATCTAATCGATGTGATGAACCATTTTGTTCTAAGGATGATACCACTGAACTTCCAACTCCACTAGATACATCAGGTTGAGAATTTAAATTAATACAATATGAATCCAATTCAACTCCAAGTTGATCAATTTGCTGTAAAGTTTCTGCTATCAATGATGCAGATGAACGATCTCCAGGTGTAATGGACATTTGAAGGGTTTTATTATTATATTCTTCCATATCTCCACCCGAAAAACTTAAAGGTCTTTGACGTCGATTATTTTGTGTAATATCCGCTGATGAAATGGATAAGGTTGTGGAAAAATTATGCTGCACCACTTCTGCTGCTTGACTATTTGAACTTCGAACTGATGCAGTTCCATCACCTAAAAAATATTGAATTTTTCAGTAAACAAAAAATTCTTTAAAATATTTACCATAAAATCCAGGTTGTCGTGGAATAGGCGGCCTACTACTTGGATGATGATGGATGGGTGAAGATGAATTATTTTGAAATATTGCATTAGCTGGCATAATTTGTCGTTGATGATGTCCATATGTTCCACCAGAAATGGTGCTATTTCTTGATGTGGAATAAAATGAATCAATCGATGGTGAAACTGTTCGATCAAGCCCACCCGAAGCTGTCGATGATGATATAACACTTTGAGCTGGAGATATCATTCGCCTTTCACCATACATACAAAAATCATCCATGGAAGTAAATACAACTTGTTGGGGATCGGTTCCATTAACAAGTTGTTCCATGGAATCCCGAACTTGTTTTACATTTTCACCTTCACCAAGTAAATTTACTTCAATATCCTATAAAAATAAAATTTTTCAAAATTCTTTTCCTCAAAAATATTTAGGCCTTACCAAAACGGGCAACATAGCATTAACAAAAAATGCAAATTGATTTCGTTGTTCAAATAATAATTCTAAACAACCTTCACGTTGTTCAGCAATTAAATCAGATTGAGAGAAAAACTTTTTTTGTTTAGATTTTTTAAAACATTTTCCTCGACGTTTTTCAATATCAGTTATATGCTTTTTCCATTCATCAGATTTTTTATCCATTGATTCACAAAATTGATTATTTAATGCATTGGCAAGAGAGCGAATATGATTTTCTATTACCCGTTGACGCATACAAAACCGCGTTAATGAAGCTCCAATATCTCGTGAAGCACCTATAAAAAAATTTAGGCAATTAAGTTTGCGATTTAATAATGGCGAGAAAAAACTTGGAATTTTGTTAAGTTTTTGAAAAGGGATATAAAAAAATCCACAACTTTTTGAGGAGGCTTCACTAAGATTTATTTCAAGATAATATATTATTTACCTTTCATATTATTAGCCGAATCTCCAACAGATTGAATTTGATCAATAAAATGATTCAATACTGTTGCAGTTGTTAGTAATTGGGATGAAACCTTTCCAGCAGCTTTGGTAACATTTTCCCATGTTTGTTGGGTTGCCTGAAAATAGCAAATAATGGTCAAAATTTTTTCAAAAACTTTTACTATGCCAAATAAAAAAAAATCTTACTTTTAAATCACTTGTAACTGAATGAAATAATGATGGAAATGCAGGAGTTTCAACTTCAACAGCCATTATTTTTCTTTTACATAACACAAGAGCAAATTATATATAACGGAAGGGAATAAAACAAAACAAGAAAATAGATACTTAAGAATTCATTAAAAGCTTTTATCGAATAAAGATAAATACTTAAAGCAAATAATAAAAAAAGAAAAAACAAAGCAGCTTAAAGCCTTTTTTTAATTTAATGTAGCACCGAAAATAAAAAACAAGCAAGCAAAAAAGCTTCTTTTTTTGTAAAAAAAAGCTTCTTTTTTTGTAAAAAAAAACTTGTCAACCAAAAAAGAAAGAAAGCAGCAGCAGCGGGAGTCGTCGTCTACTTTTCTTATTCTTCCTTCCGCATAACCGTTGTTGTCGACCAATGTTGTTGCTGCTGCTGACCACAAAGCTTCCTTCCATTTTATTTTTTCGTTGTGAGAAGATACTTTTTTTGTTATTGGTGTTGCTTGGATTTTTTCAATAAAATAAAAATTGTTTTGCTTTTTAGAAATTTTTTTTCGGTTAGCTGATGTGAGAAAGTGTTGAAAACGTGAAAACCCTTTGAATAGTCCAATTGCAATTGGCTTCATGAAGAAAAAAAAATGAAAATATTTATTTTTTTACACATGTTGTTGTTATGTTGATGATGCACAACATTGATAAGCTTCATAAACATGCGAAGGTTTTTTGTTAAAACAAGACGAAATCATACCATTTGGAAGTTAAAAAACAAAAAGAATCAATTTGGATCTTTAACTCAATAAAAGTAGTGAAATCTTGAGAAATTGAAGTCAATAAAAGTAAGGAAATCAAAAAGGAGGCACCTGAAATTCCAAATTTTGCGGCCAAAATGTTTACAAATTTAAAAACAATGTTAGCATGTTTTTATAATCAACATTTTGTTTTTCTTGACCATACATGTTGTAGCATTTTATTTACATTTTAGATAATGCGTTTAAAGTATTTTTTATTACTAAAAAGCCGCAAAATTTGGAATTTCAGGTGCCTCCTTTTTGATTTCCTTACTTTTATTGACTTCAATTTCTCAAGATTTCACTACTTTTATTGAGTTAAAGATCCAAATTGATTCTTTTTGTTTTTTAACTTCCAAATGGTATGATTTCTCTTCTTTTATTGATTCCGAAGGATATAATTAAATTACCAAACATTTTTTTATTTCATAGCCACTGTTTAATATAAAATCTCGAATATTAGCTTAGTGGTAAGGTGTTTCACACAGTTTTGATTTTCCCGGTTTTTTTCATTTAGTTATTCTCCACTAACATATTATATCTTTAAGTCTTTTTATTTTTTTCTATCTCGTCTGCAATTTATAATATACATTTTCGAAAATAGCTTCGAAACCTATTAGCCTTGCAAACAAAAAACGATAACAAGTTTAAATCCAAACAATGCATGTTCACCTAGTGTATCTCGGTGCATTTTGGCACACCGGAACATAGCTACATAGCAAAGAAGCTTTTTTAAAATTGAAAATATATCTACAGGGATAGCAAGGCAAAAAATTTAAAAAGTTACGACATGGAGTTGGATTTTACTAAAAAATAAATGAAAAGATGGGAGAGATCCTTTGGAAAATTATGACAGAGAACTAGAAAAAAAATCTTTCACTCCACCTAGCTATGTATGGTCCAAATGAGTCCAATAAGTAAATAAAAAAGCTTCACTTTTGTTACCAGGTAAAAAAGCAGCAAAAAATAAGTCAAAGAAGCAAATTAAGAAGATTTTTATTTAATTAAACAAACATCAACTATTGGGGATCGAGCTATCCATGATATATTTACCATCATTACAAAAATTCTTAGGTTCAATCTTCTGTTTTAATATCTTTAACGAAGAATTTTAATTTTTATATTTCAAATAAGGACAAATAATAAATGCCAGAATTTCACTTAAAAAATAACATATATTTTGTTTAAAAATCTTCTATGATTCGATTCAAGCTTCGTTTCCAAAAATTTTTTTATGTCAAACTTGGTATTATAAAATTAAATAAATTTTTATTTTTGTCATATCTGGAAGCTAATGCGAAAAGTAACCACAAGGCACTCAGAAAATGAGAAAGAAAAAAATTATAATCTCAAACTGCGCGCGCAAAAGAAAAGAAACATTTTCGTGTCAAGAAAAAGGGGACGGAATAAATAAATAAATGATAGAGACAAAATTTAGAAACATGTTTTGGTTAATAGCTTTTTAATTAATAATAGTTTTGCTTTATTTTTTTGACTAAATATGTTCAGTAGGATCATATAAATATTACTAATAAAAGAAAATCTTTATTAACTTTGATAAAACTATGACATTGATTAAATTAGATGAACCGACTTATGCCAATGACCATTATCGATCCAAATTGCGTCAGCCACCCTTCGGGCGGCTGACGCCAATTTATTTTACTAAAAATAAAAAAATACAATAAAGGAAAATAAATTTTGAACTTTTGCGTTGAAATAATATAAGTGGATAGGTTTGTCGCTATGAAACTTTTAGCAGGTGAAATTTTATCGAATGGTAATTTACAGTAACCGATAGCATATTTGATGGTCGAAATATATTTTTATTTCTCATTTTTAAAAGTTCGATACACTTGTTAATGAGCACTAGGCGGGTGGCGCGCCTACGGCGCGCCGAGTAAATGTTACTGTTTCGAAAATATAATGTTTTTTGATTACAGTTTATAATACGCAGTTCTTAGTTAAATAAGGTCATACATGCTACTATATCTGTGGAATCTTTGTGCATTTTACTCTTCAAATGTCCTTAAAACACAATCAAAGATATCCTAAAGATTTTCAATAGCATTTTTTTATCAATTTTGGATTATTTCATGACATTTTCTCGTTTTTGGTCCTCGGGATAATTCATTCTACATGTTTCAAAAAAAAGGTTTGCTATCAGAGTTTTTTCTTTTTCTTGAAATCCTCAATCCAAAATTAAAAGATCCTTTCTAATAAGACCTTTAAATGTTTAAAGCGCTTCAAAATCAACAACCATCGTCACCGCTAACATTCCTTGCAATGTAAAGTCTATCTGCATTCATGTTTATGCAAATTTTATTGCACAGAATCTCAAGCCATTTTATGCAAATTTGTTATTTCCTTTATTTTGTTTTTATGGTCATTGAAACCTTCCAATTATATCGGGTCCTTACATCCTCGAAATTAGGTCCTTGGATCCTTCCCCAGCTATTATCTCTACAGATCCTTGCCTTGATATTAGGTCCCTAATGTTTCATCAAAAGAAAACAGCCTTGAAAGTTTAAAACTTTTAATGCAAATTTATCATTCCCTTTTCTTTCTTTTTCATTCTTTTTTCTCTATTTTTGTATTTGAAAAAAGTAATAAATTTGCATAGAGTGGACGCACAACCTGTTTTAGAAGAAAGGGATCACCAAATTTACTCATTTTAATTTTTACACTTCATTTAAGGTTTCAGAAATCCATAATTTGACAACGAATTGGAGGCATAAAAATATATTTATCTCTCGAGCTTTATTAATAAAAAAGTTTCAATTTCTTGCCTAGGTATTTTTTTTGGTGGAAAGGATCAATTTCAAGCCAGCAATCAATAATCGACTACTCTAACTTTACGCATCATTATTTTCTCATAGAAAAACAGCCATTGATTGGTTCAATTTCAATTTCATTTTCGAATGAACGTGTTTTCTTCCCTTAAAAAAACAATAGCAACACATTCTTTTCCATATTTGTTAAAACCATTTCCGGCTTATAAGCCTCTTTTTTTAAATTTAGCAATCTTTATTTTTTGTTATTTTCGTCGTCGTCATAAACGTGAGCTAATAAAATATCGAGACTTTGAGGGTAGGCAAAAAAAAAAGCGCAACTGCAGCTGAAAGGACAAATCACCTTCTTTCCCTTGTTTTTTGATTTTTTTTCTTCTTTGCCTCACATTCATTTGCTTACGTTCGTTTAAAAAAATTCAATGATTGTCAAATATGAAAAAAAGCTAATAACATGGAATGGAAAAAACACAACACTGTAAAAGGCAAGCAAAAAAAAAAGGAGGGATGGATGGAAAAGAAACGGAATCGATAAGATTTTTTTTTGTTTAATATCAATGTTATTTTTATTTTTTATATTTTCCTTCGTTTGCTTGCTTCTTAACGAAGATTGTTGAAGTTTGCTAATAATTTTTCCCCCATTTGATTGGTATTTATTTATAAAACGTGGGGTTGTGATAAAATTTGGCAGAAAAAAAAATAAATTATGAAATTTGTTTTAATTGGTAAGCATTTTTTTGGAGGAGGGGATCTAAAAGATGATTCGAATGAATATTTTTAGTTAATTTGCTGGTTTTGGTTATTTGTGTAAATGCAGTAAATGGAGGCGATAATGTTAAAACGACTACAACAATGGCAGGAGCGCCTTCATCGACCAAAAGCGTTTCTGTAGGTGAATTAACTACCACAACAACGACAACCACCACACCACCTCCATCAGGAGAAATTAAAAAAGGCGTCAGTTTATCCAATGTTTTTTGTAAGTTCATTTTCCACTGCTAAAAGCGAATCCCAAAAAATTTCGCATCCCTTATTTACCATACCATATTTCACTAGCCAAAAATTTACCATTTTCATGCAAACTTTTTAAACAAAAAATTAATTTTTTTGAAATCTTTTAAAACTCTAAAAAAATACTAATGAATCACCTCAACAATTTTTTTTTTGTTTTTCAGTGGGAATGTTCTTTGGTATGATTTTAATGTTTTTATTGAGAGAACTTTATCAATGGTGGTATAAGAGACGAGTAAATAGTCCTGAATTCAGAATTTATTAATCTTTAATGTAAATGTTGTTTACTGTAAAATGAGCAGAGTTTCAATAATTATTTTATTTTTTTGTTAAAGAAAACCCTTTTTTATTTTTTAAATTTATTTAATCGAATTTTAAAGTTTTTTAAATTTAAAAAAAAGTTAAGAAAAATAAATACTTTTTTTAAACACAATCCCAAAATTGCATATCTCTGGGTAATCGATCAATTTCACCTAAAATATTTTGACTTATTTCAACATTATTATCACCCGCATTGATTGCATCTCGAAGAACACATAACCATCGTTGTCTTTCATGCTTCCTTTGAAGTAAAAGTTTATCTCGAACTTCTTGTAATTTTGGTGCATAAATCGGTTGAAAATAGTTTGTTATAACTTTTGTTGTTGCATCTTGCGATTTTTTGGAAGACGATATCGTGGAAGAACGAGACGACATTGGTCGATTTTCATCAATTGTATCAAAACCGTGACTATCCGGTTCGATTTCAAGGTTTTTTAATTTTTCTGCATATTTTAAATGTGATGGATTAACGTCATCATAAAGAGCTAAATAAAGAGATTTTTGAAAGTTTGATGCGAATTGGGGCTGTTGCTCTACAAGCTCTTTGAGGGGTAGGTCGTCGTCTTGATATGGCTGAAATAAAAATAAGTTTTATAAAATGTTGCTTCATAGAAGGAAAAAACAATAATTTTTGTTATTTTAAATTAAAGAAACTAACGATTTGATTAATAGCGTCCATGCCATCATAATATCCTTCTTCCATTAATTTAATAGGTACACCATTTAATTTTTGATAAAGTCCATCTAAAAGCTTTTTATTCAATGTTAGAGGCTTAAAAGCAGGGTTGTCCTCTGCCTTTGCATTTACTTTTGAATCGTCAACAACTATCTCGGCTTCCGGCATATATTCAATTGGGAATTCATTTAATGGATTTTCAAGACACAACTTTGATTGTCCCATATAAAATTTGTAATTAATATTAGAAAAATGTTGTGAATTTCTTTTATCAAAAGTTCGCATAAAACTTGGCTAAAAAAAGAAGGACAGTAAGATAACATCATCGATATTGACTCCGCTTCGCAACTCACAATGCTTTCAAAACCTTGCGTTAATAAACAATATGATTTTCTCCCAAATCTCATATATCGATAACCGGATGTTCTGAAAAAAGTTACATCAGTCAAATATTTTTAATGCATCATAAAGAACCAAGACAGAGGCATATACTAACAAAAAAAAACTGTTGCTATATTCCAATATTAGCGCAATGTTCCAAAACTTACAAATAATCCATTGAAATTGCATAATCAAATTGTTGCATTCCGAAATTATCGATATAATTTGTTGAAACAACAAGTTGGACATCAGTCTTCTAAAATCCAACACAATAATTAAAATTTAAAATTTGAAAAATTACCAAAAACATTTCTCTAACTTCTATACTTGTAAATGGTTCAGGACCTTGTAATTGAGGCTTATTCTTTAATAATTTATAAAAATCCGATGTATTTTCTAAACATTTAACTAGAGCGCTTTTGAGATATTCTGCAATTGCCCGTTGACCAAATGGTGATGAACAGAAAATGAGGACTTTTTGTTTGGCTTAAAAAAAATTAAAACGTTAAAAGTAAGTATTTGTAGTTTTTCTCATAAAAATATTTACGTTGGATTTGATTATTAATTATATCAAATAATGCTTGAAATTTCGGGTGGCATTTAAGTTCTGTTCTTTTACGTTTGCCTGGGAATGCCTCAAAATCCATCGACTTCAATATTCTTTTGAGTTCTTCAAGATACGCATCATCCGTAAATTTATCCATAAAATTATTATGTGCTAAATTTTTCTCATTAGTATGAACTTTTGAACTGAAACCAAAGCTTACAAGAAAAGAATAAAAATAAAGCTCTTAAACCATATTTAATTAAAATTTGATAACCTTCTATTAGAATGGCTGTGAACTCAATGAGTTCGGTGTAATCCATTTGTTTCGATTCAGATACTCTTTCGCAATTTTTAATTGTTTTTGCTGCTGACTTTTTCCAATTTTCAATGTTACAATAAAACAGCGCTTTAACATTATTGACCGTCACAGAATTCGCTTCAGCAAGACATTGAAGTCGAATTGCAATCGCCTAAAATCATTTTATGTGAAATAGTTATCAATGAATATAAAATTTACTGATTCCAAACATTGCAATTCTCGAGTATCATATTCATATTCAAAAAAAGTTGATTCATTAGAATAAAGAATTTCGCTAATTTCAGAATTGGATGAATTTACTATTAATGTTTTTTGAATAGATAAATTTGAAACAATGGATTGAACTTTTCCAATTTTATTGATAAGTCCATGACTTATAGCTAATAACCGAAAATGTTTCTGAAATGGAAAAAAAATTTTTAGTATAAAATGAGTGAGAGAATATATGAAAATTTTTACACCAGAAGTAATAGCAGCAGTGACAACTTTGGCTATTCCCGAATTATTATCAGCTTTTTCAGCGCCAGTAATAATTAATAATTTGATATCAATGTCGCCTAACATATTTTTACCAAAAATATTGATCATTGTCTAAAACAAACGAAAACTGATTTTTTAGAGAAAGCAAAGCAACTAAGGCTTGGATTCAAAACAAAAACCACAATGGAAGAAATATTTACCTTTGCTGAAACAAAGAAAACTCCTTTATTATTATTATCAAAATTATTCTTTTCAAAATATTTATAATCTTTAATTTGATGAATAAATTGTTGAGGATATCCAACTGCTTTTATTTGATCACAAAATAAATTTCTTTCTTTATCGTCACAAATTATAATTGCTGAAGATCCTGGATAAATTCTAAAAATGGCAAAAAAATCTTGGAGTATTAATTATGAAAGTGGAAAATTACTTATAAAAGTTGTAACATAACAAAGCTGCAACTCTTGCTTGAATGAAACAATCGGATATAGCAAAAAGTGTATGTGAAATAATCATTTCACGAAGCCATTCATGGTAACATTTTCTCGTTGCAACATCTAAAGGGATATAAAAATTTGTGGAAGTCATCATCGACGAACTAAACTATTTTTTATAACTGAATTTTAGAATTCAGAAAAATGAAAGCTATAAATTTTTTTGAAATGGTTAAAAAAATTCTTTTGGCAATATGAGCAAATAATAGAACTAAAATGGAAAAATAATACAAAAAACTTTATTAATAATTCTGTAAATTGGTTGTTAAATATTTTATTAATGCAATCAGGACATTCTAAACTTTTGTTATTGTAACAATTTATCCATTTTTTATGATGCCTGCATAGAAAGAGGTGTTTTTATTTCATTAGCAAACACTGCGGCGGCACATGTTTAGTAAATTAAAAAAATTCATATTTGCTTTTTCATTAAAGAAAAAGCGTTCCAAAATTTATAGGATGTTTTATTCCTTGCCACAAGTTTACACGAGAGCAGAATTTAATATTTACCTCAAACTTGGGTAATTAAACCGAAGAGAATATCTTTTGGGCTGCTTTTCTGCGATGAAATAAGAAAAGAGAAGGCGAGGTCTGGTCGATGAATGGAAAAAAAGAAATACTTCCAAAAATGTGGAGAGACGAGAAAAAGAAAGACAGCCGCATTTTTTTGTTGATGGTGGAAAAAAAGAATCAAAGCAGCCACTATTCAATCGCCTGCACTTTTTTTTAGACCGACGCACATTTCATTCACTTCATTCGACCTTCATTGCTCTCGCCCTTAATAGCCTTTCTTTCAACCAACATTTTTTTTTGTTGCTTTCTCTGTTGTCTTTTCAAAAACAATTATATTTCGCTATTCCATTGCCATTCACCCGAACTTGTATTGCATTTTCGTTCACTTCCATATTTATTCCGTTTCAACGTTATCATCGTCGGTTTAATTACCCAAAGTTTGAGGTAATAATTAAATTCCAGCTCTTTTTAAAGTGGCTTTGAAAAAATTAAAATAAATTTTGGAAAGTTTTGCTTTAAGCGAAACAAATAATTAGCAATAAATTTTTTTTTTGTGGATATGAAAAGTGGATGATGCGGCTGCTACTAATACCAAATCACTAAAAGCACAAAACTATTTAAAGATTATTTAAGTTATTGGCTATTTGGTAGACAAACGAAATCACATGTAAAAAAAGGCGCCATAGCTTTCACAAAAATTTTGGTCCAACAACTATCCGATTTTTATTTTTTTAATTGACTCTATTAATTAATGTTTGTTAACCAAAACCAATAATTGCACAAAAGCATACATACAACAAAGTTATAAAAATGTAAAAACGTGGTGGATATAAAAAAAATTAACCATTGTTGAAAAGAGTGAAAGAGAGTATCATCAATACATTCATCAGTTTACGATTAAATTACTATTTTCATTATGTCTTTAAAAGCCAGCAGCAGCTAAAAAAATTTTTAAACTAAAAATACACTATCAATAATATTCATTTTGGTTTTATTTTTACCACATTTTATTACAATTTTTTGCTTTTGCATCGATGTTTTGGTTTTTTAATATTTGCTCTTTCATAAAAGAAAAAGCATTCCAAAATTTATAGAATTAATATTCCTTTGCCACAAGTTTATAAAAAACGAGAGCGGAATTTAATGTTTACCTCAAACTTTGGGTAATTAAACCGACGATGATAACATTGAAATGGAATAAATATGGAAGTGAACGAAAATGCAATACAAGTTCGGGTGAATGGCAATGGAATAGCGAAATATAATTATTGTTTAAGAGACGATAGAGAAATCAAAATAAGTCAGAAGAAAAAAGCAAGCCACCAATTTACTTGGTGGCTGTGAAGTAAAGAAAGCGTGCGTCGGTCGGTCCAAAATGAAGAAATGAAGCGATTCAACTGCTGAAACCTCGTTTGCTTTCCTCCGCATTATAATAAAAAAAAAATGCAGCCAGCAAACAACCAACCATCTTTCTTTTTCTGCGCCCTCCACATTTTGGTAAATATTTCTTTTTATTTCATTTATCGACCCAACCACGTCTTTTATTTCATTCGCTAGGCGGAGAAGTTACATTCTTTTAAATGTCATCTTTGGTTTTTACCCAGTATCTCAAGGTACTAGGCGTTCTATGACCGACTTCGGTTGTGTCATATCACAAAAATTTTTGGACAAGCACCACTGGGGTTATCCGGAGGTGCAAAAATTCATACAAAAAAACTATAAAGAAAAATGGTTTTTAGTGTCATTTTTTTAGAATTAGAATTTCAGAGAAATTCTCGACTTGTTTATTCTGATTATTTACTTACTGAATTGACTAGCGACGATGACTTCGCTTTAATTAAGGTTTGTAAAATCCATGCTGATTGTAATTTTTAAGCTTCTTTTGTTTTGTTAATTTTCAAAATTGTTTTGTTTGTTTTCATGTGAATAAATTTATTATTATGTATAACTTCTTGATTCAATTTACATTAAACATAAAAGCATCTATTGTTTCTTAATAACCTTTTACTAATGTTTGAATCTCAGAGTCCAAAGCTTATATTATTGGACGCAAATTTGAGACCATTATTACTTTGTGAATACAATCTAAAGCGGAAAAGGGATCTCGAAAAGCAATTCCTTGTTTTTCTTTGCAAATACCTTTGTTATGTATTTTTTAGAATAAACAAATCAGAATGATTGCATTTAAAAGAAATAATTAAATTAAATAATGCCCAAAATTCAAGAAACAGTAATATTTTTAAAGAATTATCAACAAAATTTCGATAATGTTACTAAAATGAGCGATGAACATGGTAAACATACAATCTCGGTCTTTACGCGGAAGTCAAACTCTTCCGGTTTTTAGTACACTAGCTTTATTAACGTTTTCTAAATGCATTTTAAATGGTAAATAAAAGATAACAAAATATTTTTTCTGTATCAAATATTTGTTTCAAAGAAATTTTCTAAAATTCCTGGCAATGATAATTTCGTGCTGAGAATTGAGTATGTACCTAAAAATTTAGAAAACGTTGTTCGAAAAGTTTTTATTTTTTCCATTTTCGTTGGTGATTTCTAAAGCAGTTGGAAATGTTCGTGTCATTTTTCATTTATTTCTTTCTTCAACATGGATATTGTAGTTTATAACCTTAATAATAATTTTTAGGTTTGGTGGTTTTTATAACCTACAAAAATGGGACATACCTGTGCTGAAGTTAGATCCGAACTTGATAAGCTCAAATCAAAACAGCAAAAACGTTTCGAAGTTTTCAAGTCTCAGGATACTGAAAATGGTTTTTTCGATGTTGCTTTTCATATTGGAAAAGAGGTATATTTTCATTCTTTTCGTTACATTTTTGCTGAACTTTTATTTTTTAGAAACTCCATGCTCATAAATTCATGTTAGCTGGTATGTCGAAGCCTTTTGCTGTAATGTTTTCTAAACGTTGGGCAACAACCAAGAAATTTATCAAGATTGACAACTATTCGTTTGATGATTTTAAAGAATTTCTTAGTCATTTCTATTCATCTGAACCTCTCGTCAATGATGATAACGTTTTTACGATGGTTGACATGGCTGAATTTTATGATGTTATGGAACTAAAGAAAAAGTGTGATAGATTTTTATCGAAAATGAAAGTTACTCCTGAAAATGTTATTCAAATGTTTGAATTCTCTCAAAAGTATCCATCATTGTCACGTTTTTCTTCTTCATTGATGACTAAGAACCTTTCATGTTTATTGGGAAGTAATGACTTTTTAGGAATCAAGAAAGAAATGCTTAAAGATATCGTGGATCTTGAACGCTTATATTCGCAAGAAGAAGAACTGTTTGAAGCCGTAAGTCATTTTGAAGAAACATGAATGCATATGTTACAGCTCTGTTTTAGGTTTACAAATGGGCAGTGCACCAAGTTAATACTAAACATACTTCAACTGATGATAAAACTTGTGATCTCAATGAATCAATCAAAGGAGAATTATCTGAAATCTTGCCTAAAATTCGCTTTGAAAGAATGAGCTCCAATTTTTTGATTGATTTTGTTGGTAAGTTGTTCGCTTTATAGTAACTAAACGCAAATGAATACAAACATTTTAGTTCCAAAAGGATTTTTATTTTCATCATATCAAGATTTGAGTGACATTCTTCATCGAGCTAATAATGGAGAAGTTTCTGGTATGTTTTTCTTTCTGAAACTTTGCCATTCATAATTTCATTTTTTTAGTGAAAGTTGTTAGTCGCTTCGATGGTAAAACAGCAAGTGGAAAATTAACTTGTGAATCTTCCATGGTTATGAATATTTATGATGCAATTAATATGGCAAATGATTCGAACTTGGCATGGCAAGATGATGGACGTAATAGTCGTGATAGTTATTCCTCTGATGATGATGGAACTACTCCCTACCAATTGTGGCGTACAAAAATATCTCGTCCATCCAAACCAAGTCATTTGAAGATGAATTATAAAGTTCGATATTATTTACTTTTTGACGATGCTAACAATTTTGCTGTAAAAGAAACTTCTCAAATTCGTGACGATGATTATTTACTTGCTGAATTGGCAATTGAAGGTGCATTTGATTTAACTCTAAGTTGTAAAATTGAAGCTTTTTATACCTTTTAATTTGCTTTCTTTTTGTTGATTTAAAAATCGTTTTGTTTGTTTTCATATGAATAAAGTCTTTATTATAATATTCTCACACCTTGTCTTCAAACAAACCACACATCACTCATTGATTATAAAAGTTTGTAAATCTATGAAATTATTGGATGCAAAGTTGAAAACATTGTTACCCGAAGAAAAGAATCCAAGGCGGAGAGAGAATCACCGACAATGGAATTCCATGTACTTGTTTAAAAATATCGTTGTTATATATTCCCAAAGGTAAACAAATCCGAAGAACGTATGCACTTAAACGGAACAATAAAAGGAAAGTAACAATGCAAAAAATGCAACAATTAAATTTTAAAATTTAAATGCAAACACAAAGTTCTTGAAGAGATGATACAAAAGTGAGCAATGTTACATGGTAAACAAAAATGTGTGTTTCATGATTGATTTATAATCAAATTTGAAAAGCAGAAATTACTACAACACCATTTTACCGTATACCTTATGACCCGTATTTTTTGTTTGTTTCAAATCCCATAAAAATAAAAGCAATAAAAGATGCCATTTTAAAACAAACAAGCAACTCCTGAATGGAAAAATGCGTAAAATTAAAAGTTGATTCCAATCTCGCGAGTAATTATTTTCACAAACATTGTTTTGCTAATTATTACTTTGTATCAATCCGCCGTTAACCCGTGAAATGAGTGAGCTAAAATGTCCAATATTGTTTTTTCTTTCACTGATCACAAAACTCTGGCTGTTGTTACATCGACGTTGTTTAAGCTTCTTTAACCTTGATTATTTTAAGTTTACTAAAGCACAATAAATAAATTATCATTATTTTTGAAGCTTAAAAATTTAATCCCATTGTTGTTATTTTTTATTTAATTCTTTATTATCCGTCAAAAAAATACTTTTTTTTCTTTCTTTTTTTTGTTGCTTTTCGATCATCTCTAAATTTGGATACTTGTGAAGTTTTTTCTTTTTCTTTCTTTCAAGTATGCGTTTTTAAACCCTTTTATTTCTTTATTGCGCTTCTCCATCTTCAATTTTTTTTTGTTTTTTTGTTTTTTGTTCACCAAAAAAGCGTGCGCAAAAACGATGCTATTTCAATTCTTTCTTTTTTTTAACTGTCAAAAAAAGTAATGAAGTGAATTTTTCACGACGATTACCACGCTATGAAAGAATATGGGAGAAGAAGCAGCAGCCGATGAAGCATTTTTTCACTCGATACTTCTCTTTTAAAAAAACTAAAAAATGAATTGGATTATACTTTTTTTTATGCAAAAAATAGCAAAAAAAAGCGGGGTTAAAAAAAGCAGATATCCAATATAGAATTACCTATGACTTTTGTTGGATCATGGTTATATTTTTGGAATCGAATGAGAGAGCAAAAATTCTTTCAAGAAAAAAGTATCTTTTTTTTGAATGAAATTCTTTTTTTTGTTGTTGAACAAAGTGGAAGGAACGTTATTGCCTTTTTTTTTGAGGATGATCACTTCAAAAGTTAAAAAGAAGAATGGTTTCTTTTTTATTTTTTTTTATTTGTGTCTTGAACAACAACAAAACCCTTTCTTTCGATCGAGGTAGCAAAAAAAAAATTATTTATTCGTAAGTGTGAAAAGCTCTTCTCTTTTTTTGTTGTCTTCGCCCATGTCTTAGCAGGCAGCCGCAGTCAATCGTCTCATCCACCTTTCAAAAAAAGAAGAAGTAATTCTTTGCTAAAAAAACGTAAGAAAAAAAAAAGAAGAAGGATAGAATTCGTGAGACAAAAAAGGAGAGACGATAGCTGCTGCATTGCTATTCATCGATGATGATGATCACCTTCGACGATGGAGAAAGAGGAGGAGTCATAAAAAAAAAATTGTTGGATGTCTTCTAAAATTCAACTTTTTTTTGTCACATTTTGGAATCAAAGAAAAATACATAAATTTTTGAATTTATTTTTAAAATTTATAATTGTTGTTGTGTTTTCTTTTGACCTCTCCCTTCTTTCTGAAACATTTTGAAGGGATTAAAATGAGAGATTTATTCATTGCTTTGCTGGTGGCTGTAATAGTTTGTGAAGTTGTATTAGCAGAGTCATGGCAATTGAGAAGGCATTATGATGAAAATGTTAAAAGGAATTATAGAGAGTAAGTTAATTAGTTAAAGAAAATTCATTGAAACTATTTCTCAGCGATATAACTTTTTTTTTTAAAACTTTTGCTCAAAGACTTCCATTTTTTATTTTTTTAGTTATAAATTAATTCGAATTACACCAAGAAATGAAGAAAATCTTGATTATTTAAAAGATTTATTTGGTTCTCAATCACCATATGAACTTGATTTTTGGCAACCTCCTACTCATATTGGTGGGCTTGTTGATGTCACCGTTGCTCCTCAAGATGCTGAAATCTTTGTGAAAGATCTTGATAGCAAGCAACTTGATTATCTTGTTGCCATTAATGATTTGGAACAGTAAGCTTTTATTTGATTCATTAAAAAATTAATAATTTTCTAATCGCCAGGATTTTTGTAAGGAAAATCAAAAAAAATTTCAAATTGAAATTTTCAATCACCTTTTTTCGCTTGATTCCATGATTATAAATAACTTACAATTTTAAAGATTTTGTTACGAAGAGACTTCGAGTAATTTTTTTCTATTTAAAATTCAACCTTTTGACATTTTTAGAATTTGTCAACGACCTTTTTTTTTGCTTTTTGTTTCTTTGACCATTTCAAACCCTTTTATTTGTTTACACGTAAAAAAGCGTGGATTAAGCATTCGCTCTTTTTTCATTTTCTTAATCTTTTTGTGTCGAAAGAAACTACAAACAAACAAACCATACTTTTTAGTTTTAAACCAAGACCTTTAAGATTATGACTCATTAACTAAATTTATTTTTATATTAAATTTTTTTAGAGCAATTCGATCTGAACGTACACCTGAAATTTATTCTGGATTTATGCAAGATAATGGTTTTCGTTTTGATCGATATAATACGTGGTCAACCATTGAAGAATATTTATATAAGCTTCGAGATGAGAATCCAGATTTGGTGACGTTAATTGAAATTGGGCGAACGCATGAAAATCGTTCAATTTTGGTTGTAAAAGTTTCGGGTCATCGAAGTTTAACGCCAGAAAAAGTATCAATGTGGTTGGATTCTGGTATTCACGCGAGAGAATGGATTGCACCTGCAACAGCTTTAATCATGTTGGATAAATTAGTTAATGATTATAAACGAGATCCAGAAATTCAAACATTCTTAGATAATATTGATTGGTATATTTTGCCCGTTATGAATCCAGATGGTTATGAATATTCTCATACCAAGGTTTAATTTGATTTTGATACAAATCAAAGTTTGAGAATAAATTTTTTTCAGAATCGAATGTGGCGAAAAAATCGTCGGCCAGCTCAATGTAAAAAGAATTATTTCCATACTATTTGTTGCTCCGGCGTGGATCTTAATCGAAACTTTGATTGGTTCTTTGGATGTAAGTGATCGCATAAAGCCTTGAAACATAAGTTCTAAAATTAAGAGTTAAAACTTTAAAACAAAATCCAGCTTTACTTAATTTTAATTTGTCTTTAAAAATTTTGAATAATTTTTATTTTTTAAAACTAACCATTAAATTAATTTTAGCAACTGGAGCCAGTGCTGACCCTTGTCATGAAACTTATCATGGCCCATCAGCATTCAGCGAGCCTGAATCTCGTTCAGTTAAAGAATTTCTTGAGAAAAATCCCGTTAAAGCTTTTATCACCCTTCATTCATATTCTCAACTTTGGCTTATTCCATATGGACATCGCAAGAGAGCATATCCACAAGATTATTCCACTGCTCTCCGACCTTTAGCTCTTAGAGCTACCAAAGCTTTGAATAAACTTTATGGAACTAAATATGCTGTTGGTACAGGAGCTGATCTTATGTGTAAGTTTGCTTTTTAGCTTCGATACAAACCTATTATGAGTTTTTAGACGAAGCTGCTGGAGCATCTCATGATTATGCTAAAGGAACTTTACATATTCCATATGCATATTTAATTGAACTTCGACCTAAAAGTACCATGTTTGCAAATGGGTTTTTGCTTCCTGAAAAAGAAATTCGACCCACTGGAGAAGAAACATGGGAAGCAATGAAAATAATTGCAGATGAAATGATTGGACAATTTATTCAACCTAAAATTAGACCATCAACTGAAGCTCCACCAAGCACGGAAGCTCCTTCAACGCCTGAAACTCCAGCACCATATAAATTTACCAGAACAACGGCAGCGCCATTTACAACTACGACTAAAGAAGTTACGATTACTACCATGCCTACAACCACAACGCAGCGTCCAACAACTACTTCTACCACACCAATTCCAAGTACTACTACTACCACAACAACGACTCAAGCTCCAACAACTACGACAACTAAACCTACAACAACCACAACTATGCCTACAACAGCTCCATCAACTACAACAACAACCACCACTCCTGCAACTACAACAACAACTAAACCAACCACAACTACAACAATTCCAATCACAACTCCTTCCACAACTACTCAAGCACCTACCACAACCACTACTCAATCCACCATATCTTCTTCACCCACATCTACTACTATGGCAATAACATCCACTCGTCCAATCCCATATACCACTCGTCGAACTGAAGAACGTATTATAAGTGGAACTAATCCACCAATCCCTCAACGAGTAATCAAATGTAAAGATTATGGAAGTTATTGTAAATGGTGGAAAATTCATAATTTATGTGATAAAGAACGTGTTCAACAATTATGCGCTTTAAGCTGCCTTCCTGAATGCCAAATTTAAATTGTTTATTTTTTTGCAATGTTTTAATTTTAAAAAGTGTTGAATTATTTATTGTTTTTCAGTTTTGTTTGTTTTTTACTTATGTAACAAGAACAAATAATATTATGTAGATCCATTTTTGGATCATTTGTTGGGTTTTATTATTTTAAAAATAAATAAATATATTATTTTAAAAGAATTGAATCCTTTATGTAGTAACAGCGCAGAATAAAAATAATTAAACTGTTTAAAATAAAATTTATTTAGAGAAAATTAATAAGTATTAAAATTAGAGTGTCATAATCTAAAAATACAGAGAGAATTTTTTTTTTGCATACGGTTTTGATTTGATTTTTTCTCACTTTATCCTATAGCTGCTGCATCCACCTCTTTTGCAAGTTTTCAATTCATATTTGTTTTTTTCTTTTTTCCTTTCATTTCCTTGATTAAACTTAAAGATTTCAAGCATTGACTGTTTTTTTATCACCTAAAAAACAAAAGTTAAATAAAAAAAGCTGTCTCATTCAATACTCGTTTTTTGGTTTGACCAATGGTCAAAAAATTCCGGTCAAATGGTATCGTTCATTTTTTCTTTTAAGAAGAGGAGTGCAAATAAAAATTAATGGGATCGCTTGTGAATGCATTTTCAAAAATGAGTATATAAGCTTGCAATTGAGAAAAGGAAAAGCATCATCTGTTGCCTTCTAATTCAAAGGTAAGCAAGCTTTGTGAGAGGGGAAGCAATAAAAATGGTTTTTAATTTTTTTTAGATGTGTTTCCGTTTTATCCTCATTGCTTGCTTTATCGCTTCCGCTGTTATGGCTAATTCTAATGATACATCTTTGGAAGATGAAGGCGCTATTTCTCTTCGAGCAAAGCGATCGTGTGGTTCATGCTGCGGTGGAGGTTCGTGTTGTGGTTCAGCTAGTCCATGTGCTTCTGTAAGCTTTATCCCTTTTTGGGATCTATTTTCGAAGATAGTGGGTTTTTTAGACTTGCTGCTCAGTTCCATCGATCCCCATTTCCATTACCCCTGCTTGCTCATGCGGAATGGCAGGGTGCAGTTGTGGAGGATGTAGCTGTGGTTCACCAGGTATATCTCCATTGCTTTAATATCACTTGTTTAGGTTAAAAAAACATTTTAAGGTTGCAATTGCGGTGGTGGAATGCCATCATGCGCTTGCGGAAATCCAGGGTGTAATTGTGGGCCTCAACAAGCCCTTTTAATTCCAATTCAATCTCAACCTCAAACCTGCTGCAAATGTTGTCAACCTGTTTGTGCTCCAGCTTGTATGCAAGGTGGTGGTTGTTATACCGGGTGTTAATCTTTTAAAAGATTTTTTTTGACGTTTAATCAATTTGTATTTATTCGCAACTCTTTTATAAAATAAAAAATAACTGAAATTTTTGAATAACTTAACAATGCCCTGATTTCGATTAGGTGAAACATGACCACTTCATTTGCTAATATCATAAATAATAATTTTCGAATTAATATTTAAAAAACTGATAAAGACCTATTAATATTAGGGTTATATTTTTTAGGCCAAAAAGCATTCTAAATGCTCCATTTGAAAATAAATAAATAAGTTGATTCTCGACTTTGACTTTATTTTTTAGTAAACTTTAATTTCCTGATGAATTTAGACGGTTTAGATTAAAGAATAATTGACAAAAAAAACTGATCCTTTAATACATACAACAAAACAAAATAGTTATTGAAGGAGACAACTTAAATGAATGATGCAACATTGACCATGAACATTGTTCAGGAAATATGAGAATATTTTAAAACACCAAAGTTTGCTGATCCTTTTCAGCTGGAATAAATTCCTGAATTTATCAAGTGCATAAATATATAAAGTATGTGTTACTGTATTAATTTTGTTGTTGTTAATAAATGCGTTTTTAGCTTTGGATTACGGCATCCAAAAATATTTTTACAAAAACTTAAAAAATTTATATGTTGTTTTATTTCTTTTTCTTACATTTTTTTAAATTTACGTTGTTGTTGTTTTATTTATTTATTTTTATGTTTTCCTTTCTCGCTATTTATGGCAACAACACAACACATACATTCAAAAAAGCTAATAAAAAAAAGTAGCATAGCATAGTCAGTCGTCGTCGTTGTTGGTCAGCTGCGAAAGGTGGTCATTTATTTTTGTATGCGCCAAAAACGATAGAAGGAGAGTTGAGTTGCTGCAGCAACCAACCGAAGCAACAACACACACATTTTTTCCATGAAAATGGACATAACATGATTCTTTTCTCTCTTTCATTTTCTGTTTCTGCTAATTGTTAGCTCTCTTTTTTTCTTTTTTTTTTGCCGGCGTACATTTGCATGTGTTTATTTTACTTTCTTTTTAGTTTTTTCCTTTTGGTCAGTCAATATTTGTAGTTTTATTTTTGTTTTATTTATAAAGTGGCAAAAAAAAAATTTAAAATAACTAAAAATAGTATCAAATTTTGTATTTTTATGTCCACGTTTTTGTTTTGGTGGTGCTTGAGTGTATTAAGAATAAAGGGCTAATGAACTTAAATAAAAAATATGTAAGTATTTGTTTCGAAGTTAACATGTACCCTAAAATTGCAACTTTAAATTTTAATTTTTACAGTATTCTTTCATTTTTAATCCAAATATCTAAATATTTCTCATGTCTTCCATATCATTTTTTCCTTTTCGTATCTCATTAAATTTAAAAAAAAGATTCTCATAATGCTAAATATTTTTCAATTTATCAAACAAAAATAATAAATAGCATCTTTTATGATTCTTTTTTTTTATTCTTGTTCTAATAGATTTATTTCTCAAACAAATAAATCGGGTTGATCAAAAGAAAAATAAAGAAATAAAAACTAACTGATGATGACTTCAAGAAGCTGATGCGTGTTCCTCTCTTTTTCTTTTTCCCCTCTCTAAAATATCGAAAAAAAGAAAAAAGGGAAAGTTTATGTATTCCTTCATTCAACAACAATGTTCACGGATAAAAAAAATATGACCGGTTTTTTATATGCTTTGAAGTTGCTTGCTTCTTTCATTTTTATGTTCTTCTTCTTGCTCAATCAACTGCTTGCGCAAATAAATAAATAAATATATCTATGTAATTCTTTCTTCTTTTCTTTTTTTTACGAGATGATATAAATTTATTTAATCATGATTAAAAAGAATTAAATGTATACATATTCTTATAATGTCAACCGTGACTAATGCGGGTTTTTATTTTCTGATAAAGCAAGGTTTTGGGGATTGGAATTATAAAAGTAATTTACAAATTTATTTATGCGTGGTTTTGAAGTTATTTATCTCAATCATCTTTGCCGTGTTAAAAGCTAATTATTAACAATTATTTAGCGGATAATTAAAGATTATCTCGCCAAAAAAAAAAACCAACACAGCAGCATCAAGGCAAAATTAAAGGAAAGCTACCTTTTTCGTCCAAGCTAGAAAAACCCAAAAAAACGCGATTTTTTGTGAACGCTTCTAATGTTGCAAAAATAAAGAAGATCTGTGAGGTTCCATAAATCAAAACCTTCATCTGTCATGCTAAATAAATAACGGATCATCAAAGTTATCCATCGCCTCCAGCTATAAGCGAATCTTCATCATCATTACAAACACCCTCAGGGGCTTAGGCTTATTGGGGCAATGCAGAATATTCCTTTTTTTATTATAAGTTTTTTTATCATAGCATAGCCATGATTTTTCTTTTGTTGCAATATTTAACAAAAAAAAGAGAGATTACATTTCCTTAGCCTTTCTTCACGTTTTTGTTGTTGTTGTATGTATTATCACACATGCGTTTTTTTCTTATTCTGATTTTTATTATTATTTTTTCAATGAATAATGTTTGTTTGTTTTTTATTTTGGTTGTTTTGCATTTTTACATTTCCCTTTTTTGTATTCAAAAAACTTTTCCTTTACAGCTTTTTTTTTAACTTTTCTTTGTTGTAAAAAAACAACACATGGAACAGCAACAAAAGTTTTCTTACGTTTTCCCTTTTTTTGTTTATCGTTAAAATCTTCTATTTTTTTTCGAGGAAAAGCTAGAACGAAATTTTGATTTCTAAAAACACTAACATGGTGGTCAAAAAAACATGCTATATTTCTGAGAAGAGTTTTGACTAATGATTTTTTTTCTAAATTTATTTTTGAAAATGTTAAAAATTAAACTTTAGTATTTTTTATTATTATTTGCTTGTGATCACGGCAGGTGTTTTTACCTGTCTTCCAAAATTTTTACTTTTAATATGAACCAAAGTTGGATCGGCCCGTCTATTAATAAACCCATCTAAAGTAAAAAGGCTTCAATGAAAAAAACCCCAAAAACTTTGTTTAAAAAATTTTTAGTCAGTACTTTAACAAAGTGCAATGTCAATGCCAGAAGAGATTTACTACTTTTCTCTTTACTTTTTTTTTAATTCTCACATTGTCTTAAGGATTACTTACTTACTTACTTACATACTCCTCTTTTAGCTCCCATTTTTTATTTCTACCCATAATACTTTTTTTATTATTTTAGTTTTCAATCGATGGATGGATGGATATTTAATACAAACCATCAAAGCTTTAGTAAATCTCTTTCTTTTTTTCATCATCACCCGAAAAAAAAAGAACTATCCCTCTTTCTTTCATTCTCCCTATTTTTTTCATATTTGGAATTTAAAAAAAAATAAAGTAAAAAAGATTCAAAAAATTATTATAAAAAAGGAGGAGTCTACAAATAAAAAAAAACTCACTCAAAAAAAGCATTCAATTTCATGAAAAAATGATGAAGAAGAGGATAGGAAAAGAAAAGGGATGCGTTTTCATCGTCCTCGGCTCGGCCTCGCATGAAAAAGCAAAGCATGCACGCGTGCACGGTTGCATCCTTTTTTTCCGTGTTTCAAGTTCGCGCTTTACGTTTTTTTACCTCATTTTTTTTTTTCTACGAGTCTTGATCCTTATTTATTTTTACCTACCTATCTTACCTTTCTTCCAGACAATAACGACGTGTCCTCTCGACTTATTTTTTTTTCTTCTGGCGGTTGTTGCTTTTTGTTGGTTGACTGACTGATTGACTTTCTTGCGCAGCCAGGAAGAAAAAAGAACCTGTCTTTTGCTCATTCTCGCTTGGTTGCAGGAAGAATAAAAAAAAAGACGTTGGTGGTGGATTTTTTTTCTTCATTTATTTATTTGGTTGTTGTACCTCTCTCCTTCAACCTGTCAACCTCTCTCTCTCTTTCTTCAATTTTTTAATATTAGTAACACAAAGATGATGAAGATGACAAACATATTTTTTGTCATCAAGAAATAAGAAGAAAGAAAAAAAGAGGGAGAGAGTAGTGAACGAATCAAAGGTGTATGTATTATTGACACTTTCATCCACAAATAATAATTATTTGATCGAGGAAGAAAAGAAATAACTAGCTGAGAAACAAGAAGCATCTACCTCGAAGAAGAAGAAAAAACTCCGGGAGAAAAGAAAAAAACTTCTGTTATTAGTTACCCTTTAACTCGACGACCTTCCAAAGGTTCGGAAAAAAAATAATATTCTATATATATTTAAACTTTTATTAATATTTCAACTTTTAAGTTTTGTGGTTCAAGTTTTTGGAAGTTATTCTGAATTGAAATTCAAAATATTGATTGCAAATCAAAAAATTTTATTTTTCATATGATTTCAAATTTATCAAACTTTATTATATTAATATTATTTTATCAATTTTATTACTGAAATAATAATGTTATATTTTATGGAAATATTATTTTTTATATTAATATTTTGGACACATAATTATTATGTTTGTAGCTTTGTTACAACTCCATCATCAAAACCATTAAATTTGGGTAAGTTATATTTTTCTCTAATAATAACGACCATAACCTTGAGCCGCCTGCCTCTCTCTTCTATTTTTTTTGACCCACAAAAAAGAACATTTATTTTTATATGCCTCTTTTGTCTTGTTGGTTTTCTTTTTATTTTTTTCATAAAATTTATGCAAATTTCATCCATGAAATGAAATTTTTATTTCGGCCGTATTCTAAAGGCAATTATATTTTTCCTTGGGATTTAAAAAAAAGAGAACCTCACTGAATTTTATTTTACTTGTTTTGATTTTATGGACGAACAAAAAAAAGAAGACAAACGTAATCTTTGGATAAAAAGAGGGTAAAAAATGAAACATCGGAAATTGGATTTAAGAAAAAAAAGTGACAACATATTTTTTCTAAGCAGGCGTTTTTTATTTTGCGGAAATTTGGTTAGCTTTTTTTTTGAATGCTGACGAGCTAGCTTTATGTATTTTGCTTTTGAACAAAACAAAAACCATGAAAAGAGAAAATTCAAATTTAAAGATTTTTTTGAACCATAAGGACTTTTCCAGGGGTTAAAAACGATGAGGCTTGCTTTTAAAGGATAATGTTTATAATTTTGAAAAGCTTTTTTTAAGCAGTTAAAAAAGTCTTTAAAATTTAAAATCTTAAATAAGTTTAATTTATCCAAACTAATTTTGAATTAAACTCCTCTGTTTTTGGATCTTTAGTTATAAAATCAAAGATATTCTCCTTTTACATTCTTTAAGCAAACAAAAAAACAATACATCCGTTTTAATCCATCCACTTCAAATCGATCTAAATCCTCTTCATTTTCTTTTTTTCTTTTTAAAAACCTCTTCATTTTTTTTGTTCAACAAAGTATTACAATTTTTTTTAAAAAGCAACTGGAACATAAAAAGATATAAATTCCAAGCGATAAAATTAACGGATACATAATCAAGTAAAAATTATAATAAATGCATTTTTAATAAATTAATTTTTAACGGGAATCAGCTTAAAAAATAACTCATAATTTTGTATTTATTTTTTTTAATGTTAAGCAGCTAACGAAAGATAAAAGCTAATTTTGTAAAAGAAAAGTAATAGTCTTTTTGGGTAAGCTTATGTATGTCCAAACTAAATTTTTTTTTGCCAACAAGTAATAAGATACGTATATCAAAAAAAAAATTAGCCAACAAGAATGGTCAAAATATTTGTGTATTTTGTTCAAATAAAAAAAAATACTAAAAATTTTACTATTTTTCGTTGGCATCCTTTTTATTATTTTTTTAAAATACTTTTTCTTTAATGAAAGATTTTGATAATAACAACAACTTAATTTGACCAAAAGTAAAAGAAAGACATAATTTTTAGGAATTCAAACAAAAAAAATTGCTATAATACTCTCGAGTCTCAAAATGAAAGGATGACCATTTTTAAATTAGACTTTTTTGAACTTTGAAAACTAAAAATAAAATTTATGCTTGAAATTTTAAGAATGTCTTAATTAACCATTTTTTGATTTTATTTCCTAAATTAACTGCTATTTTTAACTCCGCATAAAAGCCTAAAAAAATGAGGGAAACAACCATCAGGCATTTTTGTTTTTTAACACAGCAATAAATAATCCATTCATTTCTCATATTCTTGCTGTCTCATTTTTCTCTTCTTTCTTTGACAAATTTCGATTTCATAGTCATGGAAATTAATTTCAATTCATTTTTTCAATGTCACCCATATTTCCAAGAAGCAGGTGATGCAACAAATCTTCTTTTTTTGGGTTTCTCATTTTTTTCTGTAATTTCACAGTTTATTTTTTTATTTTTTATTTTTATCCACCAAAAAATTGCAAGCAAAAAAATAAAAGGAGCAGGTGGCAGAAACAACAGAGCAAAGCTTTGTTTTGTTCAAGCAAAAAAGAAAGAAGAGTAAATCATGACTGGTTGTTGGTTGTTTCATGGATTTTTCTCCTTCTCATTTTTTTTATGTGACGCTGCACCGGTGTTGTTTGTGTGTTTGCAAAAACAAGGAGGAGGAAATGAATGAAAATGGTTGTGAAAATGAGATCATCAAAAAAAAAATATTTGAGTTGGGCTGGAAACGGCTCATCGCCTTTTATAATTGCCGCTCTTTCGCTGTTATGCGTATGGATTTTTTTCGGTAAATTTTGGTTACAGCAAAAAATGCAATGATAGAAAAAATAAATGAGGGAAAATGATGATGTCCACTCAATTTGAGAAAGAAGATCGGATACGTGCATTGTTTGGATAAAGAGAAAGGATGTAAAAGGAAAAAAATAAAGAAATTATATTTTCGTTCGAATATGAGCGCAAATAAAGGTCAATAATTATTGATGAAGCAGAGAGACAACTTTGAAGTGATTTCAGGATTTCGAAAAAAATTAAACGACAGATATTTAAAGAAATAGGAGCTTTTAACATTTTAAAATAAGCTTTGTTGCTTTAAAATTGTTGCAAAAATTTATCAGAAAGAAATTGCATGTACATATGTAACCCAATTAATATTTTATCCACCATAACCAAAAATGTTTTTTCCTCTGATTCTGTATTCTCCTGCTTCACTATAGTCAAACTAACAGAATTATGATAGTAACTGATTTCTGCAAATTATTGCTACCTTTTTTTTACTATCTTTGTGCAATAAAATTTCTGATTAAAAGATATTTATTTAGCGCCAACACTGCTGTCGCCACCACCTCCAACTCCTTTACAACCAACAATATTACCAATATGTGGTTCAAATAATCCATCAAGTTCATTAAATGGATTTACAAGACCTCTATCAAATTCTCAACAACCTCCTCATCTTCGTTTGAGATATCAGCCATCTCATATTGGAGTGTTGCCACCAATTGGAAATAAAGCTCAATTAATTCTTTCTGAAAATATGACTTCCTTAACTTCTTCTGCTATTCCATCAACAATGCAATCAGATATGATAGGTCAAATAAATAATAATAATAATGATTATTCAAATGAAGAAATGGGAGGAGGAACACCAATATTTTGTTCCATTCGTCTTGAAGCTTGTGCTTCTTGTGTTATTGGAATAGAATTTGAACCACCTAGTTTTCATTTTAGTGAATATGAAATTGAAAAGGTTAGTATAGCTAAATGGCTTATAAAAAATCTCGGAATTTTGATACTACATTAATTTAATTAACAAATTTTTTCGGTATTGATAATAACTTAACCTGGTTATTATGAAATTACTATCCTTTTTGTGTCTTTCTTTCAACAAAACTTTTTATAAATCTTCTTTCATTCCTTTTTGTATTTCAGATTTCAAAATGTGATGAAGCAAATTTAATGGATAAAGCATGTTTTGATATGGAAATAATTGAAGAACGTGCAGAACAATCCATTCCATATTTGGCAACATTATCGGGGATATCAGATGTTTATTCTCGAACATCACTTTGGAGTTTTCCAAATCGAAATGCCATTAAAACTACAGCCAATTCTGCGTTGATTGTTGTGGCATTAAGAAATATTCAATCAAATTCACAATTAATGAATTATTTAAATATTCTTTTTCCTATTAATGTTGTGGTTTACGGTAAGTTTAAGAAAAATCTTATTCGGGCAATCCAAAACGGAAAAAATTTTTCGACAAACTTTTTTAAAAACATAAAAGCAAATTTTAGACAATACTGAAGTAATTCATGGACAACCAAGTGAATCCATATTTCTTGCAAATCAAACTTCAATTGGATTTATTCAAACTCCAAGATATCCTGACTCTTATCCAAGATCCATAATTAAAAATTATACTTTAGTCAATGAAAATAAACGAGGATTTGTAAGATTAGCCTTTGATGATTTTCATGTACATTTTCAAAGTCAATTGAAGGTAAGTTGCAGCAACAAAATTTTGCACTTTCACAAAAACTTTAAAAAATCTCTAATGACTCAACAATTCTTTAAAAAAATTCTTCCACTTTTTAAAACAAGTTTTTCATTGAGTAATTAATTCTGATTCAGTCTTCTAAAAAACACTTAAAAGTGAATCATTCTTTAATCAAAAAATTTTTTTTACAGATTATCGACTCAGATGGTTCAGAACTATTCAATTCTCGAAGTGAATATCGTAGACCTCCAGCTTTATTATCAAGATCAAATAAATTAACTATATTATTTTCGGGTCATGATTTTACTCAAATTGTTGGATTTCGAGCCAGATATGAATTTGTTGAAACTTTAAGTTGGCCTGATAAACCCACAAGGAGAAGTAAGTTTTCATTATGTAGTCGGCTTCAATTAATTTTAGCCTAAAACTTTTTAAAAAAATAGGAGGAACAACACTGAAAAAAAATTTTTAGATTGCGATGATTATTTAGAAAACTATGGAGGCCAAATTTCTTTGGATTCTCAAAAAACTTTACTAAACAAAAACATTGATTGCATTTGGTTGATTGGAAGATTTCCAGCTTTGAGTCGAACCTTTGATAGAATTTATTTAAAAGTTGAAGAATTTCGACTTCAAGGTGTTGGACTTCGTCTTGAAGTTCGACGAGGGCCTAGTTCAATTTCTGAAAGAGTTTTATTGCTTTTTGATGAAGTAAATCCAGCTCATTCGGGAATAGCAGTTAAACAACCTTTGGATGGATTAATTACTGAAGATCATGTTCAACCTGCATTTTATGTTAGATTACGAGGATATTTAACTATGAAGTAAGTCTCTTCTCATGTTTTTGATGATGTTTGTTGTAGTGTTTAAAAATTAGGGGATTTTTGGTGGTATTTTTTATGAAAAAAATTCATTCATTTTTTGCATGAAAAGGGCTTAAATGGGAATAATCGAGTGAGGGATTTAGCAATGGAAAAGGTTGATTTTTTTTGTTGCTAAAAACATTATTTGTAAAATGGAGGCAAAAAATAGTTGTTTTAATATGTTTTCCATTTTTCTGTAGCGAGGTTTATGAAATCACAGACGAAAAAAGTAATAAAAAAAGCTCATCGTATTTCATTATTTCTACCCCAAATTTTTAAAAATCTTTATATATTTCCATTCGGCGCTGGGCTTTCGCTTAATAGCCTTAGAATATTTAAAGACAGTTTTGATTTACCTGATATTAATTTTATCTTTAAATTTCAGTACCGGTTTAAACATTGTGTACACACAATTTTATCGTTGGGCTACTGCTTTATGCCCGGGTGGAGATGGAGAATTTCATTGTGATAATTCTAAATGCATTAAATCCCATTTACAATGTGATGGTTTGGATAACTGCGGAGATAATAGCGATGAAGTTTGTCATTTACCCGATATCACATTCGATCAACCTAAAATTGATGTGGGTGGAATATTAACTTTGGTTATTGGTGCAGCAGGTGTTATTGTTTTATTGCTTACAATGTTAGCCATTTTATCAAAGTTATATCGACATGGATATTTTGGTGGTGGTCGAAGAAGGAGAGCTGAAACAAATCAAACTGCAACGGGTGCTTCAACAAATGCAGCGATGGCTCATGAAGCGTTTTGCAATGAACTGGCACCTACAATTCAAACCATTGGTGAAAGACGGTTTTATATTCTTCCAGAAAATCAATTAAGTATCATTGAAGCCCCACCAACTTATGATGCGGCTTTAAAACATCCTAAAGTTCCCGATGATGGAGGAAGTCGAAATAGAAGGTTGAGATCAAGATCAGCTATGGCATATGTGTATACTAATGAAGGATATCATCGTTCACCAGAAGATGTACCACCAAGAGATGCTTCACTTTCACCTCCACCATTCTCAGAAATAGAGCACCAACAACAACAACCACCATCGGCAAGGACGATAACTTCGCTATCATCACCTTGCCAACACCAACGTCAAAAACGTTTATCCTCGAATTCAACTTCCTCGTCAAATACAATAACAGCAAATAATCATCGATCTCAATCAAATCCACCTAGTCAACAACAATCACATTCACAATTCAGAACTCTACCAAATTCTTCACCAATTATTTCTCCTCGTAGCTCCTCGACACCCATTCCAAGCCCAGAAACATCTCCTCATCAAATAGCAACGGAAATAAACTCAAATCCCAATTCACCTACGCCACCGAGATCTCCGCCTCCACATAGTCCAACATCAACGTTTTCATCTCAAGAAACTTCAAGACCTGATACTTCAAGAAGTGATAAAAGTGACAGCAACATGGATGATGATTCATCTTGGGTTTAAAAAATATTGTTTACTCTCATTCATTTCATTTTTCATTGCTTTACATTTTTTTTAAAAATTTTTGCTTGTAAATATCAGTTTTTCTCAGCGATTTTTGATATTTTTTTCTTTTCAAAAATAGATAGATTATATTTGTGCATATAAAACATGACGTGTATTGTTTTTTTTGATTAATAAACAAAGAAGCTTTTCAAAATAAAATTGGTTAAAAAACCTTTGAGCATAAACATAAAAAAATGGATAAACACTTTTTAAAATTTCCTTCAAGAAATTTTTGCTAGTGACAACGATCAGCATTTTATTGTTACAAAAAAGATTTAATGAAATAAACCACTTACTTCAAAAACTCCGGATAGCAACCATTTGCTATTCATTATTATTGAAGATGCACGGATTTCTTTTTCCTTGGCACCATTTCTCTCTTCTGTAAACAGTAAAGCCCACTCATTCGTTCGCGCCAAGAAAGGATATTTCCAAATTATTGTATGCAGAGAGAGAGAGAGGTTCTAAATTTTTTATTACCTTTGGATGATTTCTTTTTTTGAAATGTCAAGTTAAACATTTCGCGTCATTTATTTTTCATATTTTAATCATTGAAATTTTCATGTTTATTATTAATTTTGTTTTTTAGGTAGTCAGGTTCTTGTAATTTCTTACAAAATGGGTGATAAATATGATCAGCTCAAATCAAAGCTATCAAAACAATTCGAAGTATTCAAATCCCAAGATGTTGAAAATGGCCATTTCGACGTTACTTTTCAAATTGGAAATGAGGTATGCTCTTTTTTTGTTGTTGCTATATGATGATTTTGCTTTTTTAGAAACTCTATGCTCATAAACATATGCTTGCTGGTTTGTCGAATCCTTTCGATGTTATGTTTTCTAAACGATGGACAACCAAAGATGAATCACTCAAAATTGACAACTACACCTTCAATGATTTCAAAGAATTTCTCAGCCATTTCTATTTTCCTGAAACTAAGTTCTCAAATGAAAACATTTTCGCTATGGTTGACATGGCTGAATTCTACGACGTCGCCGATATGAAAGTTCTTTGTGATGAATTCTTAGCAAAAGTGGATATCTCTTCTGAAAATGTCTTTCAAATGTTTGAATTCTCGCACAAGTATTCAATGTTGTCTAAATTTCAAACATCGATCAAGTCCTTTATGATTGGAAATCTTTCAAGCTTAGTCGAATTTGATGGGTTTTTGAATATCAATAAAGAAATTCTTAATGCTATTGTTGCTCTTGAACGATTGGAGTCACAAGAAGAAAATTTCTTTGAAGATGTAAGTCATTTTACATCATTACATATACGTACATAAAGTTGTGTTTTTAGGTATACAAATGGGCTGAACATCAAGTTAAGATTAAACAAAGTTTAACTGATGCTGAAACTTTTGATATGAATCAAGCAATGAAGGAAGAAGTAGCTGAAATCATGCCAAAGATTCACTTTGAACGTATGAATCTCAACTTTGTCGTCAAGTTTGTTGGTGAGTTTTTTTTCTAAAAAAAATCAGTATTAATAACAAGCTTTTAGTTCTTAAAGGATTTTTATTTTCTTATCCAGAGTTGAGTGACATTTTACAAAAAGCAAAAAGTGGAGGAACTTATGGTAAGTTTTTGTTTTCAAAAATCTTTTATCACTCATTTTGTTTTTCAGTTACGATTGTTAACGCAAATGGTAAAACATTAACTGGAAAATTGTCATGTCATCCAGCAGTGCTCTCGGAAATTTATGATACCATTACATCGACTAAATACTCAAAATCCGAAGGTGACGACGCACACCAATTTTGGTATACAAAAAGACTTCGTCCATCTAAACCAAGTCTGTTGAAGAAGAAAGACAACGTTGTTTACTACTTGATTTTTGATGCTGATGGTGATCTTGCTGTAAAAATTACTTCTCAACTTGCTGAAACAAATTATTTACTTTCTGAATTGGATGGCGATGATGGATTTCTATTAACTGAAGGTTGTAAAATCGATGCTCTTCACAAATTTTAGACTCTTTTCATTGTTTTATTGATTTTATTAAACTGCTCTGTTTTATTATTTTCATGTAAATAAAAATTTTATTATAAATTTTCCCTTTTAACGTTGATTACAACACAATTTTCAATGATTTCTAATATTATTTTGTAAAACTTCAAATCAAATAGTAAAAAATGAAAAATCACAAAATCAATATTCCTGAAGGAAGCGTAACATCTTTTTCCGATAATAAAATTTGTTATAAATTTTATTCAAAATCGGCTTATTTCCTATTTGCTGAGAAATCTTTCAATATTCACGGAGCACATTTAGTTTCAATAACCGAAATGAGGGGAAATGTTTATAATGCTGGTAAAGCTTTCTTGTTTTAATTTTTATGTTTAAAATGTAAACTTTCTGTAAAAGCTTTCGTTACTTTCACGGATAGCTCAAACAGTGAATTAAGGATTGGTTTAGATAACCTTGAAACATCGTGTACATGACAATGGATGGATGGTCATCACTGAATTTCACAAATTAGGGCAGCAGCCAGGCTGAAAACACAGTTGGAAGCAACTGTGGATCAATGATAATGCTAGGCGGAAAATGAACCGAAGATGGTTGTTACAAACAAAACTCTTATGTTTTTTCTGTCAAATCCCTCGTTCCTACTACCTGGCAATGGACTTATGGAATTCTCATGGATTACATATGGTGGATGAAGGGAGAATATAATAGCCCCGGGATACATAATTGTGGAATGCTTGGGGCCTCAAGCCATGTCTATTGGAGATACATGAAAAAAGTAAAATTTCCATTTATCTATTTTCAAATACTTTGATGAACAAAGTTTTGAGGTGCCAGTTTGCTTCAATTTTTGGCATAAAAGGTGGCTTCGACTGTTGCTTAAATTAAACCATTGCTGTACATAATAAGACAGCGAAATAAAAAAACAAGTTTGAAGAATTATGATTTATTCAAAAATCTTACTCACTCGATTTAGCGCACTTAAATCGTTGAAGAATTTCTGGTTGACAAGAGACAAAAAAGAGACGTGAGCTCCAGATGTTTGGAGAATCAGCAGATCGGCCGAAACGTTGGGATGGTTGAAGTAAGAGTGGAACTGAGCAAGACAGTGGGTGAGGCAGCGACTTATATACGATGTTGGCTGCCTGAGAAAGGAGCCATGGAAGGTAGTTGGGCGTTGGGATAGCTGTGAGTTGGGCTGCCATGTACCCGTGAATATCATTCATTAGTTTGCTCATACATACTCGATTAATAGAAACATGGAACAGTAATTAGGTATCCATGGTCGTCGAAATTTTATTAAAAGATGAATAAACAAATTAAAAGATAATAAAAAACGAGACTGGAAAATGCTCTTTATAACGAACAAGCCAGTTACTCATATCATGGAAGAAATATGGTTGTTAAAAAGGGGATTATCTTTGTAATAAGAGTAGCAAATTTGTACATTCATGTATATTTAACAATTTTTTCTTCCTGTAATTGTGCAATGATATTTTGAGAAGAACATGTCTTTTTTGCTTTTAAAAGTTTTAAAATGAAGCAAAAAAGAAAAATCATAAAAACGTGTTAACTTTATTTTATTCAAAAAATATTGATAGATTTGATGATTGCGCAAAAAAAGAAAAATCTAATCAATTAATTATAAATCAATTAAAGTTATAAACATTTTTTAATTCCCGCGCTTTAAGACTGATAAAATTTTTTTATTGACAAGTTTGACATCGACGACCTTTTTTATTGCTTGTTTTTTTTTCAGTCTTTCTCGATTGCGTGAAAAAACCACGGATTATTATTATTCTTCCTTTTTCGGCTATTTTTGATTTTTTACGGAGGAAATCAATGACAATTGTTTGGCTTTTATTTTCGATCTTTTTTTTGTTATTTTTTTGTTTAAAAAAAATATTTTTTGTTATTCGCTCAATTTTTTTGTTGATAAAATTATTGGGCAGCAGTTTTCTTTATAAACTTCTGATGTCATTTCTTTCTTTAAACTTGTTAATCGATTTGATAAAATGATTTTCATTTTTCTTTAATTTTAGACCAAACTATGAACTTTTTAATAAATCCTATCCGAAATTTTCATACGTTTAATGAATAATTTTTTCTTTAAGCTTCTTCCATTGCTATATGGTGAAACAGATAAAAGCTTCGTTCGAGGAGGATGTCTTTTTTTTGTCGTCATTTTACTTTTTTACTTTTATTTAAAACTCATTCCTTTTTTGTATTAATAATGAAACAATGTCTGTAGCGACATCATATTTAGCTATAATCTAATACGGAAAAACTTCCTTTTTTTCTATCTGTTATTATTCATTTGAATTTATGACTTCCAACCTTTCTTTTTTTTTATCATTCAACATTCAATGACACAAGCTTTTCGAAAGCGATTTAATAAAAAAGATTATGCAAATGTCACCCTTTATATCATTTTTTCATTTTTGCAGAATATTTGGAAAGTTTTGTGTTTTGTTTTTAATCAGCTTATATCAGACAGAAACCTTTATTATGTCTATTATTTTTATGTCTCTCCTTTACACTCTTCTTGTTGATGTTTCAACTCTCGTAGACCTCCAAAAAAATATTGAACCTGATATTTCGACTTTCTTTTTTAATAATAAAAAAAATCCATATTGCAACTTGCAATTTATTCGGGGAATACTTTATTCTCATTTTTAAATTTTGACCCAATGCTCAGCGAACAAGTAATAAAAAGTTTCGAATAAAAAAAAAAATATCGCCACTTTCTAAAAAACTTCTAAATGCTTTTTATTATTTTCGGGGATATCTAAAACTTACGTGAGCTGATAATTTATGTAAAATGGTGCAACTTTTATTTTTTGCTATCTCTTAGAACTTTAAAATATATCCATTTTTCTCCATTTAATTTTTTAATTTTTTTACTTTCTTAATTTCAAATCAAAAAAGTTAATGGTTTAAAATTTTTTATAAGATTACTTGTAAATAAAAAATCGTGATTTACTCTGTGTTTTTTCTCATGATTATTGCAAGATACATACTTTTTACAGAAAACCTTTTTTAAATTGTGAATGGATACATTGGAAGAGCCATCATCCACCTTATTACAAAATGGCCGATATCGTTCTTCAAGCGTTTCCACATTTTTATATGCCCCTCGAAATTCGTTATCTAATCCTCAAACATTTATGGGTAATAATAATTATTCATCCATTCATCGAAGTGAAAATGTTTCATTTGATAATCATTCAAGAAATAAATATAAAAAAATTTCTCGTCCATCTGATCGACCTGAAAATTTTGCAGAAGTTTTAGTAAGTTTTCGTTTTCATGAATTTTTTGAAGATTGGTCTTTTCAAAAAACTCAAAAATGTGAATGATTCATTTTTTGATAAACAAAAAAAAGAGTTTATGAATGATTATGATTTCAATTGTCCAAACTGGTTTTTTGCAAACAAAAAAAATGTTTACTTTTGTTTTTTAAAAAGATGAAAGATTAGTCCAAAATAAAGAGGCAGTAGTTTTTTTTGCTGTATTTTTACAATAATACTTTTGACGCAAATTTTTATTCAATTACCACCTCAGCTTAATTTTATGATTTTCTAAATGTATTTTTTTTAACACTTTAAAATAATTATAAAATTTTAGTCAGAAAAATTAACTTCATCATGGATTGAAAAAGTTTTTCAAAAGCGTGAATGCGTTAAATTTATTCTTGATACATCAACAGAAAGGTTAGTAGCTTTTTTTTTAAAACGAATCGCGTTTTGAGTCCTTTATTTTTTAGATGTGGATGTGGTCGTTTACCATCATCCCATTCAAATTTAGCATTATCGCGTTTTACAACTTCCCTTTCACCTGAACCATATTCACCAGATATTATTGAACCGGATTCACCCATATTTGGAATAACATCAACAAATCCAATTTCATCTCATGGTTTTAATAAGAAAAAATGGACAATTGCCGATCATACTCGACCATATCCAACTGATTCATTTGGAACCATTGAATTTCAAGGTGGCCCACATCCTCATAAAGCCCAATATGTTCGAATTGCTTTTGATTCAGATCCTGCCGATATTGTATATTTAATGGAAAAAGTATGGAATTTACCCAAACCAAAACTAGTTATAACTATTCATGGCGGAGTAACTAATTTTCGAGTTCCTGATATACTTGGAAAATGCTTTCGTGAAGGTTTATTAAAAGCCGCCCAAACAACGGGGGCATGGATTATAACATCAGGAATTGATTCGGGTAACTTTTAAATCATTAAACTAAGATTAAATTTAAAAAATAAAAAATTTAAGGTGTGGTTCGCCACGTTGCTCAAGCTTTGGATGAAGCAGGAATTTCAGCGAGAATGCGTTCACAAATTTTGCTGATTGGTATTGCTCCATGGGGCCTTGTTCGACGTCGGGATAAACTTGTGGGTCTCAATGCTAATGTAACATATGAACATCCAAGTTATTGTAATCATAATAAGCATCATCCAGTTCTTAATGATCGACATAGTTATTTCCTTCTCGTTGATAATGGAACAATTGGACGATATGGAGCTGATATAATTTTAAGAAAACGTTTTGAAGATTTTATTGCACAAAAAGTTATTCTTCGTGTTGGTCCTGAACGAACTCCAATAATTTGTTTAACAGTTGAAGGTGGATTGTGCACGATTAATTCAACCTTGCAATATTTAAAAGGTGTTCCTCCTATTCCTGTAATTGTTTTTGAAGGCACTGGTCGAGCATCTGATTTCATTGCATACGCTGAAAAACATTTAGATACTAAAGGGTAAGAATTAAAATAAGAAAAATAACTTCGAGCATAGCCCCAAAAGTTAAAAAACTCTTTTTTAAATTATATCTCTTCATTAATTTTAGTAATTTGGAAGAGCCATATCGAACTTATTTACTCAATGGAGTTAAAGCAAAGTTAAATTACAATCATACAAAAGCTGAAGATATTGTTGCATTAATTATTCAATGTGCTAAACATCACGATTTACTTACCATTTATCGAGCTAATGATGATGAAAATAAAGATGTGGATCAAGTTATTTTGCGAGCCTTACTTAAAGGGCAAAATTTGACTCCAGTTGAACAGGTTTGAAACCAACAAAAAAATGGGGGAAGAAGCTTTAATTATTTTTCGTTTTTTTTAGCTTTCCTTAACTTTGGCATGGAATCGAGTGGATATGGCTCGTTCAGAAGTATTTTCATCTGAAGAAGGAGTGCCCGCTCAAGCATTAAATAATATTATGATGAATGCTTTGCTTTTAAATCGAGTGGATTTTTTTAAACTTCTAATTGAACAAGGTGTATCAATGAAAAAGTTTTTAACTATTAGTCGGCTTGAACAACTTTATAATGCTGTAAGCTACCATATATATATCCGCAACCAAAACTAAAAATATTTATTATAGGAGCAAAGCTCTTTATCAACTTTATATCATTTAATTGGAGATACAAATCAAAAATTGGATGAAGAAGGTTTTACTTTACCCGAAATTGGAGTGGCAATTGAAAAACTTATGGGTAATGCATATCGTTGCCATTATACCACGAGAGCTTTTAAAAGTCGATATGATAAATTTAAAAATAAATCTCAACACCTTCCTCGAATGAGCAGCTTTCATTTAAGATTATCAAAAAAAGAAAGTCGAAAGAAAAAGAAGAAAGAAAGAAATATTTCAGTTGTGAGTAATGAAATGGGAGAAGATTTCAAATATCCTTTTAATGATTTAATGCTTTGGGCTGTGTTAACTCAACGACATGAATTAGCTAAATGCATGTGGAATCATGGCGAAGAAGCGATGGCTAAAGCTTTAGTTGCAATTCGATTGTATAAATGTATGAGTAAAGAAGCTGCGGATGATTATACTGAAGTTGAAGTATCCAATCAATTAAGGGAATATGCAGAGTAAGGATTTTATACTTAAGGCTTTTAGCGGAGGAGGAATTGTAGGAAACTAAAAAATTTACACGAAGCTTTTTTAAAATTTTTTTAACCAAAAGTAATTAGAACCAAAAAATTTCAGAGACTTTCGTCAATGCTCCATCGATTTATTAAATCATTGTTATCAACAAGATGATGTAATGACAATGAAAATGCTTACAGCAGAATTACCTAATTGGAGTCATCATACTTGTTTATCTTTAGCTGTTATTGCTAATAATAAACGATTATTAGCTCATCCATGGTAAGTTCCACCATGTTTGCTTAGATCCACGTATTTTAAAGCGGTGGAATTTTTAGTTGTCAAGTTCTTCTTGCAGAATTATGGCATGGTGGTTTACGATTTCGAAGGTGAGGTGAGGGTTATTTTACCCGATAATTTAATTGTTTTTTGTTATTTACTTTTTTAGTCAATCTAATATTAAAGTTGTGTTAGCAGTTTTATTTCCACCAACCATTTTACTTTTGGATTTTAAAAAGCCAGCATATAAAACAAAATCTCGCAAATCTTTGCAATCCACGGATGAAAGTGAAGATTCAGATGAAATTAAACTTAATGGAAGTTTATTTAATATTAGTTTAAGCTCAGTAAGTCCATGAACCCTGCCACATAAAAACGAAACTAAAGAGTATCTTTACAGATTTTCCGAGCCAATGCCCTTCTTGGAAATCGTTTACTTCGACGTTCGACCATCACCGCTCCATCTCCTGGGATACTTATTGAAACAAATAATCGTGATTCCATAATTACAAATGAATCCGAACATTTACTTTCATCTCCAATGACTCCAGAACCTATGGCATTTATGGGTGAAAAAAAGAGTGTTCAAATTCTTACACCACCTCCTCCACTGCCATCAAAAAAAGAGGCACATGATGATGTATTTATTCGAAATTTTAGCACATCAAGTAGCCGACAAGGTGTAAATGTAAGTGATTAGATCTTGAAAGCCATACATGAAAAGTTAGTGAAATCAATCAGAGTTTCTGAAAAAACCTAACCACAAAAGTCTAAAAAAGGAGCCTAAAAAATCCTTTAAAAAAATTAATATCACTTCTTTTTTTTGTTTGCAGACTTGGAAACGCCGCTTCGCTGATTGGTATTCCAATTTTGTATTATTTTATCGAGCACCAATAACATCATTTTGGACTTGGTCAATTTCATTTTCAATATTTATTTTCTTTTTTACATATATTTTGTTGATTGAATTTTATGATGATATTACTTTAATTGAATGGTTTTTATTTTTATATGTTGCTGCATTTGGTTTAGAACATCTTAGAAAATTATATATAACTGAATCATCATCGTTTATGGAAAAGGTTTATGTTTTTTATAATCGTTATTGGAATATTCTAACCACCTTTGCGGTGGTAACATTTTTTATTGGATTTTATTTTCGGTTTTATGATGATGCAGCTCATACTCATAGCAAAGTGATATTAGCTTGTAATTCAGTTTTATGGTATATGAAAATTTATGATTATTTGAGTGTTCATCCTCGACTAGGGCCATATATTACAATGGCTGGAAAAATGGTAAGCTAATCGAAGAGTTGAAATAAAAAATAAAAGTAAAAAGTCCAATGAAGGAAGCACTTCTCAAAAAATTCTTAAAAGCTTTTTTATCCATGTTTTTAGGTATTAGCAATGAGTTATATAATTATAATGCTATTGGTTACTTTAATGGCTTTTGGTGTTGCAAGACAATCCATAACATTTCCTCGTTCTAAATGGAAATGGGAATTAGTTAGAAATATTTTTTATAAACCTTATTTTATGCTTTATGGTGAAGTATATGCTGGTGAAATAGATACTTGTGGTGATGAAGGTACATATCTAAAAACTCCATGTTGTAAAATACACTCAACTAAACGTTTTAGGATTTAATTGTTTACCAGGATATTGGATTCCACCAATTTTAATGACAATTTTTTTACTTGTTGCAAATATTTTACTTATTAATATGCTTATTGCTATTTTCAAGTAAGCATTTGAAAGTCTAAACCCAAAAATAGAGTAAAATAATTACAGTAATATTTTTAATGTAACAAATGCAATGTCCCAACAAGTTTGGATGTTTCAACGATATTATCAAGTTCTTGAATTTCAAAGTACTCCAATAATTCCGCCACCTTTTACTCCTATCATTCATATTTATAAAATTTTTATGTATTTTTATAGAGTAACTTTTAAGAAAAGGTGAAAATTTTTAAGGTTAAAAAATTGTGTTTTAGCGATGCAGCGGAAAAAAACAAACGAATCAAGAAAATCAACAACAACTTGATATTGCGATTAGTAAGATTATTATCAAGCCCTTAAAATTCTAAAATCCTCAATTTAAAAAACCTTTACAGAAGTGTACCTCGATGAAGGAGAACTTAAAAAGATGCATGACTTCGAAGAAGATTGTATGGATGATCTTGCGAGAAGGCGTAAGCTTCCAAATATTATATCTTCAACAACCCAACCAAATATGACTAATAAGTAATCCATTTGATTCACAAACAAAAAAAATAATTTCTTAAATTTTTTTTAGACAAGATTCAATTGTTTTGAAAGAATTAATCGAAGAAAATGCAACATTAAAATTAGATCTTGATAAGGTTGATGCAAAATTAGCTTCCATGGAACATTCCCAAACACAAATATTACATTTATTACAAAATTTAAATCACCAACACCAACAAACTAATATTGCTCAAAAACCGTCCGTGGTGGTGCAACACCAACCAACGACCATGCAACAAAGGTTAGTCAATTTTTTTGTTTTGCAAAAAAAGTACTCTAAAAAAAGTAGTCGTCAATCAGCCGAACATTCTGACTATGCGTCTATGTCGTAGTGGTTTGTATGTGCGCTTTTCGAACATAAGGTTGATGGTTCAATTCCAACTTGATAACAAACAAAAAACAAATTCGGCCCATGATGATTTTGGCGCGACGGTCTTCAGAAAGCAAAAATTTGTTGATAATCTGTCGCCACTGAGGCTTATTTTTTTCATTTTTCTTTCTTCAATTCACCAATCAGAAATTAGAAAAAATAAAATACGATTTTTAGTTTTGCATTCCGTCGTCGATCATTAAGTTTTGCTCAACCATTAATTACTGAAGGTGAAGAACAGCAACAACCAAAACAACCAAATGCAAAGCCACCACCGCCAATGATAAAGCCTTTATCAAAATTAAATGCAAGAAAGCGAAAATCCATATCATTGAGTGAAGATATGGAACAAATGCAAATAATGAGTTCAGCTTCAGTTCCATCATGTTCAATGCATGATGAAACAAATGAAAGAGAGGAAGAAAAAATTAAACGAAAAGTTTCATCACATTCCAATAGTTCACCGGAATCAAGTCGATCTTCATCACCAATCCATTCAATAAGCTCTTTTAATGAAATTGTTAATTATAATGACGAATTTAAATAACGAATATGTAAAATAAGTTACAATATTTTTAGGTAATTTATAAAATTGTATAAAGCATTCTTTTAAAAAGCATGCATTCTGGTAATCTTTGCTTAAACTAAATATGAAAAAGTCTGTGCAAGTTAAAGAATGGAGTGAAGCATCATGAAATTCAAAACATACAAAAGCAAAAAAGATAAAGGTTATGACCAAATCATCATCCTCTTTTTGCAAAGCTATTTTACGAATTTATTCAAAAAACAAATCAGAGAAAGAAAGTTAAACAGAAACATAAACTTATATATATAATTTATTGAATGAGATCAAAGAATCAATTAGCTTGCTATAAAAGCGCTAAGAAATTAGACTATAACTTTTTGATAATTTGGATTTACATGATGAGTTTCAACAAGAGGATCAATTGGACCACGTTCAAGTTGTCGAATAATTCCATCAATGTATTCATTTTCTGATTGAGCTGCAGGAATGTAGCCAAGACGAGGATGTCGAGGAGTAATCTCATATGATGTAAAAACGACCATAGGCATAAGAAGTTCATACAAGAGAGCAAAGTTCATTCCAAGAGAGAGAATCTGAAAGAAAAAGGACTGATTTATAAGCAACTAAAGAAATCAAAAGGCACTTACGAAGAAAGCGAAGAATTCAGAAGGAAAATCAGGAATGAAAGGTGAATTGAGGAATTGACGATGCCATGTAAGATAAAGATAAATGATCCAAATTGTAATTGAATCCCAAATTAGAAGTCCAATAGCAGCAAAAATACGATTGAAGCGCTAAAAAAGAATAAGGTTGATTTGACGGAAAGAAAAATAATGACATACTTGACTTGTTGGAACACGATGCATAAAGTTGACCACAGCATGGTAAACAACCAAGATAAGATGGATAGCAAGAAGGAAAATTGCCCAATAGCGAAGAGAAAATAATCCTTGGTAAGCATCATACTCATCGCCGCTAGCGAAAACATTGTTGAAGGAAGGTGAAAAAGCCTAAAAGTGATACTTCGGAATGAAAGTGCGTAAAAAAAGAAAAACAAACCTTTTCACAACGATAATCACCGAAATAAGTTTGGTTTTCTTTGATTGGATATTTCTTATTGTAGTCAAGACCCAAAGTATTACGGCGGCTGCGTTGCGAATTCTTAGATCCAAAAAGATGGAAAAGGTTATCAAAGAATCCAGCAGGCTTTTCTTCAGCAAGGACTTCTTCTTTAGCTAGAGGATGCATTACAACAACATCATCTTCTTTAGCTAGAGGAGGCATTCCAGCGACAACTTCTTTAGCTGCGGGAGGGAAACGAGCGACGACAATAGCAGCAGGTTTCAATGTTGATGTTGAGATATTTTCAAGTGGAGGATGATCTTCAATACGAACCATACCTTGTGGATGTTCATCAAGTTCAGGATTACGACGAAGAGTTCGAGGACCATTTTCACCAGCTATAGAGGATTCAGTTGAAACATACATATCCCCAAGAACAGTATCCTTAAGACCTTGTTGAGCTTCAGCAGATATTTCAGTTTTAGGTACACCAGAAGCTGAGATTTCAGGTTCAAGAGTTGTAGTTGGATCTGTTGGCAAAGGAACGCCATCAACAGTTGGACGATGACCAAGAGAAGAATCAAGAATTGGTTCTCGAGTTACATTGCCGGGTTCTTCACGAATTTCTTTAAGAAGCTTGTCAGGTCCGATTATTGAAGTAGAAGTAATGGCAGCAGGTGTAGTGATATCAACAGGAACATCATTCGGTGGAAATGTAGTTGTTTCTGGATCATTCAAGGTTGAAAAAGGCCGTCGAGTTTTATTTTCAGGAGTTAAAGTATTAATTTCTGAAGCATTCGGTTTGAAAATTTCAGGTTCAGGTTGACGCCAATATGCCTGAAAAAAAGATAACATGATTTTAGACCAAAAAAAAAAAAGAAAAAAAACTTACAATCATATTAGCTTGCCGCTTTTCACATAATTGATCAAATGTATACAACAAAAAGATTGCTGTAATAATTACATAAGCTTCAATAGTTTTGAACGTTCCAAAGAGACGCATATTCTTTCTTTTGCTTGACGAAATTTTGTCGAATACAACAGACAACGTTAAACGATGCAAACGTAGTTTTGAAAAATGAAAGAGTCTTAGAAGAAAAAAACGGAGTAAATATTTTTGTTGTTTGAATTTTTTTGGGACAATGCTAATTTTCGAAGAAACCGTAACTTTCCTTTGGGAAAAGATGCAGGGTAAAGAGAACAGTTTGCGGGCTTGGAGGCGCACATTTTTTGAAATGAAAATTGTTCTCTCGGTTGATATTAAATTTTTTCCCCAACTCTTTTTATTCTTTTGCATCGTTGGATTTTCTTTATCTCATTTTTTATCTTTATTAAATTTTCTATGATTATTGAAAGCAGCGTATTTCCCAAAATCATTGAAAGCCTTTATAGCCAATGAAATATTTTTATCTTTAAATTTTCTGTGGTGGCTGAAATTGACAGCTTTTTTGCTTCCTTATCTCCTTCATAATCGACTGACTGATTTGGAGAAAAAACATACCACTCCATTCATTGCTATGTCTGATATTGTTCGACTTTGATCAGTGCAAAGTATTTAATTTTTTTAATGAAAAGTTTTTGCCATTAATCATTGCTTTTTTTTCAATTTTTAACTTTGTGAAAACTCTTTTTTTTACAAACTTTATTTTATTTTTTCAACGACACACAAAAAAGTTCATTTGAAAAACTCGTGGTATTGCGTGGAACTTTATTTTTTTATTGATTGTACAAGTTTGTTTGTTTTTTGCAGGAATAATTATTATGAGAATTTGGCAATAGAATTTAATATTCCATTATTTTAAATCATAAATTTTAAACATGGGAATCTTTTCAAAACGATATCTGAATTCAGATGTACTTCGTGGATTTACAAACTATAAAGTACGTTTTATAACTCAAAAAATTTATATATTCCTTTAATTCAATGATTTTGGTTTTAGTATAGTTGCATCGATAATAGTCCCATCGCAGTATATATAAGTCATCCATTTTGGAATTGGTTTGTGCAGGTAATATTATTTCTATCTTCCCAAAACTAAAAACTAATATATTCTCTTTTTTTATCTTTTAGTTTTATCCAGAATGGCTTGCACCAAATGTAATTACCCTTCTTGGTTGGTTCTTTTATATTTGTAAAATTTTATAACAAAAACATAACAAACAAGAAAAAGCAAACTATGAACCTTTATTAACAAAATTTAGACATAAAAGACTATTATTATCTCTTCGATACTAAATAGTAAATAATTATTTTCAGGTGCAAGCTTAGTAATGGGATGTTATTTTTTTGTTTCAATTATTGATCCAGATATAAATAGAAATAATTATGGCGTGCCTGATGATAAAGCAATTCCTAATTGGGTTTGGTTATTATGTTCAATATGTACTTTTTGCGCTCATTTACTTGATGGAACTGATGGTAAACAAGCAAGAAGGACAGGAGCATCAGGACCTACTGGTGAACTTTTTGATCATGGATTGGATTCATGGTCAACCGTACCATTTACAATTACAATATTTTCAATGTTTGGACGATCTGAATTTAGGTTAGTAAAATAAAATGCTTATTTTTTAAAGCTCAATGGAATTTTTATAAAAATTTGAATTTCCATTAATCCATTTTCTACTTTACACTTGCAATATTTATCTCGATTAACTTATCTCCCAATTTTTAGTATTGATCCCATTCGATTATTAGGCATCCTTATCACTGTTCAACTTGTTTTTATTGTTACTCATTGGGAAAAATACAATACTGGTATTTTATTTCTTTCATGGGGTTATGATGCTAGTCAATACGTAAGTAACATACATGCCTTTTATATTTCAACCAAAAGAATGCTATCTCGCTTTTTTAGGGTTTATCATTGTTATATCTTTTTACATTTATTGTTACTCACAAATTTTATCATATTTATATATATGGTAGCGTAACATTTGCCCATGCATTGGAAGCAGGATTTTATGGTAAGAGTTTTTCTTTACTTTACTGAAAGTTATTGTAATAATTATTCAATCACTTTTTTTAGTCACCTGTTTATTATCCTTTATTATGTCATTTTACAATATGTATTATGCATATTGTGTTGATAAAAGTGGAAAGCAATCAAACTTTTATGAAGGCATCCTACCAATGATTTCACCAACTATTTTATTTACCATTAGTGTTTATTGGGCCAAATATTCACCTAATAATCTTATTGACACTCATCCAAGATTATTCTTTTGGGCTATGGGCGCTGTATTTTCTAATATTGCTGTAAGCTTCTTTTTTACTATATTTCCCTTAATTTTTTCAAACAGTTCATTAACGTGAGTAGAAAAGAAACCTAGCATTTTTTCATTTTTTTTGCTATTGAAAGAAAGAAAAAACTAGGACGAAGAAACAACAAAAGCGGAAGATAGGCTTTTATGACGCATCATTATTTTCCCTTTTTCTTTCTTTGGCATAAGTTTTATTTGGGACGATGATGATTTATCGTAACTTTTTTTTGTGATGATTGTTCATATTCAATTGTTGCCTTTTGTTTTTTATTTGTGGCAAATGCCGCACACGCCGCTCGCATTTTTTTTTGTTTAGTTTCAAACCAATCAGATGGATGCTCTTCTTTCGAGAAAAAAAAACGATGACACTATCAAAAAAAATTATTGTTTATTATAAAAGAGTGTCTTTCTTTTTTGTGCGGCATTAGTTAGGTTAGAATAGATTCCACTTACTTATGCGAGAATGTGACAAGAAAATTAAAGTGTTAATAAACAGAAGGCAGGAAAGGAATTGCATTTCATTTTTTTGGTAAGATTGTTATCACAAATTTTTTGTGAGAGAAGATTAAAAGTAATTGCTGGTTTATATTACGAGATTACTAAAGTTATTATGATTACTTAAAAATGACAAGAAAAAGCACAAAAAAAAGCAGTTAAAAGTTTAGCTTTAAAAAAGTTATTATTAAAACTAAAACCTTCGATAAAACTCTGATCCTCTAGAATACAACACACCCATAGCAACTTCGTATCACAATCAATAAAACATGCAAATAAGTAATTTTTTAGGTTCGATTAATTATTGCCCAAATGTCCGTTACTCGATCTGAAACCATCAATACCCTTCTCGTTTGTTATGCCACAATTGCTGGACTTTCAGTTATGGGAATTTTTGGTCAATATGAACTTACAATGTTAAGAATTTTAAGTTTCATTTTAACTACAGCTCATATTCATTATGGTGTTTGCGTTGTAAGTTTCCATTTTCAGAATCTTCAAAAATTAACTTATAACTGTTTTGCAGGTTCGACAATTATGTGCTCATTTTAAAATTAATGCTTTTAATCTTGATTATCTTAAAAAACAACGTCAAGAGTAAGCCTCTCTCTCTATATTCCTATCCTATCTATTTATTTAAATATCCATAATGAGAGTAAGCTTGTTTCGTTTTCAATGTGCTTTGTTTTTATCTAAATTCCTTCTTCCCTGGAGCTACTACATATAATTTAACACAATGTATCACCTTTTTAAAATTAAATTTTTTTTGCTGCTAGCTTCTTTTGCATCTTTCCTTTCTCCCATTTATTAGATTGGTGTTCTCGCTATGACTTCGATTGAGATGTGTCTAATGCTATCTCGAAGCCATTCGCCAACATTATTATTTTCCCTCAAATATTTTAAGTGATTGATTGGTGTTAGTCTAAGATTTATTTTCCTGATTTTTAATTCAATTTTTTTTACTATATCTTTTAGAGGACCCCGAGTTTACAAATTACCATCGGAAGCTAGCCGCTCTTTACAAACTTTATTATCGTGATTTTTCCTCCTCCTTGCTTGCTAAAAACTTTTATTTTTTATTTTTTGAATCTTCAATTTTTTCTTGTCATTGATACATTTTTATTTTATTGTGATTTTACCATATTTTTATTTACTGTGATACTATATTTTTTTGTTTGTGGAGATTTTGATTGAAACAATACGGAAAAATAATAAATAAATGAATGAATGATTTTGAACGACTAAAAAAAGCGATAGAAAAAACAATTGCGCAAATGGCAAAAAAAAAGTTTATTGGTGTCAACAGAAGCAACATTTTTTTTCTTCTAAGAATTGAAGAAGGAATAAGGAAATAAGCCAATTGTAATTGACGACAACAGCGACCTCGTAGTAGCAATAAATCATATTTTTATTAATCCTCATATAAATAATATAATACAATACTGAAAAGAAAAGTGAAGATTGATTATTGAAAGCTCCTGTTGAATGAATGAGATGGAACGTCTGGTTAAAATAAAGAAGAAAAAAATGAGGAAAAAAAGTAATAATGAAGCGAAGAAGAAAAAAAGTTATTGCTTCTGCAATCGATTTTGGTTTCCTGAACATTAATTACTGTAGTTTTTTTAATGAAGGATTGATTTCTTTAGAGTTTTTTTTGTTATGAAGCATTTTAATTTTTTTTCCATCAGTTTTTTGGTCATGAAACTGTCTTCATTGAAATTTATTCACCTAATTTTCAACCTTTCTTTTAATGAATGCTTTTTCTTTTTTTATATTGAATTCGCAGGTGTCTTTTTTTGAGTCTTTTGTTTTTAAAAATGTAAAAAATTTTAATGGAAACTATTGAAGCCAATGAAATCGCATGTTTTATTTTCGATTTAATGAACGCTGAAATTTGTCATTATTGTTGTCGAGAATGAAGATGCATAGTGATGCGCAAAAATGGCATTGACCATCGTTGTTGGAGTGGGCCAGCAAAAAAAAAAAAACACATGTGCACGCAAATATAAAGCCACGAGAAGAAAAAAAGAAGCATAATCTTGGATACGCGTTACTTAGCAGCAGCAATTGTTGAAAAACTTTTATGGTTGAAACAAAATTTAGAAGAAGCAAGCGATACAACTTTTTTATAATTATTATTTTTTTCATTCTTTCTTTTTTGATTTCGAGAACAAATAAATCAGTCTCTTCATTTTAGGACTTTTAAATATATTTGATACAAAAAGGTTAGAAAAGAAAGGTTTTTCTTTGTAAAAAGCGTGTGTTTTGTTTGTTATTTGTTGTTTCTCATGCTTGCTTGCTGACATAAGTAAAAACATCAAAGACTTTTTTGCTTGCTTTCTTTCTTCCATTTTTTGATCGAAACAAAAAAGAGGTATGCAAAGAAATAAAAAATGCTAATGTTTCAAACATTTTTTTTGACTCTTCTGATTCCTTTAGAATGAGAAGCAAGTTGCCGCCGCTGCCTTTCGTGTTTGCACCTTTTTTTATTGTTCCATAAAAAATTATTTTAGCGCCCATTTTTTTGCGATGGAGTGAAGCTTTTTAATGATTGAGAAACAACAAAACATAGTTTTTTTAGCAAAGATTCTCATGATTTTATGTTAAAAAGTTTTCCCATTATTTTATGAATAAATTTTTGAAGCTAAAAAATTCGTACTGTAAAATATTCTCCCTTGAACATACATAGCTAAAAAAAGACACTTTATCATAAAGAGTGTATTTTGAAGCTCATTTAAAAAAAATTCCTTATGTATCTATCTTATTATTTTTTTTCGCTATTTTTTTTTATGATGCATTGAGAAGAATATTCCGTGACTCATGAAACAGCAAGAATTAAAACTAAAAATAACAAAGAATTAGTTTAAACCGGAACAGTGAAAACAACCATAAAAAGTGTTTCCGGAAAGAATAGGAATTTTTTTATTATTGCTTGTTTGAGGTTTCTTTTTTTTTGAATGAAATCACGCAATGATGCTTTTTATTTTTATTATACAATTTGACTACTTAAAAATAGAGTCTATCATGAGCTTGCAGAAATAATCATTAAAAAATTGATCCAAAAAGATCCCAACAGAAATTTTCTTTTTTTTTGATTTCATATCTCTCAAAAATCGTAATTCATTTTCCAGTCTCGTTATGCAATCTTCCGCCACATTTTTTAATCAAATTTTCACCCTATTTTACGCTTATTGAACCAAAACTATGATATGTTTTTTTCCTTCAAGATTCCAATTCATAATTTTTCAATCCATCCTTTTTTATAATAATTTTTTTCTTTAAAGAAAAAGGTTTTCATCGTTTTTTTTTTGTGGCAGAACATTGTCATAGAAAGAAGAAGATGACAAAAAAAAAGCAGCAGATTTTTTTGAGAGTATTCGTCCTCCTTTTTTAAAAGGCTATCGCTTTTGCTGCTTTCTTACACCTGGTTGAAGAAATTTGACAAAATGACCTAACAACAAAAAATCACAGCCATTTTTTTTTCCTTTTTCAATTCAAAAATGAAAGAAAGATTGAAGGCGAAACGCGTGTGCATTTCAATAAATTTTTTTTGTTATTGCGCATTTTAACGCCGCTGACACGCTTTTTTAATTGTTTTTTTTAATTCAAAAAAAATAAATTATAAATAAAAATTTTATTAGATTTTTTTTAAAAATTGAATTGAAAAAGAAAATGATGCTGCACGGATAAATGGAATAAAAAACATAATTTTTTTAGATGATTTTTTGTCAAAAATAATTTTGCTGTTGAAAAGATATTGCATCTTGTTTTGTAAGTTTGAGATGAGCCTCAAGCCATTAAAAATTCAAATACCGTAATATGCCTTCATTCTACGATTATTTCTAAAAAAATTTTTGTCCTTTTACGTCAAAAAACAATACTCATTCCATTTCATCCAATATTCTTCCAGATGTTTTCTTCTCTTCTTTTTTTTTGCTGCCAATATTTTTTTTAAAACTCGAAATATTTCATTCATAATCACTTAAAAATAAAAAAAGTTGAAATATTGCTATTTTTTATTATTGGACATTCTCTCTTTTCTTTTCAGCATTTTTTTTTTTGCATCTGTTTTGAAAATAGTCATTTTTTTTCTAAATCGAGCTAGATAAAATTGACGAAGAGGCTTGGTTAAGTTTAAAAAAAATATATTTCTAGATAATAATCAAGCTGTATTTTTGTATTTCGTAAACTTTTGCCATATTTATTTCTCTTAACCCTTGAATGACAAAAATAAAACGATGGGTTTTACGGTTGAAAACTTCGATGAATTTTTTATCAATCACGACTTGAATTTGCTTGAAATTTATCAATTTTTAATAATGAGAATCCTCGTTATAAATTAATTTCGTTTTGTGGATTTTAAAAGAAGTATTATTTAAACAAAGCATAAGCTTTATTGTTAGATTTAAAATTTGGAATAAAATTCTATGATTTCCACTAATTTGTGGAGTATTGATTTCACTTTTGCTTATATTTTAGCAAAAAACACCTTTTCTTTTTCTTTTTTTCTCTTCACTCTTTTTTCTTCAAATTAATTTTTTCTGCTGCATTTAATTTTAAAGTATCCATTTTTTTGAGTGAAAAAAAAGAGAAGGTGGTGAAAATGAGAGCCATTTTTATTGTTTTATTTTATTTTTTTACTAACGATTTTGACCTCCATCAACATCATCGACGCGCGCGCATGAGCTCAAGTATTTTTTTTCTGTTGTTGCTAAATATCTTTTATTTTATTTTTTATTTCAACCTTCGATCATTATCGATGGATGCAATGCAATAAAGCATGAATATATTTAATCGTTTGTTTTTTTATTTTATTTCCATTTTTAACAACAAATTATTTGATTTTTTTATGACTTTTTGCGCGTATTTTTGAAACTCACAATAATGGCAAATAAAATTTTTATTCCTTTTCCATGTTACGGGCAATTTTTAAGTATCGCTTTGTTTTATGTTCTGACAAAGTAAAGATGGAGAAAGAGAGAAGGCGAAAAAAAAAAATGGTTGCATAGTTCAGAAAGGTTACGATATTAAAATGATCAAAAAGAATGATAGCCTGCCTTTTTTGAGAATACGAAAAACGATAATGCTAGTTTTTTTCCAAAATTTTTCATTTACTAAACTTTTTGAAAAGTTTGCTTATTTTGAAAATACTATTTTTTTATCAAGGTTTCCGCTACCATAGTTTCTGAACTCCATCTTCTTGATTTTTTTGTTTTCTTCGCTTTTTCCAATGTTCCTTTTTGACATTAATCTTTTTATATTTATTTTCCGTTCATCGGCTGGCATTCCATTTTCTTATCACCGCCACCCGCGAAAAGGAAACTAATTCTTCAAATGCAAACTTTCTTTTTCCATTTTTTTTTACTTTTAACTGCCGTTTCTTCTTTATTTTCTTTTTTTAAACAACACCAAAAAAATAAAAGTAAACGAAGGCTTCCTGCTGTGTTTTTATGTATTTTTAATATGGGAAAGTTATTCTTTTTCGCGTGTATATTATCTTTTTGTGTTCTCATTTTTATTTTTATATATACTTCAAAACGGCTGCTATTTTTTTTTCTTCTTTCATCTCTTTTTTTTTTTTGTTTTGTTGTCACTCTTTTTTTTACTGACTGACTGACCACAAATAAAATCTCATGTCAAAAAAAAAGATTTTTTAAATTTAAAATTATATGTTTTAAAAATGATTTTTATATTCAATTTTTTTTTGTTCTTCCCTTTCTGGTCAAAATCATGTCTCATTCCTTTTATTTGATTTTGATTTTATGAGAGAAAAGAACTCGTGAAATGAAAAAAAAAGAGGAGAGAAATCAGTGAAAAGGAAGAAATGGGAATGAATGAGGGAGTCAGTAACTAACTAACAACTAGTCAGTCATCATCATCCTATTTTTTTTGACATAATTTTTGCTTTGTTTGAAATTCGTGAAATTTGCTTTCCTGAATTTGAATTCCAAAAAAATTATTAGGTAAAATCATCTAAATTCTATGTTCTCGATGAAGATTCCATCTGCTTCGCTGTGGACAATTTTTGATATTTTTTAAACTTTATATTTCCTAAAATATTTTTTTCGTCTAAGAAAACCAAAAATTAAATTTTTAAAGGTTTCTTTTTTCTTTTTGCCGCTAAGCTTTAGAGAAGCGGGTTATTTCAGAGTTGTCATTCACGTTTGTCAATCATTTTTATATATTTTCTAAATGAATGATGGATTAAGAATTTAAAATTTTTAGAAATGATTGCATAAGAATTTTTAAAAGTTTAAAAAAGCTTTTTTAAAATGGTCAATCAAGTTGCAACTTTTTCGATAAAAAGTGTTTGAATTTTGAAACAAGGACTACTAAAGCAAAATGATTTGTTTCTCTTCAGAAATATTTTAATAGTTTTTATATTTTTTAAATCCTTTAAAACTCTGTTGGATTCATGAGATTTACCTTGTTTTTTAAATAGGTTTTTGTGTTAATCTTTGCTCTATTTTTTCCCTATTTTTTTTCATCCATATAGTTTACTTCCAAAAAAATCTTATTTAAGCGCTCCCCAAAATGTTTGTCATCGTTTTTTTATTCGTTTCTTTTAAACTTTATTCAAGTAACCACTTACAAATCCCTTCAAAAAGCGCTTCTGTTTTTTCTCGTTTTGCTTGTTTGTTATTTTACAACCTCATCAATTCTTATCATTCATTGTTTTTTTTCTTTTCATTGTCCCATGGTTTTCCTTCCAACTCTGCTGCCAAAAAAATAAAAAACATACATAAAAAATTCTTTTCACACGGCGGCTGTCAGTCAATTAATTTCATTCATTCAACCAAACAAACAAGCAAATACATTTTTTTGCCATTATTTTACTTTTTTTTTGTTAAGTGTAGTCATTATGTGATTGAAATCTTTGAAGAAAAAATCCAAACAATCTTCTTTTTATCTTTGATTTGAGATAGAAAAATCACTCAGAAAAACCAAGCATTGTCATTCATTCATTTTGTTTGATTTTGTGTTGATCTGCTTTCATGCTAGGCTTACTTACACTTTGAAGTCAAGGTGATTTGACTTGGGCTGGACTAGTAATTATTATTTTGATGTTTAGATTTTAAAAAATTATTTTTTTATTACAAAAGCCGAAGAACAGTTTCACGCTAAATATGTACATGTTCCTTCCCTACTTATCCCAACTTTGTATGAAAATACTAATAAAAAATGTTACTTTTTTTTCTTTCCAATTTCCTCGCCGTTGTTAGCTTTTATTTTGATATCAAAAAAATATCAAAAAAATAAAAAGTGTGAAAAAATAAGATAAAGGACTCAGAGCTCGACAATTGTCACCAATTAGTTTTATATTCTTTTTATTTCTTTTTTTTTCCCGAAAGAAAAATAAATTTCTTTGGCGATAATTCTTAATTTTTTTTTCTTCCTTCAAAAACTGAATATAAACGGATGGATTTTTGGGTGAGACAAAAAAAAAAGAGAGGTGGCGAAGGAGGAGGGCTAAAATAGAAAAACAAATTAAAGTCATAAAAATTTGTCTATCGTTAAATGTTTTTGTTTTTCCCAGATGATGATGGCTGCTGGCTGAATAAAGACAAAAATAGGGTGGATAATAAAAAAAAGTTTTTTCTTTCTCTTTTCTTTTTGGTAGGCATAAAAAAATTTTTTTTGGAGTTTAAAAAGCTTTAGTTTAAAATGGAAGAGATAAATGTCATAAAGTTTTGACATTCTTTTTTGACTTTGGTGTTAGATTTTCCACATTTTTGAAGTTTAAAAATAAAAATTGGTTCGCGTTTTTCGAAAGTTGATTTGTAGCTATAAACTTAAAAATTTCTATGTTTAAAGACTTTGTAAATCTAAATTTCAGAATGAAAATATTTTTTCTTAGGATTCTTAATTATTTTAGTTCTGTACAAAATAACTTTATTTTTCACATTTATTTCTATCTCCTTTTCACTTTTGTCTTCTCATAGATATCAATTTCATATATATTTGTTTCACACCATCATTTGATCGTCTCTCATTTATTGACAGTTTAAAAATGAAAACATGAACCGTTGTTTCATTTTTGCTACCTTTAGAAATTCGAAGATAATATATTGTCAAGAGCAAAAAATTTTTATTATTCATTTTTCAAATAAATTTTTTTTGATGAAATACCCAACAACCATTGTTTCAATTTCAATAATACTCATTCTCTTTTTTCGTGGTTTTGAAATTTTAGCGGAAGAACGCTAGTAGCTATTATTTGAGAGAAGGATATCAATTTTCAAACAAACAAAAAATATAAGAAAATGAAATTTTTTTTCTGGATCTTATTTGACATAAGAAAAGAAAAATAAAGGATTGAGGGTCAAAAATATGCTTCAAACGACAAAAAGAAATGGGAAGAAAAGGTTGGAGTGGAATTATTTTTGCTTGTTTTTGGAGCAATTCTGTAAGTTAAAAAAATGTGAGCTTGAACCAAATTCGAAATATTCATACTATTATCTCTTGAAAAAAGATTTTCATTTTAAAAATTTTTAAGAATCCGTTTCGTTTTTCTCCATTCATTGATTTTGAAAGTTTTGTTATCAAATTTCACTGAAAACTTTGATGTTGTTTTATTTCACATTTGCCCATTCTCATTCTATTTCTTTTTTTCCTCCTTAATTTCGATTTCCAACAGCCTTCAATGTCATTGTCGTCGATGGCTGCTACCCGCGGTGATTTGCATAATGATTGAACAACGAACATTCATTCATTTACGAATAGACATAACTGCGCGATCCAATTAGCAAAAAATTGTTTTTCTTTCTCTCTTTTTTCCCTCAAATTTATTTTTATTTTTGTATGTTGTTTTTGTTGAAATTCATGCAATCCAATTTATATTTTATTTTTTGAATAATACAATAAAAATTAACGAAAGTGTATGTATGTATCCTCATCCTCTTCTCCATCCTTCCACTTGACCATTAGAATTTATTGTTTTGGGAAATGTCGTCGTTTGCTTCTTTTTTTTGCAAGCAATAATAATTACATCTGTCGTCACACATCCTTTTCCCCTGCTTCTTCCTCAAAGTGGGAAGAGGAAAAAATTATAGCCGTTAAAATTTCGCGCATATTCACTTATTTCAAGAATTGGCCATCTTCCTCTTAAATTGAGAACTCATGAATTAAAAAAATTATGCCTTGATTGTTCCGTTCGTTTATTTTCATTTATTAAATGGATTGCTCTTAGTTTCATATTTTTTTATTTTGCTTCCTTCAGCTTGATATTTGCGCAGTCGCATTCATTACTTCATTGAACGAGAGCGTGTGGTAACATAGGACCAAATATAATAAGTAGGTGTTAATAGCGGTCAATCGCCAACCAGTCGACAGAGAGAAGGGAAATTGACAAACGACCTAACTAACGAGGAGGCAACAACAAAAAAAGGACACGAGCAAGAAAAAAAGAGAGATGGAAGAAGAAGATGAATGACCGACGAGAGAAAAAAAAAGCAACCGCCGTTTGCTTCAACTCCTGCAACAGCCTCGACGGCAACGACGACAACGACGATGATTGCGGCGGCGAGAACAGTTATAATGGCAAATGACCAGCCGGTTGTGTCCGGTCTTTTTCTTTTTTTGGGTTCATATACACACATCGTTTTTGTCGTTTTAAAAAAGGAAATACAAGCGACATAAAAACAAAACAAAAAAATAAAAAATATATCCGCCCTCCCCTTTGGTTCTCGCTTTATATTTTTTTGCCTACAAACAAAAAAAAAGCGGGTGGAGTTTTAGTTGAAAGTGCGCAAGAAATACAAAAAGAGAGTCTTTAGCCAACAACAGTGGAAAAGAAACGCAGAAAAAAAGTATTGAGAAGCTAAGAAGAAAAGAGAAGAACTTTTCCATAGGAGATGGAGTAGTTAGTTAGTTAATTAATTAATTCTTTCAATGCCTTTGGCATTTTTCATTTCCTTTTGGTCACTCATTTTTCACTCATGGCTAGTTATTTTATTTTTATAATCCAAGGATGAATGAAAGCTATGGGATAATGGATTTTAGGGAGGATTGCTTCTTGAGGCTTAAAAGAAAAATTTAAATTTTTTTAAATATTACTTTGAAAATTCTGATAATTGTTTCATTTTTACCTTAAAAAATTTCTTTTATTTTATTTTTTGATGTTCGTGTTCAACCTAAATTTCCGTGTTGTATTTTTATTTTTTAGTCAAAATTATTTTTTTAGCAAATGACCCATCATTGATCTCTATTTTTGTATTTTTTGTTGCTTTTTCCTTTATTAAAAGAAATTTCAAAAAATTATGTTGATTCATATAATATTTTCATCTTTATTCATTACCACCACATTAGGAGAATATTCGGTTAAACCTGAACTTATTGAAGGTAAGTCACTTCAAAACAATTATTTTTTTATCAACTTTATAGCCATGAAAAACTTTGAATTAAAAAAATTTTCATACTTTTTTCGAGGAGGAAAGATAGTAATCATTTTTACGAAAATATCGTTAAGAATTGATTACTATCATTTCATGTTTTTGGCTATGAATTTGATTAATTTTCTTTATTTACTTGTGTCTTTCTTTTTATTTTAAAAAATATAATCTTACTAATATACATTAAAGAAACTTCACGATCATTAAAAATCAAATATTGTAAGTGTAAAAAGGCTAAAGCCGCCGCCGCTGCTGCTATGGCATATAAACTTTTATTTTATGCGTCTTTAAAAAAATTCAGTTTAACGCGCTTGAAAATCTTTAGTTTTTTATTTAAATACAGTTTTACAAATTTGCTTTTTACTTTATTTTTTATTTCTGATTTTTTTGCTTTTATTGCATTTATTTGACTTTGGTATTTTTGAATCTCTCGTGCTGACCCATTTTTTATATATATGATAATAGCTGCTAGACATTGTAGGATTCGATGATTACTACAACAACAAAAAAATTTAAAGGCTTCCGGCAATTATGTTTTTTATTTTACTTTTTTTTAAAATAAAAATAGCTCGTTTTCATTTTCGTTTTTATCTTTTTATTTATTTTTTTCTTGTGAAGCAGGAAAAAAAAGCAAATTGTCGAGTTCCTGGCATACTTTTTTTCTTTTTTTCTAAAAACTTGAAGCTTGAAGACAAAACTTCTGCATCGCAGAAATATAAACCCAGAAATAAAAAAAAATTCCCCAAGAGACTCATTTTTAACTCAACTTTCGAGGGTGTAGAAGGAGAGCTGCTTCCAAAATTGGATGGAAAATATGTATGAAGCAATACAAAACCCTAAAGGAAGGAGGTCGTTGTTGTTAGCGATTTATGAGACATCGTCACCGAAAGTGGCAGAATTTAGAGGGAAAAGTCGGAACAAAAACATTGTTTTTTTAGTAGCCAAAATATGATTTAAAGATGGGCAAAGATAAGAAAGTCAAAGTTTTTTTTTTTGAAAAATGATAGTAAACGAGCTTTGACAATAATTTGAAGAAATTCCGTTACTACCATTTTTTCATTTTCCATATGTTTTAATTTCACACGCATGCATTCAATCCATTTTTTTGTTGCTTCAAACGAAATAATCGTTAATAATGGGGGGAAAATTTAAAAAAAAAGTGGCAGTGCCACGCGCTAATCCGTTAAGCAATCATCATCGACACCAAAAAACGCTTTTATTTCAAGGTTATTTGATGAAAAAGAAAAAAGCGGTCAACTGCGGCTTTTCTTTTTTCTCTTTGGCCACTAAATGTTTGACGTATAAAAAAACGTAAAAAAAATGTTCAAGCAATTTATCAGCGAAAATTTATAATTTTAAACGTAAAAATTTTGATCATAGTAAATAATATTTGCAAACTATTGTCAATGTTTAGTTGATGCCAAAAAAGAGTAAGCATATTTATAGAGAGATATCGTTAATTTTGGATTTCATTTTCTTCAATTTTTAAACCATTTTCTAAAAAAACTATGCCAACATTCATTAAACGATTTCTTACATAATTTTATGCTAATTAGCTAAGATCCTTTTTGCCCTCTGTCTCCCTAAGGATTTTAATGATGACCATTACGCAACTGACTGAAAAAATATTTTAGATAAAAATCTCTATCAATGAATACTAACTAAAGCTTCAAGCTGCTGCTTCTAAAGCTTCTTTTTTCCACTTGACATAAACTGTCTGTGTCAAAAGGAAAAACTCTAAAAAAAAGCAACCCAAAAATGAGATTAGCTTTTAACAATAAAAAAATGCAGACGACGAGAAAGGCAATGAATGAATCGAAATACAAAATCCACTTTTCTTATATCTTTTCTTTAGAAATTTATAAGTGACAAAACTAAAGTGTTTAAAGACATAAAAGAAGGGTTTTTTTTAGCAAGGAGCTTAATCTTTGAAGACAGTGGAATAGTAAAAAAAGAAAGGCATGGATGTTGTTAACAATTTTTTGTAATTTAGATGATTCTTGGAAACTAAAAAAATATTTTCCAACCCTTTTGTAACATTGAAAGTAATCATAATTGACGATAATTTGCAAATTTTTATTACTCTCATCATAAAGATAGTATTCAAAAGTTAACAATATTTTTTTCAAAGTTTGTTCCTATCATTTTTTAATTTCTTTCAAAAACATTTTCTTTTTCGCTGCTTTTTTTATTCCCACGAAAACGTTAGCAACTAAAAAATTCCATTGTTGCCGCTCAAAATCTTTGTTTCTTTTTTTTTCACGACCTTTTATTTTTCGGAACACCTAACTTTGCATAATCCCATTAAAACCTTCTTTAAAAAAATGTTACTTTTAATGCATTTTTAAAAACCTTTAAATTCGGTATTTTCTTTTTGATTACGATACTTATTTTTTTCGCGCTTTTTTCAAAAGACTCAAAACAGATACCTTTATTTTAATTTAATTTAAGAATAGATTTTTTTGGCGCCAAAAAAGGTATATGTATGTGTACAATAGCAACTTTCCATCGTTAATCGAATAATAAAAACTAAACTAAAAAAGAAGGAAACAGAAAAAAACATATAAAAATCAAGTGATTCATGAGATCTCTCAAATTGACAGCTCTTTTTTTTCTTCTTTCTTCTTTGATTCAAGGTTTTCATTGCATTTTTTTTTCGCCGTTTTTTTTTCTCAGCGGGTGGTCCATCGAATAAACGAACGAATCGAGAAGTTTTTTTTTCTTCGTTTATTTGAAAAAGTTTATTGCAAAACAAAGAAAGAAGAAAAAAGGAAAAAAGTGAGAAATAAAAAAAAAGAAGGCAGATGGCAGAAATTATTAAATATATTATATCGAGAGAAACAATAAAAATGGAAGGTTCAAAAGTAAATATGTGCTGCAATAATATAAAATTATTATGATTACTTTGCAAATAAAATTTATTTTAAATATTTGTTTCTTCTCAAAAAAAGAGTTCAAATTTGAATTTTTTTTCGCATGTGTTTGTTGGTAAAAAAATATGAATGGTTTTTCCTTCCAATTTTTTACAATCAAAAATTCTGTTCTTTAAATTTATTTACTGCTTTTTCTCGCCAAAGCTTCTGCCAGCAAATTTTTTTTAATCTTCTAACAACTTTCAGTTAAAAATATTTTTGTTAAATTTTAAAGTTTTATACTCTTTCAATTCTCCTCCTCATTTCTTAAAAAGCTTTCTCTTCTGTTTAAAACGAAAAATTTTTTTCACAGAACTCATAAATTTTTTTTAGCATTGATGATAGAATCATTAAAGCATAATTTGGTTCAAGCATGTGATAATGAAAAGATAACATTACATTGTCCAAGAAATACACATATTTTAATTGAAAATGTTTTTTATGGTCGATTAGTGCCTTCAACGGATTTATGCCCAATTTCATCTAGTGCTGCCGCATCGGGTATCACCGCAATTAATGAAGATACGACTTGCGTGGTATCTCAAGCAAATTCGGTAAGTTTTGCGATTTAAAAAATTGGGAAAATAGCCAAATTTTTTTTTATTTCCCGGGGAGAGGACTGTCGAAGTTGTTTTAAAATTTTGCATGTGTTGTTTATTCTAACTTTCCATTTTTTTCCTACCAATTTATTTAATTCTTTTCACCAAAACTTTTTTCAATGAAACATGAGTCGTTCTAACATGCCACTACCATGTTAATAGAAAATTATGAAATTCTATCTACACCTTTTCTCTCCTTTTTTACGACGATGATATTTTTTTCTGCCAAAAATGCGCAAAGGAAAGAACAAAAAAAGTTTTTCCCATTTCCATTTGCTGCTTCTGCGCAAAGTGAAATTATTTTATGCTTGCATTTTCATTTAGACTTGTTTTAAATAATAAAAAAACTAAAAATATATCCTTTACTAAAAGAAAGGGGAGTGCCTTTTAAGAAAAATAAATGTAAAATAAGCTTTTTTTAAAAATGTTTTAAAAGTGTGTGTATGTGAGTGTTGTTGGCAAAACAAACTAGTGCTAACACAACTAACTAGCTATCTAACTTCAAGTAGGTCTAAGCAAAGAGAGCTAATGAACGAGCGAACGAGCAAGCAACAACAACAACTACAAATAAGACAATCATAAATGGTGGTCATTTGAGAAAGGAGCACCTTTTCATTTTTCTTTTCCATCATCCAAAGTCTTTTGAATCGGCAAATACCAAAACTGCGCTTTTTAACGAAAAACGTTTAAAAAAAACAATTTTTTTGGAGTTTAAAAAAAGTTTATTGTTTTGGTCTTTTTTTTTTAAAACCGATTAGAGAGAAAAAATAGCAAAATGGTCGTAAACGAGATAATTATGGCGAATGCATTTTTGTTTTTGGTTTTGGGAAGAACAGTAAAACCAACTAAAAAAAGTCATTAAAAACTAAAAAAAATGAAATCTTTGCAAAAATAGCTTCTTTTTTATGGTTTTTCTATTCTTTCTTTCTTTCTTTTTTTACAATTCGTTCTGTTCTGCATATAAAATATACATACATAGATTTTAAGCTACCATGGAGGCGAAAAATTATATATAGTCGAGAAAGTCGTTTATTCTTGCACGCAAACTATATAAAAAAAATTTTTGGGAAGAAAAACAAAAACAACGATAAAAAAAAGAACATGATTTTTTATTATTTGGAAAATAAAAATATACTCTAAAAAAGCTATTTTTTCCGGATTTTTTAGTTTTTTGTTGGTAGAAAAATTATGTAATAGTAATAGCAAAATAGCAATTATCTATGTAATTTTTATTACTATCAGTAGCTATTGTAGTTTGGGCTATAGTAAGAGTTTATTTTATTTTGAAATTTAATTTAAAAAAATTATTTATTCAACTTCGAACAAAAAAAAAATCTCAAGCAGCGTTAATTTTCGATACATGCTCGATTGACCTCATTTGCAAAAAAAATTAAGAGGTTTTTTTGTAAAAAAATAAAGTAAAAGGAAAAATATTTCAAAATTGGCAGGTGCTTGCTTTTCTTGAATTTTTGATGAACAATGATGCTTTGGCTAAATTTTATCTCAGTAAAAAAAGACTTTTTTTGAAAAGGGTCATAAATTTATTGAAGGTAAATTCTAAAGCTAATAAACACAATGATAGAAAAAAAATGAAAGTAATCAGAATTTGTAAAATATCGTCTAATTTTTGTTACTCTCCTTTTTTATGTCCTTCAGAGAAACAATTCTTTTTTGTGTGGCAATAATCAAAGTTTCTAGTTTAAATTAAAGAAATGCCACATTAAACTTTAGTTTTATAGAATAAAAAAATCTTCTTTTATGTCCTTGATTTCATTGACACAAAACTGTAAAACCATCAAAATTACACTTTCAATTTCTTGTTTTTTTCCTTTCCTCTAAAAAATTCTTCAAAGATGCAAAAAAGTGCAGCAATTTGTAAGTTGGGTGTAAAACATTAATCACTGAAACAAATTGTAAAAATGTCATAAAAAAAACAATAGAAAAATAAATTCCTTTGATTTTTTTTATGTTTTTTTCCGACAATGTTCGCCGCCATCATTGCCAACTGTTTTATCTCAACGGATTTTTATTTTCTTGTGTTTGACAGGTGCTAGCTTGTTTCTTGCTTTTTTGGATCTTTTTTTTTGCAAAAAAAAAGAGCCGAGAACATCTTTATTTTCCTCAAAAACAAGTGATTTTCCAGAGAATTTTTTTTTTACAAAAAAACTTATGTTGACGGATTAGTTTGTTAGTAGTTATCATATTCAGCTGTTTCTCAAATGACCAACCCAAAGAATGCAACAAAAAAATGTAGGGGTTTAAACTCTTCTAAAAAAAATATTTGCAATGATCTTATAAAACAAAGATAGTGAAAAAAAATTGCAAAATATTGCCAAAAAGCGATTACTATCATTTTTAAATGATTTTGTTTTTATTTATATTTTTGAAAAAAATATATTATGAACATCTAATCGTAATGGTATTATAAAATATTGAAAGGAAAGTAAAATATTGGTTTAAAATGTTTTTTTGCACTTTCGAAAAAGTAATTCATTCTAACAAATTATTCATAAAATTTGTTTACTGTCTTTGTGTAAAAAAATGTATCAAATACATAGATAAAAATTTCGTACGTAAAGAAATTTCATTTGTTAGAATTTTTTGCAAAAAATTTAATTTTCTAAAAAAGAATTTACTGTCTTGACCATTGGGGATTTCATCCATCTTTTTTAAGTATCTCCTTTCTCCGGTCAGTTGAGAAGGCTTCAATGTTTTTGTTCACATAGCTGTCATTCGTGTTATTGGCACCTCTCCCTTGTGTAATTAATTTTCTTTCGTTCGCGCATAAAAAAAAAAGCCATGTCTTTTATATTTTTGAGGGATGAAAGCTGTCGACAGGAGAGAAAACAAAAAATATGGGCAGTCATGGTCAAAAAAGAAAAAAGAAGGAAAAAAGTGATTACGAAATGCCCTTGAGCATTGCCGAAAAAAAAATGAAAATGAAACCTATGTACTTGAAAAAATTATTTTTGTTGTTTTTAAAAAAGGGAAAAAGTGACCGCGCAAAAAGAAGGAGGAAAAAAGGATGAATAATAGCGCCTGAGGGCAATGGATATGTATGTTTGAAAAAAATGAAGGGAAAGAAGTTAAATGAAATTTGAATAATTTCAAGAGTCTATTCGATTATTATGGTTTTAAAATAGGGAAATAGCAAGAAATAGAATTTTTTACAGAAGAAGAAAGACGCCATGCTTTTATGATAGTAAAACTTTTTATGCAATATTTCGAACAATTTGATTACTATCATTTTGTCATTTTGACAAGAGGAATTTAAAACTTTATCAAACATCATCTTTCAATCAACGATAAAATAATAATTTAAGTATATTAAAACCTTTTACTTTTCATTTTTTAAAAAGAAATTGAACGGAAGGAAATGAATTTGCACCGGAAAAATAATAAATACAACAGCCAAAATTAGCTTTGACAGTTTCACACCAAAACATAATTTCCAAAAGACGGCGGCGGCATATTTTTAAAAACAAAAAAAGCATTCAATTGAAATAATATTTTTCTTTTAGAAAATTACTGAACTGTGTCGAAATAAACGAAAGTGTCGAATCATAGTGAAATCAAACTTTTTTGAAAATGATCCTTGCCCTTCCACTTCAAAATATTTACAAATTTCGTACAAATGCAAACCAAGTTTGTTGTTTTTTTCTTTTCAAATCACAGAAAAATTATTAAAGAAGTTAATTAAAATTTTAGTTTCATTTGAAGATCAAAATTTTTGTGAAGGTTCACAAATGCAATTAAGTTGTAAACAAAATAAACGATTATCAATTTATTCAGCAAATTATGGTCGAATTGCAAATGGCCAAATGATGCAATGCCCAAGTCATCCAAAATTTATTGATTCTCAACCCGTTTATCAAGGTTCGTTCAAGCTTAATCTTTTTTTTGTTTTAAAATTAAAGCAGCAAAAAAAGAAGTTGTTATCTATTCTATAAAAAGTTGAGAGAGTAAAAAAGTTCAAGCAATATTTAAAAAAATCGAGTTACTATCTTTCTTTGAAAATGCTTATTTTGTTAATTTGAGAAATGATTTTCGAGAGTATCCAAAAAATTATTAACGCCTTTTCTATCAAAGAAAAAAGGGGAATATTTGTAATTCTTCCTTTTGATATTTTTGATAGCAATAGAATTTTAGCGATATTTTTAAAATATGGTGTTACTTTCTTTTTTGCCATTACTAAAAAAACTTATTAAAGTTTTTATTTGATATTTTTTTTTAGCTTTTTTATAGTTTTTTTCTTTCATTTTTACAATTTTTACTTTTTTTTATTTCAAATTCATTTGAATATTTCAAAGCCAGAAAATTATCCATATTTTTTTCTATGTTTTTAATGTTGTCATGGTATTTCTTTTTTACTTTCCATTTGCAACAAAAAAAAAAGCAAGCCACCACAAAAGTCACCTTTCATTTATTTACGATCCTTCTTTTTGGTTGTTGCATAAAAATATTTTAAAATTTGTCATTAAATTTGCATTTGGTTTCAAATAAATATATGGGATAAAAAAAAGGAAGAAAGAAATATTGCGACATTCAAAAAAATGAGATAGCTTTAAAAAAAGGGTAATATTTCACTCTTTTTTTTTCTTCTTCTGCGGTCAGTTTCAGTTTTTCTGACCATGAATGAAAGATAGATAGAAAACGGAAGTGCACTTTCGCGCAATTTTTTTCTTCGTCTACTTGTCTCAAGGGTCACAATTTGTTGACAAGTAATGAATCACTTTTTTGTTTGGGGACTTGAACCTTTTTTTGTACAAATAATAAATTAATAAAACTTTGTTGTGGAAAAAAAGAGAACACAAGCTAAATAAAAAACATAGTAACAAAAATTTCCAAAAAAATTGTCAAGATTCTCTTACTATCATAAAATTATCTTTTTTTGATTTTCAAAGCTTCAAAAGGTTTCATGAATTTTGTAATTTCTCTTAACTGTATTTTTGAGTAGCTTCATTCATTTGTTATTCAAGTAAGAAAAAAATGGCCGGAAACGGTTTCTCGTCTGCCTTGTGTTTTTTCTTCTTCTTTGACCTCCACTCACTTGAAGAATAAAGAAAGAAAAAACAATTGAGCCACCATATGTTGCTTTTGTTTTTTTTTATATTATTCCTTCATTTATATTCAAAGAAAGGTTCAAACCAGCGGGAGAAAATATTTTTTTAAAGCAAAGAAATAAATAATAAACAATTGAGTGTCGATTAGCACAAAACGATGGCCAAATTGCTCGAAAAATGAGGCAGATGAAAAACATTGGCACCTTAAAAGAAAAAAAATCAAATCCAATCCCATTTTTTTTTTTCACTTGCCTTGTCTTACATGTTTTAAATGTGTCTGATGCTTGTTTATTTGGTTGTATGTATTTTGTTAATCCTCCCAATTTTCTTTTAAAAGATGAAGGCGAAAACAAATTTACTCCTGCTTGAAAAATTTACATAAAAATAGCAGATGAAAAGAAAAAAAGAAAGAAAGCTTCTTCGATTAAGGATGAGCTCTTTTCCAAAAAAAAAAGTTTAATTGACTTTGCCTTAAGGGAAGATAGCTACGAGGCGAGACGAAGGAGGCTAATCCATCCAATTTTGGTGAAAATGAAAAACACTAAATTTATATTTACAAAAGTAATGAAAAAAATATAAGCAAAATTTTAAAAGTCAAAATAGAAAAACAAATTAAACGAATAACAAAAAAAAGAATCAAAAACCCAATCAAAAAGTTGCTAACTACCCCGAATCTCAACTTTGATTTTTTCCATTCGTTGATTGAATGATTTTCAGATTGTGTAGCTGATGTTCTTCCCCAAGTTCTTCAAAAATGCCACGCTCAAACTGAATGTATTATTGATGTGGATGATAAATTCCTTGGATCACCATGTCCTAGTTTAGTGAGAAAATATTTATCCCTTATTTTTATGTGTGTGAATGATGAAGTGTTTAGTGAAGCTGCAATTAAAGGAAATTTAGAATCTCTCAAAGAACTTGAAAGAGTTGGTTTTTTTTAAATTTAAAATTACATAGACGTTGTTTCGTCGCAAAATAGTTTTAATTAATTTTGATAATGATGATTTTCAGGAGATAAAATCCCAGCAAAAATCACATCTTGATGAAACTAAAATGGCGAAAGATCAGCCATCAGTGTTTCGTCCAACTTCGATGCGAATCGATGTGGGAGGAAGTTTTGAAAATGTTGGAGTATCCAATGATGCTTCAGCTTTCATACCCGAAATGGAAGCCGTTCCAGGTTATGCTGATACCGACCAACAACAAATAAAAATATATTCAGCTCGTGAAGATGATTTCAATAATGATGAACAACTTCCAAATGCAGTGGGATTTGCAAATGATTTATTAACCCTCGCAGATTATATAAAAGAAAATAAAGAAAAAGCTATCCTTTATTTTTTATTGAGTATTACAAGTGGATTATTGCTGTTGCTGTTGGTTTGCGTGTGTCAACAATGTCGAAAGAAACCCAAAAATCGTCAAGATGATAGCAGTCGAAGGTTGCAATCAGCAAAATCACCCGAATTGAATTCACTCATTGGTGGAAGCTCTAATACCAGTCCAAGTAAGTTATGATTTCCAAAACGGTTGTAAAATGAAAGCTATAAAATTAAAAACATTTTAAAAAATTAGTAACAAAGCAAAAACATTGAAACTTAAAGCTTTTGTTGCAAGAATAGCATTTTAGATTTTTAGTTAGTTTATTAATTAATTCATTTTATAGTTTTTTTTTACCACAAAAATCTTTCTTTTAATCACTTTTTAATTTTCAGTGTTCTTTGATTCTGATACCCATTCTCGCCTTGGTTTGGATATGGGTGATGGACAATATATGCGCTTTTCACAAGTAACTCCACCAAGAATACCTCAATCAATGCATTATTACACTTAAAATTTTTTTTAATCAAAACTTTTTGTGTTTATTAAAAAAAATAATAGATTGGCTTTTCCTTTTTTTGAAAAATACCGGTAAAAAATTATTAAATATGCTTCCTAGCAAAGATCTGATCTTTTTTATGTATAAAACTGCCATTTTTTCGTTTTGTAAAAATTTCTTTAAAAAAGTTTTATTTTTATATTTTTCCTAGTCTTTTTTTATTTTGCTGCTATAAATTTATTGTATGTATTTGTTTTTATTTGTTTGTAAATATAAGAGATTTTATGAATAAAAAAAATTACATTAAAAACTGCAAAAATTTTAACAAAATTGATATAATAAATATACGTCGCGAAACTCGGACATCAAAAAAGAAAAAATTAATACAGAGAATAGTTTAAAAAATTTGTAATGAATGTTTACAGATTCAGGAAATAACTTTTTAAAAAAAAATAAAAGTCACAAAGGAGTGAGGGCGAAAGTGAAAAAGTGACAATATTAGTCTTTGAATAGGAATCTTTCACACGATTCCAAGTATTGCATTCGATTCAGTATTTATTCAAACAACTAACAATATTTTTAACAATACGATACAATTCACTAGAGAAGCAACAAAAAATGATAAACATTTCCAATATGTTATGACCAGAAAATATTTGTGAATCATGCAATTATAAAAAATTAACTTTATTAACTTTAAATGTCGAATCGAAAGAATTTGAGACAAAAAATAATAATAAAGTGTTGCATTCACTATTACAGCATGCCTCTGTCTGTCTCTCAACCACTTTGATAAAATAGTGAAACAGAAATGATGAGCTTTAAAAAAGAATAAAAAGTGACGTGTTTTTATCTTTTTTTCTTCAATCAACCATTCACTAAAAATACATACTTTTATTTTCCGATCTTATTGCTGGATGCCATTATTCTTTTAGTTTTATCTGGTAATATTAAAGGTCTTATTTTAAAAAAATATGTTTTCCATGTTCGAAGCTTCCGGCAATTCGAAGCTTCCAGCAATGATGTAATGGATGATTAAAGATGAGAGATAAAAATGGTTCAACCAATAACATAAAAAACAAATCGAAATCAAAAAACTTTTAATCTTTTTCTTCGCATTTTAGGCTTGAAAATCAAAGTTTTAAAGGCCACACAAAAATTATAATAAAAAGTTAGGTTGGAAAAAATGGCTCTCTGATTTTTAATAAAATCCATAATTCGAATCAAAATGGAAATAATTTGGTATCTTGAATTTTAGTTTTAAAAAAAGCTTTGAAGTGACAACTCCAATATTTGGAATTGAACAAAACTAAACCAAAGCTTTAAATTTTTCGTTGTTGGAAGAAAACATAATTTTACAAGTTTTGTTTTTGCTTCAAAAACCAAAGCAAAGCAACCTAACCAAAAAAAAATCATTGCAAGTTCATTATTTTAGCACAACAAAAAAATATGAAAAACCATAATCTTTCTCTACAATTTTCATTGTCCGTTAGTTAGTGCGTCGCTTCTATGCAAATTTTCAATTTTCTATCAAACAAAAGGAAGGAAAAAAGAATGAAAAAGAGAAGAAAAGGATTTTGCATTCTCATTTCATGGAAATGAAATGGTGTTGAGTGACGGTTTTCTTTTGAGGAAGCATTAAGGACCTAATAGCTGGGGAGGGATCCATGGAGCTAATATCAGAGCAAGGATCGATAGAGATGATAGCTGAACAAAGATCCATGGTGCTATTATTAGGAGAAGGATCCATGAAGCTAATAGTGGTGAAAAGATCCATGGAGCTAATATTAAGGGAAGGATCCGTTAGCTGAAGAAAAAAAAGAGGATATGATCCAGAGATAGCATGGGCAAGGATCCAATGACCAAAATCAAGTAAAGGATCCGTTAGCAGAAGAAAAAAAAGATAGGATACAGAGAAAGAAATAATATCAGAGGAAAGATCTAATGACCAAAATCAAGGGAAGGACCCATTGAGCTAATAGTTGGACAAGGATATATGAAGCTATTATCTCGAGAAAGATCCAATAAATAAATATCAGCGGAAGGATCCAAGGACCAAAATAAAGTGAAGGATGCGTTAGCTTTAAAAAACATGATAGCATCCGGAGACGGCATGGGATCGAGATAGGGCACAAGATCAAAATTGTAGATAGTATTCAGAAAAGGGATATGATACAGTAATAAGAGCTATGCTTATTCATTTTTAATTTCTTGGCCGGCCGAAGGCCGGCGTAGCTTCTAGTTATAAATAATTCTTTTGAAAATTTCGTCCAAAGCTTTTTTTGGTTTAGAATTGTAATAACTTCATTTTCTGCATGCATCCTCCTTGTTTTATGCTTAATTTTTTTCATTTTTTTTAAAACCAAAACTCGAGTTTGTCCATTATCTTCTAGAGGCAAATATAAAACAAAAAAGGAAATTTGGGTATTTTTTTAATCAAAGATTTAAACGCGATTGAATATCGATTAAATCGTTTTTGAAATGCTCATATAAAAGATTTGATTGTTTATCGATAATCCTACAGTAATTTGACAGCAATGTTTATTGACAAGATATCTTTTTCATGAATCGTTCAGAAACAAAGATGCAATTCATTTTTTTTTTACTTAGTTGGAGTTTCTCATCTTCACTAAGACTCTTTTACATCATACAAAAACAGCTTCACATAGTTTTGTATCATCCTAAACCAAAATGATAAAAATTCAATTAAACTTCTTTTGATACCGTCAAAAAAAAATTGAAGTTGGTTTTTCGCAATGAAAACGATTTCATGGATTTAAAAGGAACCCAAATGAGTTAGTTGTATGTTAAAAAGTATGCAATCGATTTGGTAAAAAAATTTAGGCTTATTTTTGTGAAAAGACTTTTAAGCTTCTTTTTTTCTTCATACATACATTGATATTTCATTTAAATTTGCATAAAATAATAGCGAAGATATGTGGAATAATAAAATGATTTAAAAAATGTGATAAAGAATTTTGCAAGCTACAGTAGTAACCCATCCTTGATGGGAAGATTTTTCCCGCCAAAATTTATGTTTTAACTCTTTTGCCGAAAACTTTTGTTTCAAATTTTTTTTTGATCAAACGTTTTTCTGCCATTTTTAGATTCAAACTGAAGAAGCAAAAAATTTTGCATATTTTATTTTTACAATGCATGATTCAACTTTATTTAAATTTTAAGATGGTCAAAACTCAAATATTCCTTCAAGTGCTGGTGGCTTTGTTTCAATTATGTGTTTTTTTTCTTGGATGTTTTTTGCTTCACTCAACGACAAATGATGTTTGATCAATGCTGTTTAATTGCGGAGTTTTCTTTTTTCTACTTTGGCTAACCACTGATGAGCTCGAGCCAAAGGAGGTTTATTGTTTTAAAAAGTTTTCATGTTGTTTGTGTTTTTAATATGTCAAGTTATCTGGTTAACGAGCGAAATAACTTGTCGGCCATTCCTTAGGCAATATTGTTTATGTATCTCTAATACTTCTTTAGTTTTAGGTTTTACTGGTTCTATTGGTGGAAAAGGTCCTGCACTTCAAATGCTTCTACCACATAAAATTCAATGGCTTCGACAATATTTTCAAACAATCATAATGCTTTATCAAATGTTTTTTTCACATGAATTGGATGGTGTTTCAATGATGATCGTCGTGATGTTTATTTGGTCATTACTTTTATCTTTTATGTTTTACTCCTCGACAAGCCACTGATGATCCCGGGCCGAGGAGGATTTATGTTTTTACTTATTTTGTTTTGGCTCTAATGCATGCATTAGAGCTTTCAATATTAACTTGCTATATGGTTTACGGGTGAAATAGCTTGTTATTAGTTATCATACTTTGAGAGATATTTGTGTTTTACCTTTTTGTTTCAGGTATTTTAGGATATCAAACGAAGAAATGAAAGAAAATAATATGCTTCAAATATGTATCTATTGTTGGTGTTTGTTTTAACGAAAGAAGAGAAAGCAACAAGTGAACATAAATGTGAATGAAAACAAAGTTTTGAAAAAAGCAGTGATATGAATTCTTTTAATTTCAAGTAGCATAAAATAAGCTATTTTCAAGGAAGCAATGGAGGAATGTAAGATATTACTAAAACAAGACTGATAATGCAGCAATGAATAAAGCTCTGTTGCTTTTTTGTTTGTTTTGATTTATTGAATTCATGGACTTATTGTTGCACAAATGGTAACTGCAAAAAAAGAAGTTAAATCTTCGTTCGTTCTTACTCAAAAAAGCAGGCAATGTTTTTTTCAATGGTTTTTTCGAAGAGTTTCAAAGTCGTTTGCTTTTTGCTTTCTTTGCCCTTTCAACTTTCTTACTCGCGTTTTTCCGAGTAAATGAATGTCATGCAGTTAGTTGAGGTGATTACCCGAAAGCTTCTGCTCGCGTTTTATTCAATCAAGAGAGCATGATGAAATCTCTCGCACCAAAAGCAAAAATTTTTGGATTGCTCAATCTTCTTTTTTTCATCGAATTTTTTTTATCTTCAACTTTGATGACTATTGATTGATTTTTTGCCCTCTTTTTTTTGCTTCATTTTCATGAAGTTTTTTCTTCCAAAATCCTTGCCCTTTTTTGTATTTCCTTTTACACTTTTTATCGACCTTTATCTTAACACATATGCCGAGAATCTTTCCAATGCTTGTGCTTAAACTTCTTTACCTTCTTCTTTCTTTTTTACCAATTTTTTGATTCATCAAATAATGAGATTATTGCTGTAATGGCGATAGTTTAAACACTCAGTTTGTTGGATCATTTGGTTGTACAAAACCATCATTTCTTTTTTCTTCAAAATATGCTTTAATTCTTTTCCCATTTATTCGTGATACTTACATATGTGTTTCGTACTCCTTTTTTCGCGTTTTTCCCTTTCCCTTCTGCTTCATTCTTCTATCTGGTGCTCTTGGATAATCAATTGCTCGATGCTCTTCTTCTCATGATGTCAATGTAAAAGAAAATGGTGCTGATGTTGTGAATCTATGAATGGATGATATGAAAAAATCAAAGATGGTCTCTCGATGGAAATGAAGATGATGATAATGGAAGTCTTGTTATTGGCGACACTGTTTATAATCAAAAGAAACTCAGCTTGATGGAAAAGTTGGTAAGTATGACTCTGAAACTAATCGTTCGTTTTTCAGGTACATTTGGTTTCTATGATCCTTGTTAATGGTTTCATATGATGATGTCGAGAATGTTATTGAAGCTCATATATGTATTCCACAATGGTGTTATCGATGGTGTTAATTTCTTTCAAAATGTCAATCATTCAAATGGACTTTACTCAATATAGCTTTTCAAGTTTGTTTTTCTAATCTTCGATGGTTAACGCTTATGGTTTTACTCTACTGATATTGTATGTGTTTCAATGATGATCACTGTGATGTTTATTTGGTGATTTCTTTTATGTTTTACTCCTCGGCAAACCACTGACGAGCCCGGGCCGAGGAGGATTTATGTTTTTACTTATTTTGTTTTTGCTCTAATGCATGCATTATTGCTTTTAATATTAACTTGCAATCTGGTTAACGGGCGAAATTGCTCGTTATTTAGCACACTTTGAGAGATGTTTGTGTTTTACCTTTATGTTTCAGGTGTTTTAGGTTTCAAAAGAAGAAATGAAGGTAATCAATGTGTTTTGTATTGTTGTTGTTTTGTTTTGTTATGTTTATATGTTTTTCTTGTAATAAAAAAGTTGTTTTATAAACACTGCTTGTTTTTCTTTGATAATGAATAAACTTGAATGAATTGTCAAGCTATTTTGATCGACTCATTAACCATACCTTTTGATTCTAAACCTTATGCCGACGGTTGTTCTTTTACCGTAATGATGACGCCCATCCATTTATTTTAAAAGTTTTAACTAATGCATCAAAATTTATAAATAAACATTTTTAGAGCTACAAGATCACAAGTTAATATGGCTGGTAAAGAAGGAAAAAAGCTTTTAGTAGTACCTAAGAACTTCAAATGGGATATCTCCGTCCTAAACATCGCAATGTTACAATCTCCAATATCTGGACGAGTTGATTCATGGGCTAAAAGGGTTCGGTTGGAAGCTGGTACTTTGGTGAACATCATCGTGGATCACAGGTGGGATCGTGAACAGCTAGTGGATGCATTAAACATCTTAAGAAATATGCAATTGAGGGTCATCGTATTTATCCCGAATATTCGTGGGGATCATGGAGAACTTGGTGAATATTTGAGGAGAGATGGTCATGAAGTTCATGTTGTTCAAAGCGTTGATGAAATCAACAGTATCATTGGTGGTGGTGCATCTCTAGCACAAGTTGGTCAAGAAGAAGTTGAAAAGATGGAAGCTGAAGCTGAAAGAAAGAAGCAAGAAGAAGCTGAAAAGATGGAAGTTGAAAAGAAAGAAGAAGCTGAAAAGATGGAAGCTAAAAAGAAAGAAGAAGATACTAAGAAGGAAGAAGATAAGAAGAAGGAAGAAGCTACTCAGAAAGCTGCAAAGATGGAAGAAGATTGGAAGAAGATGGAAGAGGAAAGAAGGAAGCGAGAGGCAAGAAAGAGGAAAGCAAAAATAAGAATTCAGAAAGCTGTAGATGAAGAAATTGTTGAAGTTGAGCGTGAGATTCAAGAGGATCGAAATAAGAGAGCAAGAAAAAGAGCGAAGCAAGAAGAAGATGCCATGAAAGGTTGTTCGACTGGTGGCGATACCACTGATGATTATAGTGATAATAGTGATTCCCCTTGGGATGATTTTTAATTTGTAATATTTAAAGTTATGTTGAGTTATTTTGTTTATGTTGTTTTCGTTGTTTTATTAATAAATTAAAAATTTAAATTCCATTATCTTTAACAAAAAAAAGTTTTTAATAACAAAATGCATTAAATTATCAGATTAAAGAGAAAAATGAATTAAACTTAGCTTTAAAGAAACCACTATCACCTTGAGAAGAAACTTCTTCATGCATCCATACATAATCTTAGAAACAGATAAATTACTTTTTTTCCTATATTCCATTACATCATCTATGAGCTTTGCGTTTGTAAAAAAAATTATTCAAATTTGAAAAATTCAAAGACTGGCTTTCATCCCAAAAAAATATCTCACGACGAAAGAATCTAACGAGGTCCTTCCTCCATTTTTTCTTCTTCAACAAAAGTTTTCATTTCCTCGTTTTTTTTGTTTCTCGTGTTTAATTAAACCCAATATTTTTAAAATAAAAACATTCTCCGCCACCACAAAGTGACATTAAACATGTTAAAACGTTAACATTATCTTATAAGGGAGGAAGCTTCCTTTAAGTTGAGCAAAAAGATTATCCAAAATGATCAAAAATTATAAATAAAATATGTAAAATTTTGTTACAAAAATGGAAGGAGGAAGAAAGCAAAAATAACTTTGACAAAAGCATCGTCATCAACATTACTTAAATTTATAATCTTAAACCCTTTTGCATAATTCTTGGGTTCCTTTCTTCTCTCTTTTTTTAGGTATTTAAAATAAACAAAATCATTCTTCCTGGCCTTTTGATGTTTTGTTTTTCTATTTGTCTTTTTTTAACAACCATAAAGATTTTCTTTACCCAACAAAGTGTCTCAATTTAGTGAATATTGTAAAAATAATAGTTGGCCCATAAAGCTTCTATAAAGCTTCCAAACAAATATAAGAATATAAAAGCCTAACATCTTTTCAATGATAAAATGGAACAAATTAAAAATTTCATAGTTCCACGGCTCATACATAATTCTTTTTTCATTGATCAATAAATAAAATATTTTCTTTATTTTCTGTGTTAGTCTAAGATTAGATTATTACAAAGATCGTGTGATTTTTGAATAAATAAATCAACTCAAAAATGAATAAAGAAAGGACCACAACTGACAAAAGCATCATGTAAATTGATAATCTTTGAAATCCTTTGATTAATGAACTCCAAGCTTTTTAAAATTGCATTATTTTAGCTTTGGTATTCAATAATCTAGTTACTCTATAAAAAAATTAATAAACCCAAACTGATGTATGTAAAGATTGGTGAAATCCAAGTTGAAAAAAAGTCCATTTTAAAATTCAAAAACTTGCTTTCATCTCCATAAAAAGATTTCACAACGAAAGAATCTAACGAAGTTGCTTCCTCCATTTTTTTTTTCTTCAACAAAGTTTTCATTTCATCGTTTTTTGTCTCGTGTTTTTTTGTTCATCCTATTTTACACAACTTTTGATTATAAATCTTCACTTTTTTAGGATTGACGATGTTGAAGAAACAGTTGGCGTTCGATTCGATGAAGAAGATGACGATGATCGTGGTGACCTTGAAACAGAAATTCGTGAAGAAGAGGATGATGAAGATAATATGGGTGTTGAAGCTGATATGGAAGAAACGCTCAAAAGAACAACCGGAGATGACGATATGCAAGATACCAAAGCTCGAAAGCAGAAGCTACATCCAAGAGAAATCAATGCTCAATGGATAGCTCGTCAAGTTAGCAGTGTGATGAAAATCGATGAAGTGGAAGTTCAAAAGAAGGAGCAAAAGATTTTGGATATCTTAGAAAATGAAGCTGATCCTCGTCTTTGTGAAAACAAACTCTTCGATATTCTCGATGCTTATGAAAAGGATCGTTCCGAACTTGTCAAAGTTCTTGTTCAAAATCGTCTCATGGTTCTTTATTGTACAAAGCTTGCTAAAATTGAAGCAAACGAAAAGAAAGCGCTCGAACAAAAAATGGCAGCTGATCCTGATTTGTCTCCAATTCTGAGAAAACTTAAGAACGTTGAAGTTGATGATGCCATTCAAGATTCCATCGACAAGAAAGAACGTGCTGCAGCTGCTAAAAGAAGTTCTGAAGCTGGACAACAAGCCATGGCGATGGGTTCTTACAATGAACCAAAAATTGTCAAGTTCGATGAATTAGCGTTTGCTCAAGGTTCTCATTTCAACAGCAACAAAAAATGCGTGCTACCTCAAGGCTCAACCAAGACTCAAAAGAAAAGCTACGAAAGTGTCATCGTTCCTCCACAAAAACCAAAACCATACGATAAAAATGAGGTTTGTTTTCATTCATTCATTTTATTATAATTTACATTTATGTTTCATTTTCAGGAACTCCTTCCCATTAGCAAACTACCTAAATGGGCTCAAAATGGTTTCATAGGCTTTCAAACTCTCAATCGAATTCAATCAAAAATTAGCGACAAAGCATTGAAATCTGATGGAAGTTTGCTTATTTGTGCTCCCACTGGTGCTGGTAAAACCAATGTTGCTGTAATGTGTATTATACATGAAGTTTCCAAACACATGAATTCTGATGGAAGTGGTCGTAAAGATGAACTTAAATGCATTTAGATTGCACCTATGCGATCTCTTATTCAAGAAATGGTCGGAAGTTTCAGTAAACGATTTGAACCCTATGGATTACAGGTTTGTTATTTTACACAATACTTTAATCTTATTTTAATCATTTGGTTTTTAGGTCGGTGAAATGACTGGTGATCAACAGATGACAAAATAACAATTTATGCTGACACAAATTATCGTTTGTACACCAGAGAAATATGATATTATTACTCGAAAAGGTGGTGAACGAGCTTATAATCAATTTGTGCGCTGTATCATTATCGACGAAATTCATCTTCTTCATGATGATCGTGATCCAGTTCTTGAATCGGTTGTTGCTCGAACTATTCGTTACTGCCAACAAACAAATGAAGATTGTCGACTTTTTGGTCTCTTTGCTACTCTTCCAAATTAAAAAGATGTTGCAACATTTCTTCGTGTGGATTCTGAATATTTATTCTTCTTTGATAATTCTTATCCTCCTGTTCCACTTCAACAAGAATATATTGGTATTACAGAAAAGATGGCTCTGAAACTATATCAAGCAATGCTGGATATTTTCGTTGAACTTTCTCGTTTGATGTTAGCTGATAGTTTTATCGATCGTGATTTGAATGCAAAGTATGTGTTTACTTTACTTATCTTTATACGTATTTATCTTTTTAGTGATTTGATTCGAGCTTGTCGGCGTCTCTCATTTTTACATAAACTTACTGATAATCAACAAATCTTTATTGAACTTTCTGATTTTTATGTTCTTTCTGTTTCAAATCTTTCAAAAAGATCTCGTCTTGCTGCTGCTTTAGGCAAAATTTATCAATTGCTGAACATCAAGCTGAAGCCCTACTATGCAAACGTGATCCAGAAATTACTTTTTGTCATGAATTTGTTAAATTTGGAAGGATTAAGATTCCTGTAACTAAAGGATTTATGATTGATAATTTATCATCCAAACATTTTGGCATTACTCCTGACGCAAAAAGATTGATGGAAAGAATTGCAGTTTGTATTCAACAAGATGGAAAAGAAGCTATTTTACTTACTGGTGAAACGGGTGTGGGAAAAACAAGCGTCGTACAAAAGATGGCTCTCTATACCAATACTAATTGGATGCTGTAAATTGAAGTCAAGATTCAGATTTCACTGATTTAATCGGAGGGTAACTTTTTTATTAAGGTTTTGATGTTTTTTAAAATTATTTTTTTAGCCTTAAACCTATCGGAAGAATAGAATTTCTTTCACCATGAGTTGAAACTCTTGAACAACTTCTTAAAACTTCTTTTGATCAAGCAAAAAACGCCAAATTTTGTTCTCATTTTACTGTATGTTTTTTTCTTGATTCCATATTTTTAAAACAAAAATTTTAGACACTTCTAACGCAAGAAAGATTTTCTGAATATTTGATGCTTACTGAAGGAACAGCTAAGAAAGCTATCGAAAATAAATGTGGGGATTCTCTTGCTTGGGCTGATGTATTAGTTCATTGCCAAAAGCTTTCGAAATCTCTAAATTCAAGGAAATCTGCTCTTCTTTTGCTTACGTCGAAGTAATTGTGTCAAAAGCTGCAAAAAATGGTCACTGGCTTCTTGTTGATGAAACCAATCTAGCTTCAAGTGAATGTCTTGATGCTATTATTCATGTCTTTGATGGAAATCTTAAATGTCATCCAAACTTTCATTTATTTACATATATGAATCCAGCAACTGATACTGGAAAGAAGAAACTTCCATTGGTGTTCGAACACGCTTCACGGAATTATTTGTTTATGAACCAACTGATCGCAATCAACTGACCACCATCGTTTGCCATTATCTTTCATCAATTGAAAACCTGCATCATACACGTTTGCTTAACTTTTATCATGAAACTATGAATTTCTTCCCTAGAAAATACAGGTATTTGATAGTTATCTTTTAAAGCTTAAAATAAATTTTTGGTTTTTTTAGTCTATGGAATCTTTGTCGAGCTTTATCTTTCGCCGGTAATAATCTTTATGGAAATCCTTATCGTTCACTTTATGAAGACGTATCTCTGGCTTTTGGAAGCGATCTTGATATTGATGGAATGGTTAAATTTAGCAAAATTTTCTCCAAACATTTTGAAGGAGTACCATATGGAATTGCACGTGCAACATTTGATGGCAAGAAAATGTATGTTTTTTTTTTCTTCTTCTTAATTTTCATCAAACTTTTTTTTAGCTTTTTTGAAGACTTTTATATTGAACGTGATGATAACTCTCCTAAAATTGATCCTCTTTATGTTTACACCGAATCATTTAGACAAAATTTGGGAAGATTTCCAATTTTACTTGAAGGTGAAACTTCGGCTGGTACGTTTGAAATTATTTAACATAATTCAATGAAATAAAAATCATCTTATTTTTTAGGTAAAACATCGATGATTATGAATCTTGCTTCGGTAAATGGAAATGTTGTACATCGTATCAACAATCATGAACATACTTATGTTCAAAAATACATTCGCTGCTATGCATCTGATGAAAACGGAAAATTTACTTTCGTGAAAGGTGTTCTCTTGCATACTATTCACAAGGTCATTGGGTTATTCTTGATGAATTCAATCTTGCTCCGGTAGAAGTTCTTGAAGATCTTAATAGAGTAAGTTTATTGTTATTATTATTTATTGTACTTTATTATTTTTGTTTTTTAGCTATTGGACGATAATCGTGAACTGTTTGTTGCTGAACTTAAACATTGCTGTTCAAACGCTGGATTATTTAATGCTTATGATAGTCTTATGACGTTAACGTAAGCCTTTTCCATTCTTTAACTTTTCTTTACTTTTTTCTTTAGTGATCCTTTCCGTTGGGCTAATCGTCTTGCAAAGAGTGTGCTTGGTGAATGGATAACAACTTACTGAAGGGACTGATCACATTGTTTCAACGTTTGTTATGCGTCGTATGCTCGTCCTTTCCTGCGAAACTTGGCGTTGCGATGAGCCGATTTCAATGGTTGGTGAAACTGGATGTGGTAAAACGACGGCTGCTCAATTTCTCTCTGATGGCAAACTTTTTAGTATTAATTATCACGAACGTACTGAAACGTCTGACCTTCTTGTTTCTATTCGACCTAATGCTAATGGTAGCTTCTTTTGGCAAGATGGTGTTGTACAAGCAATGAAAACTAGATCTAAGCTACTTATTGATGATATTTCGCTTGCTTCTGATTCTCTCCTTGAAAGATTAAATCCTTTATATGAATCATCTAGAACCATCTTATTAACCGACTCTGGAGCCGATGCTCAAAACGTTACTGCTCATTCAGGTTTTCAAGTTATTGCAACAATGAATCCTGGTACTGATTATGGCAAAAAAGAACTCACGAAGGCACTCAGAAATCGTTTTACCGAAATTTGGTTCAGCTGTGATCATGCTGTTGTGATAACGTACATCCACTTTTGCTTTTCAGTCAAATTTTTTTACAAGATCTTGAAATTCAATCATACAAATCAAACAATCATTTCATTTGGCAGCAACTATATGAATTGTTTAAAAGCAAAAGAAAAATCGCTGTTGAAATGGACAAATTCATTAATACTATTGGAACGTCGTCTGTTACTCAAACCACTGATTTCATAAACTCTTTGAATGTTGTTTGTGCTGTTCGACCTTTACAAGATGAAATGGATTATCTTTCGTTGAAAGCAATGGTCGCGGAAGTTCAAGCATACTATGTGAAAGCCAGACATCGTCTTCCACCTCAAAAAATTTCTTTAGATTTTCTTGTCAATGGCTTACAGAATTTATTGAAATCTTATGTTTTTATTAAACATTAAAGATTTGATGAAACCTTCATCGGTCATTTTCCTGAAGCTCCGTTGCAACATTTGGAAGTTATGTATCGATTTAACCATGAACAGAATTCAACAAAAGAAATGGTTTCATTTTTGACGATTTTGAACTCAAATGTAACAACTTATAACATCATTCCACAATTAAAGGTAAACGCATTTCATCTTGTTTAATTTATCAATTTGTTAAAAATTTTAGACTGTTCATATCGCGTCTGTTGAAGTTTTGTTCGATGCTCTCATTGATTTTTGGAAAGGTTTCCTATTTTCAACTACATCTTTTGCTGCGATACCATTATGTTCACTTGCTTCTACCTCCGGCAAAATTTCTGAATATCAATCGTTCATTTGTATTGCTCGTAATATCATACATTACTATGGTGACATTCTAAGGTTTGTTATTCTTTTTTATTATTATTGCTTTTTACCATCTAATATTTTGGAATTTTAGAAAACAAGCAACGTATCAAACTCAAAATCTTTTCGGAAATATCAATGATGGTCAATCATTTTTCAACGAAGCCAATCATGGTAGTGCTAATGTCATCGATTATCTTCAAAATCAATTTGCTAGTGCTACAGCCGCTTCTTTTCGTCATGGTGCTTGCTAAGGACTTGGTGTGCGGCGCTGGGAACACATAATCAAGATGTTTATGCTAAACATCGTGAAACTCTTTATCAAGATGATGCCGTTGTTGGTGAAGCTGCTGATACTGCTCTTACTAAAAACATTCTCTCTAGTCACTGGAAACCTTGCCGCGGTTAGAGGGCTTATTATCAATTTTTTGATAAACCAATATCCAGTGTTGTTGGCTACCGGCTTATGATTCTCGAAAATGAGTTCTTTGCCATTGTCGACAAATTCATTAATGATGACTTTTGGCTTATGATTCTCGAAAATGAGTACTCTTTGCCATTGTCAACAAATGCATTAATGCTTGCTTCCGGCGGCGGTTGATTCTCGAAAATGAGTTCCCACGCTGGTTGCTGTTTGATGATTTTCCTGAATGAGAGTCATCAGGGGTTTGTTTTGCGCAAGCATTGGTTCCCCGTTAAAAAAAACTAAACCCTCTAGAAGTTGGAAACCGTGACGTGGTTAGAGGGCTCATATCAAATTTCTTATTTGATAAACAAATATCCAGCACAACAATACAAAATTTATAATAAAAAGAAAGGATATTTAATATATTTGTAATGAAGCAAGTAAGATATTTTTTATAGCTTTCTTCTACAAACAATTTTACTAACATTTATTAAAATCGACAAAAAATAATACAAATAAAGAACAACCAAGTGTTTCGCCGTTAAAAACAAGAAACGACTCAGCCGGACACTTGGATGAAATGCTGTAACGCTCTTCAGCGGCTGAGTTTCATGTTACAGTAGTACTTTATTATGATACTGCTATAGGCGTTTCCACCTATTTCGCATGCCATAAACAAAAGCTTTTTTCACATCATTATTTGATACATCTGCACTGTCAAACCTGAAAATAGAACGTGAAATTAAATGAACAAAAGGAAATACGTAGACCTTCAATTGTAACATTTATTTCTTGAATATTTCATCCAAATGATAATATTTTGAAGCATAAGACAATAATCCAAAAATATCAGTTTTGAAAAGTGAAGGAATGAGTGTCTTGAGCATCCGTAGTTGAAGTGAATTCACGAAAATTTGTACAGTTTTGCAAATAGCAATTTGTCCAACTTCAAGCTGTCGAAAAGCTTTTTCAATCAAGCAAACACTTTGACATGTGATCTAGAAATAAAATTTGTTAATTAAGTAAAGGATAATAAGACTTACTTCTCCCATACGGTTTTCACCCATGCTATGTGAATCATCAATAGCAACCATAATTTTGAAATTTCGATGTTGTTGTTTTAGTTCTTCTTAGTCAAATCCGATTTTGTCGATAGTCACTAACAATGTAAGAGACAAGACCACGCATATTTATTCGTTTGCCAGTACGGTAATCACATCTGAAATCAAAACATTATAGTTAATTAAAGGAATTAATAAAACATACTGTAAACGATTTGCAATGCGTGGTTGAACAATTTAACGCAAATTTTCAGTTAATTCATACGCCATTAACGCAACTGATTCACTTAAAGAAGCATATTTTTGAGCAAATTTGTTTGAGCAGAAGATTCATCAATTTCAGGTTGAATGTTTTCCAAACTCTTTACAGCATGTTTAGAAAGATCAAAGAATTCTGTAGAAATATGAATCATAGTATGGTTTTGTATTTCAATGGTTAATGTGAAATCGTCATAAGTCTTGTCTAGGGCCAAAATCTCTTCGTCATCTTTTTCACCGCTATCATGAATATCATCATAATTAGTTTTCATACGTTCATATTGACTTCTGGTTGATCTAGCTTCTTCGAGAGTTGATTTTTGAAACGAGTTGATCACGAGCATCGCGGTTTTCATCATTGATGTGCGCTAAATTCTTTGAATGTTGATTTAGTTCATCTTCATCCACTCTTTCGTCATGCTTATCAAAGTCCATGGTTTCATCTTCTTCAGAAGGTTGAGCATGTCGTCTTCGTGTGTGGGTCACGTTGGGTGGTTTCTTGATTCTCGGCATGCTCACTTTCAAGTTTTTCAGCTTCCTTTCTTCTAAAATTTCAAAAACTTTTTTTATTTTATGTTTATTAAAGATTTAACTTACGCAGCAGCCAATGATCGCGCATCATTTGTGTCGTTTTCCCCTTTTGATGATTCTTCTTTAGCTTCAACAGTGTCATCTTTTTCTTTATCAGCATTTTCTTTTTCTTCATCGTTCTCACCAGCTGCAGAATTTTTCTTCGTTTGTTCGTCGCTAGCAGAATGACCTTGATTATTCTTTTCAACTTCTTCGCTTTGTGCACCATCTTCAGCATTTTCGGCTTCATTTTCCTGACCATCCTCTTCTTGATTTTCATCAAGTTCCATGGTTTCTTCAGATTTTTCGTCGCCTTTTGGATCCGCTTCATCATCGGTAGCATCTTCATCAATTGGATTATCAGCGGATGGTTCTTCATGAGTTTCGGGTGGTTGAGCTTCATCTTCTTCGAAGTTGTCAATAGTGTCTTTTTGATTCACATTTTCTTTTTGGTCACCTTCTTGTTCTTCATCTTCTTAACTTCCTTCATCTTCATTAGCAACAGTGTCGTCATTTTCTTTGGCACCAATATCCTCGGTCTTATTATCTGCACATTCTGGACGGTCATCAAGTTTTTTATCTTCTTGCTGAGGTTTATCCCATAAGTTATGGTCCAGTTGATTCTCTTCAGGCTCTTCAACATCACCCATATTCCAATCAACATTAGGTTCTTCATCGGGCTCTTCGTTGTCGTTTTCACCTTTTTCATTTTCTTCGTTGTCAAGGTTTTCCAAATCTGCTGCGAAATCATCGTCCATTTCCAAGGAAGTTTCAGAATCTTTTGGCTTTTCTTGCGGTTCTTGATTTTCATTGGTAGCGTTTTCTTCTTCGTCTTAAATGTAAAAGAATTACTTCAAATGTAATAAAGGCTATAAAAACAAACAAACCATTAAATCATCAACTTGTCCAGTTTCTTCAATTTGTTCAGAAACATCTTTCATTCCTTGACTTTCACCCATGCCAGCATTTTCTCCTCCAACATCCTCGATTTCTTTGCCTTGACCACCTTCGCTTTCTTCTTTCTTTGGAATTGTATTGACTAAACCTTTTTGCAAGATTTGACAAGATATATGACCGAAATGAACATAGAATGCTGCAATCCAGTTAGCAAATTGAATGAGAATTGATTGCACAAGCTCAAGAGTTTCCAAGATTTCGGTTGTAAGCCTTGTATATCGTTATAAGTTTACAGACGAAACAGAATAACCTCTGCAAAGCTGATCCACCAAAGCTTTAAGCTCAGTTATTTCCTAAAACATTACGGTAAAATCAATTCAAAATTATAGAATTATACCTTAACAAAGTCAATACCAGCGCTACAACCAAGAATATTTTTTTTGAACATGTTCAATGGTTGTTGAGTTTCATCTATCTTTGATTCAACGGATTTGAAAATTTGCTGTACCTTTTGCAGAAAAATATCGCTTGTGATAAAATCAACTTCGCCAAAATGAGGTGGATCAAGTTGAATTTCGTTACAAGCAATCGTCGAAAGTTCGGTTAGATAACACTTAATTCGGTCCAAATTTGTGAAATGTTTATAAAGATCAGGGTCAGCAATAATTGAAAGTGCAATTTCAGCTTGTTGTATAACATCGGCAATGAAGCTTTCAGCATCGTCACTGAAAAGGATATTGATACTAAAAAAGAAAAAAAATGAAACCCAAAACTTACACCTCCCATAATTCTCCAACTGTACGTTTACCATAGCCATCACAATATGAAGACATTTTTTCTAAACAAGAGACTAAACTATCAGCCATAGATTTTATGTGAACGTATTTCGAATGTTCTTTATGAATGGCAACATCACGAAGATCGTTTAAGATATTGACATCAGCATTAAAAGTTGAATTAACACTTTTATCAGGAGCAGCATGAACCAATTTTTGTACAGTAGTTGCAATATCCATGGATTTATCACAACAGGAATAATTTGATGTTTTTTAGCAATAGATAAAACCTAAAAGCAAACATAATTTCTAGGTTTTACACAACAACAAAAAAGTACTTACCATTTGATGACATTTCTTTTTTAACTTCAAATGATTGTAAGTTCGAGCAGAGAGAACACCAATTGAATCCACAAAAGCTCCAATGAGGGAGGTAACCAAACCGCTATGAGTCGAAAGTTCAGCCATAGTTTAACAAGCAAAGAAAAGATCAACAGCAGCAATGATATCACGAATAGAGAAAACAGTAGGGAAAATGATTGAAATTTTCGGTAAAATTAATAAAGAATCCAACAATTCCATTAATAACATGTCTCACTTCTTCGTCAGCTGTGTGATCCAATATTGCTATTCTTCCAGTAATAATCACTTTGATGTCTTCAACAGCATGATCACAGCTGCACAAAATTTCGGTAAAACGATTTCTGAGTGCCTTCGTGAGTTCTTTTTTGCCATAATCAGTACCAGGATTCATTGTTGCAATAACTTGAAAACCTGAATGAGCAGTAACGTTTTGAGCATCAGCTCCAGAGTCGGTTAATAAGATGGTTCTAGATGATTCATATAAAGGATTTAATCTTTCAAGGACAGAATCAGAAGCAAGCGAAATATCATCAATAAGTAGCTTAGATCTAGTTTTCATTGCTTGTACAACAACACCATCTTGCCAAAAGAAGCTACCATTAGCATTAGGTCGAATAGAAACAAGAAGGTCAGACGTTTCAGTACGTTCGTGATAATTAATACTTAAAGTTTGCCATCAGAGAGAAATTGAGCAGCCGTCGTTTTACCACATCCAGTTTCACCAACCATTGAAATCGGCTCATCGCAACGCCAAGTTTCGCAGGAAAGGACGAGCATACGACGCATAACAAACGTTGAAACAATGTGATCAGTCCCTTCAGTAAGTTGTTATCCATTCACCAAGCACACTCTTTGCAAGACGATTAGCCCAACGGAAAGGATCACTAAAGAAAAAAGTAAAGAAAAGTTAAAGAATGGAAAAGGCTTACGTTAACGTCATAAGACTATCATAAGCATTAAATAATCCAGCGTTTGAACAGCAATGTTTAAGTTCAGCAACAAACAGTTCACGATTATCGTCCAATAGCTAAAAAACAAAAATAATAAAGTACAATAAATAATAATAACAATAAACTTACTCTATTAAGATCTTCAAGAACTTCTACCGGAGCAAGATTGAATTCATCAAGAATAACCCAATGACCTTGTGAATAGTATGCAAGAGAACACCTTTCACGAAAGTAAATTTTCCGTTTTCATCAGATGCATAGCAGCGAATGTATTTTTGAACATAAGTATGTTCATGATTGTTGATACGATGTACAACATTTCCATTTACCGAAGCAAGATTCATAATCATCGATGTTTTACCTAAAAAATAAGATGATTTTTATTTCATTGAATTATGTTAAATAATTTCAAACGTACCAGCCGAAGTTTCACCTTCAAGTAAAATTGGAAATCTTCCCAAATTTTGTCTAAATGATTCGGTGTAAACATAAAGAGGATCAATTTTAGGAGAGTTATCATCACGTTCAATATAAAAGTCTTCAAAAAAGCTAAAAAAAAATTTGATGAAAATTAAGAAGAAGAAAAAAAAAACATACATTTTCTTGCCATCAAATGTTGCACGTGCAATTCCATATGGTACTCCTTCAAAATGTTTGGAGAAAATTTTGCTAAATTTAACCATTCCATCAATATCAAGATCGCTTCCAAAAGCCAGAGATACGTCTTCATAAAGTGAACGATAAGGATTTCCATAAAGATTATTACCGGCGAAAGATAAAGCTCGACAAAGATTCCATAGACTAAAAAAACCAAAAATTTATTTTAAGCTTTAAAAGATAACTATCAAATACCTGTATTTTCTAGGGAAGAAATTCATAGTTTCATGATAAAAGTTAAGCAAACGTGTATGATGCAGGTTTTCAATTGATGAAAGATAATGGCAAACGATGGTGGTCAGTTGATTGCGATCAGTTGGTTCATAAACAAATAATTCCGTGAAGCGTGTTCGAACACCAATGGAAGTTTCTTCTTTCCAGTATCAGTTGCTGGATTCATATATGTAAATAAATGAAAGTTTGGATGACATTTAAGATTTCCATCAAAGACATGAATAATAGCATCAAGACATTCACTTGAAGCTAGATTGGTTTCATCAACAAGAAGCCAGTGACCATTTTTTGCAGCTTTTGACACAATTACTTCGACGTAAGCAAAAGAAGAGCAGATTTCCTTGAATTTAGAGATTTCGAAAGCTTTTGGCAATGAACTAATACATCAGCCCAAGCAAGAGAATCCCCACATTTATTTTCGATAGCTTTCTTAGCTGTTCCTTCAGTAAGCATCAAATATTCAGAAAATCTTTCTTGCGTTAGAAGTGTCTAAAATTTTTGTTTTAAAAATATGGAATCAAGAAAAAAACATACAGTAAAATGAGAACAAAATTTGGCGTTTTTTGCTTGATCAAAAGAAGTTTTAAGAAGTTGTTCAAGAGTTTCAACTCATGGTGAAAGAAATTCTATTCTTCCGATAGGTTTAAAGCTAAAAAAATAATTTTAAAAAACATCAAAACTTTAAGTACGAAGCTAAAAAAAAAATAAAGATTCAAAAAAAGGATTACAAACACATACAGTATGAACAAATGTTTTCTTCTTCACGACAGTATAATGAGAAGTAAAGGCGTGGTACACCTCACCTCCAACAAACATTTGAACATTAGTGCGATGAACAAGACAAGAAACTTCAGGCATAGCAAGAAAAGCACAGAGTTTCATTCCAACAAAAAAATTATCATCAGGTTTGAACAATGGCGAAAGTTGCTTCACATTCTTAGGATTCTGTTTCTTAGCATCACGAACATGTTTCTCAATATTTGGAGAATTCATAGTACTTTCTTCAACCAGACGAGTTATCAAACATGTTGCAATAGTTAAAATTCTTCGTTGTTCCAATGAAAGTTTCGGAAGTGCTGAGAAGTGGAGTAAATGATGACCGTCGTTAGTTGAATTGATAGAAGATTGATAATTAGCCATTAAAATTAGTTGTTTGTTACCTGAAAATAAAAAGTTTAAAAAAGAGTGAAAAGAGCTCGAATATATCACGCAACAACTGTGTTAAAAAAATATCCAACAATGTCCAAGACAAAAAAAAGCAATGATCAAAAAAACGTTCAAACTTCAAAAAAAAGTTCAGCTTTTGCAAATTGCTTTGGGTTTTTTTTCGCGTTGAGAAAAGAAACACACGATTATGTGAGATACATGACGCATAGAATATTGTCTAACATCATCGTCTTGGAAAAAAATTGATTAAGAATTTCGTTAGATTTTCTTTATTATCCCAAAATAAAGCTTTTAAAGATAATCAATTTTTACTAAAGGCATTTTTTGCAACATAAAGGTGAGGTTGTGATTGCAAATGCTAATCTTATTGGTAAATTCTTTTCGGCTTAAATCAATTGGATGAATGTTAGAGTTATTATTGAAACAACAAAAATTTGAAAAAATCAATAAGCTTTATCAGCAAAAGTGGATTGGTGGTATCAGTAAATCCCCAATTTTATCGAGAAATTTGTTCAAATTTAAATAAATCAAACATTATTTCCTCGTTGCCTTCCCCTTTCCAATACTGACGCAAAAAAGAAGAAGAATATCTTCAAACAATTTATAAACACGAAAAAGAGTAAATTAAACTACAGTAAACATTTACTCCTTTATAATCAGAAAAAAGCGATGGAATGAAAAAAGAGACATTTGGAAAGATGCATTCTTTTCTAATTAAAAGTATTTTATAAAAACTCAGTGATTATGTATTCCATCTTTTCCATTGAAAGATTATGAGAAGGAGCTGAACTATAAGCAGAGTGGAATTTTGATAACGGCAAAAAAAAAAGGAAAATATTTTTTTATACAAAACATTTCTCATCCAAACAAGCTATTTGGAAATGTTTTGAATTTGGAATTAAAAACTAAAATTCTCTGTAAAATTATAACCAATAATTAGCTTGATTCTGTTTATGGAATATGAAAGTGGTGGACTTTTTTTTGTAAATTAAGATATTTAAAAAATCGGCCAATTTGTCTGAGTTTGCACAGAGACAATAAAACCAAAGGAATAAATTTTTTTAAAGAAACTTTTAAATAGGTTGGGCCAGAAAGCAAAGTTTATACGAAAACAACCTTATGTCAAATTAATGAAGAAAAAAAAAGAAATTGAAAGCCCTGATTCTATGGGGAATGGTAGCCGCGGATGGAGCACACCAATACATACAGCCTTTAAGACAGGCAGTGTTTCTTCATTCAAACAAAAGACTCTTAGCATTCCCTCAAACTGATGAAAATAGCGCTGTACAAAACATAAATAAAGCAAATCTTAGCAATTTTGTTTTCATATTCTCCACCTTCTACAGCAAAAAGCATGCGTTCATCCCAAATGCATCTTATCGTTCACGAGGTGAAGACAAGGAAATTGATGAGCATACGCAAACAATGCAAACAATGCAAACACCTGATTATGATAATATCAAGCCAGAAAAGGTAAGTGCATCCATCAAAATATGTCAATATAAAAACAAATAATTTATAGTTATCTTGTGATACTCAAGCTTTGCAACGTAATTCTACGAGCGAAAGTAAAGATGAAGCATCGAGCGAAAACAAACTCCTTATTACACAAGTTTTCCTAAACCACTGAATACGAAGAGGCTGTTATTTTCCACGCTTGCTTAGACGGTTCATTCACCAAAGCATCAACATCATGGCTCATCAAATTTGGCATTTATCGTACCTAGTATGCCTCGTTCAAAATCAGAAAATTTTAATATTAGTACGGAAGTGGCAAACAAAATATCAAATAATCAAATCAACAAGTGTAACATTGCACCTTTCAAATGCTCCTGAAATTCAAATACGAGTTGCACTTTTACGTAAACCAACAAATGAGTTTAAAAAAGATATTTCTATGAAAGATTCTCAAAGTGTGGATTCTCTAAGCACCCCAAATACAACAATATCAATAGATTCAACTATAAAAAGCGGGGCTATTCTAAATAATAACACACAACAAATCAAACGAGACCAACTTATGAAAAAGAATATCATTTTTTCTTATTTGTGGGGACTTGACCTATTATTCTCAACATTTTACGTGTATAATTTTAAGAAAATAAAAAGCATATTGTGATAAGTTTTAAATAAACTATAGACTTACTTGCTAAGAACAAAACCAACAGCGATAACAGCAAATCGTTTGACATTTCGATTAGGATCAGCAGCAACTTTAGCAAGAAATCGACGAACAACATCAGCTTTACCACTTCCAGCGTAAGCAATAGCAAGCATACATACAAAAGTTTGTCGAAGAACAGCATTTGATTTAGCTTCTAAAATCTCGTTGACCCAAGGTTTAACCTTTTCCATTCGACCATAAGCAAGAAGAGAAAGTCCAGTTCGAAAGCCTCTTTGAATTTTGTCATGAGCGGTGTCGCAAATATATGGAACCATTTCACGTAATGCAGTATTATCAAGATTGGTCGCCAGTAATAGACCCATGGCAGCACCAGCAGCTTCACCAACCACGGTATCATCTTGATAAAGAGTTTCACGATGTTTAGCATAAACATCTTGATTATGTGTTCCCAGCGCCGCACACCAAGTCCTTAGCAAGCACCATGACGAAAAGAAGCGGCTGTAGCACTAGCAAATTGATTTTGAAGATAATCGATGACATGAGCACTATCATGATTGGCTTCGTTGAAAAATGATTGAACATCGTTGATATTTCCTAAAAAATTTGAGTTTGATATGCTACTTGTTCTCTAAAATTACAAAATATTAGATGATAAAATGCAATAAAACAAACCTTAGAATGTCACTATAATTATGTATGATATCACGAGCAATCCAAATGAATGATTGATATTCAGAAATTTTGTCGGCGGCAGAAGCAAGTGAAATTGATGAATCGCAGCAAAAGATGTAGTTGAAAATTGGAAACCCATTCAAAAATCAATGTCAGAATCCAACAAAGAGGCTATTAGCAATTCCACATCTTGAGCAAACCATTTGAGTAAGTTCTTCAAAATGTGGATGATCAAATCGAAGAATGATAAAACGATGTAAAAATGCACGTGAAAGTGTTTTACGACCAGCGAAAGTTCCAACAGGATTTTGTGTAGCAAGAAGACGGAATCGAGGATGAGCTTTAACAAGAAGATTTCGTTCAGCAACAAACATTTCACGATTATTGTCCAATAGCTAAAAACAATAATAATAAAGTACAATAAATAAAAATAATAAACTTACTCTATTAAGAGCTTCAAGAACTTCTACCGGAGAAAGATTCAATTCAACTTCTGGATCACGTTTTCATAGAAGCGTTTCAGCTTAATGTTCAGCAATTGATAAATGTTTGCCTAAAGCAGCAGCAAGACGAGATCTTTTTGAAAGATTTGAAACCAAAAGAACATAAATGTCAGAAAATTCAATAAAGATTTGTTGATTATCATAGAGTTTAGGTAAAGATGAGAGACGCCGACAAGCTCGAATCAAATCACTAAAAATATAAATACGTATAAAGATAAGTATAAGTAAACACATACTTTGCATTCAAATCACGATCGATAATACTATCAGCCAACATCAAATGAGAAAGTTCAATGAAAATATCCACCAGTTTTTCAGCAACAGATGATAAAGATGGGAATTTATGTTGAATAATTTTTCTTAATTCATCATTTGACAATGGTTGTGAGTTTACTCTCATAGGATGACATCTAACAAGTTCAGAAGAATCCGAATGATTGTTTTCTGTTCGCACTGTTGCAACGATACTTGCTTCTGAATGAAAAGAATTGACACTACCATCAGAACGAAGTGGAGCATTCCATGATTTATTGATCAAATACAAAGATGAAACCAATTCCGTCGTAGCTGAATCAATATCTTCAAGTAAAATATGGCATCTTTTTGTAACATACTAAACAAAAAAAGTAAATGACAATAACAAAATAACAAAAACAAACTTTTGAAAACAGAGATGGCTCCAATATAAATTCACTAGGTACTTCGGTACATTGATAGGAGCCAATAAAAGACTAAAATAAAAAAGTAAGTTATATTTTATTAGTAATAACACGACCAACCTTGGCATTATCAATTTGATCACTTCGGTGGAGGGTAACGATAGGCATGTTCAATTCTTTAGCAATTCGTTTAACTAAAGTAGTTTTTCCACATCCAACCGTTCCCTAAAATTTTATTATATCATTAACTGGAAAAATACAACAGAAACTTACTTCAACAAAAACTAATTTCTTTTCTATCAATAAATCCTGATAAAAGGATATCAGCATGAATCTTTGTAAAGTTCATCAAGTAATTAAGATTACCTCACTTTCACAAAGCCTTTTAACTTCAGAAGGCACATCTTCTTTAGATTGCTTTGATTTGCGTTTTCGACCCATATCTAAAGTTGAAAGTATGTAATAATTTTATGAGAATAAAAATATTATAATAAACACGAACGAGGTTTTAGAAATCAGAGATTAGGAATTTTTCTTTCATTTCACAAAATTTTATGGCGGTTCCAGCATAATTGCAAAGTGTTCATTTTGCCAAAACGTGAAACATTGATAATTTTTTAGGAAGCAAGCATTTTTTTTAGCTGCTGATGAAGTTGAAAAAGAAAATTGGGTCTTTTTTCTTACATTTTTTTTACATTTGTGTAAAGTTTAGTTTGGGATTAAAATAAGAAGAAGCAAAATTTGTTATAAATATATGTTAGAGATTTTTTGGTTTATCATTAAAGGTTGTAAACAAACATTTTAGTTGATTTGTTTACCCATAAATCAATTTTATCAATTAATTCCTTGAAGCGATTCTAACAAAAGATTTTTCAAAATAGCTACTGCTGGAGGCATGGTCATAACCGCGTCAGGCTTTTGTGAAAGTTCGCGACGTCGCGAAGTCGCGATGTTTATTTTCGCTTCGAGACCATAAAAAAATTGTGCAAGTTCGCGATATTTTCTTTTTTTAGCTTTTCAACTAATTTTTATTCAAATTTTATTTATATTTTTATTACAAATGTCACATATTTAAAGTAACAAATACTAAAAAATTTAAAAAGCGCATTGTAAAAATTTAAAAGGTTTATATAAGTACTTCTTAAACAAGAAAAGACTTATTAACTCTTGGAAATGGTTGACTATGGAAAGTGTTAACTGCAGGGCGATGTAGTCGAATTGGTTGACAAAAAAATATAAAGTACATTAATGTTTGTAATAAATTAAAATCTTTATAACTGCCACTTAAAAAAGAAAAAACTCACTAGTTCTTGGAGATAGTTGCTGGAATAATGGCTTTGCTGGAAGTAAGGGTTGGAGCTTCTTTTGAAGTTCCGCAAGCATTTTTTCTACTTACTACTATTAATTATTTTTTTTCAAATATAAAGCATGATTTCGATTGTTACCAAATTTACTTTTGTGTTGTTTTAAGCAATAATTATTTTTAATAAATGTCTGGCAATGTAGGTTTGACTTTCTTTTGCTAGTTAGCATCATTCCCAAATTCAAGATGTATTTGAATTAAATATTCTGGACTTGGCGGTGGTAAAACCCAATCATCCATTAGTGATAAATCAATCAATGGTTTTTAATGAATTGGAAAGGATGTAATTAAACTTTCCAAAATTTCAACAGTTTCTTCACATTTGGAAGTTCATTAGGTTCACCATCCCAACTACATTCAATCAATCATGTGGATGTAGTGGAAATTAAAGCTATGTTTCTGGACGTTTATTTTTCATTGCTGTTTGCCAAAGGATTTTATACCCATACTGGATGCATCGCGATTATGTGCCTTATTATTTCACCTTCGAAACACAATCATAATGGATTGAGCTTTATTTCAAAACGGCTATTTTTAGGATTTGATGCTTGCGTTTTTGGTGCTTTTAGTTTATGTTTATTTCATAGAAATTAGTAGCCAAATAAGTTATTCTAATATGCCTTAAAATCAAAAATAAATTAACGGAGTCCATTGTTATCCACAAAGCAAGCATTGAAAAATAAATATGACATGCCACAATAACAACAACAACTCTTTTCATTATTAAAATTTATTTCAATGTCATTTATATCCTTTTTTGGATTTCCAAATTCATCAACCATTGTGATAGCATCAGAACAAAATTCACGTAAATATCGAAGTTCTCCGTAAAAAGAAGAACTTGGCAAAACTTTTATACTTCCAGGCATTTTATCATCTTTAGCTGCTTTTTTTATCTAATCTTTCTTGTAAGTCAGTGTAATTTGCAGATCTAATTTTATTTTGATTAAATCTCAAATAATTCAATCGGTCACTTTCGGTTTTTGCCCATGAATCACACATATGTTGAAAAAACAGTTTTCCTCCATTATGCAAAGGATTAAAGCCATTAGATTTTTCATCTCTGACATGATATTTATAAGCATGATATTCACGCTCAGTTAATTTTTTTGAATTTAAATCATCTTGATTTTTTCTTTTTCCATATTCAAAAAATTCTCTTGTTCCAGATGGGTAAAATAAAGGATAAACTAAAGGTTCAGTTCGACTATCACCATCTTTCAAAAATTCATTTTGGAATTCACCATCATTATTTCTTTTTAAAATAACAATATCTTCTTTTGGTATTTCACCATTTGGACCTGGTTTATAAACCATTGCAACTTCAGAAGCAACAACTGCATCATAATTCCTTTTTGCATTAGCTTTATCTTCCCTCATAGCTTTATCAATCATTCCCATAAAATTTTCATCCAAATTCGCTTCCAAATTGGTAGGAGCATTCATTCTTTTTTTATTGCTTCATGACTGTCAAGAATATAAAGTTGATCGTCAAATGCATTGGCTTTGTTACTTGAATAAAAAATTCGATTCATTATGTGCAAAACTCTTCCTTGATGTATTAATGCTAGTATGTATGGTAACATGTTTTGGATGCATCTGTGCAAACAATGGCTCGTGTTATAATTACGAATATTAGTATGTAAGTTTTAAACTAAGCTTTTATCTATTATACTAGCTTCTTCATAAACATTTATAAATCTTTGGGATAATCATCAACTGATGAATCAAGAATTCTTTTACATAGTCGACAACATAAATTACAGATTCCATCTGGTTGCCGTTTTTCTTGTTTAAAATATTCGGCTTTACTAATGAATACAAATTTAATCCTTTCTCGTAATAAATAAGATTAACATTTTTTAAAACAAGCTCCAGCTCTTTTCACAATATGTTTTATAATTTAAGGCACACATCGCCTTTTATATTTAACTTTATCCAAAGCTTGTTAGGGTTCAATTTTTGTAATTTCTTTAAGTCTGCTATGCGCTATCCCATCTTTCACGTTTTTCTCCATTTGTTTCATTTTCACGACGAAGCCGCATCATCACAGCATTTTGATGTTTAAGATTATTTTTTGTTCTTTAAAATAAACTTTGTTTCGTGAGCTTAAACAATTCATTACTTCTATTATTATTTTCAGGTGCTAATAATAATCGTTTTTCCTTGCTACTTCTCGGTTTCATAGCATTTCATTCAATTTTACCGCTGCATTCATTTTTGATTAGTTGCAATCATTTTTTTATTTCAAATTATCTGTCATACTACTGATTTTTTTTATAAGCATAAGACTTCCAAGTTTCTACAGAGTCTTTTTTATATCGACCCTCTTTTTCAAAATCTTTATTATCAATATCCATTGGTTTATTTTCAGCATCAGTTGCAATGGTTTGAGTATTTTGCTAATTTAAGTCTTGTTCAGTTTTAATCATTTCTGATGTTACAATTATGTTATGTTCATGGCGCTTTCTTTTATTAGTTTTTCTAACTGACGTTGCATTGGCAGTATTGAGGTTTATATTAAAATCTTCAATAACGAAACTTTCTTTGATATCGTCAGGACGAATTATAATCGTAGAAATATAATAATTATAAATATTTCCTTCCCATGTAACAATTTCTAAATCTTCGATATTGAAACTTTTTTCATTAAAAATTTTTTCTGTGATGATACAAATTAATTGTCGACAATTACCAATCATTTTGTTTTTTAAATGAGCTATATGGTGCCTTCACCTGTTAATAAACGACAAAGAAATAATAACTTTTCAGATTAAGGATTAAGAAGATTTGAGAGTATGTACAATAGTACTTACATATTTTTGCACTTTTTGTTAAAATGGCTAAAACCAAGTGTTGCTGACTTATGTTTACGGGAATAATAGATTTTTCTTAAGTTTCACTGTATTAATTAGTAATCATGGAGCTTCATTTCTCACTGGACCTTATTCTAAATCTTTAGCTCCACCATTCGAAGGATCTCAATTCTGTGAAATGAAATCCCAAACAAATTCCGCTTACTAAGAGTCTATCATCATGGCCATCGATAACATCTCTGTTCATAATAATATCAATTGTTTCATCATTAATCTATTGATTATTTTTTACTTTGCTAATTGCATATAATGTCATTGGTACTTTATCTTGCTCAACTCTAATTTCAGCAATCACATTATCATCGCAGTTTTTATTTTTTTAATTTGTATTAAATATATCTAAATACTCTATTGAATCTACAAAATCACTTGAGTGTTGATCGATTTATGGCCAATCATTTAAGATTCCATCAAAAGCGAGGAGAATTACTTGAACTCAAGCTCTTTATTTAAGTGCATGGAATGCCACAAAAAACCTATTTTCACCGTTAAAACATATTTCTTCTGCCATGCGACAAATGTGAACTTCATATCCATTAAGCTGTAAATTTACAGTATCATATTTGTGTTCATATTCGAAACGCATATTCACATAAGCTTCAACAATCATTTTTAAGTGTTCATAAACTGGCGCAAAATTCCAATGCAAGCTATCATAAACTTTTATAGTAACAAGTTTTAAAAGTATTAAATACCAATATCTCTTTTCGCATACTGGAACCATAACTATTTGAAAGTCGAGCTTGAAAACTCTTAAAGACAAAAATGGATTAAATTAAGGCTAAGTTAATAAGAAAGCACAATAAAATTGTGGCAAAACATTGGCTTTTCTGATGCCTTTCATTGATACATGTTCTGCATAAGCATTTTTTTTATTCCTTTCATTCTCCTTGAAAAGAGCTACCTTTAATTGGTAAAAAGAAAAAAATAATGAGTGAATGGAAAGTAAGTAAAAACTATTCCACATTGGTCGTATTGTTTGCACCAACAAAATAATATTATTAGCCACACTTAAATTTTTCAAGAGAAAAAATTGGTTTAAAATCATTATTTTTTTTGGTTTGGAAAAAAGGATCTGACGAAAAGAGTAAAAAAGCGCAATATTTTTTTTTTGACGTCTCAGTTCAAAAAAGCTCATTCAAAGACAAATTTGTCTTGTAAAAAAAAATTAAAGTTCAAGAGACAGTGTAAGTCGGCGAAAAGGAAAAAGAAAAGGCGCCATGTGATTTCAATAAATTGTCCCTTTCTCTTCCTTGGGAAGCAATCATTAATAAGTAAACCAGAATTGAGCTTTGAAACCATTGTCGAAAAAGAAAGTTTTTCGATTTCAGTAAGTCATTAATTTTCTAAAAACCAAGTTATAAATTTTATTTTAGAATCACTACGAAATCCCGGGTGATCAAAATCATGGTTCACAATTAGATGGTGCAAGTGAAGATTATGCAAACCAAAACCAAGGTTATTATCACTGATTTTAAGCGTAAACTAATGTTGACAACTTGAGCTTTTTTATCTACTTCTTTTTAAAAATTGTTATATCAATAAAGGGTAGAACAAACGATAATCAAAAATTTCCTAACAAATAAGTCAAATGCGTCTTTTACCTGAGCAAGTTCAAATTTTTCTTGAAGCAGCTCGTGAAGATAAACCATAAGCAACTTAAATTATTGAAATTTAAGTTCCCCAATTGGATGTTATAAATAGATTTGCTGAAGTACTTGCATATTTATCAGTACAAGAAGCTCATTATACTCCTCCTAAAGATGAAATTTTTCTTGATGAACTCGCAGAAGCTCTTACACCAAAGGCATATTCAATGTTTTGTATTTTCATTGTCATTTAATTATAATCATGTCTTTTAACTTTTTTTAGTATTTGTTACTTTAAATATGTGACATTTGTAATAAAAATATAAATAAAATTTGAATAAAAATTAGTTGAAAAGCTAAAAAAAGAAAATATCGCGAACTTGCACAATTTTTTTATGGTCTCGAAGCGAAAATAAACATCGCGACTTCGCGACGTCGCGAACTTTCACAAAAGCCACCGCGTCACCTCACCTCAGGTCTTTCGCAACGAAAGTTTGTCACCTCACCTGAGGTCTTTCGCAACGAAAAGACTAAAAGCGCCATGTTTGAAATTGATTTTTTTCAATGGTTTTGATTTTTTTTTTCCTTATCAAATCCTTTTTTATATTTTTTTGGTGACGTAAATGTTTTCGGTCAAATAGTATAGCTGCAGAAGAAGATGCAGCAGGTCAACCAGCAACGATTGCATTGCAGAGATGCTCGATCCTGGCTTTTGGAAAATCCGAACATCGAACTTCGAACATTTTTTGGGGGAAAAAGGCCGAACATCACGAACATCCGAACATCGAACCATGTTCGGAGACGTAAAAATTTGCTTTTTAAAATCCGAACTCCGAACATTGTTCGGACAAAATTGCCTAAAATTCCAAACTTCGAACTCAGAACCACGAACGATCGAGCATCCCTGATGTGTGCATAAATCGTTTATTGGATAATGAAATAAAGCAAAAACAAACATATATCATTTTTTAAAACACACTTATATTAAAATTATGAGTCATTTGTTTTACATCAACAGATGTCTTGCACCAAAATTTTTGAATAGCTAACTATTAGCCTTTGATAAAAAAAAAGCCTTGGAGAACTCTATTTGGAAGTTAAAATACTCTTTTTGTATTTACTTATTTTTTAATACTTATTTCTCAAACATCGGCTTCGAATAGCACAAAATTCGTTATTGGCTAGCTATTAGCCATTGATAAAACAAAGTCCTTGAAAAAGAACATTTCCAATAAAAAATTACTGTTTTTGTATTTACTTAATTTTAAAATCATTTCTCACAGAAACAAATATTTTTTTCCCTTTAGCAGATCTTATTTTTTTTTCTTTTTTTTGTTACTTTTCTTCAAAAAAAATTCAACCACATCAAAGACATTTATAAAATGGCTGCAAAAAAATGATAAAACAGTCATTGAAAAGTTGACGACGGATTATGTCCCGAAATGCAACTTAATATCCTCCTTTTTGATATGTTTGATAAACCGATTTGACATAATCAAATAAATTTTTGATAAGTTGAAGATTTTCTTGAATCTGAAATTAAAAAAAATTGAAATCACTTTTACGATGCAAAAATTTTTAGTCTAAGAATTAAATCAACAAAAAAAGAGTAACAAAAACTTACATCAAATGGAAGATGTAATCTTAAATTAATGTTAAAATTTAAATTTAAATCATAAACATTTGAATCAGGCGTTTGATGGTTTATTTCTAAAGCTCCAACGTTTTTTGGAATCATTTCATTTTCTTGAAGTAATAATGGATTTGAAAATTCACCACTGTTTGAAAACATTTGAATAATTTCTTCAAATAAATTATCAAGGTTTAAAAATTCTTTTCTTTCAATAATATCTCCAAATTTTTCTGCAATTTTGTTTTTATCTTTTTCGGAGAAAGGTAAATTGCAAAGAATATCAATAAAAAGTTGAATATTTTCATGAAGATTTTTTTCATCGATTTCACAAATGGGTGAAGTTGGTGAAGGGCATTCCATTTTTTGAGATAAAATTGAAACTATAAAAACAAGCTTAATTTTTAAAAAGACGAAAGTTCAGAAATCTGAGAATGATAAGTAAGTACAAAATCGATATTTATTAAATTTATTAAATGGCGGGGAAAAATTTTATTCACTTTTGACTTTATAAAAAAACTCAATAAAATTTTATGGATATTTTTTAAATAAAAACGAACACTTTCTTTTTCGGTTTTTAATACCAAAAAGTAAAAGATGACTCTTCTTCTTTGTTTAAATATAGCAAACCTCACTGCTGTTCTTTTTTTTTATCAGTAAAAATGGAAGAAAAAGAACAATGAAGATTATTATGGACGTAATTAACTTTTTATTTTCTATTAAGCAATTTATGCTTTGAATGATTCATTATTTTGTACTAATTTACTTAGGTTTAAAATACATTAAAATTACAGAATTTGCTTTCCATGAATCATAATATTGTATAATTTATTACAAATTCTGCAAAACAGTAGTTTATCAATTTTTTTTTCGATTGAATTTTTTGCATGATTATTGAAGTTTCTTTAGAAAAGTTTATTAAATTTGTTATGGGCGGGCCAATGCAAACTTCCTTCGATGCGAATAAAAGATAAGCACATGTTGAAAAATGGAAAAAAAAATTCATATTCGTTTATGTAAATTTTTAACATTTCTTTTTTCGTTTTTTTGCAAAGCGTTTCAAATTCAAAGCACGCGCACTCAAACGAAGAAAAGAAAGCATTTTTTGAGGGTAAGAAAGAAAAAAAGCATCTGCATCTTTTCCAAAATTTTAAAAGTTTGGAAATATTTTTTGATACTGTAACTTTACAGAATGGTATTTTTTTAAAGCAAATTTTTTTTATTATTTTATTCATGTGAGTGAGTCTAAGCCTTGTGTTTTTTTTCCGAACTTTGCAAAGAAAGGAAGAAGGGTCACACTCATTTTTTTCTCTTTTTTTTCTTGATGTATGTCGGTGTGTCTTTCTTCATTTACAACTGCTATAAATTCACGAATTGCTTAGCGGGGGTATAACTCAGTGGTAGAGTGCTCGCTTCGCATGCGAGAAGGCTGGGGTTCGATCCCCCATACCTCCAAATTTGTTTTTAAATATCTAAATCACCGAAAACAACATTCTTAAACGTCGTTTTTGCATTTGTCAAAAAAAAATTCCATGCTTTGTGTTTTTATGGCTTCCAATTGTACCTAATTAATTCATAAAAAATATTATTTTCTGTCATCCCAAAAATTTAAATATTAGCCACAAATATTTTTGCAGTTTTCAATAAGGTTTTTTTAATTCGTAAAAAGTTATATGGTCATCAAAACAATGGTAATAGAAAATTTTGTTATATAGCAAAACGCTGCTTATGTAGTTTTTGCTTTATAAAATTAGTGGCAAAGTTCGATCACCACTCGTTGCAAAAAAAATCTTTTTTTCAACAGCAAAAATATCGAAATTTTATGTTAGAATAAATGATCGACTATTATTATTTCTGTGGCAATTTAGTTTTTGCTGTTGTCGTCGTCCTCATAAAGATATTTTGTTGACCCAAGTTAGGTTTTTCAAACTTAGAAAATGTGTTGTTGCACACACAAACACAAGGAAGGATCAAACTTTTTTTTGGCTGTTTAAAAACAACCCACAAAAACCGTTTGATTATGTCATCGCTAAAAAAAATGGGCGCGCATTGAGCATCTTCATCATGGCAGAAGGTTAGGTTCAACGAAAAAATAATAATAAGTTCATTGTCTTTCATTTTTCTAAAAACCTGCTCATTCAGGTTTGTTTCCAAACTTTGTTTCATTTTTCTTATTTATTTTTTTGCAAGAAGAAAAAAATTATCAGCTGACCCAAAAAAAGAATTCATTTTGTTTATAAAAATGCTTAATTATGGATTAAACTTTTTAATAGCGATTGCTAGCATATTTTCCATTGTGGAATCATGCGATGATGGCAACATTTCATTTGATGGCAATTTAGAAAAATGCACTACTCAACCCTCGTTTTATCGCGGTGATTTTGATTGTGCCTTCTTTGTTCATGACAATTGCGGTGGACGTCGATTGGGTTAGCTGTTGCTTTATATAATGGCAAAATTAAAAAAAATAATAAAATAAATTTCAGGAATATGCGGAGAAAATCCTGATTTTAGTAAACAGAATTTCCATCATGATGCTTCTGCCGTTGTTGTACGAATCGGATGTATTGCCACAGCATGTCATGGAAAAGATTTTACTGGTGGATGCACTCAATATGGTCCAGGTTATCATAACTTTTGGTTTGCTAGACAACTCATGAACGGAAACATTGATGAAGGAATTCATGAAGCCCATGGCTTCAATGATAGAGTTCAAAGTGCTAAATGTGTTTGTGAAACTACGACTACTACCACTTCATCAACCACAACCACAACTTCCAAATCGATTTTAAAAATTTTAGAAACTTTGGAAATGGTTAAGAATAGTCAAACTGCTAAACCAACAACAACAGCAATGCCAGAAAATTTGCAAACCATTGAAATATTAAATAAAAATGAAACCGATGGCAAATGGATGGAAAACTTTTCATATATTTTTGATACTTTGCGATCCGTCAAAGGCCATGTAAAATTGCCTAAAGTTGATCCAGAATTTTAAGTCACTGTCTTAAAAACTACGCTCAATTTTATTTAAAATAATTAACCAATCTTCCTTTTTTTCTTGCAAGGTAAAGGCTAATTAATGCCCTTTAAAAAATTTCAAATCTTTTTTTATTCGTAATTAATTTTATCGTTATCGTATGTTCTGTTTTATTTCTCTTGTTTTTTATAAATATAATCTTTTGAGATTTCAACTTTTTTATGACAAATTTTGATACATTAATTTAATCTGGAGGGAGAATGTATTTTAAAAATGGTGAATTTGGATGAATTACACAATCACAACATGTTCGAATTTGTACATCTGTTTCTCGCCATTGTGGACATCGATGAGTGCCAACATTTTGGAGAATCTAAAACATGCCAAAAATAAAACACTAAAAGGTGGAGAGAGCGACTGTACCCGAAATGGTAAATATCGTTGCTGACATTTGCCATCACCTCGAAGGCATTCACCTTCAGCACAAATGACTTCATTCAAAATTCGAGGAAAATATGTTTCTGGAAGATGTCTAACAGCTCGACAATTTCGACAGAGGTGATAACTAAAAAAAATCAAGATTGAAGTCATTATTTAAAAAATGCAGAAACTAACCCATTACTTGGAACTTCTTCTGCAGTGGCTTCATCGCATTGTAAAGCAATTGTAGTTCCTATAGACTAAAAAATTTGACTACGAACTAATTTTTTAATTTTTTTAATTTTAGGTATACAAAAAAAATAAATAATTTTAGTGAATTAAAAAACTCACCTAAAATGCCTTGAGTTTTTCCCGAATTTAAAGCTGTCAATTCTGCTGCACTTCGTTTTTGTCGGAAAATCTTTGTTACATTTTGTGGAGAAGAAATTTGGCTGAAAAAAAAAAATAAAATTAATTTTTTTTCTTTTCCAAAACAGAAAAATAACCGATTTTTTTGGATAATTACCATTTTTACGACAAAAAACAAACCTTTGTTTATCTCGTTTTTCTCTCCGCCAATTTGCTGGCCTCCACCATGTTCTTGGAGCTTCGGTAACTTTTGATGGTTCATTTTGTCGCGATTCACGCAAAATTTGACTTCTTCGAACTGAATGCCGAGTATTTGAACCTATTATCCTTCTAACAATTTGACTTTCATTTTCACATTGTTCATCACATTCATATTTATGATCACCAGAAAGGGTGAAAGATTTATCACCCAAATCTGGAAAGGTTCTAGCTGCAGTAAAAACATCGGGGGCCATATACATTGAATTAAATAAACCCTTTAGTTTTAATTTATTCATCAACGCTGTTTCATCAAAATGTTCACATGGATTATAATAATGTGTCGTGGAAAGTGGTGGTGGAGGAGTGGTGGTGGTGGTAGTTGTCGATGTGGCTAAAAAAAGTTTAATTTATAGCCTGAATAAATTTTATAATAAGCTTTAAAAAAGAGACTTTCGCCTTCCTAAAATGACATGAATTTTGTAGTAACAATCATCTAATTTTATCTTTAGAACTTTATTGCTTTTTTATAATCTTTAATTTCTGTGCAGTTCAAGAAAGTAAGACATTGTCTAAGGAAAGATACTGTAAAAACTCCGAAAGTTGGTTTTTAAGGTAATAAACGCACGAGAAAAAAAGAAGATGGAAATAAATTTAAAAATTTTGTATTACTTTTAAGTTTATTAAACTTATATTATCAGCTGACAAAGTAAATGATAAAGAAGGAAACCTGTTTCGTGAGCAAAAAAAAAAAATAAATTCGATCAAAAATACTATAATACTTAATTTAATGGTTTTAAACCGTTTTAAATAAAGACAGTTTTGTACAGCAAAAATAAAATTGTGATAAATGCGCATTGACAATTTCGGCGTTTTACGATTAAAAAAGTTTGTAAAATTAACAGCGGAAATGAATAAAACTTGTGCTTTGAAGCAGTAAAAAAATAAGAAGATTTTTTTAATTCAAAATTTGTATGTTTAACATTTATCACGGAATATTAAAAAAATGGGAAGGCCAGCCAATACATACACAAAGAGAAAAAATCTTCTTTGTTTCTGATTTATTTTTTAACAAAAATAGATAAATCCCATAACTTACTTTCAGCTATCGTCGTTGTTGATGGTGTAGGCATTTTTGTTGTGCTTTTCGTTGGAATTAGAGACCAATGCCTTTCTTCAATCCTTTCGATAGGTGGATTCTCTTCATCATTAAATGGAATAAACCGATAATTTGGTGGCGGAGGAGGCATTGGAATATTTTCTTGTGAGGGTTGTTGTTGCCAAAATCTTACAGGAAATTGTTGAAATGAATATTTAATAAACAAACAAAATATCAACAAAATTACTAACACTTTTAAACCCATTTTTGGCTTTTATATAAAAAAAATCATGAAAGTTTGAAAGTTTTTTTCGAAGTTGAAAAAAAAGAACCTTTTTTGACGGAAATGAAAGAGAAAAGAAAACGTGAAAAAGGTTTTAATTTCAATCACGCTCACACCAAAAACTAAAAAAGTAAGACCGAAGAATAAAAACAAGACAAAATGAAATGGGAAAAAAAGTAAATCAAATAAAAAAAGATAGGAGGTTCAGTTAAAAATAATCATCATGATTTCTTTTTAATCGATTTCAAAGTTAGTTAGTTAATAATGGACAACAAAAAAAGGAAGAAGAAGAAGTTTCATTTACAATTGCTGAAAAGTCTGTGAAAAAAAAGTGAGTGGGTTTGATTGACTTTGTTTGACTAATAAGTCATTAGTTATTAAGTAATGTGATTGATCTGGAAAGAAAAGAAAAAATTGGAAATAATAATAATAACAAGTTTGTATCAAAGAACAATAATAATAATTTGATAAATGTTTATCTTATTGTTGGTGGTACATAAGAAGAGAAGTTTTATAGAAGCGTAAAGGATCCAATCCTATAATAGTGAAGCATGATTTCCAAACAAATGATAACTCTTATACCTGCGATCAGTGATGAACGTCGAAAAACGATGAGAAAGATATAATGAAACATCAACGGCCCAAATGCAAAGTGACGATATTTTGAGAGATTTTAAATAATGTATGTAAAGTAATTGCGCTGTCGTTTCCTTCAATTCATATTTCCATGTTTGTTAAACCATCGAGAAAGTTTCAAAAGAGCAAAATTATAACGATAAACTATATACAATTATGTTTTTTAGAAGAGAAGAAGTTAAATCAAAAAATTTTATTCGAATGAAAACAAACAAAACAGTTTAAAAATGAACAAAACGAAATGAAATTAGAAAGTACAAACAGCTTCAATTTTTAAATGAAACAAAGACCCAGCTTGTCCACTCAATTCAGCAAGCAAATGATCCTCTTCACCAATTAGAGTAGTTTCTTTTACAGCAAGATTTTCATTAGCATCAATAAGCAGATAATGATTAACATCGTAGTCTTTCTTCAAATGACGTTGTCCCGATAGATTAGATACAAGAGATCTTTCTGTAATCCAGTATTCATATTCGTCTTCATCATCAGAATCATCGTCAAAAGAAGTTGAGTATTCTGCCAAAGTAATTGCATCATAAACACGCATCAATTCTGAGGAATCGCAAGATATTTTTCCTTTTAATGTAACGTCACCTAGACCACTAACAGTTACTGAAAAAGCATATTTTTAAATTATCAAGCGTACAAAAAAACTTACCTGAAACTTCTCTCTGTGTTACTTTACGCAAAATTTGACTCAAATCTTGATTAGAAGAGAACAAAAAATCTTTTGGAACTAAAAAGAGCTCCTTTAGTTTGAATTATAAGTTTAAAAAAAGCAAACTCACCAACAAAAGCAATCAAGAAGTCGAGGTCCATACGTTCAAAGTGTATTTTCGGTAAAAGTTCAGCTAATTCTTCTTTGATTGCTTTTCTTGTTGGAGTGTTTTTGATGAGAGCTTGACGTGCAGCCCATTTGTAGACCTAAAAATTCATCTTTATTTGTGTTTATAAATAAATAAGGATAAATGACTTACAGCTTGAAAGAGTTGTCCTTCCATTGAATAAAAACGTTCAAGATTAAGAATAGATTTAAGCATTTCTTTTTTGACTTTCAAAAAACCATTAGATTCCATTAAGCATGAGAGGTTTTTATTCATCAACGAAGAAGAAAAAAATGATAAGGATGGATATTTCAAAGAAAATTCAAACATTTCAACAACATTTTCAGGAGTGATTTCCATTTCTTCTGATAAATACTCGTCACATTTGTCTTTGACTTCAGCAACATCATAAAATTCAGCCAGATCAACCATTGTGAAAACGTTATCATGAGTGATTTGTGGCTTAGAAAAGTAAAAGTGGCTGAGAAACTCTTTGAAATCATTGAAGCCGTAATTTTCAACCTTGATTGGTTCATCCTTGGTTTTCCATCGTTCTGAAAACATTGCAGCAAAAGGTTTAGATAAGCCAGCTAGCATATGCTTATGAGCATAAAGTTTCTAAAAAAACGAAAGTTCATTAAAAATGAATAAATAAATAAACAAACAAACCTCATCGCCAAGTAGAAAAGTGACGTCGAAATGGCCATTTTCAGTATCCTGAGTATTGAAAACTTCGAAACGTTGTAATTGTTTTGCGTCGACTGTAATCCATTTAGTTCTCATTTCGTAAGTAACGAACATCGAGTACCTAAAAATTAAAATCAAAACAAAACTACAAAAATTTTTGACGATGAATGATGATAAAAAAAAATGACACGAAATGTTCAAAGAATATTCAAAAGATCAGGAGAAAATAAAACAAGTGCAAAACTTTATGAATTATCTTTGCTTGTTTTTTATGTAGGTAAAAAATTCCATACAAGAAAAAGAATTTTTGCGCGCGCTCAAAATAAATGTCGTTATTCCTAATATTTCATTACCGGATAATATATTTTTTAAATCATTTTTTAGCTTTTTGATGTAAAAAATTTAATTAAACTTGTCTTCCATAAATGGCGATCGCATTTAAAAGCCGCAGGTTTATTCTTTTTTTTTGTTACTAATTTCTTTTTACATTTAGTGATTAATCACTCTTTAAAATTTGCATATGTGTGCAACGACAAAGTTTTTCGTTTTTTTCATTTTTTTTTGAATCAGTCATTTTTGTGAAACAAAAGTTGTTGGAAAATGTTTGTTGCAATTTTATGCTTTCTTTTTTGTTTATTCAATTTAACAAATGGCGCGTAAGTCTTTTTTTATTTTTCTTGCATGTTTTAATATTTCTGTTTTTTTTAGTATGATCCATGCATCAGATTATTCCAAAACTCCTGCAAATGTCTCTCTTATCGATTCAGAAAATCGGCCATGGTTACATTATGATGATAAAGATTCTACTGGGTCAAATGGTTTTGGACTCATCGTTGTTCTTTGGCATTCAAATCGTTTATGTTCTTTAACAGAAGCATCCAACAATCATATACAATTCCAATTTGAAATTCAAGCAAAAGCTTCAACGTGTGTTTTTACCATTGATAAACCTCAAGGGTTGGTTTATTTTAGAAACTTTTGTATAAATATATTTGTGTGATTTTTTTTAGTACTGATCGAGATGGAAAATATGATATTCGAATTATGTCTAATATTCGTGGATTGGGAAGCTTTTGCATGGATGTCAATTAAAAATTCTGGTAATGTTATGGTTAATGGTGAAACCACTCAACTTCGATGTACGCCTGGTTTCTTTAATAAAGTTAATTATATTCAAGTTCTTGCATCTGAATCAACGAGATGTCGCTTTGCTGTTGTTATGGTTAGTTACCCCTTTCTTTTGCCAAGCTACTCAAGTTTTTGCTTTTGATTCCTTCCAGCAAAGCTGCTTCTGAAGAATACTGTAGCTTAACAACTTTATGCTTTATTTTTTTCTTAACTTTTTTGTTTCTTTTAGGAAACTGTACTTGTGAGTGATGTCAATCGATCGGTAGAAGCTAATACAACAGCTAAATTAAAGCAATATTATAGTGATGAATTTACTTTGTAAGTTATTTCTTGAAACATATTTCTCTTATTTCTCAAATATTTGTTTTTCAGACTCATAACATTTTCTGCAATGCTTTTTATCATTATTCTTTGTTCATCTTGGTAAAAAACTAATGATAATTTTATTGTGTTTGTTTACTGTATATTTTATGCTTAATATAATAAAAGATAATAATTTATGTTTGTTGTTAATAAATAAATAAAATAATATTGTGTTTTTTTGTTTGTTTTTTGTCGAAATTCGAGATATTGCAACGGTGTTTTGTTGAGATTGTTTGTTGGCCCAAATGATAAATCACTGATGGTGATGTCAGAACACTTTGGAGCTGAATTTTAGCAGAAAAATTGTATGGATTATTTTCTTTCCTTCATAATAATTAGTGGCCAATGCTAAATTTTTTTAAATTGAGCCTTTGACGGCATGAATCAAAGTGATGCGTCTATTAATTCCATTTCTCATTAGCATCTAAATGAGCAATTAATCGAATTAAAGTATATACCATCGGAAAGATTACTTTCCCAAGCAATTTTGCCTATTTTTGAAATCATAAACATATATTTTTTTAAGATCCTTTTTTGAGACAGACACAAAGAAAAGAAACAAAGATTAGCTGGCACGAACGACACGATTGCTGCTCTCAAGCCAATGAAGATGTTCGCGGCGCTTTTTTATTTCCACCTTTCTGGATTTTCTATTTTTCACCTTCGTTTGGAAATTAATCATTCGTATTTATTTTGGAAGCCTAAAATTGGCTTGTTTTTTTGCTCTTTCTTAATTTTGATTTTATAAATATTTTGTAAATCTTTTTTGTGAAGTTTGCCTTTTTATCCTAAAGTTTTATTTATCCTATCTTTCTATAAAACTCGGTCTCCCAAAAATGTTTGCATTTGCCAAGAAATATGTGTTTGAGAAATCTTTCAAGCATCAGCTCCAATTTATCAAAGGTTTCATTCAAACGTTGAATTATAAGACTTCTAATGAGGATATTTCGGCTTTGGTCACACTTGAAACATCGGATGAAGTCTTTAAAGCGGTAAGCATTTTTAAAACATTTAAAAAGTCATAATATATGAAAGAATTACTTTCGGGTTTTTGATTGATCAAAATCTAGAAGCTATCAAGAGCTTTATTTTCCAGAAATTGAAGAAGTGCGAGGAATACATGAAGAAGGAACTCAATGATACTATAGCCAATTTAATTTCCATTTTCGAAAATAAACTTTAAAAAAAATTTATTATGATTTGGTATCTTCAGAAAATGTATCAACTTTGTTAATATAGTTTTTGAAACAAATGAGAGTTATCAACGAAAAACTTTTGGGTGTTAATTTATGTTTGAAATAAAACATTTTTGAAAAATAAAAACATTCTTAAAAAAAGCATTTGTTGAATTTTTTTTGTTGGAAAATAAATCTTTTATTGAACAACGACATCATCAAACTTGCCTTTGAAAAAAAATGAAAAGCATGAATTTATTTCGAGGATTGAATAATGGAGAACATACATATCTTTTTTTTTTTTTATATCGTTGGCAACACATTAAATCTTCATTTTTTTACGGTACTCAAATAATTAATGAGACCAAAATCAAGAAGGATAATGGTCGGATTTATTTACTTGTTTATCGCTGGCCATTTTTTGTTCATACAGAGACACTTGCATGAATATTATTAACACATACTCTCTGCTTTGATCTCTCAGATGTCATTAGTTAGTTATTATGCCATTGATTTTGTTAGGTGTGCATTATTTTTTTCATCGCCAAATTGTCATAGAAAAAGTTAATCATTTAAAGTAAATTACATTGCACCTAATATTTTTTAAATATTTAGCATCAAGCGAATAAAAATGGTTTTAACCATACATGGGCAAGGGAGTGTGTCAAGGTTTTTTTGCTAGCGGTACCCCAAATTTTCCAAAGGGTCTCCCCTCTCTGCTATTTTTTGGCTAGCAGAAAAAAAAGCGGTACCCTCAGAATACAGAAAAAAATTTCCCTTGGTATCCCCTGTGGATTTTTTTCATTTTCTAAAAAACCTCAGCGGTACCCCGGTACCTCTGGGTGTGTCAAAACACACCCAAACACACCCTGTGCCCATGTGTGGTTTTAACGAGATCAACAAAGCTATATTTTTCAAAAATTGACAGCTCATTGCCAATTCAAATGGCAACACCTACACCTATAATTCATTATTGCAAATTGCAATTTGAATGGATCAGCTAAAGTTTTTTCAATACTTCTTCGAACTTACAGACATTATTTATTCGCCAAATATGGCGAATATCGTATTACTTCAATTCGATTTTGTATGGTCATGAAACTTCACAACGTTCAACGTTTTTTCCAAGCAATTTGAAAACTTTGATAACTTAATGCAGAAATAGCTTATTTATGTATGTTTAGCGACTTGATTAAAATTCCAAAGCATTTTTGTGACTTTATTTGGTAAACAAAAATTATAAACTTTTATTATTCTTCATAATATTTTTTTAAAGGACATCATTGTCGTTAATGAGGTTTCCCACATGTCTTTTTTCCATGTTGCATTCTTTCTCTCAGCTATTCCAGGCAGTCTTCAAGCCCTTTAGCGGTTTGGTTTGTTTGGAAATGACTTTTTCAGAAGATTATCAACAACAGACAAAAAACTAATGGCAAGAAGAAAAAAAAGAGGGAGAGCAAAGTTTGCTTTGAGGAATGCGACGACATCTTCTTTTAGGTTTACTTGAAACAAACAAACGCAAAAAAAAAAAAGAAGAGCTGAATGAGTCGTTTAGTGGCGATAATATACAATGGTGAACAATGTTTTCATCGCAAATTTTCCTCATTTTTTCCTCATTTTTCCTCATTTTTACTCATTTTTCCTCATTCTCTTCTCTTTTATTCCTCATTTACAATCTCACATATTTTGCCAAAGTCCCTTTAATTCATTTTTCAGAACTTTTCGAAAGCCTTCAAAAATTCGAATCAAAGAGACTTTGGCAAAATATGTGAGATTGTAAATGAGGAATAAAAGAGAAGATAATGAGGAAAAATGAGGAAAAAATGAGGAAAATTTGCGATGAAAACATTGTTCACCATTGTATGTGACATCTGGTTTTTTTTTGGAAAGATTGACTTTATCCTCCCACACTTTGCTTTTTTTTCTTGTTAGTTGTCAATTAACACGATTTCTATTTAAATAAACCTTATTTCGTTGATATTGGAATTCATACTTCGTAAATGTGGGTGGTGTCCAATAATAGGAAAAAAAACTTGTAAGAAACTATAACGTAAAATTTTATTCTCATATTAATTTTGTTATCGTCGATGCGGGCGTAAACATCTTATAATAGCATTGTTTTTATTTTGCAAATAAACCACGCAATAAAAATTTACTTCTGTTTTCAAAGCAAATCTTCGTCAACAATTTACAGGTGCAAATTCTTCCTTCTTATTTATTTAAAAACACGTAGCTTCCAAATTCTGTAATACATATTTGGATATTTGGGCATTTGGATTATTTTTGTTATTTTTTTAATTAAAATTTATTTTCGACGATTTTGTTCTATTTTTTCTTGGTGTTTCTGATAAACACGAAAATGAACTTTATTCTGAATATTTGAAAGAAATTATTTTTACGTAAATCATCACATTCTTTTTTGCCACCATTTTTTTGAAAAGAAAAAGCAGCTGCAAAAAAAACTTTGACGACCACCTTTTTGACTTCAGCCACTTTTCCACTTCATCAAAAAGCATAAATACCCTAATTAAAAAATGGAAAAATATTAAAACTTCTTTGGACTTTTTAATATTCTTTAATTATTTTTTTGGCACAGTTACTTATTTTTATTTGAAACTTTTTTGGTGGCTTTCATTTATTCTAACAGCAATTGAAAGTTTATTTAGTTTTACATAGGTAATATTGGAAAGCTGATATCAAGAAAAAATGATTTATCCATGGCAATTTTATATATTTCTTGGTTATGGAATTCCATTATTTTTATTATATATTTTTGTTTTAATTCAATTAATATTTAATAAAGAATTTAAAGCACCCTTTTTTAAAATTGCTACCATCCTTGGTTTTGTCGTAAGCGTTTTTTAAATTTTTTTGGATGGTTTGTAGCTCTAAAACCCAAACTTCTTTTTTTTAGGATTTAATTTCATATTTGAGTATATGGATTCAAATGAAATTACCATTATGCATTTTAACTGGAGCATGGTATGCGGGTGAACTAAGCAATGTAACTAAAATATTTTTAATTTCCAATTATTTTATTTCATATTATTTTCCACGAATCCGCGAATTGCTTGTTTTAGCATCGTCGTTTAATCGATTTACTGCTTTGGCATTTCCACATAAACAGAAAGAAGTATGTTATTATTTAAAAGTTTCCTAGCTTTTTGGTTTGTTGAGCTCCATATAAGTTTAACATCGTCGTTGTTTATGGTTTCTACAAAAAAAGCTATTAAAACTTTGTTTTATGTCGCATAAAATTATTACCAGGTGAAAACGAGCTTTCTGAGAAAAAGAAAAGTCAAAAACGGTTTTAAAAAATTACGCAAGTGTCTGAAGGCATTTGATATTTTCAAAGCAATTATGCCTAACTTTCTTTGGATTTTTATCACAGAAAACTAGAAAATTGAGTTAGTGGATGAGGTACTAAAAATAGGGAATGAACAAGTTCAAAATCGAAAAAATAAAAGAATTAACGGCAGAAATTTTATTCTAAAGAACAGATTAAGTTTTCTGGAATTTGGCATCTGAATCTTGAGAAATTTAACGCTATAAAAGTTGAATTATTAATGACCATGGATTCTGAATCTTGTAAAGGAAAACATTTTAGCATCCCAGTTTCATACTGCAAAATTAAAATCCATCGAACCTTAAATTCAAAAGTAAAAATAATTTCCAATTTTTTTAAGTTTTGGTCAAAATGGCTGCTGATAATTATCACCTTTGCCTGCTTGTTTCCACTTTTATATACCTTTCAATTACTAACAGGAAAATTACAAATTATTGATTTTTATATAACTAATGAAACAATAAATAGTTATGTCGTGGAAGTCAGTGTTAAATGGTATCCATACAATATCGTTAGTTTCTTTGTTTTGTTTTTGTTTCCATTTTTCCAGTTATTTCATTTTTTAGATTAAAAATGCTATGATAACTCCAATAAGTACTTTTACAACATCAATAATATCCCTAATTTTAAATATGTCAACCCTCATAAATTTATATAATCGAAATCGATTTCGTAAACGTCAAACAGCCGGAATGACTGTAACCGTTTCGAATAAAACTGAAATAAATTTATTTTTTATTTCATTATGGGATTTTGCCATTGATTTAATTTATACCATCCATCAAGTAATAAACTTTTCTTTATAGTTAATAAACAGCTTGAACTTTATGAAAAACTTTCAGCTCATAATGCTTAGCTTTGTAATTCCTGGAGATATTTTTAATCCAACTTTTGACCAAATATTTTTATTAATACCATGGATATTTGATATTATCTTTTTGAGTCGCCCGTTTTTATTGATAATTATGTGTAAACAAATGCAAATGGCATTCATTATTGCGTTTAAAAAAGGAAAACTTATTACAAGTTCAAATGGTGGAAGTACCGTTACCATTACAAGCAGTTATGCGAGATAGTTAAAATTCCATCTAAACAATATGACAATATTTACAATTTAATAATAAATTCATTATTGATGATGTAAACACTTTTTTCTTTTTACAAGAATAATGAATATGCAGTAAAAATACATTACACTAAGATATCATAATTGAAATTTTAAAGCTTTAATGTTAGTAGTTTTGCGATATGCTCGATGATAAATAAGAATTTACATAAAAAGTTTATTAACATGATAATAAAGATAACAAAAAAAAATATATGATACCTTTCAAGTACTATGATTAAAAAGTAATTGCGCATACAAAAATTTGCTGCAAATTATTGGAGGAAGTGGAAGCTCAGAAAAAAAAGTAAACAAAATTTTTCTACTATTTTTCTCCGCCCATGCCTTTCCATATATTTTCTGCAAAAACTGTTGAACGTTTCCTTGCAATGTTAAAGCAACATAATTAGCAGCTTGACAACATTAATTATTTTAAATTTTTATCACACATTTTTGATGCGGTAAATGCGTTTGGAGAGCTCAAAAATTTATCTTTATTTATATATGGAAACGTTCATTGGGAAAATTAGATTCAGTGCGCCTTTAACTATTAAACTTTTATTTTTTGAATGGATCATTTGTTAGCTTCCATTTAATTATAATAAAAGTTTGAATATTGTTGCAGCTCAAACAAAAAGCCTAACTATCCGCTGCTACCACATAAATTTATTTTTTGCTCTTCCTTAACTTAAAGAAATTATTTTAAATCCATCGTTGGTTTCAAAATAAAAAACATATATTTGCGTACTTCGGGGTTATTATCTAGGAGAAATTTGTGCTTTTCAAGGTTCGTTCAAGCTTAATCTTTTTTTTGTTTTAAAATTAAAGCAGCAAAAAAAGAAGTTGTTATCTATTCTATAAAAAGTTGAGAGAGTAAAAAAGTTCAAGCAATATTTAAAAAAAATCGAGTTACTATCTTTCTTTGAAAATGCTTATTTTGTTAATTTGAGAAATGATTTTCGAGAGTATCCAAAAAATTTTAGTGCCATTTTTATCAACGAAAAAAAGTCAAAAAATTGTAACTCTTCCTTTTGATATTTTTGATAGTAATAGAATTTTAGCAATATTTTTAAAAATGGAGTTACTTTCTTTTTTGGCAACATTAAAAAATTTTTTCAGAAAGTTCCTTTTATTTGATATTTTTGGCTTTTGTACAGTTTATTTTTACTTTTTTTCTTTCAAATTCATTTGAATATTTCAAAGCCAGAAAATTATCCATATTTTTTTCTATGTTTTTAATGTTGTCATGGTATTTCTTTTTTACTTTCCATTTGCAACAAAAAAAAAAGCAAGCCACCACAAAAGTCACCTTTCATTTATTTTTCGACTCTCTTTTTTATTTACGATCCTTCTTTTTGGTTGTTGCATAAGAATATTTTAAAATTTTGTCATTAAATTTGCATTTGGTTTCAAATAAATATATGGGATAAAAAAAAGGAAGAAAGAAATATTGCGACATTCAAAAAAATGAGATAGCTTTAAAAAAAAGGGTAATATTTCACTCTTTTTTTTTCTTCTTCTGCGGTCAGTTTCAGTTTTTCTGACCATGAATGAAAGATATATAGAAAACGGAAGTGCACTTTCGCGGAATTTTTTTCTTCGTCTACTTGTCTCTCAATGGTCACAATTTGTTGACAAGTAATGAATCACTTTTTTGTTTGGGGACTTGAACATTCTTTTTGTACAAAAAATAAATTAATAAAACTATGTTGTGGAAAAAAAAGAGAACACAAGTTTTTAATAAAAAAGATAGTAACAAAATTTTTCAAAAAATTGTCAAGATTTTCTTCCTATCATAAAATTATCTTTTTTTGTTTTCAAAATTTGTTTCATGAGTTTTGTGGTTTCTTTAACCTGTATTTTCGAGTAGCTTCATTCATTTGTTATTCAAGAAAAAAAAAATGGCCGGAAACGGTTTCTCATATTCCTTGTGTTTTTTTTTCTTCTTTGACCTCCACTCACTTGAAGAAGAAAGAAGAAAGAAAAAACAATTGAGCCACCATATGTTGCTTTTGTTTTTTTTTTATATTATTCCTTCATTTTATTCAAAGAAAGGTTCAAACCAGCGAGAGAAAATCTTTTTTTAAAGCAAAGAAATAAATAATAAACAATTGAGTGTCGATTAAACCAAAGCAAATTGCTCGAAAAATGAGGCAGATGAAAAACATTGGCACCTTAAAAGAAAAAAAATCAAATCCAATCCCATTTTTTTTTTTTCACTTGCCTTGTCTTACTTGTTTTAAATGTGTCTGATGCTTGTTTATTTGGTTGTATGTATTTTGTTAATCCTCCCAATTTTCTTTTAAAAGATGAAGGCGAAAACAAATTTGCTCCTGCTTGAAAAATTTACATAAAAATAGCAGATGAAAAGAAAAAAAGAAAGAAAGCTTCTTCGATTAAGGATGAGCTCTTTTCCAAAAAAAAAAGTTTAATTGACTTTGCCTTAAGGGAAGATAGCTACGAGGCGAGACGAAGGAGGCTAATCCATCCAATTTTGGTGAAAATGAAAAACACTAAATTTATGTTTACGAAAGTAATGAAAAAAAATATAAGCAAAATTTTAAAAGTCAAAATGGAAAAACAAATTAAACGAATAACAAAAAAAAGAATCAAAAACCCAATTAAAAAGGTAACAAATAACAAGAATCATAACTTTGATTTTTCCATTCGTTGATTGAATGATTTTTTGCAATCTGGTTAACGGGCGAAATTGCTCGTTATTTAGCACACTTTGAGAGATGTTTGTGTTTTACCTTTATGTTTCAGGTGTTTTAGGTTTCAAAAGAAGAAATGAAGGTAATCAATGTGTTTTGTATTGTTGTTGTTTTGTTTTGTTATGTTTATATGTTTTTCTTGTAATAAAAAAGTTGTTTTATAAACACTGCTTGTTTTTCTTTGATAATGAATAAACTTAAATGAATTGTCGAGCTATTTTGCTCGACTCATTAACCTTACCTTTTGATTCTAAACCTTATGCCGACGGTTGTTCTTTTACCGTAATGATGCTGCCCATCCATTTATTTTAAACCTTTTATCTAATGCATTAGATAGTTAAATAAACATGTTTAAAGCTTTAAGTTATAAATTACGTATCTATCGTTAATATGGCTGGTAAAGAAGGAAAAAAGCTCCTAGTGGTACCCAAGAACTTCGAATGGGATATCTCCAGTATAAACATGGCAAGGTTTCATTCACCAATATCTGGACGAATCGATACATGGGCGAGCAATGTTAGATGGGAAGCTGGTAAGGTGGTATACATTAAGGGTGGAAACGGGACGGGACTAATTTCAAAATCCCGTCCCGTCCCGGTCCCGTCCCGGGACGGGACGGGACATAAAAATTTGACTTTTTAATGGAAAAAATGCCTCAAAATTCGAAAAAATAGGGACGTCCCGTCCCGGGACGGGACCGGGACGGGACGAAAAGCTTGGTCCCGGGACGGGACGGGACATGAAAAAGTCGTCCCGTTTCCACCCTTAGTATACATCATCGTGCATCGTACATGGGATCGTGAGCAGTTAATGGCTGCGCTGAACATCTTAAGAAACAGGCATATGAGGATTGTCGTATTTATCCCGGATATTCGTGGGGATCATGAAGAACTTGGTGAAGTCTTGAGGGCAGCTGGTCATAGCGCTCATGTGGTTCATGGTGTTGATGGAATCAACAGTATCATTGGTGGTGGTGCATCTCAAGCACAAGTTGGTCAAGAAGAAGATAAGAAAAAGAAAGAAGATGCTGCTAAGGAAGAAGAAGAAGATAAGAAAAAGAAAGAAGATGCTGCTGAAGAAGAACAAAGAAAGAGGCAAGAAAGAAAGAGAAGAGCTAGGAAGATTATTGAGTTCAGGAAAGCTCTGAGAGAAGAAATTGATGAAGTTGATGCTGAAATTGCCAGAAAAAAGGCAAAAAAAGAAGCTGCTGCTGCGAAAGGCTGTGATTCTGGTGGTGAAAGCACTGATGATTATAGTGATGTTAGTGATTCACCTTGTGATTTTTAATTTAAAATTATTTAATGTTTTGTTGAGTTATTTTGTTTATGTTGTTATAGTTGTTTTATTAATAAATTAAAAATTTCAATTCCATTATCTTTAACAAGAAAAGTTTTTAATAACAAAATGCATTAAATTTATCAGATTAAAGAGAAAAATGAATTAAACTTAGCTTTAAAGAGACCATTATCACCATGATACAAAATTTCTTCATGCATCCATAATCTTAGAAACAGATAAATTACTTTTTTTCCTATATTCCATTACAACTTGCTTCTGAATGAAAAGAATTGACACTACCATCAGAACGAAGTGGAGCATTCCATGATTTATTGATCAAATACAAAGATGAAACCAATTCCGTCGTAGCTGAATCAATATCTTCAAGTAAAATATGGCATCTTTTTGTAACATACTAAACAAAAAAAGTAAATGACAATAACAAAATAACAAAAACAAACTTTTGAAAACAGATATGGCTCCAATATAAATTCACCAGGTACTTCGGTACATTGATAGGAGCCAATAAAAGACTAAAATAAAAAAGTAAGTTATATTTTATTAGTAATAACACGACCAACCTTGGCATTATCAATTTGATCACTTCGGTGGAGGGTAACGATAGGCATGTTCAATTCTTTAGCAATTCGTTTAACTAAAGTAGTTTTTCCACATCCAACCGTTCCCTAAAATTTTATTATATCATTAACTGGAAAAATACAACAGAAACTTACTTCAACAAAAACTAATTTCTTTTCTATCAATAAATCCTGATAAAAGGATATCAGCCGTTCGAAATCGGTTACGTAAAAAACAAGTTTCGGGAACTGTGATTGTATCAAATAAAGCAGAAACAAATTTATTTATTATTTCATTATGGGATTTTTTATTAGATTTAATTTATACTGCTCATCAGGTTTGTTTATCATTTGGGAAAAACTTTAAGCAATGCCACAAGTTTCAAGAGCTGCAATTTTAAATTATGTAAGAAGGCTGGTTTAAGTTGTTAGTATCTTTTCGAGTTTTGAATGCTTACTTTTCACTTTTCATCCTCATATCTCACAAATATTTTTTAGGCAATAATGTTTAGTTTTTCCATCCGGGATGATTGTTACAATTCAACATTTGATACAATATTCTTAATGGCTCCATGGATTTTTGATCTTGTTACTTTGTCAAGGCCATGCTTGTTCATATTAATGTGCAAACAAATGCAAGTGGCATTTATAATTGCATTTAAAAAAGGAAAACTTTTGTCAAGATTTACAGCTGGAGGAAGCAGTGTAACAATAACAACGTCTCACCGCAACAATGGCAAATGATGATTAATCAGCAAGCATGGTGGATACCTTATATCTTTAATAGTGAAGCATAAGCTGCGCTTAAATTAGAAAATAAAGAAATCTTTATTAAAGTTTACTAAAATGTATGAAAACAGCAATCAAGCGGGTAAAGCGCTTTCATAAAAATTACTCGAAGCTCAATGGAACAACAAAAAAACTTTTGGGTTAGATAAAATGTTAGTAAGCCAAACGAAATTAGCATCTAATATGGAAGAAGAAAGAAAAGGCAAAAAAGAAATCTTTATTAAACAATGCGTGCTATAAAAAAACAAATGCGCACGAGAATATTACACACAACAGTAAAGTATTAAAAAGTTACATAATTTAGTTAGCTGCATTTCCTCCAACCATACCAGCATTTTCTTCAGCGATCCCAGGTTCAGCATTACCAGCATCTTCGTTATCAGGATTAACTTCAGCATTATCAGCAGCTTGATTACCGGGATTTACTACAGCATTACCATCATTTCCTTCAATAGCTGCTGCATTATCACCATTTACTTGTGCATTACCAACATTTCCATCTGCATCGGCATCACCAGCTCCATTACCACCTTGATTGACAACTCCAGAAAAGAATTCAAGAGGATGATCTTGCATTGCACGACGTTCTTCTTCAGTATAATCATCAATAATACTAAGGTATTTTTGAATTTGAGGAACATCCATTTCTCTAAGTTTTGACAAAACGAAATCACCAGAAGCTTCAAGAAGTCGTTGAGAATCGATATAATCAACTTTGTTAACAAAATCTTTGAATTCTGTATCACTCATTTGACCAAAGAAAGCATTAGTCCATTCAACATCTTTTGGAGTTTCAGAAGATTCAAAATGATTGTGAAATTCGACGAATTTTTGAAGATGATCTTTATTCATAGCAACAGGAGCAGGCGCGTCGTTAGTTGTATTTGCTGAAACATAGAATATTAAAAAGAATCAATGAAAGAAATGAACTTACCAAGGATATCTTTAAGGACGCTGGAGCTATTGATAACACGTGAATCAACTTCCATTGTGAAACCAGGATCAATGGATGATTGAAGAATGATTTTTTGGTGAAGACCAGCAGGCACGCTATTGGAAGTAGCCATGTTTCAATGAAGCAGTTGAAAACCACGATGAGAGAGATGAAGAAATATGGCTGAAAAAAAAAGAACATTAGCAAATTCAATAATGAAGGAAAACAACACGTACAAATATGACAGGGTTATAAACCTCGTATGTTATCAACGAATTAGACAAAATAAAAACAAAAAAAGGTAATCACGAATGTATCAAAAGTAAAAATTTGGAGGAAACAAGCATAAACACTTCAACAAAAAAATTGGAGTAGCGAGCAAAGAAGATGTTTGGTCATAAATTTTACTGAGAAGTTGCATAAAGCAAAAAACATGGATATTAATTTAGGCAGTAAACAAACATAAAATTAAAACCAAGAAAGAAAAAACCTTTAATAAAGTACGATTATGGCAACATTGTCAGGCAAATGGTAGCAATGTCATCGAAATTTATAGCTATTATTAATTGAGGATCAAAAAAACGAGGGAAGAGATAACAAATTTTATTCACAAAAATAGCTAAATAAGGGCGGTCATAACGATGCAACCAACAACAGCTCAATAAGAGAGAAGAACGAAAAAATGAATGAAAAGCGAAACAAAAAGGTTTGAATGATGAATTTTTCATTTTTTCCATTCCTGCTTTTTGCATTGAGGATGATGGTCGCGAAACGAAAAAATTTGCAGGTAAAAATTTACACTTTCAAAATGTAAATATGCATGCACATTCCTAACTTTCACCAAATTAAACATGACGAATTCTAAAAATCAAACAGAAGAAAATGTGCAATCAAAAACACAAAAAACATTTATTTTTTTGTAAAATTTATTATACGAAAATTAATAACTACTATAAAAGATTTATCTTTTTTTTATCAACTTTGACCAAAGTTTCTTCGATGAAAAGTAATGCATCAAAAAGAGAATTATGAAAGCTTATGAGATGAAAAGTGAAGATGATTAAAGAGAAGTTAAAAAGGAATTAAGACATATTACATCTCAAAGGTAGCATCAATCATTTTTTTTAATCAGCACTTACATAAATATTTTTCTGATCCAACGACATTTGATATACCTTACAAATAAATAAATAATAAGATGACTTATAACTTTTTTTTAAAGTACATACATACATCGATGTTTAAAATTCTGATCCATATGGGAATTATTTTTTTGAACACTTTATTAATAAACGTTGTTGCATAATTGTTGTTTATTTTTCTTTCTTTTTTTTTGTTTTAAAGGGTATATTATTTAGAAGTTTGACTCGTGACTGACATAGAGAGGAGAATGATGAAAAGGTAAATTTAAATTGACGTAAATTTTTAGAGAGATAAAAAAAAGGTTATGACTTTTAAAAGTTAAAAAATTAGAGGCGGAGAAATTACGTAAAAATAAATTACTGTAAGTTTCTGTTTCTCATAAAATGGTTATCAAAGCTTTTTTTACAATTTTTTTTAGTTTGACGTTTTGGCGAACACGCTTGTTATTATCCTTTTTATAAATTTATATCTCTGAACCAAACATTTAATTTTATCTTTAGCTTTTTGCCATAATTAATAATGCCACTTTTGTATATGAAGTTTTCTAAAACACATATTAATCAAAACATTTCATTTCTAAAAAATATGCCATTTAGCTTCTTTTGATGATGATGTAAAAAAAAGCATGAGACATCAAAAACACACCTAAATGACAACCTTTTTTCGCGTCTAAAAACACAAAAGTTATTATTTTTGAAACCGCAACAATAAAAAAATGATTTATCCATGGCAATTTTATATATTTCTTGGTTATGGAATTCCATTATTTTTATTATATATTTTTGTTTTAATTCAATTAATATTTAATAAAGAATTTAAAGCACCCTTTTTTAAAATTGCTACCATCCTTGGTTTTGTTGTAAGCGTTTTTTAAAGGTATTTTTTTCTTCAAAGAAAAATTTGTAGGATGTTTTGAGTTTTATTAATTCATGGTTTATGATTAAATTGCCATTATGCCCTTTAACCGGATTTCTTTATATTAAATATGAAGTATCACAATTTTTGTTGATTGTCAACTTTCTCGCTTATTATCTTCCAAAAATTCGAAATTGTTTAGTTTTAGCATCAGCTTTTAATCGTTTTACGGTTTTAGCCTTGCCTTTTAAACACAATCAAGTAAGTAAGAAATTTTTAAACCTTGAATTAATTTTACTTTTACCTGCCTTCATTTTTTTATTCGGAAATTTTAGTTTTGGCCTAAATGGTCATGGCTAATAATGTGTTTATCATTTATTTTACCATTATTATTAACATTTCAAAATTTATTTGGTGAAGTTTTTATTATTCCATTTTCTGAAAAATCTAATGATAGCTATGCAGTGGCGGTTGAAACTTCATGGTATCCTGTAAGTTTTTTGTTTGTTTCAACCAAAAAGAAAAGTTCTCACACCCTCACTAACTTTGAAACAATTATACATATTTGCAATGTGTTTGTTATTTCAGCTGAGTAATGCTTTACTCACGGCTGTTTTATATTGCATAGCCTCGATATTGACATTAGGTTGTAATTTATTAACCCTTTATCGATTATATATTCGAAAGAAAACATGGAAAAATCAAGCCACCATAAATTCATTTCATGTTGCATTAAATAAAGGCGAAATAAATTTACTTTTTGTTTCATTTTGGGATTTTATTTTGGATTTAATTATGACCATTCATCAGGTTTTTTTTCAATCTTTGTTTTGTAACACCAAATCTTTTTAAAAATCAATTTTTTTTAAGACAATAATGTTTACATTTGTTTTACGTAATTGTTTTAATGATCCATTATTTGATTCATTATATTTATTTACTCCATGGATAATGGATGCTATGAGTTTATCTCGCTCAATTATATTAATTGCAATGTGTAAACAAATGAGAGTGGCTTTGATTGTGGCAATTGCAAAAAGTAAAAGATTATGTGAAAATCAAATTAATAATAGTGCCGCAGCACTTCCATCCATTTCTCTTACTTGATGATTTCACTTTTTTCCATCAAAACAAACGCAATAAATTATTTGTGTAAGCGTCAAATAAAAATTATTGCAACAAATACAGCTGCTAATTATGGGACATACAAAGAATGGTAGATGGAATTTATAAAAGACTAAACTTGTTTGATGAAATGCATGCAATACACCAAACACGCGGAATCCATAAAAATGAATGAGTTCATCGAAAAGGGTTCGTTCTTCCAATGTCATCGAAAACAAATAAAAGTTTGGGATATCATAGAATAAAAAATAAAGAAAACTAAAATATCCATCAAAATGTGATCGAAAAATGCATTCATCGATTTCCAAAGTTAGCAAAAAAAATTTAAACGTAAGAAAAAAAATTTATACGACTGTAAATTATGACTCCAAGTTAATGCTTGTTTGTAAATATCAGAATAGAGAGAAAAATGTGAAAACCATGTTGCTTCTTTTTTTATTCATTAATTAAAAGGGATTATGAAAGTATGATGAACCAATAATTTAAGCAAACAAAAATTGTTATAAAAAAAGGTTTATGAAAAAAAAAGTTTCATGAATCCGTTTTTAAAAGTGGGTGAATCTCGAAGTGATTCACAAGCTACGGAAAGAAGTAAAAAAAAGTTATCTTTCAATTTGTTGCTTGTTTTATTAGTCAACCATTTTTTGCGATTTGTAAAAATGCAAATTTTTTTTATTATTATTTTCAATCGATCTCTTTCAAAATGTATAAAAGGATGAAGATGACAAGCAAAATTTGATCATTGTACGAAATTGCTGTTAGAGCATTTCGTGAACGCATTATTATTTGTTGATTGATTTCGTTCGCAAAATGGCTGGTTATTATGGTGGTTATGCTGGTGCTGGTGGATATGGTAAACCTAATGGAATTGTAACTCCTCCGCCTAAGGTATATTTTGTTTTGTTTATTATTTTAGTTAATTATTACACATTTTTTTATAGTCAGTTAATCCATATCAATATGCTGGTGCAACTCATGCTCGTTCAAATTCTTCAATTGCTCATATTGATCAAATTCCAAATGTTTTCAACAAGGAATACAATATCTCTTCTCGTTCAAGCAAAGCAAGTAAACAACATCGTGGTCATTCTCGTGGTAATATAGTTACTCCACCTCCTTCATCATCTCGTGGTCGTCATCGTGGTGTTACTCCACCTCCTCGTGTTGATGCTAAATCTGCTTGTGAACGTCGTCGCGGTGTTACTCCACCTCCTCCTCATTCTCGAAGTCGTATTCCATCTGCTTGCGGAGGTCGTCGTGAAGTCACTCATCCACCTCCTCGTAGTCGTGTTCCATCTGTGTGTGGACGATCTGCTGCTACTGGTGTTTGTGCTCGTAAAATTGGTACTCATGCAACAGCTGCTGTTGGTGCTTTACAAGAACGTATGTTACTTTTTAGAAGTTACTGATTATATAATAATTTTTAGCATGTTGGGATAACCATGAACATTGCTGCCAATGCTTTTTTGAATGGTTGAAACATTTCAATCATAATTTCTGTTCTCGTACAAATACACCATTGAAAAGGTTAGTTTTCAAACACAATTTCGTCACTTATTTCTGATGATTTATTTTTGTTTTTTAGCTTTAATAACCCATGTTGGAATTGTGGTGCACCTCCTATGGTTCCTGGAAGTTCTGGTATTCCATTTGGATTGAACGGCATTAATGATCCAGCTGCAAATGGCGGCTATGGTAATCGTTCAAGATCTCGTTCACGAAATCGTACTCCTGGTGCTCATGTTCATTGCTCTCCTTCACAATCTACAACTGCTGATATCAATAAACTTCCTAATGTTTTCAATAAAAATTGCAGCAAGATTGCACCAGCTTTTACTCAAGTCGGTTCAAGTTCTTCAAATGGAACACCAAATAAGGTTTGTTTTTTTCTCTTTATTTTTTGATTGTTTTATAACCTATTTTTGTAGTCATGTAATCCCTATCGTCATATTGGTGCTGGTTATGCTCCTTCCAAATCATTCATTGCTGATGTTCAAAAGCTTCCTGATGTATTTTGTAATGATTCCAGCTTTCGCTCACCTAATCCATATTGCCGCTCTGTTCGTCATTGTCCTTCTGAATCGTCTCTTGCTGATATTCGATGTCTTCCTGATGTTTTCAGTCGTGATTACGGCACCAGCATTTACTCAGTTCACACATGTCCAAGTGGAGCAAATAGTCCAACATCTGGTGTTGATACTGCTAAAAGCTTTGGTGATTTAACTGCTCGTGAAGCTCGTTCACCTATGAATGCTTACATTCCACCTGGTGCTTATCCTCATCATCATCATGTAGCTGGTAATCCTCCAGGAAGCTATTCAAGCGGGTACAGCAATGCAAGTTCAATCAATCCATATCAAAATGCTGGTGTTGGCCGCTATATTCCATCTCAAGCTTCCATGGCTGATATTCATCAACTTCCTAATGTATTTTGTGGAAATTATAGTAATGTTGCGCCAGCTTTCACTCAAGTCAATACACCATCCAATCCTTCTCCATACACAAGCGCAAGTGAAGTATGTTTTTAATTATTTGAATGTTTTTATTTATGTCTTTGTTTTTTAGTTGAGTACTGAAACTTCAATCAATCCATATCATGACTCTGGTTTTGGACGCTATCTTCCTTCTCAAACTTCACTTGCTGATATCCATCAACTTCCTGATGTATTCAATGCTAATTATTGTAATGCTGCTCCAGCTCAAGCTCGTACACCACCTAACCGTTCTCCTTTCAAAAATGGAAATGATGTTAGTTTTTGATTATTATTTATAACGTTTGATAACTCATTGTTTTTTAGTGCTCTGTCAAAACATGTCGCTCACCCTAATTGCTTGTTCTGAAGATAACAATGGTGCTGCGTTTATTTTTGATCATTGCTGATGCGAGTTACTCATATTTTTTATAATTTTGTATAAGAATGAATAAAGTTGTAAATTTAATTTTTTTGTGATTTTGGATAAACATACTTTTCATTTATGTCGAAAAACTTTCCATTGGAAGGAAGGAACTAGAGTTCGGGGTTTTCATTGTTATTTATCCTTTTTTCGGTTGATGTCATAAATGTTTCGAATAACTGGTTTTAACTAATAACAAGATCTCTTACTTCACCTTAAAGGGACATAGCTATTTCATGCCTTTTTTGAAATTTCGATAGTGGGGACTGAAAGTTACACTTGGTAAGGCGCGTGTTTGAATTACCGTGTAAGACAGAAAGTGCACGGTAATTCAAACACGCGCCGCCCCAACTGTTCCTATCAGCCCCAGTATCGAAATTTTTGAAAAGGCATGAAATAGCTATGTCCCTTTAAATAAATGTGGCACATTCAACGAAGAATATGCGTAAAATTGATTTATTTATAGTTTGATTATTGTTAAACTCACTTGGAAAAAGGAAAAAAACTTTTGGAAGTCCAAGATTACTTTGAAAATGATGTTGATATGACCTCATATAAATTTTCTAAAATGAAGAATAGCCATGAATCAAGAAAATTTCATGTTGAACGCTCTCTCCCCACGAACGATTTTTTTAAATTATGTGACACGCAGCGTTTTTGTATCTTTTGTTTTGCTTTTTTCATTCATTTCATTTTTTCTCTCCAATCTTCGTCAATTTTGCTAAAATTGAAATAATCAATGGCTAATAGAATCAACAACCGAACCGGGAATTTATGTCCACGACCTTCACGCATGGATGCGACACCATCTTCAATTGAAGTTGATTCATTCCATACATTCTTCATTGGGAAGAATCATCCACTTGAATATTCAACTAATTATCACAAAGTCCTCAAAGAAGCCTATCATGTTGAAAGCGATGGATGGCATTTGAATCTTATGGATGGTCCACATGATTTGGATGAAAAGCCTCAAAATTTATCCTTTGATACCTTGTTGGAATATTTACGTGATCAACGAGAACTTACACAGAAATCTCTTCCAGAAGTACGTTTTAATTTGTTTAAACTTTAGTTATTGTTATTTTGCATTTTTTCCAGATTGTACGTGGTGCATCAATCGTCTGCCGTCGTGGTGTCTTAAACAAGCTCTTGAATGCTCCATATGATCGTAAATGCTCGTTCCTTTTTGCTGTTAAGAAGTTCCAAGGCGTCTACTTTATTCGAGAACTCAATACACCATCTTCTGGATATCAAAGTGCAAATTGTATGGAAGCTCAACTTTACTTATCGAAGTTTAAGAACCTCGTCATTGAACCAATTTCCGATGAAATCTATTCACCTCCTGAAAATGTTGTAAGCACTTGGGAACAAATGCAACGTATATTTACTTGCACCTTATCCTCAAGTACTCGATCTCTTCTCATCTTCTATGGTTCTGAAATCGATTCGTTGGATCATGGTAAATTTTCTTGTCAAAATTTTTAAATCACATTAAACACTAAATTTTTAGATGATAATGTCGTGGAAATCAAGCTACAAAGAGATATTTTTGGTACTTCAGTGTTCGATGATATCAAATTACGCAAATGGTATTATCAATGTCAACTTGTTGGATGTGATAACATTCTTCTTGGATTGCGTAATAACGAAATCGTCACAAAGGTCGTCCGCACTGAAATCAACAACTTTCAACAACTTGTCGATCAAAAGAATAAATGGAATCCAACATGTAGCTATACTGCTGCTCTCAATATCTTGACCTCGACTATGGAATTTTACGATAGAAATGTTCAAGCAAATGAAGTTTTGATCGTTGATTTACTTCCTGAAAATCCACAAATCAAATATTATGTTGATGACGAAAAGGATCATAATATTTTGCCTGATACCTTTAAAGAAGCATTCGAAGAACCTAAGAAGAATGAAAGCTGCTATCTCATTGCAACAGCTGATGGATGGCTTGATGATGTTATATCTCAAAATAGTTAAAATTTGTATTCTTGTTTATTGTTGTATTATTATTATTTCATGTTGATAAAGTCTTCGTTTTTTTTGCTTGTTTCAAATTTTTTATAATAGTACTTACCTAATGCTTACTTTTTGTTCATGATAATATTGCTCTTTAAATGTTGGATGGATTTTGCATAAGCTTTATCACTAACGAACGTGTGAACCATTTGAGGTTTCCATTATCTTACAAGCAAATTTCGTTGCTAACGAGAAAAACTCGCCATTGTTGTTTAACTCGAACAAGTGTGAACAGAATTTCAGTATATCAAAACATGATAATCGATTAATATCTCGATTTGCTGGGTTCAAATGAGGTGAATTAGAAAACTTGCATGATAACCATCTCGAGATTTTTTACGATTTTCAACCACAACAATACATAATTTGTGTTGCATTAATCAAGAGATATGAAAGTTCCAAAGTTTCAACCAAATCTAAATTCCATACTAATCCACACCACCACTAACTTAAAGATGTGATTGTTGTTTGTATAAATCAGAAGGTTTTGTAAAACCTTTTTAAAGACCTTCACCACGATGGAAGATTGAAGCATGTTTTTGCATTGTTTTTTTCTTTTGTATTTGGATGTCGAAGATTTGCTGTTGGGATATCACCATTATTTGTATGATCAAGTTTGTAAACAATAACAAAAGAAGCTTTAGCACCAGTTTTTTTTTTTTGAAGATCAGGTACGGAATCACCTGGTTTGATTTGAACTAAACTTACCAAAGATTATTTTTGTGGACGTTATTAAGAAAGGTAGTGAGTATCATCGGTTAGAGTTTAAAAATTTTTCAAAAACAAAAGTTTTATAAAACAAATGCCATGGAGAAACCCATAATAATTTTCGAGCTGTATGTGTTTTTAATAACTACAATAAAATGAGCATAATAATAAACAATTATTGGAAAAAATAATATGGGGAACAAAAAAATTTTCTTCTTCTAATTATTTTTTTTTCTTCATAAAGGTAAATAATGGCAGGACTTCTAAAATGAAAGGAGTAAATATGTAAAACAATAAAAAGCGGGAAAGAAAAAAAGTGAAAGCAATTTACATATTTTTGGTTCCATAAAAAAAATTTGTTCATTAAATAAACACGTGACTAAATTACAATGTTAAAAAGCCAGAAAATAACCACCATTACCCAACTTTTTTTGATTTTAATGCCAGTCAGAAATTTTTAAAATTAATTATATACATTTTGTGGAGTTTTGCTTCTTACTTTTTTTCTTCTTCGAAATATGCATCGTATTTGTTTGTGAAACCCATCCTTATTTTTGCTACCGTACATATGTGTTTAGATACTTATTTCAAAAATGGAATTTTTTTATGCATTAGAAATGGTGGCACCCGCATTTTTTTGTTTCTTCAATTATTTTTTTCTGCCTAAAGACTGTGTTGTTGTCTTTTATAATTTATAAATATTTCCTTCTTTTTTTGCACAAGGCTTCACGTGTTTGAGAATTTCTAGTATGATTTTTTTTAAATATGTAATTCCCTTGCGCAACTTTAAAAGTGAAAAAAAGAGAGCTAATTTTAGTGTTTGACAATTCTCTTGAGACATAAAATAAAATTACTGCTTTAAACCTATCAATTATCTCTCTTTTTTGTTGATTCTCAAAGGCGGTCTTAAACTTTTTTTTAAATATCAACAAACGACGACAACGAAAAAAGCGTATTTCTTTGTTTCAAAGTTTTAAATTTCTAAGTTTATTTAACAAACACGCATAATTCTTTGTTTCTAAAAGACACCAAAGATTTCAGATTTTGTTTTCATTTTTTAAAAAACAGCGGAGATATGGTAAAGTTTGATTTTGGTACAATCGCTGGTCATTTGGCTATTCTTTTAAATGGTTTTTTAATTTGGTTAATTTTCAAAAAATCTGGTAAACAACTTGCAAGTTATCGAAAAATATTATATCTTGGTGCAATATTTGATTTGATTTTTTCAATTGATATTATTTTTTCTTCTGCTATCGTTGTTATGACAAATGATGGTTTATGGTATTTTATTATTATTGAAGGATGGGCAGCATACATAGGGCATCCAATTGATTTTTTACTTGTCGTTTTTAATGTTTATTTATCTTATTCCACCATGACCGTTGCAACCGTTCAATTCGTTTATAGATTTTTTCTTATTTGTTGGTAAGTAAGCAAATAACAAACACGCTTTGGTTTTTTGTGTAAAAAAACCACAAAAAAAATTTTTTTCTCGAAGATCATTTATCAAATTATTTTTTATTTTGTGATAAAACCTTTTTTTTAGTAACATAACTCTAAGCATTAAAGCTTTTTGTTCCTTTGTAACGTTGGCATTAATTTTTCCGACTTACACTATTTATGTTTGGTATATTTGTTTTTATCCTAAATCGGATGAAATGTCATTTTATGCTCCAATTTTATTTTCCACCGGGAAAATACAACCTCAAGATTTAATTAGCTTTATTGTAAGCTCAAGGGTAAAAGCTTCTTGGAAATTAGTAAGGGAATATGGAAAATGCCTTTTTAGCCTAAAACCAAAATGATTACTGCATTTTCTGCGGGTCTTTCAATTGGCAGCTTTAGCGTCATCGTTCTTTGTTCCATCGCAGTTATTTTTAAACTTTGGAAGCATCGAAAAAATTTTGCAATTGCTGATCAAAAAGTTCAAAATCAAATATCCATTGTTTTATTTTGTGAGGTATGTTTCAAACATTCAAAGACGTTTGCTTATTTGTAAAATAAAACCCAAAATCCCGTAATTTTTAAGGCGATGATCCCTTTGCTAACAATGGTAATTCCAATTCAATTTTTATCATTTTTTAATAGCATTTTTCCATGGTTTCCATCACTTTTTAATTACATCATCGCCTTGTCACCTTTGTTTAATCCAATCGCAAAAATGTTTATTATTTCACCATTTCGAAAAACCATATTTAAACCATTTATGCGAAAGCAAAATTCTCAAATTGTGATTTCTATCAAAACGCCATCATTTGTAGTAGTAGTAAAATAATGTTTGATATTGGTTTGTCAAATAATTTAAAAGTGTAAAATAAAAAAAAATGATAAAGCGTATTCAATCAAAATTCACAACAAAACTTTGCATGAAAAAGAAAAAAAGAAAATGGAAGATTCTGTAAAAATAACAGCAACCTGAAAAGGTTTTACAACAATTTTCGAATCTAGCTATTTATATCTTGTGAATAAATGTGTAATATAACTAACTCTTCTCTCTCTCTCTCTCTATCAGAGCTGTCGGTGCACCGAAATTTCTTCGATTCGATTTTCGGTTCACCGAATCGAATCTCGATTTTTTTCGATTCGATTTTCGAATCGGTGCACCGAAAATCGAAAGTTTCGATTCGATTTTTCGGTGCACCGGATCTAATCGAAAATCGAAGGTTTTTTTTCGATTCGATTCTATTTTTTTAAAATTAAAATAGTTATTTGAAAGGTAAAAGTGTACGCCAAATCGCCTTTATAGTTGTTTTTGGGGTTATTTAAAATCATTTAAACATATTTTGAACCATAAAAAGCGTAAATATTAGTAAAAAATGAAAATCGAATCGAAAATTCGTCGAATCGATTTTCGGTGCACCGAATCGAAATCGAAATTTCTTCGATTCGATTTTCGATTCGGTGGACCGAAAATCGAAGCTTCGATTTTCGATTCATTTCGGTGCACCGAAAATCGAAAAATCGAATCGAAAATCGAAAAATCGACAGCTCTGCTCTCTATGAACATATATTGCAATTCATTAATGCCTAATTCATAACATATTTTAAACACAGATATTTAAACTTTAAAGATTATTAAGCTTAGAAATAAATACTAACACATTTTTTACTTACATTAATGATTAATCTTAAAAACTATCTTGCATAAGTACTTGTAATGGTAATGGTACTTCCACCATTTGAACTTGTAATAAATTTTCCTTTTTTAAATGCACTAATGAATGCCATTTGCATTTGTTTACATATAATTATAAATAAAAATAGCGAGTTTAGAAATGCTAAACTGAATTGATTGAAATAAGATATTGAGAAAGTTTGCTTTGTTTTAAAATGCTATTAGGAAAGCAAACCGAGGCCTTAATTTTTTTTACCATTATTTTCTTGCCGAATACATGATTAGCGCCATTTTTTGAATCGATTTGCTGCTTGACAAATTGCCAAACAAAACTTTCTTACCTAAAATGCTCTGTTTTCATTCTTCATTTTTTATGCGTTCTTTTGAATGTTTGAACCTTTTTTTATGTAGTTTTTATTTCATTAAGCCTTCTTTCTTTTTTAGCCACGCCTCTATCTTCAAACAAATTGATTAATCTTTGAATGTCTGCTTGTAACATGGATGAAGATGATGATGTGGATTCGGATATTTATTATTCATGTGAAGAAGGAACAGCCAATGAAGAAGTATCAAGTGATGAATCATCAAATTATGATTACGGCGAAAATCCAAATGCTTCGTTAGAAACTCATTACAACGATGGCAATGAAGAAGATGATGTGGATATTATTAGCTGTGATTTTGAAATCATAAATTTGGTTCAAGAAAAAAGCAACATCGATGTTGAGAAGCAAAAAGTAGTCAATCCCAAAGAAAACATCAACAATGGAAAGCAGAAAGTGAGCTTTTGTTATTGTTGTACTTTTTATGACAAACATGATTTTCAGGTTTTGAAATATGATGATTTACCAAAAGAAATGGATAAACTTGCGCAAGAAGTATCAGCGAAGATGGGATTTTGTTTAGAAATATGTCAAATTTTGCTTCATTTTTTCTCATGGAATCCGCTTAAGCTTTACGAAAAGTTAGTTTTTCATTTCACTTAGCTACTTACATTGCAAGAGCAAAAGCCATGGTTAAAATCTATTTGTAACTAGCATAAATAAATGGCTAACGCGCTTTACATGTCGCTGTTGGCGATGATCGAGGATGGTCATTTCCAATCAATGTGCTATTATTCTCTTCTTTTTTTCCTAACAATCTAACCTTGCTTTTCCTTTATTTATATGTGTCCATTACTTATTTTTAGGTTCTTCGAATGTGGATCATCAGAAGCTTTCTTCAAATACCTAAAAATTCAAATTCCACTTTCGTCAAATGAAACTCAAAGCTCAACAACAAGCTATGGTGATTGCAACATTTGCTTCGACACCAATGTTCTTGTATCACTCTCCTGTAATCATCGTTTTTGCTTTGGATGCTGGAAGAATCATTTACTTACTCGATTTCGTCAAGAAAGTGATCCATATGCTTTTTGTCCTGATTCTGATTGTCAAATGATTATCCATTCTGAAAATGTCATCAAACTGCTTCAATCTGAAACCGAAAAGAACTTTTATAAATCTTTGATTCTTAAAGACTTTTTTAACACAAATCCTTGCTTGAAATGGTGTCCATCAGCATATTGTAACTATATTATTAAAGTTCAAAATCCTGGCGTTCAACCTGTAACATGTGATTGTGGAACAATATTTTGTTTTGAATGTTCTCAAGAATGGCATGAACCTCTTCCATGTTTCATCCTTCGTCAATGGTTAGCTCGATCAGATAAAGATGTAAAATCGTTTAAATGGGTTAGCGAAAATACAAGATCATGTCCTAAATGTGGAGTAAGTTTTTATCCATTCACTTTTTATTTCTCTTACTTCGTTTCGTTTTCAGTCACCAATACAAAAAACAGGTGGATGTAATTCAATGCGATGTGAAAACAAAGGATGCCGATATTCATTTTGTTGGGCATGCATGTCTCAACATACTTCATTCTTCAGTGGATGCAATCGATACAATGATGATAATGTTAATCGACTAACCTACAAACGATTCTCACATTTCTCCAGTCGTTATGAAAATCATAAACTTAGTTTAAAAGCTGAATCAAGGGTATGTGGAATTTTTGGATTATTTTGATGCATTATAAAGTTTATTCGTTTGTTTTTAGTTAAAAGAAAAGATTCAAGAAATGCAACAAAATTCATCACTTCCATGGATGGAAACAACTTTTCTCAATGATGCTGTCAATACTTTGAATAAATGCCGTCGTGTTCTCATGTTTACATATCCACTTGCTTTTTATCTTCCATCAAATAATTCAACAAATATCTTTGAATATAATCAAAATGATCTTGAAAATGCTACAGAAGAATTATCAAATTTGCTTGAAAATGAATTGGATTTAGAAGAAGATAATTATTTTGGTTTGAAGCAAAAGGTATGTAATGTGATTATTTTTGTTTACAAGTGTTAATTTACGAGAGTCGTGTTTTCATGAGTTTTGATGCTCTTTTTGTTACAAATTTTATCAAAGCCTAAACTAATTCTTACATTATTCAACAATACTAATCACTTTCTTGCTTTTTCAGATTCAAGACAAATGTTTTTATGTTGAAAAGCAATGTCAAATCTTGTTAACTCGTTGCTCAGAAGGAATTGAACACGATGAATGGAAACTAATTCGAGAATAATTATTAAATCTTTTAATGTGAAACAATGGCTGGTAGCTTTATAGGATTTTGTTTAGTCTCTGTATAATTTATTTTGTGTTGTTTATTCTTTTAATAAAATTTTGATATCAGCTTTTTGTTTGAAAGACAAATTTCAAAGAAGTCTTAACAAAAATTGTATGAAACTCATCAGTCATTTTTGAATACCCATGATAACAAGCATTATTTTAAATTAGTAGCTTTATGTGTTGCAATTGTTTCCTTTTTCCAATAACAGAAGCAGAAAGAGTTGCGTAAATTCGTTATGGTGGAAGATAAAGCTTTGACTCATGTTTTTTTCTTGATTTTTCTGTTGAAGAATGAATAATATAGCAAACACTAAATCCTCAAAGTTTTGAGTAAATAGCTTAAAGCTTGATGATTTGCTTACTAAAAAATAAACTTGCAAACAATTATCTAATTTAATTGGAATCTTAATAACGTAAAACTTGCAATGAAATTTACCAACAAACAAACTTCCATAATTCTCCAACTTTTTCATGTTTCACCAAATCTTGACACGAAAAAAATATTCAATGTCTCTCGCTTTTTTCCATTGAAAGCTTTCAAAGCATTGACGACATTCATCCTCCATTTTTTTATTGCCATAAATTTTTCAAATTTGATTGAAGCAAATAGTTTTACTTTTGGTATATTTTTTTACATATTCGATTCCCTTCTCAACCAGATTAATGCCCCCGCTCCCATAATTTGATTTTTTATCCGTGTCTTTCTTCATTTTCAACGCGATTTTCATTTGTCATCATTTTTATTCATCTCCGTTTATTTTTTCATTCTTACTTCATTCTTGTTTTTTAGCAACTTTCACGATGTCAGCTGCATTGAAGGCCATTGGTATTACCGTAAGTTGCTTTATTACTATGTAAACATGATATTTACTTTATTGATTTTAGGATATTCCACCGTTAAAACGTCCACCACCTGCTGGTAATGAAAGCAAACTACTTCAACTGAATACTGCTGATTTATCTGATGGCGATGATTATCTTAGATTCAAGAAATTGGAGAAACAAATGGAACACTTGGATGTCATGGAAGAATATATCAAACTTGAAACCCGAAATCTTGAAAAGGAATTGCTTCATGCTCAAGAAGAAGTCAAACGCATTCAATCTGTTCCACTTGTTATTGGACAATTCTTAGAGCCTATTGATCAAGAACATGCTATTGTTGGTTCAACAACTGGTAAACTTTTTTCAATGTCATTTAAAAATTTTAATAACTTGTTTTTTAGGTTCAAACTACTTTGTTCGTGTACTTTCCATCCTCGATCGTGAACTTCTCAAAGCTGGTTGCAGTGTTGCTCTTCACAAATATAGTAATGCTGTCGTTGATATTCTTCCACCAGAAGCTGATTCAACAATTCAAATGCTTCGTCCTGATGAAAAACCAGAAGTCAGTTATGCTGATATCGGTGGTTTGGATATTCAAAAACAAGAAGTGCGTGAAGCTGTCGAACTTCCTTTAACTCATGGTGAACTTTATCAACAGGTTTGAAGCTTTTCTTCCCTTTATTTTCTAATAACCATTTTCGTTTTAGATTGGTATTGATCCTCCACGTGGTGTTCTTATGTTCGGTCCTCCTGGTTGTGGTAAAACTATGCTTGCTAAAGCTGTCGCTGCTCATACAACTGCGTCATTCATCCGTGTCGTTGGTAGTGAATTTGTACAAAAGTATCTTGGTGAAGGTCCACGTATGGTTCGTGATGTATTCCGCCTTGCAAAAGAAAATTCTCCATCAATCATTTTTATTGATGAAATTGATGCTATTGCAACCAAACGTTTTGATGCTCAAACAGGTGCTGATCGTGAAGTTCAACGTATCTTGTTAGAATTGTTGAATCAAATGGATGGTTTTGATCAATCAACTAATGTTAAGGTATGTCATTTTTTTGTAGGCTCCTTTAGTTAAAACTTCTTATATTTCAGGTCATCATGGCAACGAATCGACACGATACTCTTGATCCTGCTTTACTTCGACCTGGTCGACTTGACAGAAAAATCGAATTCCCAGTACCTGATCGTCGTCAAAAGCGTCTTGTATTCTCAACGATCACGAGCAAGATGAATCTCAGCGATGAAGTGGATCTTGAAGACTTCGTTGCACGTCCTGATAAAATTTCATGTGCTGATATCAATTCAATTTGTCAAGAAGCTGGTATGCGTGCTGTTCGAGAAAATCGTTATGTTGTTCTTACAAAAGATTTCGATACTGCATACAAGAACGTCGTCAAGAAGGATGTCAATGAATTTGATTTCTACAAGTAAACCTTTAATTGTAATATTTTCTCTATGTTTCTTTTGTAAGATTCTTATTATTATGAGTCTAAATTATTCTGATCCTGTGCAAATGTGTATCGTAAAAATAAAGTTATTTTGATAAAATTCTTTTGTGTGTTTTTTATGCTAATTTTATTTTCATTTTGTTTTTGAATGAAACAAGTTTTGTTTTTGTTTTCATTATCGTTTTTGAGAAACAAGGAAATGGTGATGGTTGCGGTAAACTTGAATGCAAAAATGGTCTTGTTGTTTGTTTTTGCACTTTTAATGCTTGGAGCTTGTGCTAAAGAAAGAATCAATAACGGTAAGCTTTTGTTTGGGACTTGATGCAAAGTGAATTTGATTTTTACTTCATTGCAAATGGTGACTTCTGATTGGGAAACAAGGCGATGGAAAACAAAGCTATCATTATGGCACTTTTATTGTTATCATAAAGGGTGAAGATGTTAATGCTTATGCAGAGTTTCTTCATCCTCTTATTCCATGTTTCACTTTTTTTCTTTAATTTACTTTCATTTTTAGGTGGATTACACTCATTATCAAACATTAACAAAGCTAACAACAATCCCAATGCTCCTGGTAAGTTAGTTTTGCATCATTCTTTTCCTTTGTTTGTTTTATTTCATTGAGTAACTTTAATTTTTTTCAGTAAATGATAATGTTTTGTCATCAACAACATCTAATGCTGCTCCAGATCTTTCAACATCTTTACCTGAAATTACAAATACCGATGTAACAACAACATTCGATGATTTTAATATTTCTTCTTCTGAATTTAAAAATTCTTCCACCGCAGCTAAGATCGAAAAAGATAGTGAGTGCTTTTTTCTTCTTCCACTAATGTTTATGAATCATTAATAAATTCCCATTTTTTTAGAATTTTCATGGGTTGGATTTGTACTTCTTACATTCTCTGGTATTAGCCTTTCAATTCATTTCATCATTCTTATGCTTCTTCTTACAAACAAAATTTGTGTTGGAAAATTCCGAAAGCGCATGATTCATTCTCCTTCTCCTGTTGGTTCATAGAAGAATTTTAATAATTTTATCTAATTGAATGAATTTGGTAATCTGATTTTTTGTAATAAATGATGTATGATTGATTTGTATGGTTATTTTTTTTTTGCTGTAGAGAATCAAGGAAAAGCTTCTTTGTTATTGCATCTTTTTTTCCATTTTGCTACAGTTGCAATTATTTGATGAAAGCGATTTTGCTTCTTCGCCTCAGCGTGAAGCTAAAAGTTACGATAGATTTCTAATACGGCTTCCAAATGGAATCAAAAGCAAGAAGAAGCTTATCAATGACTGAACATAAAAGTGCTTTTTGCTTCTTATCGATTTTTAGGAGGCAATGAAAAATGAAAGAAAACAAACACACTTTTTTTACAATCGACGACAAAAAATATTGTTTTTCATTGGTTTGATTGAAGATTTTGGAGTCGTCGTGAAATTTATGGCTTTGATATATTTTGGGTAAGAGCTCACATGCATTATTAGAGATTACTGACAGGATTCGTTTTTTAAAATAATTATGGGTAAGAAAATTTACTTGAATTTTGTTTAACACGTTGGCTTTTTCCAATGCACAGAAAACGGCGAAAGCCGCGGCCGCGGTATCGCATTTGATAAAAGTGTTTGACTATCTCATTCTCTCCATTTCATTTACCGATTCATGTGATTAATGTAAGCTTCAATTTTTAGTTAGACTAAAAAAATTTGTCGTATATTTACTAATTATTGTTGCTGGCATTTTTCTAATTTTTTACGAAATTACTCGTTTCCGTGAATCTTCACAAAATAATTTATTAAAAATTTATTCACCATTTAATTACACAAATTTTAATCCAAAGTGGCCTGAACATTGGCAATTAATATTAAAGCATTCAGAAAAGCTCAAATTAATTTTATTGGATTCAACTGCATTGAAATGCATGTTTTATAAATTTAAGGATCAACGAAAAGCTTGCAATGAACTTTTTACTAATAATGTTTTGAGATTTGGAACAACGATTCAAAATATTGATGATCTTATGAAGGTTGTCAATGAAGTGAAGGTATGTATAAAATTTGTTTGAATTATTTAGTAAAAAAGGCGCAAGCAAAAAAAAACGAAAATGCGCATCTTTGTCGTTGTCTCTGCCCTTCAATGTGTTTACTCTTTGTTTTTCACTTACTTCTAGGATAAGTTTTTTTATGGCTGTGTTTTATTTCCAAGAAGGTTGAGCCAACTGTAAGAACTTCCCATTAAATTGGTTGAGTTTTAGGATTCAAATAACTTTTTTCAACTTCAGCCAACAAATTCTTTATCAAACACCAAATCTAACACTCTGATTTTAAAATACACTTCTAAATTAAATTTTATAAAATTTATTACCATCACGTGCATTACTAATCCACCACATAATGGCGGCGGCAAGAATTATCATATTTTGAACGGAGATAAAATAAATTTTCCAACTATAGCAATTCGACGCTTTTCAACTTCGATTTATGTTTTACCAAATTTACAAAACGCAAAAATTTTGATTCCCAATAATATTGAGAGGCATGTGACTTATTTTGAAGATGGTAAATTTTTTGAATGCAATCGAACTCTTGCTTCAAGAATACCAGCGAATACAAGCTATGTTATTCCAAAAGAAGCTGTAAAATTACTTGCAAATTTAGTGGATAAACTTATTATCACTGGACAAATTCCTTTTCTTGGTTTTGGAACTTTACTTGGTAAGCTTCTTTAATGTATGTATGTATATGGAGAGTGAAAAAATATTTTCATGAGTCACTTTAATTTTTTATGGATTGAAATTTTTAAGGTTGGTATCGAGATTGTGGATTAATTCCTTATACACGTGATGTGGATTTTTATATTTTTGCCAATCAATATATCGAAGGTTTTGAAGATGCATTTTTTAATGATCCTCAAACTCCATTAGTTCGAACCATTGGAAAGCAAGCTTATGGGCTTCAATTGACTTATAAATTAAATCATAATATTCCTGAATATATTAAACCTTTAATAGATTTCTTTTATCTTTATGAAAATAATTTTACATCTCAATGGAGTTCAACTTTAATTTCATTGGATACTCTTGAACGATCCAAGTGAGTTTATGCCCTGGGCAATCAAGATCGAGGCTAGCAGAGCCCAGCTATTTACAAGTTTTATAACTTTGTTTTCAGATATGTAATCCCAAAAGTCAAAGAATTATGCACGGGTGATATAAATGGATATTTATTTTTTGTTCCATGTAATTTTTTGGATATTTTAAAAGCCAATTATGGTCCTAATTGGGATACACCCGATCCAGATCCAAATTATTTTGATGGACAAAAACAAGTTTTTAAGGATGATTTTTGGAATGCCACAATTAAAGAAATTATTATTCGATATTAATAAATCAATAAACATTTTTTTTCCATTTCCAGGGAGAATTCTTAAAAGCAAATCTTAAGGCTTCTTCTTTCAATGGGTATTTTTGAGGACAAAGTGTTGCTATTGTTTTTAATTAGTTTATTTTATATCTGAATAATATTCAACCATGTAAACAGCCAAAAAAATAATAAATAAAGCAACAAAAAAAGGAAAAACACGAAGCGTTGAACAAAGAAAATAATACATTGTTTTTGAGCACCATATTTTTTTTATAATAAAATAATAATCATAATTACATACTTACAACAACGATGGAGAAAAAAAAGAGAGACAAGAAGATCGTTTAATTCAAACAAAAATGTCAGAGGTTTTTACAGAAAAAAATGAAGAAAACAAAGTACGGTAAAAGCCAACCCGGTGGATAAAGAAATGCAAAAAAAGACTATTTTTAAAAATGTGAAGAAAAAAATCATTGCAAATTAGAAGGATGGAAAGAAAGAAAAAGATAGCTAAAAAGGCTGCAAAAAGTTGAACAATCAGGAATCGATCATTGCCGAGCATTTTTTTGATTTTGGTTAAACAAAAAAAAAGTAAGCAATATTAAAATACTTTTAGAACATCTCCCACTTTTTATTAAACTTTTTTTTCAACTTTTTGCATAAAACTTTTCAAAAATAACTAAATTCTTAAATTTAATTAATGATCCACTGTTGGAACTCTCGATCTTCCTCGATGACATTGACGATCCCAACAATCTCGAAATGATTGAAATGTTTTACCATTAAATATCCAAATAGCGCATGCAAAACCAATAATAAAAAATTGTAAATGTTTAGCAAAATATAAAAGTGGATAAGGTTCAGATGAAATTCCAACTAAAATTTGAGTGGAAATTAATCCACTGCCTCCTCCACTTCCGCCCAAACTCGATGAGGGTGAAGAAGATGTTGCAGTTGAAAGAAGAGGACATTGTTCCCGAGATTGAGTAAAACCAAATGATGCTCGTTTAGCATGTAAACATCTAGTGGAATACCATGAAGTTAACCAATCTTCAAGATGAATGGTTTGATAAAATAATGAAAAAATTGAGAGTGATGATGCAACAGTGAAAAATAAGACAAACATAGTCATTCGAGTCATAAGACGGAAAAGATTTTCTGAAGCTTTTTCGGTTGATGAACCATATTTTGGTTGACATTTAATATATGAACGAATTCGAATGCATGATACTAAACCAATTAGGAAAAGGATAAAACCGATGGCTGAAAAAAAGGAGGATATTATTTAGAAAATGAAAAAATAATGCAATGTGAAAGTAAGAATTTCGTTGCAAAATTTCAGCCACTTTTTTTCAAGAAACACTGATGCTTGAAAAGTTGGCTCATAAACTAACAAGAAAAAGATCCACTAACCTAGTGCAATAGCTTGTGGAATAACAACAAAATTAAATAATATTTGAGGTTGGAGATTTCCAATGGAACAAATGGATGAAAACATATCACCATCAACTCCATTTAAAACTAATACAGCAATCACCAAAACCAAAGATAATCCCCATGCAAGAATATGAAAATATGATGAAAATACAAATCCAACTGGAGCTTCACCCCATTTTAATGTGGTAACTAAAAACCAACTAAATGTTAATGCAAGCCACCAAATATACATGGCAGTTGAAAAGTAATAATGAGTTACGGCTATCAAAGTACATCCAAAGTTTTCCATTCCCTGAAAAAATATAAGAGATATTTAGAAATTGTTTCTGTAAAATTTTGAAAAGAGAAAAACTACAAAAGTTCTTCGGTGATCGAAAGGTTGACTTTCTCAATAAATAATTTTCTTGCTTTTTTTGTTTTGTTGTTGTAAATTGGCATACCTGTGTAACAACAGCAACTTTAGCAACGGAACTTCCAGCGCATGAATAACCTCCTTCATAAATCATTCCATAAACATATACGCCCGAAACAACAAAAGTGCAAAAAGATAAATAAAGAATAGAACGTTCAGGAAATTCAAATCGTTTTAAATCCACCAAAAATGTTAGCAACGTTAACCCAGAAGTAATACAAGATAAAACTGCGCCAAGGCCAGTCCAAAATCGAAGTAAATTTCGAATTTTTTCATCAAAAAATACTGGCACATCATTATCATCCCCACATGGAAGAGAGCATTGTTCAATGGTTCGATTTGCAATTAGAAGGGAATAACGAGATTTGGAAAGAATTTTCATTGTATGTGGACATTCAAGTTCGGGTAAAGAATTTTTAGATGAAAGTTTTCCACCATTTTTTCTTTTTCCATTCGATGAAGCTCCAGATGAACCAAATCCACCCGATGTGGAAGTTCGATTTTCGCCTACACACATTCCAGATTCAGGAAATTTATTACAATTAAACATTTCAGGCCATTTAAAACCAAATTTAAGCATCAATGATTCGCAACCATTTTTCGCTGATAAACATAAATGTCGACAAGGTGGTAAAGCGTAATCCATTTGAGTACAAACTGGCGCATAAATAGTACAAAGAAAAAATTTAACATCAGCCGAACATTTAACATTCACTAACATTTCAAATTGTTTTAAATCCATTTCAGCTTCACCTTGAGTTTGATGTTTTAATGAATTAGGATAAAATGTCATATTATATGGAATATCTGAACACATTTTCATTGTTATCTTTTCACATTTTTCATTTGGTTTAAGCTGAAAAAATGAAACTTGGTTTTTTTAATTACAAAGTGCAAAGATGGTAAAATGGAAGATTTTTAGGCTTTTTTTCTTCAAGTTTATCAAACATATGCATTTTTTGCGTTTAGTTTATAGCATAATTTTAGAGATTTTATTTTTCAAGTTTTGGTTGCAAGATTCGGGTGTCGCTAAATAAGAAATCTAAAGCTCTAACGTTTGAGCACCTTAAAATTACTGTAACTTCTAAATTCTTTGCTTTCATTAATTTATTTAAGAATTCTATTTTGCATATTTTTGTTTTTATTCTTTCCATTTTTATTGCCTTTCTGAACCAATGTTGTTACACTAAAGTGATTCACAGCTCTTTTTTTTAAGTATCTCTCCGCATTTTTGTCTTCATTTTTCTTATTCTCATTTTTTTGTTTTGTTGCATCAAGAATTTTTTTACTTATCAAAAAATGAAGGATGAGAACACTAAAAAGGTCCTTCATCAAAATTATTGCTTTTCTTATTCAATCGATTCCTATTATTTAATGTTTTTTATAGTTTTTTTCTTCTTTCGGTTCGCTAACAATAAATACAGATTGAATGAAAGCAATGGTTTCTCTTATCTAAGATGTTTTTGAAAAATTAATCGAAAAAGTCATAAATTTTATTTTAACGCAAGGAAGCCGGAATTAAAAAAAGTGAATCCTGTCAACGGTGAAGAGAAAATAAAAAAGAGTAAAGAATTCCTTTTTTGAAGTTAGAAGATTTTTTTGTGAATTAGCAAAACGAAAATATTCTGCCAAAATTTTATAATTTTTTGGACTTCCCTGATTATGCTCAAGCATCGGGTGTTTTTAATTCATATTTCTTTATGCTTAATTATTTTTACAAAGCCAATGCCTAATTTAAATGCTTTAAAAAATAATTTCGAAATGCAAAAAGAAAAAATTGTGTTATTGTCAGTTCCATTTCTTTCTCTTATTTTACTTTCTCCATTCCATTTTTAGAATGGCGGTCAAAAAAAATTTAACCAACCAAAAAAGGAAGCAAACAAAAAAATGAATGAATGACAAAGACATTTGCATCTTTCTTCAAAATATTTTTTTTTCGGCTTTCACATTTATATTTTTTGAGAAGAAGACAGCTTTCCACTCAAATTCAATAACAAAAAAAAATTGGCATTTTGAAACAACGCCGATAAAAGAGAAAAAAGAAAAAAAACCAAAATTGAATATGCGCGAAGCAAATTAACAACAAAAAAAAGAAGCGCAAACCACATTTTATTTTATTCCACCCAACTATTCCGAAAAAAAAAGAGAGAAAGAAAGGTCATTTGCAACAATTTTTTTGGATGGATCTCTTTCTTCGTTTTTCATCCTTCTGAAGAAAAAAAAAGTAATTTTTCAACAAAGTAAATTTATATACTGTCATTTTATAGAGATAGAGTTCATTTATTGTGTCGTGTGCCACTGAAAAAAGATTTATCGTCATGTTGTTTTTTTCTTCATTTTTTTGGCGGTAACAAAAGAAAAAAAGAAAGATTGAAAGAAAAAAAGGAAACGTTGTTGCGCGAATGCAATTTTTTGGTTTGTTTTTGGATTTGGATGAAAAATGTTGCAATTTTTTTAGCCAAGGATACTAAAAGTTCAGTAGCCTAAATTCCTTGTTGAGATAAACAAGAAAGAAAAAAATCTTAGGCGAATTATAAGGATTTATAAGGAAAACAAACAAAAGTTCAAAAAAATTGTTGTATGACAAAAAAAGTTTGTTAAAAGCTTAAAAGAATAAATTAAAAATAAAGCATTTGCGGCGACTCTATTTTTAGTCACTAAAAAGATAAAGCCGCTTCTTAATCCTATCGACTGCTATTGATCTTAAATGCGGCAATGATTGCTTGCTTGCTTAATCAAGATAATATCAAAAGAATAAAAAAAGCTTATAAAAAGCGCTTCAAATTGATAGAAAAAATTTAGAGATGAAAACATAAAACAAAAATAGTTTTTCTGATTTTAAAATATTGCTTATCACGTGCACGTGAAAGCTTTAAAAAAACTTTGATGTTTACAGTGTCTTTGTTAAGCCAAAATAAAATCGATAAATAATCAGTTTATGAGAGACTAGGCTGTTTTTGTAACAACAAAAATAAATAATTGAAAATTATGCCATGAAAAAAGATCGAAAAGTAAAATTGACAGGGATCATCGACTCGAAAAAATTTGATAGCTGCTCTCAATAAAAAAAGATAGAATTGCTAAATTTTAAAAGTAATTAAAGTTTCAATCAAGCTTTCTCAATTATTAACGAATCTTGAAGACGTGAGAGTATCGGACTTGGGTACTTCTCGCTTAAACTATCATCTATCAAACTAACTTTCTTAAACTAAATATCCTAATAAAATTTTATCCCAACAAAATAAACAAAACAAAAAATAATGGTGGTAATAAATCTTCCAACCAAGAAAACTATATACATAAGAGATCATGTCTCAAAAATTGTACTTACCTGATAATCTTCACCAATGATAGCTCCATTTGAATTTGAACTAATTGATGCTGATGATGCTACTCCTCCATCAACATTATTTCCAAATGCTTCAACGATATCACTGATAAAATAAATATAATAAAAAAGAGTTAAAAATAAATAATATTTAAAAGTTTTTTTAAGACCAATCATTATAAATTATTTTTATTGCATTTCGCACAAGCCATTAACGAGCCAATAAAACACCCCTCCTCTCTCTTTGCGTTTGTGTTTCTTTATTTCTTTCAAATATGTCTTTCTGCTTGCCTGCCTTCGTTCTTTCCTTTTTCGCTTTCCCTTTTTTTGCCTTTTAGTTGTCTGTGATGAACTTGATAGAAAGAGAAAAAGATACAACCACCGCCCCAAAAATAAAAGAAGCAGTATCTCGACGAACAACGGTTAATGGTGAATATGGATGGAAGATGGACAAACACCCGCGCTCCCTGGCGCCGACGATTAACAATGGCACAATAACAACGACGAACGACCCTTCCAAAGAAGTGAACTAACTCCCAAAAGTCTTCAATCAAAAAAATTCAAAAAAGGCGATGTTTGTCCAAACCAAAAAATCGGGCAACGAAGAAAGTAAAAGGAAAAATCATTCACAGACAAACAACTAACAAAAAAATTATTTTTGACTTTGGCATTCTTTTTAATCAACTGTGTGTGCTACTAACCCCACTGCTTGCTCTTTATAGACACATTCAGTCATATATGTGTATATGCTTTTTCAAATGATATGCCAGTTCGTCCTTGATCATCCATCTTTTTTTCTTCTTTCGTTTTTTTTTTTGATATAAACTCTCTTCCAATTTTTCTTCTTTACAGCGAATAAAACGACCCAAGATGACAGTCGTCGTCGTCCAAGAGATGCAAAAAAAGGCCACTTTGATGATGCTTGCTCGATTTTGCTTTCGCTTGCATTTTTTTGGTTAGTTTTTAGGCGGGGTCAATGTTGCCAATATATATAATGTATGTTTTCCTTTTTTTCTGTATATTTTTTTTTCTGGGAAAAAAATTTGTTTTAAACAACACACATACACAAAAATATAAATGTATCGTTTTCAATGTGCCTATATATTTTTTGTTGTTGTTATTGTTTGGGTCGTCCCATTTTGAGAAGATGGATGATGATGGGTGCTACCAATTTTCTTCTTTTGCATGCTTGTTTGTCGCCTCATAAAATTATTATTATTATGATTTGGTATACATACATTTATGAGAAACGACGATAATAAACTGAAAAGCAACGAAGGAGAAAAACGCATTCGAAGAAAAGAGAAGAAGCAATAACAAACAGTAAATGGAAAAGGAAGAGAGATTAAAGTTTGATAAGCGATTCTTTCTTTTTTCGTTTCAATGAATTTAAAAAAATGCTAAAAGTTTTTAATGTGTAATATTTAGGTTTTATTGTTGATGGCATTGTAATAATGAAAATAGCGTTTATGATTAATTGATTGATTGTTATCGGTATACTGTACATAGATGCTTTTTCCTTCTTTAAACAATGTTAAGGAAAATATTTTTTTGTTATATTCAAAGCACCTGCTTCATAACATACTTTTTGGTTTTAATATTGCTAGTTTAGAAGAGTATATTTTAGAAAGGATAGTTTTTGAAGGCATAAAGCCTTTTACTCCAATTTTCATCAACTATCTTTCTCGAATTAAAACTTTACCGCCGTAAAATTGAAAATAGATTTCATAAAAATTCTTTTTAGTTTTGCGAAAATCCTTTAAGGCTTTTTTCTGTTTACAATTGTCAATCAACATATTATTTCTTTGTCGGTATCGAACTTTCTTTAAAAAAGGCAAAAGCCGCAAAGCTAGTATGAGATTTTTTTTAAACTAGGGTTGTTTACAGTGTTATTAATCCTTGACATGAGAGGCTTTCTTTCTCAACTTTCATCTGCTTTTTTTAAAATAAAATGTTTCAATGCAAAACTCAAAAACAAACAAAAAATAAATAAATAACAAAGCCATCCTCATAACATCATTGTTGTCCTCTCTAAACTTCAGTGTTCATGTTTTATTTCTCAAACCTTCAGGTAACACGTATTATTTGTTTCATCTCTAACTCCATATTTAACTTTACATAAAATTGTTACACACAAACATTTTTTTGTTATATTATTAAATTTTTTCGCGGTATTTTTCCCGAGAGAAATTTAAAAATACAAACAAAAAAAATTCAAAAAAAGCTGTCAGTTTTATAATTTTTGAAAAAAAAAGATACGAATACAACCACCAACAACCGTTCAAAATAGAAAAAGAAAATGCATCGAAGTCAGTCATCAAAAATTCAATCAAAACAACAATGTCAAAATTTTACTTCATCAAAATTTTTTTTTGGGTTTTTTTGATTTTAAAAATAACCATTTTCTATTTTGGTTGACGAATGCTTTCTTGGTTTTTGTTTGTTTTTTAGTGCCAAGAAAAATAAGAAGAATCAATACAAAGGAAGAAAGGGAAAGAGATTGACTTTCTTAGTGGATGTTAACAGAAGAAGAAAAAAAATTTACAATCAATCATTCATTCTCGAAAGAGAGACAAAAAGGAAAGAAAAGAAAGATAGCAAGCAGGACTAAAAACAAAATAAGAAAGAAGACTCGTCAATCAGTCAACATTGCTGCAGTTGCTTTTTTGCGAAGAGAATTCTCTTTTTAGTGATGGTGGACTTCTGTTTTTCAAGAGATAGTATTTTTTTTCACTCGAAAGAAATTGGGAAAAAAATAGTCATCAGTGATTTGAACGTTAACAATCTTTGTGCCAAATTTTGGTATTTTTTGTTTATGACTGGTACCTGCTTCAATGTGAATGAGGTCGATAAAGGTAGTTCAAGGATAAAAGACTTGTGTTGAGTAACCAAAACGGTAACAAATCTGGGAATTCAAAGGCTTAAGAAAAGTTAGAGTCAAATGGATCCACACAAAAGTTTTGAACAAAACATAAACAACAGAGTTACAAACGCAATATGGAATAGTCCAGCCAAAGAAAGAAATCTTACAAGAAAATCGTTCGAAAAGCAAAACCAAAGATATCATAAGCAAACCATTTATTTTAAACAACAGTAACAATTCATAAAAACAAAAAACAAAGAACTGTGTTTAAAATTTTACAAAACAAAACAAAAGTAAATGGAAAGCACAATCGAAATCATGAAAAAATCAAAACGGAAAATGTAAAAACGATAAATTTGTTGAATAATTTATTCTTCATTTGCTCCATCATCAGGAATATATGGCAGGAGATGTCCTTCAACTTTACGGAAATTCAATTTACATTCTCTGGTCCAGTTTTCAAGTTGTGTTACCTAAAAAATGGAATGAATAAGATTTCAAAACTTTAAAAATGTTCAAAAAAACATACCCTGAGTTGGGTTGCTAAAGATGCTAAAAGCGGAATCGAATCAGAGATAGTCCATTCAGCTTCTTCTTTATCCATGAGCTTGACAAATGCACATGTTGGAGCATGTTGACGATGTTCAGTTCTAAAAAACAAGATGAAATGTTGTAAAGAATATAAACAAAATAAAACGTACGATGGGTTTTCCATAGCATGCTCCCATTCAAGGCTTTTACCACAAAATGGACATGTTGTTGAATCCTTGGATAGCCAGATGAAGCCAGCTTTAGCAAGCTATAAAATAAACAGGTTAAAATATGCAGAAAAATGAATGAAAAACTTACGTTTATTGAAGTACATGTTGCGTTCTTGGTATTATCATATGCCCAATTTCTAAATGTTTCAAGTCGAGCACCAGCAAAAAGAAGCTTGAATAAATCACGTTTTCGAATTTCTTCCATAAGAGATAATGATGATTGTTGATCCATGATTGAAACACTTGAGATGACGCGAAAATGGAACAGAAAATGATGAAGAATTGAATAAAGTTGAGAAGCTTTTTTTGAAAAATGAAAAAAAAATGTGAAACTGAAATAAGCTTCTTTTTTGAAAAATCATCTCTCCGCCAATTGCAAAAATTCTCAAAACGAAAATTTCAGCATTGTCACGGAGCAAAAAGAAACGAAAAAACATGGCTGACTTTTTTTTTGCTACAAAAAAAGAAAGCAGCGACGAATATAATAAAAAAATAAGTAAGCCTTTGCTATTGCTTGCTGCTATTTTTTTTACACTTCATTGATTTTATATTTGTTAATAGAATTTTTGTGTTTACATATTCATAATTTTTTCCTTTCATTCATTAAATCAATGGCATCCAAGAATCGAAATCGTTTAAATTTATCCATTCCACCCGTGGTTGCTGAAGAAGGCAAAGGTGATGATGATGAGACAACTGAAAAAGTTGATGATGAAGCACCTCCTGCACTATCGGATGATCAAACAAAAGCTTTAAAAGCGTTTTTAGTTCAAAAAGAACAGGTAATAATTTTGCTTTTTTTTCTCTTCTGGATAGCTATAATGAAGCTCTTTTTTTAGTTATTTGAACGTGGTGAACTTTGCGAAGATGAACTTGAAAGAGTTTGTGAACTTGGTCATGGTAATGGTGGAGTGGTCCACAAAATGCGTCATAAGAAATCTGGACTTGTAATGGCAAGAAAGTTGGTGCACTTGGAAGTAAAGCCTTCAGTACGAAATCAAATTTTGAAAGAGCTTGAAATTCTTCACAAATGCAATAGTCCGTACATTGTTGGTATGTTTGCTTTTCGTATCCTTCTTCATTTCTCTTTAATGATTCTTATTGTTTTAGGGTTTTATGGTGCTTTCCATGATAACAATGAAATTTCAATTTGTATGGAATTTATGGATGGACTTTCATTAGATATTGTGCTCCAAACTGTTGGAAGAATTGAAGAACCAATTGTTGGTCGGTTAACTGTGGCCGTGGTTAAAGGATTAGCATACTTGAAGCAGCTGGGAATGTTACATCGAGGTTCATTTTCGCTTTCTATTCTTCTTTTAATCCACTTTTTTTTAGATGTCAAGCCTTCAAATGTTCTCGTAAATAGTAAAGGTGAAGTCAAACTTTGTGATTTTGGTGTTTCTGGTAAACTCATCGATTCAATGGCAAATAGCTTTGTTGGAACACGATCTTACATGGCACCTGAACGTCTTCGTGGTGATGGATACACAATTCAATCCGATCTTTGGTCATTTGGTTTATCTCTTGTTGAATTATCTATTGGAAGGTATCCTATTCCACCACCAAGCAGAAAGGAATATTCAAATCTGTTTAAAATTCCTGTGGATCAAATTGTTCTTGAAAATAATGATGAATCTGGTAGTGGTGATGGAAACCCTAAAAATCTGGCCATTTTTGAATTATTGGATTATATCGTTAACAGAGTAAGTTTTTGCTTTGTAGTTTGAAAACGATTTTTAACTTCGCAGCTTTCAGACCCCACCATTACTTCCAAAGAAAATTTTCACTGAGGAATTCTGTAACTTCGTCGATAAATGTCTTCGCAAAAATGTTGCTGAACGTGCTGATTTGGCTGTACTAATGAAGGAACCTTTTTATGTCAAATACGAAGCTTTAACAGATACCAGTGATTTTGGTAAATGGGTTCAAGGTGTCATTGATATGTAAGTTTCTATTTCTAAATTCTTTCCACATTAACTTACCGAATACGTTTTAGGCGTGCACGAAATAAAAGTGGTCAACCAATGTGAAAATGTCTTTATGCTTTTTTGTTTTTACCTTGTTATATTTTTTTCAAATTATTTCGATTGCAATTTTATGTTTTGATACAAAAATAATAATAATAATTTCTTTTTTCAAATGTGTGTAAATTTTACTTTTAAACTTTTTTTTGGATCTCAATAGTTTTTACGATTCGCCATTGAACTTGAGGTGAAAGTGTATACCCGAGTTTGATTTTTTAAATGAGGCCACTGTTAAGCCTCTTATATTTGTTTAACTTCATATCGCTTTTGTACTTTTTATAAAGTAAATAAAATTCTTTATTACCTTTGAAAGCATACTTGCAGCAGCTTATAAATTTTTATAAACAAACATGAAAGATTGCAAAAATTATTGTTTTATGCGATGTGTTAACTTTTTTTTGTTGCAAATTGAAAAGTTTAGTTTTTATTGATCAAAAAATGCAATAAACTGATACACAAGCAAAGAATAATACATATTATTATCAAGCATTCAAAGTCACATTTGTAATTTTTTCTGGTGAAACCAATACCAAAACTAATAAACTCATACGGCAATAAAATCGTTTAGTTTTTTGGAAGCATTTTTCTAACATTTTTGGTTGCGTCATTTTGACTTTTTCTTATGGTGTTTTTTACCTTTTTGGTTATGATGGGATTTTTCTGAAAAAAAGCTTTGATTTAATTAATGAAACTCAAAGAAGCATCCTCGAATCGAAAGGCTTTAAGAATTTACCTTGTTTTTTAGGAGTTGATGCTGTTGGCGACGAGGTTGTTGGAGTAGCTGTAGGATAATATTCTTCTAAATTTTCGTCTTCTTCCTCGGAATTAGATGAACGTGAAAAATAAACGATTGCAATTAAAAATATTACAGCAAAAATGGGAACGAATAAGTGAATGCCTGAAAAAAAAATGAAAAGAGGGTATAAAATTTGTTGTTCAAAAAAATGATTAATGATGGAACATTGAACAACAACCTATGTATGTGTGTATTACTAAATATTGATTTGACCTCAGACGACAAGTTATTGCTAAACTCAAATATTGTTTGGATGATGGACTATTCTAATGCGCTATCGAATACTACTTGCTTGTTAAAGAAAAAGTTGATTGCGCATAATAAAACGTTTGCCATAAACGTTGCTAATCATGCAACATGTTTCGTAGTTTTGAACTCAGATATTTTATTATTATTATATATTTTTTCATAATTTATAACAACAGCAATGCTACATATCCTTAATCATCGTAATAAAATCCTCGAATAAAAACAAATTTTATAAAAAGAGTAGTCTAACTAAACTTTCAACGATGTACTCCAACCAAAAAATTTAAGAGAAAAAAATCATGTAAGCAGCATTTACAAAAGCAGTTAAAATAAAATTTTATTAAAAAGCTTTCTAATCATCTTACCTTCAACAAATGCATAAACCACATCCATTTCCTTCCTATTTATCAATAACTTCTATTAACCATTTATTTGGGTGAAAAATAATTCCAAGAATCCTTCTTTCTAACACATTTTTACCTTATAAACAATTTTTCTTTTTAAATTTCCGATATTTTATGTAGTTTCAAACAAACTAAAAAAAGTGAAGGAAAAAATCTTTCTTTTTTTTCTGGACATTCGTTTTTGCCACTTTTCTTTCTTTTGCTTTCGTTTTTCGTGTTACTTACATCAGCAGGCAAGCAAGCAAGCATGCAAGTAAGCTACTCAATGGCAATAGTAAGCAAGCTAACATGGGGCGAGAGGAGAGAGCAGTACAAAGAAAGCACACACATTTATTCGGCGTTGTTGTTGTTCTCCTCGGTTGCTTGATTGCAGCTTTAAAATTTCCGGAGGCTAGACAAGAAGAAAAAAGGCTAGCAAAAAAATGAAATTGGTTTTCAGTGTTCCTTTTTTTTTATCGCTAATGTATCAACCTAAACAATCCAAAGAAAGGAATCTTAAAACAAAGTTAGTTAATCCAAAAAAAGTATCAATAAGAAGGAAACAAATGGAATTTGCTATCTGTGAAATTAAATATTTTTTGGATATCATGGAAATGTTTGTGAGCAGATTGGATTTTACTAAAGCACAAAAAGAAGAAAGAATAAGAAAAAATGCGTTCTCAAAGAATATTAAAACATTTTCATTTTCGAATATTAGTGGAGTGTGGAAAAGAAAGGTCAAAAAAGTAAGCTAAACTCCATCAATGAGAGAAAAAACGCGTTTCACTTTAAAGAAGAAAAAAAACCAGCTTCATTTTAGGTCTATGTTTTCTAACATATTATTCCTTTCTTCAATCAATCCTCCTTCCTTTCTTATTGTATTTTTTAATGTAACACATTAGCCTTTTAACAATAACAATAAAACGAAAAATAAACCATGACAAGCAAGAAAAAAGTAAGAAAGATTTTTTTTTCTTGTGTTTGCAAACTTGCTGCCTATTTATATTTTACACGCGCTCGCGGAACTGTCAAACAACCAACAACAAACCAACTAACTTACGAATGAGAATTACGACGACGACGACGACAACAGCAAAATTTAGTTATTTTTCCCATTCATTTTTTTTTTCTCGTCTTACCTGTTTTTCTTTTTTTCTTTCTCGTGGCTGCTGCTTGCAATTTTGTTTCTCACTAAAAACTTGTCATTCTGGACCCAAGCAGTTTGATCTGATCATTCATTAATTTTTTTGTTTCACTTTTTTTTGTTGAATGTTGGATTTAGAATTTTTTGTTAGTTAGTTTATATAACTTTTTTTCTCTCCACGTGATTCCATCGTTATTCCTTTTTAAATCATTAAAAAATATTTTCATTTTTCAGGGTTAATTGATTCACGAAGGGTTGAAGAAGCAAAGAAATGCGCGATGCTGGCATCGCAAAATCTTTTGCATCCCTTTTTTCTCTTCTTATATTCTTACCTTCCATTATTTATGCAATAAATTGGGATGAAGATATAATAGCAAGTTCATTGGAATCACAAAATGAAAAATTGGATGCTTTATCACATTATTTTGGTTCACAAATACAAAATGAAACTTTATTTCGTTCTAAAGAAGCCATGGAAAAGATTGTTGGAGAATTTGAAGATGTGCCAAAAGAAAGGTTAGTTTATTCATCAAATTTATGTATTACTAAATGTTTGAATTTTAGGCTGAAAAATCACAATTACGATGAAATGACTTCATGGTTAAGAAAATTTGCTGATGATTATAAGTCGATAACTCATTTGTATTCAATAGGAAAGTCAATTCAAGGTCGAGAATTATGGGTTTTAATAATCTCTGATAATCCTGAAGAACATGAACTTCTTGAACCTGAATTCAAATATGTTGGTAATATGCATGGTAATGAAGTAGTGGGACGTGAAACTTTGCTGTATTTGATCGAAATATTGTGTAAGAACTATGGTAAAAATACTTACATTTCATCGATGGTAAACTCAACTCGAATTCATATTATGCCTTCGATGAATCCCGATGGATATGAAATGGATCAACAAGGAGATCGCGTTGGTTATTCTGGAAGAGCTAATGCAGCTAATGTCGATTTGAACAGAAATTTTCCAGCAAGATATCCATCACATAAAGAAGAATCTGGAGGATTTACTCTTCAACCTGAAACTATTGCTGTAATGAAATGGCTACTTTCTTATCCTTTTGTACTTTCTGCAAATCTTCATGGTGGCTCTTTAGTTGCTAATTATCCTTATGATGATTCAGATACTGGCAAAGATGGAATTTACACTCCTTCAGCAGATGATAAACTTTTTGTTGAATTATCCTATCAATATGCTAGAGCTCATAAGAATATGTGGAAAACTGGTAGGCGTTGTGGTTTGGCGGCAATGGGAGATTCGTTTTATCATGGAATTACAAATGGAGCAGGATGGTATCATTTAGCTGGTGGAATGCAAGATTGGCAATATCTTCACTCAAATTCAATGGAAATTACGATTGAAATGGGTTGTTTCAAATTTCCTTTTGATTCTATGTTTGAAACTCTTTGGAATGAGCATAAGTATTCCTTACTTTCATATATGGAAATGGTTCATCGTGGAATTAAAGGCATTGTAAAAGATTCACAAGGCAATCCACTTGGTAACGCTACGGTAAGAGTTGTTGAAGGAACATCGGGTAAGAATATTACAACAACATCAAATGGAGAATATTGGAGAATTTTAAGTCCTGGAAAGTATAAGGTTTGTGTGAATTTTCTTTTAAATTCCTTATTTATCATTAACTTTTTAGCTTGAAGTTATCCACGCTGAACATCTTCCTTATCAATTCGATGTTGAAGTTGATGTTGGTCCAGCTCGAGTTATCAACATTACCATGACTGACATTCCTTGCAATTCTGAAGATACTCAACAAATGATTGTTCGTGGAAAAGGTTCAATTCGTTTAGCTCTTCTTGCTCTTGATGATGATTCAAGTGATTTACTAAGAAAGCTTTCAAATTCAACGTGTCCACCATCTGATCCACTTATCAATGTATTATTAAAGCATGGAAAGCTTATCATATTTCCATCTTATAATGAAGTTGATCACCTTCCACTTTTAAAATCCATGTCTCCTGATGCTATTGTTCTATTTTCAACTGGTGCACCTCATTCAATCGTTTATAACAAAGGTGAATTTACTCCAAAACTTTTCAATTCAACTGCTTTTAATGAAAGTGTTAAACGGTTAGTTTGGATTTTTAGTTTATGTAAAATTCATATTGTTTTTGTTATTGTGTTTAGAGCATTTGTGGCTTCTGGTGGTACAAATTCTAGCTGTTCATCCAAACTAGATAATAATGAAATATCCTTGATGGTTGATAACATGAATATTAATGATCGATTTCAACTTGGTATTGCAATTGGATGTGAACCTAAGAATGATTCTCAACGTGCTGAAGCTGCAATCACTGGAATTGTTGAGGTTCTGTCAATTGCTCTTTAGATTCTATAATTAATACCACAACTCTTTTTAATGGAATTTTCTGCTTTTACTGTTTAATAATTGTTGCTTTCTCTCATTTCTGTGCCTTATGTTGTCCATTCCTTCCTATGTTTTAGATTCCTTTAAAAAAGTAATTATGTAATATTAGATTTTATTTTCACTACTATTTTATGTTTTTTTGCTTTTTATTTTGCACAATAATATTCTTTTCACAAATATGCTTTATAAATGCACAAACTTTTCCTAATTCTTTTGGTGATGGTCGTTTGGGTTAAAAACAAAAAAAGGTGGTGGATGAAGCGAAGCGGTGGTTAGGTGATTTCGGATTAACTAATATTTTGAAAGGTTTGGGTGCTTTTGGAAATCTGGTTTTTCTTTAAGCGGAATGCATTTGCTTTGTTTTTCTTACAAAAAGTTCATGGGAAGGAGGACGGAGAAAATTTTATGTTGCGGTTGTGCTGTAGTTACTTCAAAATGAATTTCTCAACATTCATGCATGAAACGTGTGGTTATAAATTTTGCTTTGGGATTTATAAGATAGGAAAATTTGTGGCTAACAAGCTATATAACTAAAAAAACCAATACAAAATCCAAGGATCTAAACAAATTCTTTATTGATGACATACTCACCCACATTTCCCTCATTCAAACTCTTTCTTATTCTTTACACACCTATTATTTTTTCGCCTAATTTTAAATTAACCAAAAAGCTTTATTTTTAACGTTTCTTCTAACTTTAGATACTCCTCAATGTTGTTAAAAAGGATGTGGTTCAAGAATTCAGCGTGATTCCATCTGCAAATCCTACAGATCATTTTACATCCGATCAAATTATGATGTCAACTAGCATTGGACTTGATCGACTTGCATCTTCATCCGCTTGCAAGCTTCGAGAATTTGATGTTGGACAAATGAAAGTTTATCAAATAGGTGCACAAAAAGGCCCACGAACTTTAGTGATGGCAATCGAAGCTGTAAGTTTTTGGAATAATTGGATTGCAAAAAAAAAAAATGGAAGTTGTAGTTTTAAAGTTACCTATTTTTGGGTTTTTTACATTAGCTTTTTTGTCGATTAAAATTTTGCAAAAAGAGATTACTAATTTCCTATTTCCATACATAAATTCCTTTTTTTTACAGAAAACTGAAGCATTCGTTTATCAACTTGGTACAACTATATGCGATGAATCCGCGCATGAATCAGATGAAGAAACATCACAAATATCTAAAATTCTTTCATCCTCCACTGTTTATTTAATTCCTGAAATTCCTCATAGTCAAATTAATTGTCATGATTATGGATCGATTTCACCATTCGTTCCATTATTAACCCAAATATTTAAAGCTATCCCAGAAATTGATTTTGTTATTTTAATTGCTTCTGGAGGTTTAAAAGTTCGATTTATTGATACATCATTAAAAGTCTCCAAAAATTCTACGATGCAAAATAATAATAATAATGGTTTTTCAAATATGGGTATGGTAGATAATGATGAACTTGGAATGGCTGCAATTACCGCAGCTTTATTAAGTGGGAAAAAGCCATTAATCATGCAAATAGCTGAATTATATGTTTCTAAACATAAACAAATGAAACAGGTAAGCAAGTTAAAGGAAAAGTTATAAAATAAAATTTTGATATTAAAAAGTCTTTGACTTTCAAACTTCGAAGTAGCCTATTTTTTTACTAAAATTTTTTTCATTTCGTTGACATCAAACTAATTTTTTTTGTTTCTTCAGAATTCATTGGATGTTTGTTCAAATGATCATAATCCCAAACCTGTTACGGGTGCATTTCAATGGTCACCACATTCTTGGCCTTGGAAAGCTCCGGATGCATTATTAATTCAAACCGCATGTTGTTATGAACAGCGAGGAGTGGGGCATTTATTTGAAGAAAATCGGAAATCCATGTTATCCACTCTTGAAAAACGATTACAAGGAATTTCGGGTGAAATTATGTCATCACAAGGAATTAAAATTTCTAATGCTAATATTTCTATCTCTTCTGTATCTGGAGGGAGGAGAGGTTTAACAATTCAAACAGGGCCATCAGGATTTTTTCATCAATCATTAGAAGAACCGGGAAAATATTCGCTCACCATTGAAGCATTAGGATTTAATTCACAAACAATGGAAATTACTGTGGTTGAAAGGGAATCAGCATGGCAAGAATTTGTTTTACATACTCCTTATTCCCTTACTGGTGGACGATTTGTAATTGCGATGATTACAGCATTGATATTACTTTGCATAGTATTTTATTTTCTTTATACTTCATTTCAATCATGGAAATGGGAAACTAAACATGGTGGATTTGAACGTGTTCCCTTAAATGATATTGATTTTGGTGAAGAATCTGATGATGATATTTTAGATTTACGAACTATAAAGCCATAATAAAATATAATTATATTTTTTAAAGCTTTTTTTTTGTTGTTTAAAATGATAAAGTTTAAATTAAAGCAATTTTTAGACATGTTGAAATTTCTAACGTTTTCTTTTATTTGTATTTATTTCTATCAAGACTTTCCTTTTTAATTGTTAAACTAAAAAGTCTGAAATGGCGTTCATTTTCTCTTCTCAAATCCTTTTACCCTTTGCTTCTTTTTTTATAACCATTTTTCAATGAAATGCTTTCATTCCGAAAACTATATATAGCTAAAAAATAATTCGTTTATTGATATTCTAAATTTCTATGATTTTTTATTTTTTGTTACATATTATAATTTTGTTGTTGTTTCTCTTTTATTTATTTTTTGTATTTTTTTGGTAATAATTCAGGTTATGGGTTCTTTTTTTTTATATCATTGATGTGATTGGTTGTTTGTTTCCAGAGATTCGATATTATTAATATTCAGAAAGAAATTATATGCATCAGAATTTTTATGAAGGTTTTATTTAAAATAAATTAATATTATTATTTAAAGGCAAAGTATTGATTTAAACAAATGTGTAAAATGCTGGAAGCAATAAAACATATGAGTGTCAAATTATTTTTCAAAAAAAAAAAACAATAAAGGGAAACATTCATCTTTACTTTAGCTAATGCTTGAAATTTAACATCATTGTATGCAATTGCATTGTTTGTAACAAATGTTATTTTTTGTACGAAAACCTGATTTTGATTACCTCTTTTTGAGCATTATAAAGCTATCTTTATTTTCAAATATCATTTTTGTAAATCCAAATTTATCCCTATCGCTTTTTTATTGCTGTATACAAACACAGTTTTATTATTCAAATTAGATTTATCCACCAAAAAAACCAATTCAACCGTTAATTTTTCCATAAACTTAATCTGCAAGTTTGTTTTGTCAAAAAGGCTTTTTTATAAAACTTTTTTTTTTCAACATGGGATGGATATTTTTAAAACCGGCTTTATCTCACACGTCTTCCTTTGACTCATCCATCCATCCACAAAAAAATGTTTTTATCGCTTTTTCAATATCCGTATTGTTTTTGTTGTTTGTTGTCATGGTTGCTTTTCTTCCTCCTCTCCTCATTCTTTTTATGGTCATCCTAGCAAATGCGGGAGGCATGAATGAAGTTTTAAAGTGAAAAGTTTTACGATTCATTCTTTTAAACTCATGAATGGGAATATTTCAATAAGGTTGTTGGATAGTTTAGTTGTTCCTACCAATTTAATTTTGAGAGGAATAAAATGGAAAAAAATGAATTCAAAGTTAGCTTAATTCTCGAAAATTATGGTTTTGGTTGTTTAATTTGGTTTATTCCATTTTCCATTTTATTATTCCATTCTCTTTTTTTTGTTTGTTAAAAATTTCATAGATAAAACATTTGATCAAAAAGAATTCACTCTTTCTTTTTCTTTTGTAAAAAAAACTTGACGTCGATAGACAACATTTAAATGACGGAAATTGGTTTCATTCTTTGACGACAACGACGACAAAATTATTATTATTCACTGTTTCATCTTTTTTTCTTCTTTTTTCTGCGTCTTGTGCGTCTTCTTCTCATCATTTAAATAACGTTTTTCATCTTCTTTTTATTCTTTTTTTTTCTTCACAAAAATGGTGGAAGTTGTTGTGATGGTGAAAGGCGATGATAGTCAATTTAAATATGTTTGTGATCGAAAAATTTAAGAATTAAGGAAAAAAATAGCGGAGGAGGAAGAGGAAGAAGATGTATGGATGGATGGAGATGATGAGAAACAGGATAATTTATTTCAAATTAGGTCATATTCCTTTCACATTTTTTTTAGCAACAGCCAGCGGCGGGTGAAGAAGATTCATTTAAAAAAAAAATACGTGTGGAAAAAAAGGTTATGTTTTTTTTAAATTTGAGTCGTTTTTGGGTGGTGTCGATTTAACAATAAATATACTTATTAGTAAAAACGTTAAAATTGATTTTTCATTTTCATTTTTTTCGTTTTTTGCGTTAAAATAAGTTTATGATTCATAGAATTTTAGAAAACGTTAAATTGCGTTATTCGTGTCTTTGATGGTTTCGATGCGTTTTGTTATTTTACATAACTCTTTTTATACTTCAATTTTTTTTTTGCTTTCGTGAAACCATAGTTGAGAAACGTGTGTCTTTGATTTTATGTCCTGCTTCTTTTTCTTGCTACGCTACTTACTAATGCCTTTCATTTTTCAGGAATCCATCATTTTTCCATTCTCAAACATTAATTTTCAAATGGTATCAACTTTATCTCGTTCAATAACATCTCATTTTCGTCAATTTTCACGTAAAGAATGGATGAATTATTTTATGTCAACACATTTTTGGGGTCCTGTTGTAAATTGGAGTTTACCTATAGCTGCATTAGCTGATTTAAAAAAGAATCCTGGATTAATTTCTGGTAATATGACTTTTGTATTGATTGGATATTCATGCCTTTTTATGAGGTTTGCATGGCTGATAAAACCTCGAAATCTTTTATTGTTTTCTTGCCATCTTACTAATGTAACTGCTCAATCAACTCAACTTCTTCGATGGATGAATTATAATTATCTTCATATTATCAATGATCCATACGCGCCTAAGAAAAATTTGGAGTAACTCTTTGATGTTTGATATTTGTATTAACTGTTTTGGAATTAGCTTTAATGTTCAACTTGCAATGATGGAATCAAACTTATTAATGTTGCTGCTTTAAGTTTTTTTTAAAAATAATATCAAAACTTTTGTATATAAATTTTTGTTTAATCCTTGCTGGTTTCGTTATAGCGTTATTCTGCTCGTCGCTTTTATTATTTTTTCGCATTTCCATGTTAGTATTCATGTATTTCGTGGGAATTTTTGATTATCGTATATACTACCATGACGGAGCATTCCATTGTATGATGATGCTAGTATTGTTGTTCGTCATTTTGTAAAGACGAGGAGAAAAGACGTTAATATTCATTGAGCATTTTATGATTTTGATGGAGGAGGTGATGATGATGGAATTCTTTTCTTATAAAATATACTAATGCCTTATGATGTGATGCTTTTCTTATTTTGATTCTTGCAAGTGCAACAAAAATGCTTAAAATTATCTTAACAACAATGCTTAACATTTTTTTGGAACTAATGCAGTAATTTATTGAGCAGAGTTTAATTACAAATTTTGCTTTCATCAAAATGCCTTATTCCTTCCGCTAATTAAGCTTTTAATCAGCTCGATATCCTTTTCTATTTTTAAAACACTCTTTTTGAAGCTATTTATTTCCAATGCTGTTGTTGTTTTTGTTTTTAATGAGAGACTAGATTTTGACCCACAACTGGTTTATTTAAAAAAAGTGTCCAAGAGAGTAAACAACAGCTCATTGTTTTATTGAAAACAATTGTCCTTTTATTTTATTTTTTCTTCCTTTCTTTTCACTCCAGTCTTTTCTTGTAGGATGAATTTTTTTTCGGACAATGTATCAGAAAAAAGAAAGCTTTATAATACGATTTATGACCTTTCCTATCCGTTTAAGCCATTTCCTTTTCTTCTTTCTTTCTTTGGTTTTGCTTTCTCTTCCGCTAGAAAAGAAATGGATATACATAGCTTATTCCTTTTCCTGCAAAAATAAGGAAGATGAGAGATAGCTAGCTTGCTTTACTTCTTTTTTGTGTGCTTCTTCTCCTATTGCTTTTTTTTTTGACACAATGTTGTTTTGTTGCTTCTCTTGTGATGTGATACAACAACAATTCTTTTCACATGGGGATAATAATAAAAAGTTGGGAGACATTTAATGAATATATAATTGTTTTACTTTTTGTACTTTAGCTAAACGCTTGTTGGGTTGGGTTAAGATGCTACTGCCAATTTTAGTTTGTGCATGTTTTTTCTTTCTTTTTTTGAGCCATTTATATTTGGGAAAGACATGAGTTTCAAAAACTTATTGCCTTTCGATTTCTTTGCTTTTGAATAATTACAGTAGTCTCTCAATAATCTCATCAAACGTGTTAATCTTGTTTTTGTCAAACTTAAACTTCTCGCGTTATTCCTAATTCACTAAACCTTTTAGCGCTTCCAAAAACAGTTTGTTTTGCTTCCTTACTTTGATTATTTTTTCCATTTTTGATGAGATCATTTTTTTTGACAACGACGGAAGAATGAAAAAATGACTTCGAAAAAATAAACTTCTGTTACGCTCGTTTTATTAAATTTTACTCAAACTCGTTTTACTCTTCTCATTTTTTTGTTGGTGTGTTATTTTTTTCCGTGATGATGATCGCCTCTATTTATGTCTCTTTTTTTACCCGTTTTCAAAAGGCTTCCTCCTCTTTTTTATTTCCTCTGTATTTTTTTACTCAAAAAAAAAGAAGAATGAAAGACCATTCTCACAAATTTGTTTTTGATTTTTTTTAATGTTTCTCTTTCATTCAAGGTTTAATTTTTATTTTATAAAATTTCACCGCTTTTTGCTTCACTAAAAAACGTCCATCTTCTGTCTAATTCCTTGCGACCGACCTTTTGCCGATGTTGATGTGTATCGGTAACCTCCAAACGGCCTAATTCAACTTTTTTTTTATGGGAGAGAGGTGGTTGTTGTTGCGCAAAGGTTTTGTTTCTTAGCGCCTTTTTTGTTTTCTCCCGAAAGACCCTTTCCATTTTTTTTTCTCTCTCTCCCGTTTTTCCATTTGCGCAAAAGCTGTACCTGAAAAGTTGATCGGCATTTTTTTCTTTTTAGTTTGATTGAATTTTATTGATTTTTAGTAAATTTCTTGGGTTTTTTTCTCGCGGTATTGGTCGTGATTAGTAGCTTATGGTTTTTATTTTACGTTTCACGTGTCAGAATATTTTTTAATATTACTTTTTTGGAGCATGAATTTGCTGTAATAAACAAGTTTCAATAACTCCTTTTATTATCCATTGAATCTTTCCACTTTTCATTTTCTTTGAATATTGAGGCAGCTATTCTTTATTTTTTATTAAACCTTTTTGGTTCCTTAAAATCTTTTAAACCTGCTTTAAACCCAAAAAAACGCCAAATTACATCGCAATCATCTTTGATTAATCACTTTCAAGTTTTTTTTTTAATATCAATGACGACAATTTATCCAATCTCGACCGCTATTTTTTCGTCTGTTTAGCCCTTTTTAATTTTAGAAAAAAAAGGTGGATTTAGTTAGTCTAACATGTCAGTGCTATTCAGGCAGACTTCCGCATTATTTTTTTTCTTTAAATTTTCTTTACTCGTGTTTGACTTTACTTTAGACGCTATTATTATTATTTTTTGTTGATTTTGTGTTTATTACCCATTGATTGAGAAAGACGGGCTTCATGTAATGAACGACCAAGAAAATCTTCGAGAAAGTTCATCCTAAAAATGTTGCATCGACTTTTCTAACTTTTTACTTTTCGTTGCTCTTCCATTTATTTGTCCATTCATTTGTCTTCGCTTCTTTATTGCTTGTTGCTCACAACCTCGAATAAAGTTTATTTGGTTATTATAAAGGGCTATTATTCCATAGCTCATATTGTTTACTCGTGTTTGTGTATGTACTTATTGACCACAAAAAAATGAAATGTTTATCGTGGACAACACTCATTCACTCGTGAAAATTTTAATGGTTTACTTATTACTTTATTTGGTCGCGGAATTCGTTTTCTATTGTCCCATTTCTTTGTTTGTTTATTTTTATTCTTATTTTCCGTTTTTCAGGCTAACTTACTTACTTGTGGCGATACCGATTAACAATGATTTCATATAAAATTCTTGGATTTGCTTCAATTCTATGCTTATTTGCTTCTATATCACCAATTAATGCTGAACCTGATTCACCAATGACGACAGATGCGAGAAATTTATGGGAAGATATTAAAAATATGAGAGTTACTGAAATTAAGTAAGTTCTTTCTTTGGGACGCCGCTGTTTGTATGAAATGTTATTGTTACCGTATCTTTTGATATACGCTGTTTGCATCTCAAACTTTCTTCTCACAGCTACTTTTTTGTTTGTTTTTTACTAAAACCTTTATTTTTCAGACGTAGTGCTCTTGCATGTCCGCTTCCACTTGTTGGTGTATCATGTGGTGAAGAAACTCCTCTTTATTACTTTGCTTGCTGTGGTGAACTTAATGGATCATGCTGCTTCCGTCTTCAAGATTGGGTTATTGCACTTCTTGGTATTTTAACCATTTTGGTTGTTCTCAGTATTATTATCAATTGTATTCGATGCTTGTGTGGATGTTAAGAACTTCTCTTCAAAAGTATCATGGATTCACTTTTGCTCAACAACCTCTTCTTGCCTTTTCTTCAAAAATACTTCCAACAGCAGAACACATGTTGCCTTTAATCATTTTTAATAACCTTTTTTTGTATTTTGCCATCTTTGTATCATTTCATTTTGTAATTATTTAAAGCCGTCCTTTTTGATAGGCGGGTATTCTTTTGTTATATGTTTAAACTATTTTGTATTATGTTGCCTTTCCAGATTTAAATAAATTTTTATAACCATTGTCGTGTGTTTTATTGATTCTTCATTCATCTTTTTTACGGCGTACGCCCATTTCCCCGAAAAGACACAAGCTCGAAAAAATAATAAGCTCGAAAATGTGTATTACGACATAACCCCGAAAAAACAAAAGCTCGAAAAAAATAACCTCGAAAGTCCCTTATCTCGAAAAAAAATAACCTCGAAAACCCAAAAGCTCGAAAAAAAATAAACTCGAAAGTCCCTTAACTCGAAAAATTAAATGCCCGAACCCGCAAACATTAAGAGACTAAAGGAAAATTTGCATAAAAAATATAATTTCGATTTAACATTGCAAATTATTTTAAGTTTTCCAATTCATTAGGAAAGCCTATGGATCGTTAAATATGAGGCAAGGGACATGCGAGTATGAGAAAATGTATTACTGATAAAGTGTTCCTCGAATGAATATAACCTAATGGACCATTTATGAGTCATGAAATTGATTCAGGAATTAAACCTGTTGATCCAAAGGAATGTTATCTTCAATAAAAATATGGCAGAGAACATGAACGTGGAAGAATAATGGAACGTTTATAAAGTGTTCCAGTAATAACTATAGCCACATTGGGCAAGCCTGAGCCACAAGTGAAGACATAGACTTAGCTCAATCAACCATTCCCAATAGATTATGTGGAAGAAGGTAGGACACTTCGTTATGAAAAATCGTTAAGTTCCATAGTAAGTACCCAAAACATTGAGACACCTACTTTTTTCATAGGTATATGCAAATTTTACTGGTGTAATTTAGGATCTGGTTAATGTTTTACTATTAGGATTGGGAATATGAGAATTGAAAATTTGCATAATTATTAAAAAAAATCTTCTTTCTTGCTATGCTAATAAAAAGTCTTTCTTTTTTACATATGTAAATTAAAATAAAATTATGCAAATTATCCTTTATTTCTCCTCAGTGGCCATCCATCCTTACATACAAGTGAATCTTATAAATAACTTTCAAGTTATTCGCCATAATAAACAAAAATTCTAATTTTTATGCAAATTTTCCATCCTCTCTCTCATTAGCAAAACATTAACGAGATCCTTGATTACATAGTTATGAGAATTTATGAGAAGATTCCATGTAGCAAAAAATGTCTTAAAATTTTTGACATGACTTTCTCCTTTATACTTTACAATAAAGTAAGACGAATGGTAAATTTTATATTCAAATGACCGCATTAACTATTTGTTATACTTTCTCTAACTAATTATGGACTTATGCTTTTCAAAGTCCAACTTGGTTGATCACCAATAAATCACTTGTTATCCATATGGAAAGCCTATGTATGGTCGATAGTGATTCATAGTGAAAGGCTATGGACGGTCGAAACACTCTTTCACCTTTGAAAATCAAAGGGAGACATTCGGTTGTTAAATCTTAATTTTCGAGATTTTGTCTTTTCGGTAACATGAAATTTCGAGCATATGACCTTTTTCTCATTTTCGGTGATCTTGATTTTCGAGCTTATGGCCTTTTTAACAAATTCGGGGATGTGTCTTTTCGATGTTATTTTTTTCGAGCTTATTATTTTTTCGAGCTTATGTTTTTTCGGGGAAATGGGGTGTCGCCCTTTTTTACATTCTCTAACTTTTAAGAATATAACAGTATCTTCCAATTTTGAGTGTGATGAAAACGAAAACAAAGGTGAGGAAAATGGTGGCTAAGTATCATTTTACTCGAGATTTATTTCTATGATCATCGAAGCGGGATTTTTTTCTTTGTGACAAAATTACTTATGTGTTAGATTTCTGTATTTTCAAAGCATTTATAAGCGTTATTACTATCAAAATTTCATCAGATTTTATTAACTCCCATTTTTTATTAATTCTGCAAGCATGTAAAAGCGAAATTAAGCATAAACTAATTAACCAAATTGTTCTTTAATATCACAAAAACAAAATTGAAATTTTTTTACGTTGTTATTATTCTGAAATCTCTGACAGTTGCAAGGCTTCACCCATTTCTGCTGTTTCGGGTAAAAATATAATTGAATTTGTAAAAGTTAATAAAATTTTCTTGAAATTTTTTGAAACAAAAAATAAAATAAAGATTGGAGGATAAAATTGGCATAAATAAAAGAAATATGCAGCAAGATTGAAGATTTTAAATGGAACATTTGCGAATGCTGCAATCAAACTCATGGAATACAATAATGCTAAAGAAGAGGATGAACATAAAGTTTGAAGTATGAGTCGATGTTCTAATGAAGATTAGGAAGATTGTGATTTTGGTGATTTTAAAATTCCAATTAAAACTAGGATTATTGAAATGACACTGAAAATGATGTTAACGATAGCGGTGCCGCGGTTAGTGTCGATGAGAAATGGAAGGCATTGTTGGGTATAAAAATAATGGAATTTGCAGTATGGATTCGTAAAAGAATACCAATCCATTACAAAAGGAAAAATGATGATTATAAAAACTAATATGCCAGTATATAGCTTGTTCCAAATCTGAAAACTTTTCTTTTTGCAAACAAAAAATAGTTTCTGCAACTCAAAAGATAGTAACTAATTTCCAATCATATTTTACAACTAATAATTACTCTTGCTCAAGCGATAATAATAAAAATTTGGCAATGTTTTTCACAAAGCGGTTATTCTCAATAGAAAAATAAAAAGTTTTGCAGTTTTTTTTGCGAGTGTAAATGCTAAATGTCTTTGATTTTTCACTAACATTTCCAATCCATTTCTCACATTTTTATGAGCCATTGGAAATCCCAAAGCTGTACATCGATTAAATCCAAGTATCGCATCCCATAAGCCCAAAATAAGTTGAGCATGCCATTGTGAAGTTAAAACAAATGGCATTAATGGATCTTCAGATTGATATCCATAATTAAATGACCATAAATCCAAGCAAATGAAAATAAAGTGTATCTAAGAAATAACCAAAATTAAGTATAACAAAATATGATGATCGAAAAATGGAATTCGATTTTGTCCATTCGTAAATTATAAAGATAAAAACAGCAATAGTTAAAAGGCTCAAAAATATGTGAAATGCAATAACAAAATATTCTAATATTTCGATTATCGTTGTTTCCATTTTTGAAGAACATATGTAAGAAATTGAAAAGCTTTATGGAAGCAAAATAAAAATTTGTGATAAACTAAATGCGTAGGTGAAGAACCTTGTTATTGGATTAATGGGTTGTGTCAATGTTCGAAGTAAGAAGCATTTTGAAACACTTCAAAAAATAAAAATAAATGTGGCAATAGACATAATTGTTTTATAATAATAAAGTTATGTCTAAGACAATTTTTGCTTTGGAATTATTGCAAAATAATAAAATTTTACTCAATTTGTCATCGAAAAATGTAAGAAGATTAAAGCTAGCTAGCTTTTGCTAAAATTTTTTGCTCAAATCCAAATAAAAAATGATGCATTTTAAACAGGCCTCGTAAAGTTTCCATTTGGTTGATTCGTTGAAGCCAAGACTTTGGTTATCGTATATTATTATTCCACCGATATCGTAAAAGATTTATAATTTATGTGCAAAGTTTGAAGACACAAGCATAGTAGCGTCGAGAGTTTAAAAAATTTGCATATTTCAAGCACTCATTTTTTGAAACCTTCAAAAACGTATAAAAGGAAAACCATGGCAATGAAAAGTCATCAGTCTTAGTCGACGCTTCGTTGACTTACTTCTCGTGCTCTCCTCTCTGTCTCTCATCTTCTAAATCAAAATGGCTTCCGTTCCTCCTGGTGATATTGCTACTCAACCTGGTAATAAGATCGTCTTCAACGCTCCATATGATGATAAGCATACTTATCACATCAAGGTTGGTTTTTTTTAAAAACTTTTTTGGTTATTAATTTCTTTATTTTTTTAGATCGTCAATGCTGGTGGACGTCGTATTGGATGGGCTATCAAGACAACCAACATGAAGCGCCTCGGTGTTGATCCTCCCTGCGGTGTTCTTGATCCTAAAGAAGCTGTTCTTATGGCTGTCTCCTGTGACTCCTTCGACATGGCTGCTGAAGATACGAACAATGATCGCATCACCATTGAATGGACAAACACTCCTGATGGCGCTGCTAAACAATTCCGCCGTGAATGGTTCCAAGGTGATGGAATGGTCCGCCGCAAGAATCTTCCAATCGAATACAATCCCTAATTTATTGTGTTTTGTATTTTGTAATAATAATTAATAATAAATAATATTTAAAAATTTTAACTTGTGTCTTTGAAAATTCTTTTTGGGCTTATTGGGATCAAGGAATCAGCAGTTAGTTTTTAGTATTTACGAAAAATAATAAACAAAATTTTAAATCAGTTTAAATACAATTATCGAAACTTCCAAAGCGGCGGCGGCTAATGCGAGAAATAAATAAAAAGTAAAAATACAAACAAAAACTTTTTCGATTGATTGAAAAATTTTGTGTATCGCGCCGCTTCAATATTAAATTACACATTTTTTTGTTTGATAGTTTTTTTAGAATAAAAATTGGATGAATGAGATAAACATCATTATTCTACGTAAAATTTTAACACCATCCCTTCTTTTTTAAATGCTTACTTTATTTTCCTGCGTGTTTCATTAAATTTGGGATTATAATAATAAGCGCCAAAGATATCGTTTTTTTAGTCCAAAATTCTTTTTAATTTTTCTTATACATACCTTTTCTTCTTCGGTTTTTGACTTGTTTGTTATTTCTAAATGTTGCTTTCTAAATTCGTGATTATTATTATGTTTATAGTTTTTTTATTTTAACAGCGTCAATCGTTTAACAACTCCGTGAATTGGTTAATCGTGAAATTTGCTTTTTTAGAGCTCTCTTTTGATATCATCAATAATGGTTTCAACTCTAAATTATTCTTCAGCTTCTACCGTAAGTTCTTCTTTTATTATGTTCAAAGTAATTGTATCTTTTTTTAGAAAACCATTGAGTATCCTTTCGCAATCAAATGGGAAATCAAAGAAGACAAGTTGGCAGCTTTGAAGGACTCATAAAATGGATATTTGAAAACTAAATTTTTCAATGATTCAAATATTCCTTATGTTCAATACTCTTTAGAAATTTATCCTAATGAAAATAGAGAAGAAAATCGTGGAAAAGTATGGATTTACTTTTTTTTGAATCTTGGAAATGAAAACAAAATCAATGCTGATTAAAAATTTTTCATTGAACCTGCTGATGGTATTTATAGTTTCAACCATGAATTTGATAAATCTGATGGATGTGGACAAAGTTGCTTCACCACTGCCGAAATGTTTGATCCAGAAATGAAGTTTATCAACAATGGAAAATTCATCATCAAATGTTATGGAACCTTGAAAGTTGAAAGAAAATGTAAACCAGCTGTCACTGCAAACAAATGGAAGAAACAAAGTTTTTTGGGAAGATTATGGAAAAGAAGCGACGCCGATTCCACAATTGTTGTTGATAGCAAGGATATTAAAGTAATTTTTAAACTGTCTTTTGATATTATCTACTTGTAATTTTTTTTGGTCCACAAAAGCATCCTTTCTCTCCGTTCTTCTGTTTTCAAAACCATGTTTGCAGCTAAAAAGAAAGAAGTTATCATCACAGATTTTTCCTATAAAACCGTCGACCTTGCTCTTCAACTTATGTATGATCGCAAACTTGCAACTTTGACGATGGAAGAAAAGTTTGATGTTCTTCTCTTTCTTGAAAAATACGATATTCCAGATCTCAAAGTAAGTATTTAGTTATATGGAACATTTTTATAGCTTTGTCATTTTTAGAATTCATTGGAAAGCTTATTGGCTGAATAAATCTCGCTTGATTCCGTCGTTAGACTCGCAAATTATTCTATCGTCATGAATCGTGTCAAATTTCGTGTACGCTGCATGAATTTTATGGTTGCTTGCTTGAGAATGGATCGACGTATTGCTGATTTCGATAATCTCAATGAAACTTTTGCTTTGACGGTTACTAAACATGCTTTCTTTGATATTGTTAAAGCTTGAAGTGTGTTTATTCAGTTGATTTGTTGTTTTACATTTTGTAATTTTCCTTTGTTTTGTTGTGTTTTCCTTTTTTGTATTCTTTTGTTTTGTTATTTCTTAATAAAGGTTTGAGGTTATGAATATTCTGTCTATAGTAAAAAACGCGTGAGTTACGTGTTGATAATTTAACACATTTGGTGAAGCTAGATTTTGCCCATTATTTTTTTTACGGTTATAGACTTTTAGCAGGGATGTTTGATATTGATGCATTCATTAACTATATATACCTTATATGATTGGAAATAAATTCGAAAGTTTCATTTTCATCTTCCATTAACAATAACACCTTTAAAAGCTTTTATCAAGTTACTTTAATCCTTCTGAAAGTTATTTCTTTATTGATATTTTTATATCTTTTCAATTTCTCAAAATCCTTACAAAAAAAGTGAAGAACCCATAATTGTCCAATGAATGGTTCAACATAAATTTAATGATCTAGCCCATAAAAATTTACTGCATTCATAAATCCTTTGGTTTCTTCAACATAATTTTTAATGAACCCTTTATAAGAATAAAGTGCTGATAAAAGAGCTCATGATAACCCAAAATAAAAAATAGATCCAGCTCACTTTCATAGTTATTTGTAATCCATCTTTTTCATTTTTTCTTTCCATAAAATTTATAAACTTTACTCCAAAATTTTGTTTTTTTTTTGCAAAAGAAATTTGCATGAAAATTATTTCAAGCTTCTCATTCCCATGCAAATTAGATATCATTTGAATGATGGCAAAGAAAACAGTATAAAAGCTAACTGATGCAATGGAAAAGCTTCAGTCGAGTTTATTTTTAACTCTTTCGTAACATCGCTGCATCCTCTCATCTTCAATGGCTTCTTACTCTGGTGCTCCTCAACAAGGTATTTTTTTTAAAAACTTTTGTTCTTTTCAAGCTTTCTCTTTTTTAGGTGGTCAATGGCAAGGCCAACCCGGTCAATATCAAGCTGGTCAACTTAATGGTCAACAATATCAACCTGGTCAATATCAAGCTGCTCAACATGGTGGCCAATGGCAAGGTCAACCCGCTGGCGCTTACCAATATCAAGCTGGACAACCTGGTGGTCAATATCAAGCTGGTCAATATCAACCTGGTCAATATGTAGCTGGTGCTCAATATCAAGCTGGACAACCTGGTGGACAATATCAAGCTGGCGCTCAATATGCTCCTGGTCAATATGCTGCTGGAGGTCAATATGCCCCTGGTCAATATCAAGCTGGTGAACAACTAAACCAATATCTTGGTGCTGGTTATGGCCACCGTCGTGAAGCTCCTGCTGATATTCAAGCTCAATATCGTGGCAAGCCTGCTTTCTATGATGCTAATCGTGGTGTTCTCTATGATGGCAAAACAGCTTGGTATTATGCTCCATCTTCATATGGCGCTGCTGGAAGTGCTCCTTATGGCCAACAACAACAATATACTTCTGGAACTCCTTATGGTCAACAATCGAAAGTCGTCACCGCTATTGAAAACACTCCATATGGTACTCGTATCACTATTGGAAATGGCACACAAGGAAATCTTCGTGAACATGCTGCTGGTTACGCTTCTCAATATGCTCTTGAAGGAACTGCTTACTCTCTTTAATTCTTTTTTGTTTTAATTTAAGCTTTTTCTTTTTGATTGATTATAAATGTAAATAAATACTGTAAAATTATAACATTTTATCTATGGAAATACGATATAACATCATTAGAAGCTAAACAACTTAGAAAATTATTGGGATTGATTTATTTCATTAGTAGTTTACCGAGCCTAAATGATATCCTAAAACTCATTGAATAGTAATAGCTTCGTTAGAGCTTCACTAACATGTTCGATAAAACTTTTTGGTTAAAATGCAAAAATTTTTATAGTTAAATTCAATGGATCTTCTTCAAAAACGATGCAAGGTTTTATTATTGCTTCCTTTCGAATGAATCAACTTATTGACTATTTTGATGATGTCGACGAAGCTTTTGATATCTAGGTTCTTATTTTCTTGCTGTCACTAAAACTTGAATTATTTTCTTGTTTACTATGGTTTTTTTTGTATTTCTTTGCTTTGATGTTTTACATAAGTTAGATACAACCTTTTACAACGTTGAAGACGATTTAGAAGCCTTCAAAATTTAATGAACACTTGTATCAAGCGTTGATGCAAGAGATTGGAAAAAAACTTTTGAATAAGAAAAAAAATTGCAGAGGAAAAGTGCTTTATTTTTATCATTTTTTAGGTGTTTTTAAACCCATTTTCAATCATATTTTTCAAAACGGATCCTATGGTGACGATTTGGAACCCTCCAAAAATTAATCTCTTTACACTTTTAGCAAAAAATGCTTTAATAAAGGTAAATAAATTCCAAACAAATAAGTAAGTAAGCTTTAAAAAAATTTTGTTTATCAGAAGTGATAAATCACATCTAAATCTACAAAAATCGATTGGCATTTCTTTAGTGAAAGATAAGTCTCAGATCGAGCTATGTGGCTTTGAAAATTAAAAACACATGTTATTGAGTATGAATCTCGAAATTTCATATCTCTTTATTCGAGGCAGCGAGTTAAAAATGACATACATTTTCATGGTTAAAAAAATAAATAAAAATTAATTGGAAAATAAAAAAAATAGTCGCAATTTAAAAATTTTGATTTCCAGACATTCTGAACACATGTATCAAACTTTGATGCAAGACATCATTGAAACTCGTTTTGAATTAAGGTCTGAATTGGAGATATGAATTTTTTCATCCAAATATTTTTAATTATATATATTAAAATTATTCCCAACGGGATTTTGAATCGCATGCACGGGAAGTACCTCAAATGTGATCCATTTATTTTATTAACACAAGAGCATCAAGCATTGAGATACCTTAATCAAAAGTTTTAATTATGAAACAAATAATTTTTTCCCCTTCAGCCGATCTTATTTATTAATCTTTTTCTTTGTTTTTTTGTCAAAAAATATAAGCAAACAAAAGACATTTCTAAAATGGCTGCAAAATAAGAACACATGTATCAAGCAAGCATTGATGAAGATATTATTGAATCTCGTTTTGAATTACGGAGTTCACTAAGGTATATGGATTTTTTTATCCAGATATTTTTCTGATAATTTTTAATAATTAATGCCAAGAGGATTTTTAATCGCATACCAATTATGACCTTCAACCAAAAATTATTAAAGGAACAGTCTCACTTTGGCTTTTTCGAAATTTGAAATTGCGGCTTTTTGTACAATTCAGATACAAGCAGAATGCAAAAGCCTTTGTTTCAGTACTTAGAAATTTTTTTCGATTTTTTTGTTTTTTCTGTTGATGCGCATATGTAGCTACTCTTATAAGCAGCTTTCGACCTCTCAGCATATTAGAAATAATGAATATAGGTAATATTAATGCTACTAACCTTCATCATGCAGACGAAATCCTCGAAAAACAAAAAATCGAAAAAATTTTCTAAGTACTGAAACAAAGGCTTTCACATTCTGCTTGCATCTGAATTGTACAAAAAGCCGCAATTTCAAATTTCGAAAAAGCCAAAGTGAGACTGTTCCTTTAACACTTGTATCAAGCGTTAATGCAAGGTGTGCCTCAAGCAATGTGGACTGCAATACAAAAATTCAATCGCTGAAGAGCATTGCAGATGGTTGCTTTAGTTTATTTCACGGTTATTCGTTTGAATAAATTAAGGTTTGAAATCAAGGATAATTTAATCCAACCATTTATTTTTTTCATGCACCTTTAACTCAACTTTATGGAGTGCTTTTGAAATTTTCATAGATATTGGTGGTGGAGAAACAAAAATTTCGGTTGCACTTTTTGGTATCATTTTTATAAAAAATAGTGCAACGGTCAAATAAAGCACAAATTAATATAATTATTGGCTTTTTTCTCATGATTCGCAATAGCTGGTTTTACCAACAAAAAAACTTTAAAAAAAGTTAACGTTAAAAAGAGGATAAAGTAAACGAGTGCCGTACATGAATACAAATCCACCAATTAGAAGAAGCTATGTTTTATCCTTAACAACATAAAAATAAAAAATAAACTATGCGAATCGTTAACTCTTCTCCCACATAGACATTACATTTACTACGACTGCAATTAGTTCTCCAAAAATTTAATCTATGACAAAAATTAAGAATCTTTTAATAATCCAGTTATAATAATTTGTTTTGCTTCCAAAGCTAATCAACGACTTTAGCGTGGCTATTATGATTGTTGTTTTAATCAAAAATTTTTTTTACCACAACTTTTTTTTTGCCAAAAAACATCATCATCGTCAAAGGCGATGATGAAAATTCACAGGATTTCAAAAAATTTGCATATTTCAAGCACTCATTTTTTGAAACCTTCAAAAACGTATAAAAGGAAAGCCATGGCAATGAAAAGTCATCAGTCTTAGTCGACGCTTCGTTGACTTACTTCTCGTGCTCTCCTCTCTGTCTCTCATCTTCCAAATCAAAATGGCTTCTGTACCACCTGGTGATATTGCAACTCAACCTGGAACCAAGATCGTATTCAATGCTCCATATGATGATAAGCATACCTATCACATCAAGGTTGGTTATTTTTTCTCTTTCTTTTTTTTACTAAATTTTTCATTTTTCAGATCATCAATACTGGTGGTCATCGCATTGGTTGGGCTATCAAAACCACAAATATGAAGCGTCTTGGCGTCGATCCTCCCTGCGGTGTTCTTGATCCTAAAGAAGCTGTCCTCATGGCTGTCTCCTGTGACTCCTTCAAATTTGGTGAAGAAGATACGAACAATGATCGCATCACCATTGAATGGACAAACACTCCTGATGGCGCTGCTAAACAATTCCGCCGTGAATGGTTCCAAGGTGATGGAATGGTCCGCCGCAAGAATCTTCCAATCGAATACAATCCCTAATTATTTTTGTGTTTGTATTTGTAATAATAATATGTATAATAAATAATATTTAAAAAATTTTGTGTTATGACATTTTTTTACCTGTGGTTTTTTTGAGGATTGAGAACTCATATTCATCTGAGATTTTGATGGTTGAACTACTTTTTGCTCTCATCACATTTATGCGATTCTTTCTTTTATTTCTAAACAAAACTATATTATAATTGTATCATTTCTGAAGACAGTCTTTTTAATTTAAATATGAAATACTAAACTATTTTTCTCCCTTCATTTTTATTCGATGAACAACAACAAACGTTTTACAAAAGCGAAATAAAAAATTTTGTAATCTCAATCATTGAATTATTCTGCATTTGGATTTGATGGCCCATTAGTTGATTGATTATCAAACCATGAAAATACTGCGGCAAATGTTTTTAGAACAGCCACAAAGTAAATTAGATGAAAGAAGAAAAGTAAACTAATGGACATGAATAAAGTTTTCTCTCCAACTTGTTTGATATTTTGATAGCTTTTGCACAAGGATTTTTGAAGGTTATTTAAGCTTGTCATCTTTGAAAACAATCAACGAATATTTAAATCGGTAATAAAGAGATGAATGAATTACGATAGTTAGTATCCTGACTCTAAAAATTGCTTTTGAAATTAATGAAACCATGGATAAACCAACCTATATAAACAGTCGTAAAATGCGTTCAGAACAAGCAAGCTGGATGAAAGAGAACCAAAAAGCGAAGGTAATAATAATCGATTTCGATAGGCTCAAAATGCATGCATATGTATGCTGTTGTTGTTGCAAGAAATTCCAAGAGAGGTCAAAAGGAAAGATCCAATCGATGAAAAGCAAAAAAAAGCGAAAGAAAAAATAAATGCGAAAATAATGAGAAGGTAAAACAAAAAATGGATCTCAATAGCTTTGATGATTAAAAACCTCTGGGTATCAGAATGCTCAGAGATTTTTTATTATCATACTCAAAGTCCTTGGAGAACAGACAGCTTTACAAAGCTCCAAGAAAATATTCCTTTCAAAAAGTTTACATGCATCGAGGCAACTTTGTTACGATCCAATAATTTTTTTTTATTAATTAAACGCATTTTACAATGGAGAAATTTTTATATTTTTTGTAACAATACTAACTTTTCGTTTATTTCTATTAAAAATCAAATTTAATCGATAAAACTCTGCATAATTTTTTCGAAATATTGGTGAAACTATAAATAATAAAAACATTGGAGGATAATATTGTATCATATAAAAGCAATAAGATATAATATTCATTTCATTATTTGGGGCTAAACTTGATAAGAAAACTAATAAATACATAATTATCAAAGAAATGGATGAAATTGACGTTTGTAAAATTAAACGTTTTTCAAATTTGGAATTTATTGTTTGAGTTTTTGGAGATTTAATTATTCCAATGATCATAAAAATTAGGGAAACAATTGCAAGGATTATATTTGCAATGGCTCCATTCGCAAGTCCATGTTTCATCAAAATTTGTAAACATGGAGTTTGTAAAAAATAAATAAAGCTGCAAATTGGTAATGTAAAAGAGAAGATATTAATCAAAAATGGGAAAATCATTAATGAAGTCAGCAATATGGTTACGGTAGTTTTGGTCCAAATCTAAAAAAGAAAACGTTCAAAAATGAAACAAGAAAAAGTAGAGCTTCTAATATTAAAAAATGTACCAGAATTTATTTCTAAATAAAACTAACCTTTTTATGCCATGAAATAAATCCAAGTGCTGTACATCGATTTAATCCAAGTAAAGCATCCCATGGACCTAAATTGCCTTGAATATGCCAAATAATAAAAAATTGTAAATTCATTACAAAATTATCATGGCCATCATATAAAAAATTGGTTGAAAATACACAAATTGAAAACATCACATTCATTAAATAACCAAAATTTAAAATAACAAAATATGCAGTTCGAAAATTTGAATTTGGTTTAGTCCATTCAAAAACAAGAAAAATCATTACAGTAATATTTATGGAAACCAGAATTATGTGAATGCATGTAAATGCATATATGGCTGATGAAATTTTTAAAACTTCCATTTATTTTTTTGTTTTGAATGTGGAGGTTGTAAAACTAACTTTTTTAGAATAAAAAAACTAAGGTGTCAATTTCTTTGTTGCAAAATTAATTTTATGAGGTTAATGTTTGTGGCAACCATAAAAATTGAGTTTTACCCCTTTTTTTTGTGATTGAATTAAAGAAATATAAAATTCAAAGGAATAAGATAATAAAATAACTTTACTTTTACTTTATTATGCAACATTTAGAAATACGAGAAAATAAAAGACATAACACAAAATCAGTTTCGTGATTACAAAAATGAATTAAGATAATTAATGCCCTCGAGGAACTTCCACTCATCTGGAAAATATAGCAACATTCTTTCTTCTTCTTTCTACCCGAAGTTCATCTTGACACATATCAAAATGGCCCAAGTACTTCAAGTGACGTTTAAGGGTTGCTTTGAGATAATTAAAGTGAGAAGTATATTTATTTCGTTTGCTTGCTTATTTCGTAGGATTGGTTATTCATAAAATTCAGTTTATTGATAGTTTCAATTTCTTCGCTTATTATCATTAAACTTATTTTTCTTCGTCATCAAAATGCCTCGTATGTCTGAAAATAGAAAGCGTAGAAAGATGCAATTGCTTTCAGTAAGAATTACTGGTGGAGCTAGAAAGAAACCTGCCCTCGAACAAACATCCGATGATTTACCACCACCACCCATGGCTGTTTTATCTGCTGCTGATCAACAACCATCATCATCAAAAGATGAAGTTAAAGAAGAACGAAGCATTAAGAAGTCTCAATTATCTGAAGCTAGACTTAAGCAATTAGCAGCCGCTCGTGAAGCTTGGGCTAAGAAAAAAGCTATTCTTGATGCTCAAAAATATGCAAAGAAGAAAGTTCTTGAAACCCATATGAAAAATATTCGTGAAATAAAAAGTAAGTTTATCTTTAATAAATTTCTATAAAGTCTAATAATCTTTCTTTTTTTAGAGAACCTTAGAAGTCCCTTAGTTGATGATAACAATCCAGACGAAGGTGGAGAAGTGGAAGCTCATGAGAAATAAGCCCTATTCCATCCAAAAATAATCAATCATCCATTCAATGGGACAGATTCCTTCCTACTTAGAAATCAATTTCATATTTTATTTATCGCCTTTCAAAATCTTGTCTTTGCTCCCTTTTTATCTCTTGCTCTTGCTTACACACTATTGATCAAGTTTGCTCCTCGTCCTATCGTTTTCAATGCATATTCGTTTCTCACCCAATGATTATTAAAAGCTTTGATGGATTTACATTTTTATGCAATTATTTCTTAGCTGCTTTCAACCAAGCCACTTGATTTAATCTGAATGTTTTTCCAATTTTTTTCACTTTATGTATTTATTTATATTTGTTTGCATTTTGGATTTGTGTATTAAAAAGATTTTTCTCTAAACTTTTCTATGATTATATTAAATTTACAACAACAACATTGATCGAGCGTTTCCGCCTTTTTCTCACACAAAACTTAAATTTGTAAAAGTTATTAATAAAATTATCATGAAAAGTTTTTGAAACAAAGAATATAATAAAAATAGGATGATAAAATTCACATGAATAAAAGAAATATGCAGCAAGAGTAAATTTAAGAAATGGAAATTGAGAATTCGCTGCAACAAGATTTAATTATGAAACAGGAACCTCACATTTTTTAAATGATGTAACTTTTAAATAGCGAAAAAGAAAAAAGAGATTTATAAATTTGATTTTGGGTTTACTAAATCAAATGAATGAACGAATAAAGAACTGAAACGTTTCAACCAACCACATTGTGCTGCTATGTGTTTTATTTAGATGTTAGTCTGACAGTTTGGATAACGGGCGAAAGGCCAAAAAAATCGAGAAAAACAAAATTTGAAAATAAAACTTTCATCACTAAAAAATAGAGTAAACGATTTTTATCAGATTTGGAATAAAATTTGAAGAAACCTTCCCTTATTCAAATTACTTTCAGCTTGTAAAGGAAAATATTATATTTATACCAGGTTTTTAACATCATAAATAAATAAATAAAAAACTTATTTTTCACATCGACGACTTTGAACATTTTGAAAAAAATAACAACACCATTATTAAAGTCTTAATTTAAACGGATAAAGAAAATTAAGAAGAGGAAAAAAAATCTCAAAAAACATGATTAAGCGACGACGACGTCCAGAAATAAAAATTGTGGTTTATTAAATAAGAAAATAAAAACAAAAACAAGGGATTTTTCAACAACAAAAAAAATTGTCTTCCATTTTTTGTGCCCATAAAAATTTTCTGATACATATTTGGTTTTATTTAAAAAGTAATTTAATTGAAGGTATATTTTTTCAGCGTCATCATTATCTTTAAATTGCTTCCTGTTTTCACGATAATAATACTTTCGATTTTGCAACAACAAAAAAATAGTTTATTTTTGCATATATTTATTTCTTGCCACCGTGCTTGGCAGTGCTTACATCTTTCATCCTTCCTTCGTAACTTTACAAACTTTTTTCCTCCTTTAAAAAATAAAAACAACCTTTGTCAAATCCATTTTTTTCTTTCACTTTTCTTCCGCTTTTTTAGTCATTTTTGCCCTTCAGCCTCTTTCTCCCTTTTATTTTTTTGCCTATTGTGTCCATTCAAAAAAGAAAAAAAAAATGGTGGTGGACACTTTTCTTTCTTTTCACTTTTTTTAAGGAACATAAAAAAGAGTAACCGTTTTAAAAGACCTTTTCTCCATTTTAAAAATTGGTTGATGCTTGAAAAACAAGCTTGAATATAAATATTTTTTTTATGCGGGATAAAAGCAAGAAACAGAGTTCATGCGCGCGCGAAGAAAAGAGTTTCGGTCAAAAAGGTTGCCGCGGAAACAATTTTTAAATAAAAAAGATTCTTTTTTTTTGTGGGATTTCTCTTTCTGGAATGGCCAACCGCTTGCTTTTAAGCTTCGAAGCTTATCCCCTCATTTATTTTTATTGAAACCATATTTTTTTTTCTTTTTTCTTTTAAATGGCTTCCATCATTCTTATGAAAAATTGAGTAATGAATACTTTCTTATATGTTTTTATGTTTTAAAGTACCTATTTTTATGGGAAAATGAAACACTTTTCAAATTTTAAATTTTTTTCCCTCAAAATTCGTGAAAGAACGGCCGCCGCCGCAGTTAAAGTTTTATAATTAAAAAGTAAATTTAAAATAAAATAAAAAGTAGTACAGCAGCTTTAATTACATATTCTAAATCTTTTACCTTTTCTGCTGCTTCTGCGCTTTTTTATTTGATGGTTTTAGTTTCATTTACATATTTTTAGCAAATTTTGCAAAATAAAAAGGTACATACTAATTTTAAAAACTTATGCTTATGCTTTTGCTTATTCTTCTACTTACTCATTATTTATTCATGCTGCGCTGGAGTTTTAAAATAATTATTTTTTCAAAGTTAAAAATTATTTTTGCCTTTTATGGAAAAATGATTTATTTTGTCGAAGCTGCAAAGCCGATATATCTTTTTTTAAACCTAAAAAAACGAAAACATTTTGACGCTAAAGTGAATTTAAACTTTTTCAGCTTTCTTAATTTGAGACAGAAGCTTGAATTTATGCCACCGCGTTTTCTTGTTTTTTTTTGAGATTCAGTGGAATATTTATTTTCTTCCAAAATTTAAAGAATTTTTTATTTATTTTAGGAATTTTTTTAAAATAAAAAAAACTCACATGCTGTTATTTTATTTTTTGTTGTTGTTGCTTCCTCTTCTCTAACAGCTTCCCGAAAGCATTTATTCATTTTCTTCAAATTAAAAATTTATCACGCAATTATTATTTTTCTTTTTTACTTCTTCTTTGAATAGTTATTGTTTTGATGAAAAAAAAATTAATAACATTTTTCAGCTGATATGGATTCATAAACAAAAACAACATATTTAATATTTAATTTTTTCCTTTTTTACCTCAACTAATTATTATTTTGACAGAGCTTTTGTAAATTTAAGAAGTGAAAATGCCAAAGTGTTTAATGATATCAAAGACATTATTTTTTATTCCTTTAACTGCTATATGCATCATTTTATTTATTTTGCATTCCATTTATTTTATTTATCTTTATTCAGAAAATTCTTTAAAAACTCAAATCACGAGGTAAACTTACTTATGCTTTTTAGACCCACTTTCCAATACAAATGTCTCTAAAATTTTTTTCTTAACCCTCTTTTTAAAAACCATTCTCGATAAGTAATGAAAATATTTTTTTAGGAGCTCTTTAAATCAATTACCAATTCCTGCATTAATTATATGTAATAAAATTCCATATAATCAAGCGGGTTTAAGTTCAGTTAATAGTAATTTAAATCAAGCATATATTTTACAGTAAGTCATTAAAATTATCTAACAATTAATTTGGGAAAATCTTTTTATTTATTTTTAGATATTTGAGACAATGGTTAGATCCATCATTCTCACAAATGGGTGAATTCATTCCTCTTTCATCCGCCCAACAACAGCAAGCTGATCAAGCTTTACAAAGTACATTTGCAATTGGATCTCGAGTACAAAAATTACAACAAATTATGAATCAATGTCAAGATGTCATAAATAGTTGCACATTTTCTGTAAGAATCCATGGAAAAGAAAAATAGTCAGAATTTTTTGTCTTTTAATAAAAAATTTTTTTCTTCTTTATTAGACTTGATGTAAAGAAAATATTTTTTTGTTGAGCACAAAGTTCTGCATTTTTCATTTTTCTCGTTATTTTATTTTTCTAATTGCTTTTTTTAAGACCCAAACAATCAGCTCATATGAATGTTGTCAATATATTCAGCCTTATGTTGGAACTTTAAAAAGCATATGTTGGGTTTTTGATAATGCAAACATGACTCAATCAGATTATGATTTGAGTAAAGGGTTTCAAATTACTTTTCAAGTAAATTTTTTTTTTCGATTTTTTTTTCAAATCAAATTTATTGACTTTTTTTTAGATAACAAGAAATTCATTTTATAATAGCGAAAATTTAACCACTCATCCTGGAATCGATATTTATTTAATGAATAATACTTTAGAACCCACGAGATTGGCTTCGGAGTTATCCATGCCGCCTATTACAATTAAAGATAAAGAAAATGTTAGAGCAAAAATAAGCAAACAGGTAAGTATTTTGTTTTTGCTATTTTTTGAAGAAGCAAAAAGAAAACCTGTTGGATTATTTTTTAAACCCTAAATTCTAATTATGTATTTTACAACACATTTTTATAAATAATAACAAACTAATTTTTTTGCAGTACACCTCCCATTTACGTCAAAGTCGTTGCGGTAGTACGGTTTCAAATGCAGCGGATACCGATCGACAAATGTTGCAATCAACAAACAGCCTAACTTTATGCTTGCTTATGGCTGCAGCTTCCGAATGTGGATGCATCCCTTTAATGGCATCATTTATAACTTTAAATCCTGCGCGTTTTTCGTATGTTCGAAGTTTCATCAATTTGATTTTTAATGAAAACTTTTCAGAACTTTGTCACAACAAATTAATCAAACAACTGCTTGTAGCGTTACAATTTACGATAATTGCGCAAGAAAATATATGGAATATGCTCAACCAAATCGATGGGAAGAGCCTCCAAGACCCACAGCAAATGCTGTATTTATTAATGCTGTAAAAAGTTGTCGAAGGTTTGAATATTTTTATAGCTTTTTTAAACCAAAAAATTTTGTATTTTCGTCAACGAGAAAATTAGTTTCTGGAGTGAAACATTTTTTATAACAATTTTTGTTTTAATTTTTTAAAATTGCATATTTTTTTGAAATCAAGAAAGATTTCAGTCAAAGTTATACTCCATGTCAAACAATCGAATATCCAGCTGAAATTGAGCGGTATCCTCTTCCTCTAGAATATCAAACAAGCACCGTATGTTTGCACACTAAAAAATAAAAAATTTTGGTAAAAAACAATCTGTGTTTTAGGATTATGTATCTCGAATAGCAATAGTTTATGGAAGTTTGGAAGTAACAAATATTGCGGAAGAAAGAGATCCAAACTTTTATCATTTACTTAGTTATATTGGATATAATGCAGCTTTATGGTTTGCAATTGGACATATTATTTGGTGAGGAATTGAGGCAATAGCATTTTTTGAAGCTACTCTAAAATTAATAAAATAAATTTTCTGATTTCTCATTCTTTTTTCTTCCTTTATATTTTATTATTCAAAATTTAACCCCTTTTTTAGGTCAATTATTACTGCACCATGTAATTGGTTTTGTAACAGAAAGCTTAGGCCGCGTAGTTCAAAAGTTATGCCAACCATAAATGGTGGTTATGTAACAACAACAACCGCTTCACCTGTGATGAATCGAAGAAATCATTTACCTCCCATTCAAGAAGATGATAATAATAGTTTGAAACCACCTTCAATAAACACCGAACCAGATGTTGCTCGTCCAATGGATAATGAACTGGCGCCGCCACCTTAATGAAACTTTGTTTTTTACCTTTCAAATTTTTTCTTCATGACTTTCATAATAATTCCCAGTGGAAAGCCTTTATTTTCATAATCAATTTTTTCTTCTCCATATGTTTTTTTTGTGCGTTGCAATTTTTTTGTTTTTGTTTGTCAGCCAAAAAAATAAATAAAATTTTGTCCAAAAAAATGCACAAAGAAAGAGAGAAGGGAAACTGAAGAAAAAAAAAGCATTCGTGTGCTTTTCTTTACTTCCTATAGTAACATTTTTACTGCCATGATAGCTCAGTTGGGAGAGCGTTAGACTGAAGATCTAAATGTCCCCGGTTCGATCCCGGGTCGTGGCAATTCCTTTTTTAATTTTTATTTTAAAATTTTAATACTTATTTACAAACATCGAATTAATTTTTAAAAACTATAATTTTTTTTAATTTTCATATTTCTTTAGAATCTTTTTTATTCAACCACACTTCGCAATCTGGTTCATCAACTTTGGTAGAAGTTTTGGCTTCCACTGCTTTCAAAGAAGAATTTGGTTGAGCCCATGGTTGGATTTTTGCTTAAATTTTAAAAATTAGGATTCACTGTTTAGACAACTTAAAATTACCTGTTCCAAAAAGCAAAAATATTACTCCACCAAAAATATTTACTAAAATAACTAAACCAAACATAATCGACCATTCATTTTGTCGACCCTAAAAATTTTTTGGATTTACTTCAAAAAAAAACATGTGAAAGATAACAAACATGTTTAACAATAAATCCAACAAGAACAGGAGCTAGTACATGACCAAGTGCACCTGCACCTTCCATCATAGATGATACCATTCCAGTGTACATAGGAGCAAAAGAGCAACTTGAAGTGAAATATCCTGGAATGGATGAACCCGCAAAAATTCCATAAAGGGCCAAAACTGCCAAAGCTTCATGTTGTTTTGTGCAATCTATGTATAAAGCTAATAGAATAAATACTGCGGCAACTCCAAATGAAGCTGAAAATTTTTTTTTAAAAATCAAAAATAAAATTTAAAAATATTCCAAAGCAAAAGAATTGTCTCTCAAAAAAAAATTAGGGGAAATTTCCACCATACCTGCAGATTGAAAAATTCGACATGAAGTTGATGGAGATAAAATCTTTTTATATTTTAAATAATCCGCTGTAAAACTAAGAATATATTTGCTCATAAGTTTGAATGAAAAGGCCATAGAAGTAAACATTCCATTCTGAAATCACACTTTTTTATATTCATTTTTTCTTTATCAACAAAAAAATGGTGGAGCTTACACTTTTAAGATCCAAAGCTAAAATATCTCTTGCATAAGATGGAAGGAAATTTTGCATTAACGATGTTGTAAAATAATGTGCAAAGGTTGCAATCATTACTGCTATCGTTGCTGTAGAACATATCATTTTTTGCAATGGTATTGGTTGCTAAAAAAACCAAAAAGCTTTTTATTTATTTTTGCTGCAATTTTCCCAATGATAGAATATTCCAATTTCGAAATCATCGATTGCTTCTTTATTCTTTTTTCCTTTTTTAAATTGTTTACAAACCTTTGCTTCCCCTTCAGGATGAGAATGGGCGACATTTTCATCATTCAAATATGTTTTTTCTTTTATTGATAACATTTTGCAATCTTTTGGATTATTTGTAAAGAATGAAAACCAAACAAGTGACCATGTCAATGAAACCATGCCTGAAAAACGAAAAATAAAAATAGCGCGCATTTACGTTTTAAAATCAAAAAAGTTCTCTTCCAAAAAAATAAATAGAGACGTACTCATAAAATAAAAAATTAAAGACCATCCATTTAAAAAATTTAATGAACAAAAATTCGTTGCAATTAAAACTCCTAATGATGAAGCTAAAGGTGAACCAGAAGTAAAAAATGCTGCTGCAGTACTTCGCTCATTTGGTGGAAACCAAAGTGAAAGAGGTGCCACAAGAGCTGAATAAATTGGATTCTAAAAAATATTATTATTCAACTCTAAGCATTCTAAAAAAAGGGTTAAAAATTTACTTCAAAAATTCCAAATAAAACTCTGGCAATAAAAAAATATGGTAAACCTAAATATGCTGCTGTAGGCATTAAAGCTGTAGTAATTGACATTCCTATTGCAGAAATAAATGCAACCCGTTTTGCGCCAAAATGATTAATCAAAAAACCCGAAAATCCCATAATTGCTAAATTTCCATAAAAACTGGCTGTAAATAATAAAGACTGCTCTTCAGTGGACCAAGTAAATGTGCCCTGAAAAAAGTAAATGGAATCCATAAAATCGTTAATATTTATTATGTCTTATTACATACTGTCACATCACGAAAAAATTTCTATGTTTTTTTACTTTTGCAATGAGATTCCTTGGATAAATATTTAAAAAAAATTGCTGGCTTACTTTATAACCATTTTGAGCTGAATGTGAATGATTTGATGAATGAATTTTATGACATTGAGGTCCATAGCTTAATTCTTCTGGTTCCGGAATAAAATTGGGTTGAGCTTTGGCTTGTTCATGAACAGCTGTGGCATTGATCATGCAAACCATCGCCACTCCAAGATGCGTTCTCATAGATGAAGCACAAAAATTTCCAAGTAAAAGAGCAATTCCTTAAAAATTAAAAAACAAATTTTTTTAAGTTTTTGAAAATATTGTAAAATTTAAATTTTTTGAAATCTCGTGTTTCAAAAAAAGGTCAAAGAAAATCCCCAACAATAAAAAAATGTAAGGGAATTGAAACCAAGGTCAACCATAAAAAGAATTTATTTCCCTTTTTTTAGTTTCATCAGAAGACATCGTTTTAGTTTATTTTTATAAATTTGATGAAAGCTATTTAGACTGTAAAAAGGAATTTGAAACCTTTCAATTTAGCCTCGATCAAATGAAATACTTTTTTCCTACAGAAAAAAATGCCATTGAAGAATGGAAAGCTTTTTTGTTGTTGGGTTTTTTTCTATTCAAAATTTATCAAAAAAAAAAACAATTCATTAATCTTGATTTAAAATTTAAAAAATAACTTACCCAAAATCCATCTCTTCTTAGTTGATAACTGATACCATTTAGATTTTTTATATTTAAAATCTGATGGAACAATTTGGGACATACTCTCTTCTTTCAATAAAATAAAAAATAGTTGTACTTTTTAAGAAATGACCATTTTTTCGATTGCGGAAATATTCTTTTATAAACCCCAAACAAAAAGAACAAAGTCATTAATCAAAAATATTTTATTTTAACCCATTAAAGGACCATGTTCATTTGCTTCCTTTTTTCAAACACGCGTTTGATTATTCGCCGCTTCAGGATCACAAAATTCGTGTGAAGGCGGGAAAATTTTCCTTCTTCAAATTTTTTAGAATTTTTTGGATTTTCTGAAGATAAGCATATGTATTTACTCTTCGAAGTAGCTTACGACCACTCAACATATTGATAGTAATGAATATGGGTATTATTAATGCTACTAACCTTCTTCATGTAGGCGAAATCTTCAGAAAATCCAAAAAATTCTAAAAAATTTGAAGAAGGAAATTCTCCCGCCTTCACACGAATTTTGTGATACTGAAGCGGCGAATAATCAAACGCGTGTTTGAAAAAAGGAAGCAAATGAACATGGTCCTTTAATTCATATATATTTTTTTATGTCTATGAAAAATAAAAAGAAAACATTGAAAGTCAAATGAAGATGGAAAGAAAGAAAGAAAAAAAATGGGTTTCTTTCGAATATAAATTTTTTTACGTCAAAAAATAAAAAAGTTTGTATCACAACAATATTCCGTAGGCGCGTGAAACAAAAAAAAGATAGTATAAAAGTCATTTTTGTAGATACATAGATATATTTCCGGTTTATAAATTGGAAATAAAATTTTTAGGCGTATATATGTTTTAAATATAAAATAAATATTATAACAGAAATCAAACAAAATGGAGTGCATGACTTTTCTTTTTCGTCAATTTTGTCATAAAAAATGAAATCAAAGGTTATTATTATTTTTATAAATATATTAGTTTTTTAATCAAAAAGGAGAAAAATGTTTGAAACAGCTGATAATTATTAATACATGCCAAAAAACAAACAAAAATTTGTTTATTGAGTCGGCCCTAATTGTTAAGTTAATAACTAGATGGATCCTTGCTACTTCTAAATCAACAATTTTAGTGTTCACATCCTTCATTTTTGATTAGTAAAAAAATCCTGATGCAACAGAGCAATGAGAAATGAAAACAAAAAAAGCGGAGAGATACTTTGAAGAGAAAACAATAGGTGCGAATCACATTAGTGTAACAACATTGGTTCAGAAAGGCAATAAAAATAAATAAAAAATGCAAATTAGAATCCTTGAATAAATTAACGAAGCAAAAAATTTAGAAGTTAAAGCAATTTTAAGGTACTCAAACGTTAGAGCTTTAGATTTCTTATTTAGCGACACCTGAATCTTGGCACGGGAAACTTGAAAAATATAATCTCTAAAATTATTCGAAAACAAAACTCACAAAAAAGCATTTGTTTGATAAACTTTCTTGAGGAAAAAAGCATAAAAACTTTCCATATTGCCACCTTTTGCACTTTTGTTGTTTCTGGTGTATATGTTTATGGAATGATTTATGAAGGTGGTTATTCATGCGCTGGAAGTTCCGTTGCTAAAGGTGCTGTTGTTACCCAGGTATGAAAATTTACAACAAATCAAAAAAAGCAAGAAAATTATTTATGAGGGTCGTCAAACTTTCGATCACCGAAGAACTTTTTTAGTTTTTCACTCTCTCCAAAGTTTACCAGAAATTATTTATAAATCACTTATTTTTTAGGGAATGGAAAACTTTGGATGTACTTTGATAGCCGTAACCCATTATTACTTTTCAACGGCCATGTATATTTGGTGGCTTGCATTAACATTTAGTTGGTTTTTATTAACCACATTAAAATGGGGTGAAGCTCCAGTTGGATTTGTATTATCATCATATTTTTATATTCATGCAATAGTAAAATAATAAGTTCGTTGCAACACGGTCCTTTATTGCTTTTTTTTAAATAAAATCTGATAGGATTCATTTTTCATTATTTTCCCGACTAGCTTCTTCTTGCATTCGATTTAATTTGGAAGCGTTATTAAAAATCTATCATAAATTTTAGCTTCATACTGAGGTGAAGAAGCAAAATCGCTTTCATCAAATGCTTGGAAACTGTAGCAAAATGGAAAAGAGATGCAAAAACAAATGAGCTTTTCCTTGAGTCTCTACAGCAAAAGAAAAAACAAAACAAATCAATCATGAATCATTTATTACAAAAAATCAAATTACCAAATTCATTTAATTAGATAAAATAATTAAAATTCTTTTATGAACCAACAGGAAAAGGAGAATGAATCATGCGCTTTCGGAATTTACCAACACAAATTTTGTTTGTAAGAAGAAGCATAAGAATGATGAAATGAATTTAAAGGCTAATACCAGAGAATGTAAGAAGCCCAAATCCAACCCATGAAAATTCTAAAAAAAATGAGAATTTATTAATGATTCATAAACATTAGTGGAAGAAGAAAAAAGCACTCACTATCTTTTTCGATCTTCTGCTGGCGATCCTTCTGCAATCAAAGCATCGATGTCAATGTCATCGAAGTTCACTTCAGTTGATTTCTTTTTTGGATTTCCAGCTTGAGGTTTGATAACCTAAAATTTATTCATTTTAAGTAAATAAAATTTGGAAAAAACTTACTTGAAAAGAGATTGCTAAATCAGTATCAACAAACATAATAGCTCCACTGTTATTATACTGTCCACAGTAATTAGGCGCAGAAAAGAGTGTAACAAGTTTACGATCAGCAAAAAATTCATAACCATCTAAGACCACTTGATGAGCTCGTACAATCATATCTAATCCAAGAGTCTTGCATGCAGTATTTACAGCTTTGACATTAAAATGCGAACTTATTCCACGTGCAGATGGGCCAAAATCTGCATCAGCTTCACCATTAGGCATAAGAGGATCAGGATCTGACCTAAAAATAACCAAACTTTATAATTATAAAAGTAAGGAAACCAGCAAAAGCAAACCAAAGTAAGTCGACATGAATTCCGGCACATTCAGGATCAATAGGTCTTTCAAGATGTTTTAATTGGTCAAGCGAAACTAAATCAGGAGATAGTCCACCATGCATACATAAAATTTTGTTGCTTATTAACGCTGTCATTGGTAACCAGTTGAAGACATCCTAAAAAAGCACAAGCATAAAGTACATTTAAATGAATGAAACAAGAAAAAGCTTACTTGAAATCGATACCATACTAACGTTCCTTTGAAATCACCTTCATGCAAACCGTAAGTTTCATCAATAGGAATATTTTGAAAGCGATCAGAGCATTCATGATGGAATCCATAAACACGATTGATTGTTGAGCATTCATGATTTCCTCGAAGCATATAAATATTGAAAGGATATTTTATTCGAAGTAATAATAATAGGCAGATAGTTTCAAGCGAATTTGGTCCACGATCAACATAATCACCAAGGAAAAGATATCTCTAAAAAGGTCCAAATCATTAGTAAAAAATCTAAAAAATGAAGCAACTTACAGTAGTTTGAGGAGATCCACAAAGTTCAAGTATTCGTAATAAGTCAGTAAATTGTCCATGAAGATCGCCAACGATATTGATTTTAGGTGATGGTTCTAACATTGATGGTAATTTTCTCAAATTATCACTAAAAAATATTCAATAATAATAAATCTTTGAATGAACAACGATAAAAGAAAACTCACATTGCTAACAAGCATATTTGTTCAATGAGCGCAGGATCGGTTAAAAAATCTTTGACTTTACCATCTTCACCAACACATGTCATCAGCTTTTCTATGAGATCATCGACGTTCAGCTTTTGACATTTTGAAAGATCATCTAAAAATGGAATATTATTAAAATCAACAAAAAATAGCAACGAAGAAACATACCAACAAGGGAAACTATTGTTCTCTCTTTCGATGCCGCAGGATGAGGATATTTTTCGTTCATTTTTGCAAAGAAAAAGTTGTTGAAAGCTGTGATCGTTTGTAAACTGAAATGCCAAAAAAAAATATGACAAAATAAAAAAAAAATTATGTAAATTTTCAATCCCTATTTTTAGTGCTTTCGTCATGGGAAAGATTGTGAAAAAATGAGTAATAAAAGTTTTGAAATCTGAATACACATGGAGAAACGCAAATAGAAGGAAGCTTGTAGCTTGCAAGGAATGAAAATGAATGAATGATCAGTATAATTATCTTGGAGAAGGAGGTGACTCTAATTACAAAAGAATTTTAAAAAAATCACGTAGAGAAATCGGATGCCACAAAACTATTTCGCAGAGTTGAAGATACTTTAAAGTATTTGAGGATCTTAGCTTCACAAAACAAAACAATGGATATTAGATATTGAACTTTTTGATCGGAAATTGCAAAATTTTTTCGATGCTTCCTAAGTTTATGAATAACTGCGATGGAACAAAGAACGATGACGCTAAAGCTGCCGATTGAAAGATCAGCAGAAAATGCAGTAATCATTTTGGGTTTAGGCTAAAAAAGGCATTTTTCATATTCCCTTACTAATTTCCAAGAAGCCTTTACCCTTGAGCTTACAATAAAGCTAATTAAATCTTGAGATTGTATTTTTCCGGTGGCAAATAAAATCGGGGCATAAAATGAAATTTCATCCGATTTAGGATAAAAACAAATATACCAAACATAAATGGTGTAAGTCGGAAAAATTAATGCCAACGTTACGAGAGAACAAAAGGCTTTAATACTTAGAGTTATGTTACTAAAAAAGTGTAATTAGAAAGGTTATTTTTAATGACTGTCATGAAGCTTTTTTTTGACATTGAACAACCTTATAACTTGTTTGCTTACCAACAAATAAGAAAACCATTTTAGAAAATTTGGATGAGGTCATATCAACATCATTTTGAAACTAATCTTGGACTTCCAAAAGTTTATTTCTTTTTTTTTTCCAAGTGAGTTTAACAATAATCAAAGTATAAATAAATCAATTTTGCGCATATTCTTCGCTGAATGTGCCATATTTATTTATTAAGGTGAAGTAAGAGATCTTGTTATTAGTTAAAACCAATCATTCGAAACATTTATGTCATCAAGCGAAAAAAGGATAAATAACAATGGAAACCCCGAACTCTAGTTCCTTCCAATGGAAAGTTTTTCGACATAAAAGAAAAGTATATCAAAAATCACAAAAAAATTAAATTTACAACTTTATTCATTCTTATACAAAATTATAAAAAATATGAGTAACTCGCATCAGCAATGATCAAAAATAAACGCGGCACCATTGTTATCTTCAGAACAAGCAATTAGGGTGAGCGACATGTTTTGACAGAGCACTAAAAAACAAAGAGTTATCAAACGTTATAAATAATAATCAAAAACTAACATCATTTCCATTTTTGAAAGGTGAACGGTTAGGTGGTGTACGAGCTTGAGCTGGAGCGGCATTACAATAATTAGCATTGAATACATCAGGAAGTTGATGGATATCAGCAAGTGAAGTTTGAGAAGGAAGATAGAGTCCAAAACCAGAGTCATGATATGGATTGATTGAAGTTTCAGTACTCAACTAAAAAACAAAGACATAAATAAAAACATTCAAAAAATTAAAAACATAATTCACTTGCGCTTGTGTATGGAGAAGGATTGGATGGTGTATTGACTTGAGTGAAAGCTGGCGCAACATTACTATAATTTCCACAAAATACATTAGGAAGTTGAAGAATATCAGCCATGGAAGCTTGAGATGGAATATAGCGGCCAACACCAGCATTTTGATATGGATTGATTGAACTTGCATTGCTGTATCCGCTTGAATAGCTTCCTGGAGGATTACCATAACCAGCAACATGATGATGATAAGCACCAGGTGGAATGTAAACATTCATAGGTGAACGAGCTTCACGAGCAGTTAAATCACCAAAGCTTTTAGCAGTATCAACACCAGATGTTGGACTATTTGTTCCACTTCGACATGTGTGAACTGAGTAAATGCTGGTGCCGTAATCACGACTGAAAACATCAGGAAGACATCGAATATCAGCAAGAGACGATTCAGAAGGACAATGACGAACAGAGCGGCAATATGGATTAGGTGAGCGAAAGCTGGAATCATTACAAAATACATCAGGAAGCTTTTGAACATCAGCAATGAATGATTTGGAAGGAGCATAACCAGCACCAATATGACGATAGGGATTACATGACTACAAAAATAGGTTATAAAACAATCAAAAAATAAAGAGAAAAAAATAAACCTTATTTGGTGTTCCATTTGAAGAACTTGAACCGACTTGAGTAAAAGCTGGTGCAATCTTGCTGCAATTTTTATTGAAAACATTAGGAAGTTTATTGATATCAGCAGTTGTAGATTGTGAAGGAGAGCAATGTATATGAGCACCAGGAGTACGATTTCGTGAACGAGATCTTGAACGATTACCATAGCCGCCATTTGCAGCTGGATCATTAATGCCGTTCAATCCAAATGGAATACCAGAACTTCCAGGAACCATAGGAGGTGCACCACAATTCCAACATGGGTTATTAAAGCTAAAAAACAAAAATAAATAATTTGAAATAAGGGACAAAATTGAGTTAGAAAACTAACCTTTTCAATGGTGTATTTGTACGAGAAAAGAAATTATGATTGAAATGTTTCAACCATTCAAAAAAGCATTGGCAGCAATGTTCATGGTTATCCCAGCATGCTAAAAATTATTATGTAATCAGTAATAACTTCTAAAAAGTAACATACGTTCTTGTGAAGCACCAACAGCAGCTGTTGCATGAGTACCAATTTTACGAGCACAAACACCAGTAGCAGCAGATCGTCCACACACAGATGTAGCATCAACACGAGGAGGTGGAGTAACACCACGACGACGACCACGAGATGATGAAGGAGGTGGAGTAACTATATTACCACGAGAATGACCACGATGTTGTTTATTTGCTTTGCTTGAACGAGAAGAGATATGGTATTCCTTGTTGAAAACATTTGGAAGTTGATCAATATCAGCAATTGAAGAATTTGAACGAGCATGAGTTGCACCAGCATATTGATATGGATTAACTGACTGAAACCATAAGGAGTATTAATTAATAAAAAATGATAAAATAAAAAACATACCTTAGGCGGAGGAGTTACAATTCCGTTAGGTTTACCATATCCACCAGCACCAGCATAACCACCATAATAACCAGCCATTTTGTGAACGAAATCAATCAACAAATAATAATGCGTTCACGAAATGCTCTAACAGCAATTTCGTACAATGATCAAATTTTGCTTGTCATCTTCATCCTTTTATGCATTTTTGAAGGAGATCGATTGAAAATAATAATAAAAAAAATTTGCATTTTACAAATCGCAAAAAATGGTTGACTAATAAAACAAGCAACGAATTGAAAAGACAACTTTTTTTTTGAAATTTTTCAAACTTTTTACCGTAGCTTGAATCACTTCGAGAATCACCCACCTTTAAAAACAAATTCATGAAACATTTTTTTTTCACCAACTTTTTTTGTTTGTTTGAATTATTGGTTCATCATACTTTCATAATCCCTTTTAATTAATGAATAAAAAAGAAGCAACATGGATTTCACATTTTTCTCTCTATTCTGATATTCACAAACAAGCATTAACTTGGAGTCATAATTTATAGTCGTATAAATTTTTTTGATTTCAAATTTTTTTATTGCGTTTAAATTATTTTGCTCACTTTGGAAATCGATGAATGCATTTTTCGATCACATTTTGAGGAATATTTTAGTTTTCTTTATTTTTTATTCTTTGAAATCCCAAACTTTTATTAGCTTTCGATGACAAATGAAAAAGCCTTTTCGATAAATTCATCTATTTTTATGATTACATCTTATTGTTCTTTGTATTTCCCACAGGTAGCTGTATTAGAATAACAAAGGAGCTTTTCATTGATTCTCTACAGCAAAAAGAAAAAACCATACAAATTAATCATACATCATTTATTACAAAAATCAGATTAGCAAATTCATTCAATTACATAAAATTATGAAAAATTCTTCTATGAACCAACAGGAAAAGGAGAATGAATCATGCGCTTTCGGAATTTTCCAACACAAATTTTGTTTGTAAGAAGAAGCATAAGAATGATGAAATGAATTTAAAGGCTAATACCAGAGAATGTAAGAAGCCCAAATCCAACCCATGAAAATTCTAGAAAAAAAATGAGAATTTATTAATGATTCATAAACCTTAGTTGAAGAAAAAAACACTCACTATCTTTTTCGATCTTAGATGCGGTGGAAGAATTTTTAAATTCAGAAGAAGAAATATTAAAATCATCGAATGTTGTTGTTACATCGGTATTTGTAATTTCGGGTAAAGATGTTGAAAGATCTGGAGCAGCATTAGATGTTGTTGATGACAAAACATTATCATTTACTGAAAAAAATTAAAGTTACTCAATGAAATAAAACAAACAAAGGAAAAGAATGATGCAAAACTAACTTACCAGGAGCATTGGTATTGTTGTTTGCTTTGTTAATGTTTGATAATGAGTGTAATCCACCTAAAAATGAAAGTAAATTAAAGAAAACAGTGAAACATGGAATAGGAGGATGAAGAAACTATAAGTCAAATAACATAAAAGTATGAAATTGATGATATGTTATCAAACTTCGCAGCCTTTTTTATTTTTTCGTATTTGAAGTATTCGGGTTACTCAACAATGTAAAATATAACAAGCAACTTACCTATAATGGCTTTATCATTTGTGCGTCATAGTAATCTTTGCATGGAATACGAATAGCATATTTTTGAAGATTTTCATGTATTTTCTTATCATATTCTGGAACACGAATAACAGGTTTATCAATTTCGTGTGAAACATTTGGAGGTTTAAATGATGAAACTTCTGATGCATTTTTGAAGAAATCATGAAGTGCAAGATAAAGTGGACGTTTATATGGATTCTTTTGTAAACAATCTTCAATAAGGTTTCGAGCTCCTTTCGGTTTAATTCCTTCAATATCTAATTGACAATCATTAGCAGCTTTCTGAAACGCGGCCATTTTCTTTAGTTCGAGGATTTTCTTCATTTTTTCATTTTCATTCTTGATGTATCGCGTTTCTCTCTTGATCACCTTTTCTTCCACAAGATTTTCCATATCATAAGCTTTTTTCATGGCTTTTTCAGAAAAAGGCGATTTTCCTTTATAAAGATATGTCAAAATTACACCATAAGACCATCGATCAGAAGCCAACATAGGGAGCTTTTCTCTTTGCCATACTTCAGGAGCCGAAAATTTAGCATTTTGACGTGGAGGAGCAGCCAGATTCAATTCATTGACATTTATAGAATTACCAAAATCAAAAAGTCGAACATTTCCATCAATAGTAAACCCAACATTATTATACTTCAAGTCACTTAAAAATATAACTTTTAAATATTTAAACTAGAAATAAGTAAGCTCGCAGAGCATTAACACAAAAATAAAAATAAAACATACCCATGTGTCAATCCATGATCGTGCAAAAAATCGAGAGCAATAGCTAATTGAAAAGCAATTGTTTGCTTTGCTCTACGGTATTTAATCGTTTTATAATATATATGGTCTATTAAGTTACCACCTTCAAAACGTTCCATTATTATACACCATTCTTCTTTCTTCGTATATCCACTATAGATTAATTTCGGAATATATTGACATTCACCGATTGATAAAACTTTGACTTCAGCGATGATATTTTCATAACATAAAATTCTTATCGAAATCTTTTGAACAAATGCTTTAGATATCCCATTAAAAGTTACTCCATAGACTTGACCATAGCCACCCCCATCAATGTAATCGCCTTGTTTAACATTTTCCATAAACTTCTTACAATGTGTTATGACAGTTTTCCTAAAAAAAGAAGATAATTAAGCCCAAGGGAAATGATATAAATTTTCTTCTAAATCAATTATGACATATATTAATTATCTAATACGAATAAGGAAATCCTAGATACTTTAATGTAATTTTTTGTTGTTATTTTTGGTGTGAATAATGTTAACGCTTTTCTTAAAGTTTAGTTTAGTAGCATAAATGTTCTGCGAATTTAGACAAAAAAAGCACAAGCGAAAAACCGTTTATTGAAATCATTTTTCTTAAAAATGCTCATTTTTAACCAAAAATTGTTTTATAATTAAATATAAAAAAAATAACTTACGATTTAATATAATCGTATGATTTCTCCTTACAATTCCACCAATTTCTGTTAAGCTCGAATATATTTGGATCAGGATTAAAAGCAACAATAGATTTTTCCTCAGCAGATCTTAAACAATCATAAGTTTTCACAATTCCACTTTCTAAAAGATAAATTTTGATAAAAGTAAAGAAAAAAATTTCTTACTCTTATGAAAACCAGTATGTCGAATTTTCTTTACTCCTTTTATTTTATTTGCATCTAAAAAAACGTTCAAAAATTAAAATAAAAAACTATTTACAAACCTTCGGGTTTTCGGCCTCTCTTTGGCATTTCTTACGTTTGTATAATTTATCTGAAAACAAATAAAATAAGTTTCAAGCAATCAACAACAAAAAACGAAATTGAAAACTCCATGTCAGTTCAATTTTTAAATCCAACTGAAGTTTGAAGAAGTTTGGCATCCATGCAAAATATTACAAATCGTAACAAAGGGTTCGATGTGATTTTTTCCAACAAAAAAAAATGAAATTTAAATTTTGAAAATCGAAATTAGAGCGCATATGAAGATTTTATTAAATTTTATTTATACACTTTTGATCAACAAAAATAACTGAACAACATAGCAATGAACTTTTATGGATTTTGAGAATTGTTTACTTTTTAATTGCTTTATCTATGCCTTATTCATAAACACTGACAAATAGCTTTATTTGAGGAGAGAGTAAGAATATTTTTAGTATTTTAAAAGTTGCAACAAAATGGTAGTTATTTCTTAAACAATCGGGTTTTAAAATTGTTGTGAAGACTTGAAATGAAAGAGAAAGCGCCGATAACATTGACATTGATTTAAATGGTTTATTGAGGGAGGAAACCATATAAATAGCCATTCAACTAAGAATTAGTTAGATTTATTGATGAAAGCAATGTAAGCAACAAGAGCATGAGCATTTACATATTCTGTCAGATAAGCTTTAATATGTCGCCAATAGCAAATGAGAAAAGTGCTGCTTATAAGAAAAGGAAAAAATGCAAACGTTGACATTGTTTTCAAGGTTTATCATGAGAAAATTTAAAGCCACATCAACGATTACTCCATGGTTAACTATCTCACATTGTTAATGAAGATAATGCAAGGTGTACGTAACAAAAGCATGAGCATCAAGAAAATGGTGTATGTAAACAAATAAAGTGGTAACATAAAATTATTCATACTTTATTAAAATTTCTCAAAAAATTCAACAAAAACTAACAAACAAAAAATATTAAATAAAAATCCTAAACGAATTCAGCATCAGTAATTATAGCTCGTTTCTTTATTGGTGGAGGACCAGGAACAGCAGTAGCATCTCGAAGACCACTTGTTGGGCTTTCTTTTCAATATCAAAGAGTTCTTCATCATAAAGCTTCTTGTATACTTCGTTCATAAATGGCAGCCTTGAAAGTGAATCCATTGAAACGACGAGATTATCCATTGCAATTCCAACATTATTGTCTTTTAAATATTGTGGTAATGGTGGAACTTTAGAATACCGAGCACTGAAGTGTGTTAAAATAATATGTTTTGCATTCATAGCTTTTCCGATGTTGACGGCTTGTAACATTGTTGAGTGTTTTTTACTTCGAGCATCAGACTAAAAAGAGAACGTAAATGGTAAAAGAGTAAAACTAAAAAAAACTTACTTCATATCCATCTTCAAATGTTGCTTCATGAACTAAAACATGTGCATCTTTTCCAGATTCAACTAATAAATCACATGGAGTTGTATCACCAGAAAATACGATCTTTCTATTAGAATCTTTTGTTGTAATAATAAAACCAGCTGCATCACTTGTATGATTAACTTTAACAGCGGACGCAGTTATATCAGGAATAGATGATAAGAGACCATTTTCTTCAAATAATTGAGTTAAATCAATACATGATGGTAGACGATCCACATACATCATAGGTACAACAAATTTTGCCAAATTTAAAACATTATAAAATCGTTTTGAAAATGTATGCATATGTTTAAGAATATTTCGATTACAAACGACCACGAGTTGTTGAAATTCTTTCTTATTTTCAGCTGCATCACAAGCTCTCTGTCGTTCTTGAAGAAGAGTAATGAGCCCATTCGTATGATTTTGATGAGTATGAGTTATGAAAATAACATTAAGCTTTGTTAAAACTTCTGATGTTTGATATCCAAAAAGTTGTTTGATTTGACCATAAGTCCCTTCTCCACAATCGATGAGATAATATGATGAAGGAGTTTGAACCATCATGGATGTAACATTACGATATTTTGATGGTACTGCTGATGAAGTTCCAAGAAAGATGATTTTGGGAAATGGTTCAGGTGACGGTGGAGATAATGAAGTACAAAGTGAAGAGTATGTATCTAAAAATAGTGTCATTAGAAAAACCAGAAAAAATTAAACATAACCAAATGGTTTATTACTAAAAAGTCTTACCCAAAACTTTCTCTGAATAAGCCTTTGTAATTAGAGGATTTGAAATTCGTCTAACATCAATTTGACATTCTTCAATCCATTTCTTTTGTGGCCCACGAATGACATATCGTTGAAGAGGTCGAGCAAAAATTCGTCCATGTGCATCTGTTACTTTGTCACTTTCTTCGTTGAGTAATACTTCATTTTCAGGCCATAGTTTAGGAAACAAGTTTTCATCAACAAATGAAAGGGATGCTTGATGGCGATAAACACTTTCCAAATGAGGATCAGGAGCACCAGTACCATTTATAATAACTTGAGTAGTCGTTGGTCGCTCAAATTTGGAGCTGAAGTTTTGATAAATATCAGAATCAAAGATTTCAGGTTTGGTAAAATGAACAATGTAATCAAGTTTCTTGGAACCATTAAGATATGGCTGAATTGTTCGAGACATCATAAATTGATTGAATTGCGACATTGTAACAGCATCAATAATCAAAATAGATGAATCTTTGATTCCTTCGACTTCGTCTTCAGCATAAACATCTTGAGGAGTTACAGTTCGACCATCAGGAAGTACAACAGTTTCACCATTTTTCAACTTGCCAATCAATGGGCCTTTTGGTACTTTTTGTTCCATGATTTTTAACATATCGATCTTCGGAGTTGGAGGCTAAAAAGTGGTTTGTTTTTATTAGTGAAAAGAATAAAAGCAAACTAACATTGGTTTCAATTAAGTATGCAATACTTTCTCTTTCATCCAAACTGCTTACAGGCCCAAAAACCTTCGATTCAAAATGTTGCATTGGAATATAATTGATTGTAAAAGTAACATCTTTGTATGGACCAGCATCCCACGGTTGTTCAATAACTGTTCCAGGATATTTGACTTCACGAAACTCTAAATCAGCAAAAGGTCGAAGAAATTCCAAATAACTACGAATAAATGCAGGACCATGAATACGTGTTGCAGCAACGCCCTGACATTGTGAAAGCATAAAAACAGAGATTCCACCAATACGACGAATGTTGGCTAAAAAACAAAGTTTATAAAATGGATAGTAAAAATAATGACCAAGTTTAAGTTTATCTAACATTTTAATCTATCAAAAAAGAACTAAAGTAAGAAACTCAATCAGCTTAAAAAGCACAAGTGCATAAAACTTACGAGAAGTGATAAGAATATCATTGATATTGTTCGCTCTTAGCATCAATGATGGTAACATTCTTGATGTGCTTTCAGGACAATTAATCAAATATCCTCTTGTTGGAGTTCATATCAACACACATGGTTCCATATTACACATTCCACTACTCAAAATCTAAAAAAATAAGACAAAATTTCATACAATAGCTTAATCGTAAAATATTTGAACCCAACTCCAATGAAATTCTGCTTGGTACAGGTTCATTCAAAACATATTCATTTTTCTTTGATTCTGCTTGAGCCATTGCTTCGTTTAAGTTGTTAATTTGAAACCTTAGCTGTCGATGTTTGAGAGATTGGTGAACGTGTTTACGCAGTTCTTTGCGAAAGTATTGAACACGCTTGTGGAAATCAGCATACACGTCTTCGTTGTTTGAATCGTTTGATGAAGACGAAAATAATGAACAAAGAAATCTATGTATGAGAAAACAAATGAGTTTTAAAAAATATGAAAATATTTAGTTTCCTTCGATTTCCATTAACAAAAAAAAGTGACGGTTTTAAAGGAAAAGCATCACAAGCTAAATGAGTATTGGAAATAAAAGTTCGAGGTGGAAACAATAAAAAAAATAGTTGAGCTTTTAAAATACCACACAAATTTAGAAAATTTATTATAATACATATAATAAACTTTTTAATGATTTAAGAAATAGTTAGCACCGTTTGATTTACAAAGATGGCTTTACAGATATAAAAATTTTGTAAAAAAAAATACGGCAGTTTCTAACGTTTCGAAAAATGTTTTTCTTTTTATTTTCATGTTCTCCAATGATGATACGACTCTTGAAAGTCGCTATCAATAAATTTCAATAAAACCATTAAAATATTTATGGATTTTATGTTTTAAAAAAATATGGCAGTTTCTAAAACGGTCAAACAATTTTTTCTTTAATTATTTATTTTCTCCAATGATGATACGACTCTTGAAAGTCGCTATCAATAAATTTCAATAAAACCATTAAAATATTTATGGATTTTATGTTTTAAAAAAATATGGCAGTTTCTAAAACGGTCAAACTATTTTTTCTTTAATTATTTATTTTCTGCAATGATGATAGGACTCTTGAAAGTCGCTATCAATAAATTTCAATAAAACCATTAAAATATTTATGGATTTTATGTTTTAAAAAAATATGGCAGTTTCTAAAACGGTCAAACAATTTTTTCTTTAATTATTTATTTTCTGCAATGATGATAGGACTCTTGAAAGTCGCTATCAATAAATTTCAATAAAACCATTAAAATATTTATGGATTTTATGTTTTAAAAAAATATGGCAGTTTCTAAAACGGTCAAACAATTTTTTCTTTAATTATTTATTTTCTCCAATGATGATACGACTCTTGAAAGTCGCTATCAATAAATTTCAATAAAACCATTAAAATATTTATGGATTTTATGTTTTAAAAAAATATGGCAGTTTCTAAAACGGTCAAACTATTTTTTCTTTAATTATTTATTTTCTGCAATGATGATAGGACTCTTGAAAGTCGCTATCAATAAATTTCAATAAAACCATTAAAATATTTATGGATTTTATGTTTTAAAAAAATATGGCAGTTTCTAAAACGGTCAAACAATTTTTTCTTTAATTATTTATTTTCTCCAATGATGATACGACTCTTGAAAGTCGCTATCAATAAATTTCAATAAAACCATTAAAATATTTATGGATTTTATGTTTTAAAAAAATATGGCAGTTTCTAAAACGGTCAAACTATTTTTTCTTTAATTATTTATTTTCTGCAATGATGATAGGACTCTTGAAAGTCGCTATCAATAAATTTCAATAAAACCATTAAAATATTTATGGATTTTATGTTTTAAAAAAATATGGCAGTTTCTAAAACGGTCAAACAATTTTTTCTTTAATTATTTATTTTCTCCAATGATGATACGACTCTTGAAAGTCGCTATCAATAAATTTCAATAAAACCATTAAAATATTTATGGATTTTATGTTTTAAAAAAATATGGCAGTTTCTAAAACGGTCAAACTATTTTTTCTTTAATTATTTATTTTCTGCAATGATGATAGGACTCTTGAAAGTCGCTATCAATAAATTTCAATAAAACCATTAAAATATTTATGGATTTTATGTTTTAAAAAAATATGGCAGTTTCTAAAACGGTCAAACAATTTTTTCTTTAATTATTTATTTTCTCCAATGATGATACGACTCTTGAAAGTCGCTATCAATAAATTTCAATAAAACCATTAAAATATTTATGGATTTTATGTTTTAAAAAAATATGGCAGTTTCTAAAACGGTCAAACTATTTTTTCTTTAATTATTTATTTTCTGCAATGATGATAGGACTCTTGAAAGTCGCTATCAATAAATTTCAATAAAACCATTAAAATATTTATGGATTTTATGTTTTAAAAAAATATGGCAGTTTCTAAAACGGTCAAACAATTTTTTCTTTAATTATTTATTTTCTCCAATGATGATAGGACTCTTGAAAGTCGCTATCAATAAATTTCAATAAAACCATTAAAATATTTATGGATTTTATGTTTTAAAAAAATATGGCAGTTTCTAAAACGGTCAAACAATTTTTTCTTTAATTATTTATTTTCTGCAATGATGATAGGACTCTTGAAAGTCGCTATCAATAAATTTCAATAAAACCATTAAAATATTTATGGATTTTATGTTTTAAAAAAATATGGCAGTTTCTAAAACGGTCAAACAATTTTTTCTTTAATTATTTATTTTCTCCAATGATGATACGACTCTTGAAAGTCGCTATCAATAAATTTCAATAAAACCATTAAAATATTTATGGATTTTATGTTTTAAAAAAATATGGCAGTTTCTAAAACGGTCAAACTATTTTTTCTTTAATTATTTATTTTCTGCAATGATGATAGGACTCTTGAAAGTCGCTATCAATAAATTTCAATAAAACCATTAAAATATTTATGGATTTTATGTTTTAAAAAAATATGGCAGTTTCTAAAACGGTCAAACAATTTTTTCTTTAATTATTTATTTTCTGCAATGATGATAGGACTCTTGAAAGTCGCTATCAATAAATTTCAATAAAACCATTAAAATATTTATGGATTTTATGTTTTAAAAAAATATGGCAGTTTCTAAAACGGTCAAACTATTTTTTCTTTAATTATTTATTTTCTGCAATGATGATAGGACTCTTGAAAGTCGCTATCAATAAATTTCAATAAAACCATTAAAATATTTATGGATTTTATGTTTTAAAAAAATATGGCAGTTTCTAAAACGGTCAAACAATTTTTTCTTTAATTATTTATTTTCTGCAATGATGATAGGACTCTTGAAAGTCGCTATCAATAAATTTCAATAAAACCATTAAAATATTTATGGATTTTATGTTTTAAAAAAATATGGCAGTTTCTAAAACGGTCAAACTATTTTTTCTTTAATTATTTATTTTCTGCAATGATGATAGGACTCTTGAAAGTCGCTATCAATAAATTTCAATAAAACCATTAAAATATTTATGGATTTTATGTTTTAAAAAAATATGGCAGTTTCTAAAACGGTCAAACAATTTTTTCTTTAATTATTTATTTTCTGCAATGATGATAGGACTCTTGAAAGTCGCTATCAATAAATTTCAATAAAACCATTAAAATATTTATGGATTTTATGTTTTAAAAAAATATGGCAGTTTCTAAAACGGTCAAACAATTTTTTCTTTAATTATTTATTTTCTCCAATGATGATACGACTCTTGAAAGTCGCTATCAATAAATTTCAATAAAACCATTAAAATATTTATGGATTTTATGTTTTAAAAAAATATGGCAGTTTCTAAAACGGTCAAACAATTTTTTCTTTAATTATTTATTTTCTCCAATGATGATACGACTCTTGAAAGTCGCTATCAATAAATTTCAATAAAACCATTAAAATATTTATGGATTTTATGTTTTAAAAAAATATGGCAGTTTCTAAAACGGTCAAACAATTTTTTCTTTAATTATTTATTTTCTGCAATGATGATAGGACTCTTGAAAGTCGCTATCAATAAATTTCAATAAAACCATTAAAATATTTATGGATTTTATGTTTTAAAAAAATATGGCAGTTTCTAAAACGGTCAAACAATTTTTTCTTTAATTATTTATTTTCTCCAATGATGATACGACTCTTGAAAGTCGCTATCAATAAATTTCAATAAAACCATTAAAATATTTATGGATTTTATGTTTTAAAAAAATATGGCAGTTTCTAAAACGGTCAAACTATTTTTTCTTTAATTATTTATTTTCTCCAATGATGATAGGACTCTTGAAAGTCGCTATCAATAAATTTCAATAAAACCATTAAAATATTTATGGATTTTATGTTTTAAAAAAATATGGCAGTTTCTAAAACGGTCAAACAATTTTTTCTTTAATTATTTATTTTCTGCAATGATGATAGGACTCTTGAAAGTCGCTATCAATAAATTTCAATAAAACCATTAAAATATTTATGGATTTTATGTTTTAAAAAAATATGGCAGTTTCTAAAACGGTCAAACAATTTTTTCTTTAATTATTTATTTTCTGCAATGATGATAGGACTCTTGAAAGTCGCTATCAATAAATTTCAATAAAACCATTAAAATATTTATGGATTTTATGTTTTAAAAAAATATGGCAGTTTCTAAAACGGTCAAACAATTTTTTCTTTAATTATTTATTTTCTGCAATGATGATAGGACTCTTGAAAGTCGCTATCAATAAATTTCAATAAAACCATTAAAATATTTATGGATTTTATGTTTTAAAAAAATATGGCAGTTTCTAAAACGGTCAAACAATTTTTTCTTTAATTATTTATTTTCTGCAATGATGATAGGACTCTTGAAAGTCGCTATCAATAAATTTCAATAAAACCATTAAAATATTTATGGATTTTATGTTTTAAAAAAATATGGCAGTTTCTAAAACGGTCAAACAATTTTTTCTTTAATTATTTATTTTCTCCAATGATGATAGGACTCTTGAAAGTCGCTATCAATAAATTTCAATAAAACCATTAAAATATTTATGGATTTTATGTTTTAAAAAAATATGGCAGTTTCTAAAACGGTCAAACAATTTTTTCTTTAATTATTTATTTTCTCCAATGATGATAGGACTCTTGAAAGTCGCTATCAATAAATTTCAATAAAACCATTAAAATATTTATGGATTTTATGTTTTAAAAAAATATGGCAGTTTCTAAAACGGTCAAACAATTTTTTCTTTAATTATTTATTTTCTGCAATGATGATAGGACTCTTGAAAGTCGCTATCAATAAATTTCAATAAAACCATTAAAATATTTATGGATTTTATGTTTTAAAAAAATATGGCAGTTTCTAAAACGGTCAAACAATTTTTTCTTTAATTATTTATTTTCTGCAATGATGATAGGACTCTTGAAAGTCGCTATCAATAAATTTCAATAAAACCATTAAAATATTTATGGATTTTATGTTTTAAAAAAATATGGCAGTTTCTAAAACGGTCAAACAATTTTTTCTTTAATTATTTATTTTCTCCAATGATGATAGGACTCTTGAAAGTCGCTATCAATAAATTTCAATAAAACCATTAAAATATTTATGGATTTTATGTTTTAAAAAAATATGGCAGTTTCTAAAACGGTCAAACAATTTTTTCTTTAATTATTTATTTTCTCCAATGATGATAGGACTCTTGAAAGTCGCTATCAATAAATTTCAATAAAACCATTAAAATATTTATGGATTTTATGTTTTAAAAAAATATGGCAGTTTCTAAAACGGTCAAACAATTTTTTCTTTAATTATTTATTTTCTGCAATGATGATAGGACTCTTGAAAGTCGCTATCAATAAATTTCAATAAAACCATTAAAATATTTATGGATTTTATGTTTTAAAAAAATATGGCAGTTTCTAAAACGGTCAAACAATTTTTTCTTTAATTATTTATTTTCTGCAATGATGATAGGACTCTTGAAAGTCGCTATCAATAAATTTCAATAAAACCATTAAAATATTTATGGATTTTATGTTTTAAAAAAATATGGCAGTTTCTAAAACGGTCAAACAATTTTTTCTTTAATTATTTATTTTCTGCAATGATGATAGGACTCTTGAAAGTCGCTATCAATAAATTTCAATAAAACCATTAAAATATTTATGGATTTTATGTTTTAAAAAAATATGGCAGTTTCTAAAACGGTCAAACAATTTTTTCTTTAATTATTTATTTTCTCCAATGATGATACGACTCTTGAAAGTCGCTATCAATAAATTTCAATAAAACCATTAAAATATTTATGGATTTTATGTTTTAAAAAAATATGGCAGTTTCTAAAACGGTCAAACAATTTTTTCTTTATTTATTCTCAATCTCCAATGATGATAGGACTCTTGAAAGTCGCTATCAATAAATTTCAATAAAACCATTAAAATATTTATGGATTTTATGTTTTAAAAAAATATGGCAGTTTCTAAAACGGTCAAACAATTTTTTCTTTAATTATTTATTTTCTGCAATGATGATACGACTCTTGAAAGTCGCTATCAAATAATTTCAATAAAACCATTAAAATATTTATGGATTTTATGTTTTAAAAAAATATGGCAGTTTCTAAAACGGTCAAACAATTTTTTCTTTAATTATTTATTTTCTGCAATGATGATACGACTCTTGAAAGTCGCTATCAAATAATTTCAATAAAACCATTCAAATATTTATGGATTTTATGTTTTAAAAAAATATGGCAGTTTCTAAAACGGTCAAACAATTTTTTCTTTATTTATTCTCAATCTCCAATGATGATAGGACTCTTGAAAGTCGCTATCAATAAATTTCAATAAAACCATTAAAATATTTATGGATTTTATGTTTTAAAAAAATATGGCAGTTTCTAAAACGGTCAAACAATTTTTTCTTTATTTATTCTCAATCTCCAATGATGATAGGACTCTTGAAAGTCGCTATCAATAAATTTCAATAAAACCATTAAAATATTTATGGATTTTATGTTTTAAAAAAATATGCCAGTTTCTAAAACGGTCAAACTATTTTTTCTTTATTTATTCTCAATCTCCAATGATGATAGGACTCTTGAAAGTCGCTATCAATAAATTTCAATAAAACCATTAAAATATTTATGGATTTTATGTTTTAAAAAAATATGGCAGTTTCTAAAACGGTCAAACAATTTTTTCTTTAATTATTTATTTTCTGCAATGATGATACGACTCTTGAAAGTCGCTATCAAATAATTTCAATAAAACCATTCAAATATTTATGGATTTTATGTTTTAAAAAAATATGGCAGTTTCTAAAACGGTCAAACAATTTTTTCTTTATTTATTCTCAATCTCCAATGATGATAGGACTCTTGAAAGTCGCTATCAATAAATTTCAATAAAACCATTAAAATATTTATGGATTTTATGTTTTAAAAAAATATGCCAGTTTCTAAAACGGTCAAACAATTTTTTCTTTATTTATTCTCAATCTCCAATGATGATACGACTCTTGAAAGTCGCTATCAAATAATTTCAATAAAACCATTCAAATATTTATGGATTTTATGTTTTAAAAAAATATGCCAGTTTCTAAAACGGTCAAACAATTTTTTCTTTATTTATTCTCAATCTCCAATGATGATACGACTCTTGAAAGTCGCTATCAAATAATTTCAATAAAACCATTAAAATATTTATGGATTTTATGTTTTAAAAAAATATGGCAGTTTCTAAAACGGTCAAACAATTTTTTCTTTATTTATTCTCAATCTCCAATGATGATAGGACTCTTGAAAGTCGCTATCAATAAATTTCAATAAAACCATTAAAATATTTATGGATTTTATGTTTTAAAAAAATATGGCAGTTTCTAAAACGGTCAAACAATTTTTTCTTTAATTATTTATTTTCTGCAATGATGATACGACTCTTGAAAGTCGCTATCAAATAATTTCAATAAAACCATTAAAATATTTATGGATTTTATGTTTTAAAAAAATATGGCAGTTTCTAAAACGGTCAAACAATTTTTTCTTTAATTATTTATTTTCTGCAATGATGATACGACTCTTGAAAGTCGCTATCAAATAATTTCAATAAAACCATTAAAATATTTATGGATTTTATGTTTTAAAAAAATATGGCAGTTTCTAAAACGGTCAAACAATTTTTTCTTTATTTATTCTCAATCTCCAATGATGATAGGACTCTTGAAAGTCGCTATCAATAAATTTCAATAAAACCATTAAAATATTTATGGATTTTATGTTTTAAAAAAATATGGCAGTTTCTAAAACGGTCAAACAATTTTTTCTTTAATTATTTATTTTCTGCAATGATGATACGACTCTTGAAAGTCGCTATCAAATAATTTCAATAAAACCATTCAAATATTTATGGATTTTATGTTTTAAAAAAATATGGCAGTTTCTAAAACGGTCAAACAATTTTTTCTTTATTTATTCTCAATCTCCAATGATGATAGGACTCTTGAAAGTCGCTATCAATAAATTTCAATAAAACCATTAAAATATTTATGGATTTTATGTTTTAAAAAAATATGGCAGTTTCTAAAACGGTCAAACAATTTTTTCTTTATTTATTCTCAATCTCCAATGATGATAGGACTCTTGAAAGTCGCTATCAATAAATTTCAATAAAACCATTAAAATATTTATGGATTTTATGTTTTAAAAAAATATGGCAGTTTCTAAAACGGTCAAACAATTTTTTCTTTAATTATTTATTTTCTGCAATGATGATACGACTCTTGAAAGTCGCTATCAAATAATTTCAATAAAACCATTCAAATATTTATGGATTTTATGTTTTAAAAAAATATGGCAGTTTCTAAAACGGTCAAACAATTTTTTCTTTATTTATTCTCAATCTCCAATGATGATAGGACTCTTGAAAGTCGCTATCAATAAATTTCAATAAAACCATTAAAATATTTATGGATTTTATGTTTTAAAAAAATATGGCAGTTTCTAAAACGGTCAAACAATTTTTTCTTTATTTATTCTCAATCTCCAATGATGATAGGACTCTTGAAAGTCGCTATCAATAAATTTCAATAAAACCATTAAAATATTTATGGATTTTATGTTTTAAAAAAATATGGCAGTTTCTAAAACGGTCAAACAATTTTTTCTTTAATTATTTATTTTCTGCAATGATGATACGACTCTTGAAAGTCGCTATCAAATAATTTCAATAAAACCATTCAAATATTTATGGATTTTATGTTTTAAAAAAATATGGCAGTTTCTAAAACGGTCAAACAATTTTTTCTTTATTTATTCTCAATCTCCAATGATGATAGGACTCTTGAAAGTCGCTATCAATAAATTTCAATAAAACCATTAAAATATTTATGGATTTTATGTTTTAAAAAAATATGGCAGTTTCTAAAACGGTCAAACAATTTTTTCTTTATTTATTCTCAATCTCCAATGATGATAGGACTCTTGAAAGTCGCTATCAATAAATTTCAATAAAACCATTAAAATATTTATGGATTTTATGTTTTAAAAAAATATGGCAGTTTCTAAAACGGTCAAACAATTTTTTCTTTAATTATTTATTTTCTGCAATGATGATACGACTCTTGAAAGTCGCTATCAAATAATTTCAATAAAACCATTCAAATATTTATGGATTTTATGTTTTAAAAAAATATGGCAGTTTCTAAAACGGTCAAACAATTTTTTCTTTAATTATTTATTTTCTGCAATGATGATACGACTCTTGAAAGTCGCTATCAAATAATTTCAATAAAACCATTCAAATATTTATGGATTTTATGTTTTAAAAAAATATGGCAGTTTCTAAAACGGTCAAACAATTTTTTCTTTAATTATTTATTTTCTGCAATGATGATACGACTCTTGAAAGTCGCTATCAAATAATTTCAATAAAACCATTCAAATATTTATGGATTTTATGTTTTAAAAAAATATGGCAGTTTCTAAAACGGTCAAACAATTTTTTCTTTATTTATTCTCAATCTCCAATGATGATAGGACTCTTGAAAGTCGCTATCAATAAATTTCAATAAAACCATTAAAATATTTATGGATTTTATGTTTTAAAAAAATATGGCAGTTTCTAAAACGGTCAAACAATTTTTTCTTTAATTATTTATTTTCTGCAATGATGATACGACTCTTGAAAGTCGCTATCAAATAATTTCAATAAAACCATTCAAATATTTATGGATTTTATGTTTTAAAAAAATATGGCAGTTTCTAAAACGGTCAAACAATTTTTTCTTTAATTATTTATTTTCTGCAATGATGATAGGACTCTTGAAAGTCGCTATCAATAAATTTCAATAAAACCATTAAATTATTTATGGATTTTATGTTTTAAAAAAATATGGCAGTTTCTAAAACGGTCAAACTATTTTTTCTTTAATTATTTGTTTTCTGCAATGATGATAGGACTCTTGAAAGTCGCTATCAAATAATTTCAATAAAACCATTCAAATATTTATGGATTTTATGTTTTAAAAAAATATGGCAGTTTCTAAAACGGTCAAACAATTTTTTCTTTATTTATTCTCAATCTCCAATGATGATAGGACTCTTGAAAGTCGCTATCAATAAATTTCAATAAAACCATTAAATTATTTATGGATTTTATGTTTTAAAAAAATATGGCAGTTTCTAAAACGGTCAAACAATTTTTTCTTTAATTATTTATTTTCTGCAATGATGATAGGACTCTTGAAAGTCGCTATCAAATAATTTCAATAAAACCATTCAAATATTTATGGATTTTATGTTTTAAAAAAATATGGCAGTTTCTAAAACGGTCAAACTATTTTTTCTTTAATTATTTGTTTTCTGCAATGATGATAGGACTCTTGAAAGTCGCTATCAATAAATTTCAATAAAACCATTAAATTATTTATGGATTTTATGTTTTAAAAAAATATGGCAGTTTCTAAAACGGTCAAACAATTTTTTCTTTATTTATTCTCAATCTCCAATGATGATAGGACTCTTGAAAGTCGCTATCAAATAATTTCAATAAAACCATTCAAATAATTATGGATTTTATGTTTTAAAAAAATATGGCAGTTTCTAAAACGGTCAAACAATTTTTTCTTTATTTATTCTCAATCTCCAATGATGATAGGACTCTTGAAAGTCGCTATCAAATAATTTCAATAAAACCATTCAAATAATTATGGATTTTATGTTTTAAAAAAATATGGCAGTTTCTAAAACGGTCAAACAATTTTTTCTTTAATTATTTATTTTTTGCAATGATGATACGACTCTTGAAAGTCGCTATCAAATAATTTCAATAAAACCATTCAAATATTTATGGATTTTATGTTTTAAAAAAATATGGCAGTTTCTAAAACGGTCAAACAATTTTTTCTTTAATTATTTATTTTCTGCAATGATGATACGACTCTTGAAAGTCGCTATCAATAAATTTCAATAAAACCATTAAATTATTTATGGATTTTATGTTTTAAAAAAATATGGCAGTTTCTAAAACGGTCAAACAATTTTTTCTTTATTTATTCTCAATCTCCAATGATGATAGGACTCTTGAAAGTCGCTATCAAATAATTTCAATAAAACCATTCAAATAATTATGGATTTTATGTTTTAAAAAAATATGGCAGTTTCTAAAACGGTCAAACAATTTTTTCTTTAATTATTTATTTTCTGCAATGATGATACGACTCTTGAAAGTCGCTATCAATAAATTTCAATAAAACCATTAAATTATTTATGGATTTTATGTTTTAAAAAAATATGGCAGTTTCTAAAACGGTCAAACAATTTTTTCTTTATTTATTCTCAATCTCCAATGATGATAGGACTCTTGAAAGTCGCTATCAAATAATTTCAATAAAACCATTCAAATATTTATGGATTTTATGTTTTAAAAAAATATGGCAGTTTCTAAAACGGTCAAACAATTTTTTCTTTATTTATTCTCAATCTCCAATGATGATAGGACTCTTGAAAGTCGCTATCAAATAATTTCAATAAAACCATTCAAATAATTATGGATTTTATGTTTTAAAAAAATATGGCAGTTTCTAAAACGGTCAAACAATTTTTTCTTTAATTATTTATTTTCTGCAATGATGATACGACTCTTGAAAGTCGCTATCAAATAATTTCAATAAAACCATTCAAATATTTATGGATTTTATGTTTTAAAAAAATATGGCAGTTTCTAAAACGGTCAAACAATTTTTTCTTTATTTATTCTCAATCTCCAATGATGATAGGACTCTTGAAAGTCGCTATCAATAAATTTCAATAAAACCATTAAAATATTTATGGATTTTATGTTTTAAAAAAATATGGCAGTTTCTAAAACGGTCAAACAATTTTTTCTTTAATTATTTATTTTCTGCAATGATGATACGACTCTTGAAAGTCGCTATCAAATAATTTCAATAAAACCATTCAAATATTTATGGATTTTATGTTTTAAAAAAATATGGCAGTTTCTAAAACGGTCAAACAATTTTTTCTTTAATTATTTATTTTCTGCAATGATGATAGGACTCTTGAAAGTCGCTATCAATAAATTTCAATAAAACCATTAAATTATTTATGGATTTTATGTTTTAAAAAAATATGGCAGTTTCTAAAACGGTCAAACTATTTTTTCTTTAATTATTTGTTTTCTGCAATGATGATAGGACTCTTGAAAGTCGCTATCAAATAATTTCAATAAAACCATTCAAATATTTATGGATTTTATGTTTTAAAAAAATATGGCAGTTTCTAAAACGGTCAAACAATTTTTTCTTTATTTATTCTCAATCTCCAATGATGATAGGACTCTTGAAAGTCGCTATCAATAAATTTCAATAAAACCATTAAATTATTTATGGATTTTATGTTTTAAAAAAATATGGCAGTTTCTAAAACGGTCAAACAATTTTTTCTTTAATTATTTATTTTCTGCAATGATGATAGGACTCTTGAAAGTCGCTATCAAATAATTTCAATAAAACCATTCAAATATTTATGGATTTTATGTTTTAAAAAAATATGGCAGTTTCTAAAACGGTCAAACTATTTTTTCTTTAATTATTTGTTTTCTGCAATGATGATAGGACTCTTGAAAGTCGCTATCAATAAATTTCAATAAAACCATTAAATTATTTATGGATTTTATGTTTTAAAAAAATATGGCAGTTTCTAAAACGGTCAAACAATTTTTTCTTTATTTATTCTCAATCTCCAATGATGATAGGACTCTTGAAAGTCGCTATCAAATAATTTCAATAAAACCATTCAAATAATTATGGATTTTATGTTTTAAAAAAATATGGCAGTTTCTAAAACGGTCAAACAATTTTTTCTTTATTTATTCTCAATCTCCAATGATGATAGGACTCTTGAAAGTCGCTATCAAATAATTTCAATAAAACCATTCAAATAATTATGGATTTTATGTTTTAAAAAAATATGGCAGTTTCTAAAACGGTCAAACAATTTTTTCTTTAATTATTTATTTTCTGCAATGATGATACGACTCTTGAAAGTCGCTATCAAATAATTTCAATAAAACCATTCAAATATTTATGGATTTTATGTTTTAAAAAAATATGGCAGTTTCTAAAACGGTCAAACAATTTTTTCTTTAATTATTTATTTTCTGCAATGATGATACGACTCTTGAAAGTCGCTATCAATAAATTTCAATAAAACCATTAAATTATTTATGGATTTTATGTTTTAAAAAAATATGGCAGTTTCTAAAACGGTCAAACAATTTTTTCTTTATTTATTCTCAATCTCCAATGATGATAGGACTCTTGAAAGTCGCTATCAAATAATTTCAATAAAACCATTCAAATAATTATGGATTTTATGTTTTAAAAAAATATGGCAGTTTCTAAAACGGTCAAACAATTTTTTCTTTAATTATTTATTTTCTGCAATGATGATACGACTCTTGAAAGTCGCTATCAATAAATTTCAATAAAACCATTAAATTATTTATGGATTTTATGTTTTAAAAAAATATGGCAGTTTCTAAAACGGTCAAACAATTTTTTCTTTATTTATTCTCAATCTCCAATGATGATAGGACTCTTGAAAGTCGCTATCAAATAATTTCAATAAAACCATTCAAATATTTATGGATTTTATGTTTTAAAAAAATATGGCAGTTTCTAAAACGGTCAAACAATTTTTTCTTTATTTATTCTCAATCTCCAATGATGATAGGACTCTTGAAAGTCGCTATCAAATAATTTCAATAAAACCATTCAAATAATTATGGATTTTATGTTTTAAAAAAATATGGCAGTTTCTAAAACGGTCAAACAATTTTTTCTTTAATTATTTATTTTCTGCAATGATGATAGGACTCTTGAAAGTCGCTATCAATAAATTTCAATAAAACCATTAAATTATTTATGGATTTTATGTTTTAAAAAAATATGGCAGTTTCTAAAACGGTCAAACAATTTTTTCTTTATTTATTCTCAATCTCCAATGATGATAGGACTCTTGAAAGTCGCTATCAAATAATTTCAATAAAACCATTCAAATATTTATGGATTTTATGTTTTAAAAAAATATGGCAGTTTCTAAAACGGTCAAACTATTTTTTCTTTAATTATTTGTTTTCTGCAATGATGATAGGACTCTTGAAAGTCGCTATCAATAAATTTCAATAAAACCATTAAATTATTTATGGATTTTATGTTTTAAAAAAATATGGCAGTTTCTAAAACGGTCAAACAATTTTTTCTTTATTTATTCTCAATCTCCAATGATGATAGGACTCTTGAAAGTCGCTATCAAATAATTTCAATAAAACCATTCAAATATTTATGGATTTTATGTTTTAAAAAAATATTGCAGTTTCTAAAACGGTCAAACAATTTTTTCTTTATTTATTCTCAATCTCCAATGATGATAGGACTCTTGAAAGTCGCTATCAAATAATTTCAATAAAACCATTCAAATAATTATGGATTTTATGTTTTAAAAAAATATGGCAGTTTCTAAAACGGTCAAACAATTTTTTCTTTAATTATTTATTTTCTGCAATGATGATACGACTCTTGAAAGTCGCTATCAAATAATTTCAATAAAACCATTCAAATATTTATGGATTTTATGTTTTAAAAAAATATGGCAGTTTCTAAAACGGTCAAACAATTTTTTCTTTAATTATTTATTTTCTGCAATGATGATACGACTCTTGAAAGTCGCTATCAAATAATTTCAATAAAACCATTCAAATATTTATGGATTTTATGTTTTAAAAAAATATGGCAGTTTCTAAAACGGTCAAACTATTTTTTCTTTAATTATTTATTTTCTGCAATGATGATACGACTCTTGAAAGTCGCTATCAAATAATTTCAATAAAACCATTCAAATATTTATGGATTTTATGTTTTAAAAAAATATGGCAGTTTCTAAAACGGTCAAACTATTTTTTCTTTAATTATTTGTTTTCTGCAATGATGATAGGACTCTTGAAAGTCGCTATCAATAAATTTCAATAAAACCATTAAATTATTTATGGATTTTATGTTTTAAAAAAATATGGCAGTTTCTAAAACGGTCAAACAATTTTTTCTTTATTTATTCTCAATCTCCAATGATGATAGGACTCTTGAAAGTCGCTATCAATAAATTTCAATAAAACCATTCAAATATTTATGGATTTTATGTTTTAAAAAAATATGGCAGTTTCTAAAACGGTCAAACAATTTTTTCTTTAATTATTTATTTTCTGCAATGATGATACGACTCTTGAAAGTCGCTATCAAATAATTTCAATAAAACCATTCAAATATTTATGGATTTTATGTTTTAAAAAAATATGGCAGTTTCTAAAACGGTCAAACTATTTTTTCTTTAATTATTTATTTTCTGCAATGATGATACGACTCTTGAAAGTCGCTATCAAATAATTTCAATAAAACCATTCAAATATTTATGGATTTTATGTTTTAAAAAAATATGGCAGTTTCTAAAACGGTCAAACTATTTTTTCTTTAATTATTTATTTTCTGCAATGATGATACGACTCTTGAAAGTCGCTATCAAATAATTTCAATAAAAGCATTCAAATATTTATGGATTTTATGTTTTAAAAAAATATGGCAGTTTCTAAAACGGTCAAACTATTTTTTCTTTATTTATTTATTTTCTGCAATGATGATACGACTCTTGAAAGTCGCTATCAAATAATTTCAATAAAACCATTCAAATATTTATGGATTTTATGTTTTAAAAAAATATGGCAGTTTCTAAAACGGTCAAACTATTTTTTCTTTATTTATTCTCAATCTCCAATGATGATAGGACTCTTGAAAGTCGCTATCAATAAATTTCAATAAAACCATTAAAATATTTATGGATTTTATGTTTTAAAAAAATATGGCAGTTTCTAAAACGGTCAAACTATTTTTTCTTTAATTATTTATTTTCTGCAATGATGATACGACTCTTGAAAGTCGCTATCAAATAATTTCAATAAAACCATTCAAATATTTATGGATTTTATGTTTTAAAAAAATATGGCAGTTTCTAAAACGGTCAAACTATTTTTTCTTTAATTATTTATTTTCTGCAATGATGATACGACTCTTGAAAGTCGCTATCAAATAATTTCAATAAAACCATTCAAATATTTATGGATTTTATGTTTTAAAAAAATATGGCAGTTTCTAAAACGGTCAAACTATTTTTTCTTTAATTATTTATTTTCTGCAATGATGATAGGACTCTTGAAAGTCGCTATCAAATAATTTCAATAAAACCATTCAAATATTTATGGATTTTATGTTTTAAAAAAATATGGCAGTTTCTAAAACGGTCAAACTATTTTTTCTTTATTTATTCTCAATCTCCAATGATGATAGGACTCTTGAAAGTCGCTATCAATAAATTTCAATAAAACCATTAAAATATTTATGGATTTTATGTTTTAAAAAAATATGGCAGTTTCTAAAACGGTCAAACTATTTTTTCTTTATTTATTCTCAATCTCCAATGATGATAGGACTCTTGAAAGTCGCTATCAATAAATTTCAATAAAACCATTCAAATATTTATGGATTTTATGTTTTAAAAAAATATGGCAGTTTCTAAAACGGTCAAACTATTTTTTCTTTATTTATTCTCAATCTCCAATGATGATAGGACTCTTGAAAGTCGCTATCAATAAATTTCAATAAAACCATTAAAATATTTATGGATTTTATGTTTTAAAAAAATATGGCAGTTTCTAAAACGGTCAAACAATTTTTTCTTTAATTATTTATTTTCTGCAATGATGATACGACTCTTGAAAGTCGCTATCAAATAATTTCAATAAAACCATTCAAATATTTATGGATTTTATGTTTTAAAAAAATATGGCAGTTTCTAAAACGGTCAAACTATTTTTTCTTTATTTATTTATTTTCTGCAATGATGATACGACTCTTGAAAGTCGCTATCAAATAATTTCAATAAAACCATTCAAATATTTATGGATTTTATGTTTTAAAAAAATATGGCAGTTTCTAAAACGGTCAAACTATTTTTTCTTTAATTATTTATTTTCTGCAATGATGATAGGACTCTTGAAAGTCGCTATCAAATAATTTCAATAAAACCATTCAAATATTTATGGATTTTATGTTTTAAAAAAATATGGCAGTTTCTAAAACGGTCAAACTATTTTTTCTTTATTTATTCTCAATCTCCAATGATGATAGGACTCTTGAAAGTCGCTATCAATAAATTTCAATAAAACCATTAAAATATTTATGGATTTTATGTTTTAAAAAAATATGGCAGTTTCTAAAACGGTCAAACAATTTTTTCTTTATTTATTCTCAATCTCCAATGATGATAGGACTCTTGAAAGTCGCTATCAATAAATTTCAATAAAACCATTAAAATATTTATGGATTTTATGTTTTAAAAAAATATGGCAGTTTCTAAAACGGTCAAACTATTTTTTCTTTAATTATTTATTTTCTGCAATGATGATACGACTCTTGAAAGTCGCTATCAAATAATTTCAATAAAAGCATTCAAATATTTATGGATTTTATGTTTTAAAAAAATATGGCAGTTTCTAAAACGGTCAAACTATTTTTTCTTTAATTATTTATTTTCTGCAATGATGATAGGACTCTTGAAAGTCGCTATCAATAAATTTCAATAAAACCATTAAAATATTTATGGATTTTATGTTTTAAAAAAATATGGCAGTTTCTAAAACGGTCAAACTATTTTTTCTTTATTTATTCTCAATCTCCAATGATGATAGGACTCTTGAAAGTCGCTATCAATAAATATCAATAAAACCATTAAAATATTTATGGATTTTATGTTTTAAAAAAATATGGCAGTTTCAAAAACGGTCAAACAATTTTTTCTTTAATTATTTATTTTCTGCAATGATGATACGACTCTTGAAAGTCGCTATCAATAAATTTCAATAAAACCATTAAAATATTTATGGATTTTATGTTTTAAAAAAATATGGCAGTTTCTAAAACGGTCAAACAATTTTTTCTTTATTTATTCTCAATCTCCATTGATGATAGGACTCTTGAAAGTCGCTATCAATAAATTTCAATAAAACCATTAAAATATTTATGGATTTTATGTTTTAAAAAAATATGGCAGTTTCAAAAACGGTCAAACAATTTTTTCTTTAATTATTTATTTTCTGCAATGATGATACGACTCTTGAAAGTCGCTATCAAATAATTTCAATAAAACCATTCAAATATTTATGGATTTTATGTTTTAAAAAAATATGGCAGTTTCTAAAACGGTCAAACTATTTTTTCTTTAATTATTTATTTTCTGCAATGATGATACGACTCTTGAAAGTCGCTATCAAATAATTTCAATAAAACCATTCAAATATTTATGGATTTTATGTTTTAAAAAAATATGGCAGTTTCAAAAACGGTCAAACAATTTTTTCTTTAATTATTTATTTTCTGCAATGATGATACGACTCTTGAAAGTCGCTATCAAATAATTTCAATAAAACCATTCAAATATTTATGGATTTTATGTTTTAAAAAAATATGGCAGTTTCTAAAACGGTCAAACTATTTTTTCTTTAATTATTTATTTTCTGCAATGATGATACGACTCTTGAAAGTCGCTATCAATAAATTTCAATAAAACCATTAAAATATTTATGGATTTTATGTTTTAAAAAAATATGGCAGTTTCTAAAACGGTCAAACAATTTTTTCTTTAATTATTTATTTTCTGCAATGATGATACGACTCTTGAAAGTCGCTATCAATAAATTTCAATAAAACCATTCAAATATTTATGGATTTTATGTTTTAAAAAAATATGGCAGTTTCTAAAACGGTCAAACTATTTTTTCTTTAATTATTTATTTTCTGCAATGATGATACGACTCTTGAAAGTCGCTATCAAATAATTTCAATAAAAGCATTCAAATATTTATGGATTTTATGTTTTAAAAAAATATGGCAGTTTCTAAAACGGTCAAACTATTTTTTCTTTAATTATTTATTTTCTGCAATGATGATAGGACTCTTGAAAGTCGCTATCAAATAATTTCAATAAAAGCATTCAAATATTTATGGATTTTATGTTTTAAAAAAATATGGCAGTTTCTAAAACGGTCAAACTATTTTTTCTTTAATTATTTATTTTCTGCAATGATGATACGACTCTTGAAAGTCGCTATCAATAAATTTCAATAAAACCATTAAAATATTTATGGATTTTATGTTTTAAAAAAATATGGCAGTTTCTAAAACGGTCAAACTATTTTTTCTTTAATTATTTATTTTCTGCAATGATGATACGACTCTTGAAAGTCGCTATAAAATAATTTCAATAAAACCATTCAAATATTTATGGATTTTATGTTTTAAAAAAATATGGCAGTTTCTAAAACGGTCAAACTATTTTTTCTTTAATTATTTATTTTCTGCAATGATGATACGACTCTTGAAAGTCGCTATCAAATAATTTCAATAAAAGCATTCAAATATTTATGGATTTTATGTTTTAAAAAAATATGGCAGTTTCTAAAACGGTCAAACTATTTTTTCTTTAATTATTTATTTTCTGCAATGATGATAGGACTCTTGAAAGTCGCTATCAATAAATTTCAATAAAACCATTAAAATATTTATGGATTTTATGTTTTAAAAAAATATGGCAGTTTCTAAAACGGTCAAACTATTTTTTCTTTAATTATTTATTTTCTGCAATGATGATAGGACTCTTGAAAGTCGCTATCAATAAATTTCAATAAAACCATTAAAATATTTATGGATTTTATGTTTTAAAAAAATATGGCAGTTTCTAAAACGGTCAAACTATTTTTTCTTTATTTATTCTCAATCTCCAATGATGATAGGACTCTTGAAAGTCGCTATCAATAAATTTCAATAAAACCATTAAAATATTTATGGATTTTATGTTTTAAAAAAATATGGCAGTTTCTAAAACGGTCAAACAATTTTTTCTTTATTTATTCTCAATCTCCATTGATGATAGGACTCTTGAAAGTCGCTATCAATAAATTTCAATAAAACCATTAAAATATTTATGGATTTTATGTTTTAAAAAAATATGGCAGTTTCAAAAACGGTCAAACAATTTTTTCTTTAATTATTTATTTTCTGCAATGATGATACGACTCTTGAAAGTCGCTATCAAATAATTTCAATAAAACCATTCAAATATTTATGGATTTTATGTTTTAAAAAAATATGGCAGTTTCTAAAACGGTCAAACTATTTTTTCTTTAATTATTTATTTTCTGCAATGATGATACGACTCTTGAAAGTCGCTATCAAATAATTTCAATAAAACCATTCAAATATTTATGGATTTTATGTTTTAAAAAAATATGGCAGTTTCTAAAACGGTCAAACAATTTTTTCTTTATTTATTCTCAATCTCCAATGATGATAGGACTCTTGAAAGTCGCTATCAATAAATTTCAATAAAACCATTAAAATATTTATGGATTTTATGTTTTAAAAAAATATGGCAGTTTCTAAAACGGTCAAACAATTTTTTCTTTAATTATTTATTTTCTGCAATGATGATACGACTCTTGAAAGTCGCTATCAATAAATTTCAATAAAACCATTCAAATATTTATGGATTTTATGTTTTAAAAAAATATGGCAGTTTCTAAAACGGTCAAACTATTTTTTCTTTAATTATTTATTTTCTGCAATGATGATACGACTCTTGAAAGTCGCTATCAAATAATTTCAATAAAACCATTCAAATATTTATGGATTTTATGTTTTAAAAAAATATGGCAGTTTCTAAAACGGTCAAACTATTTTTTCTTTAATTATTTATTTTCTGCAATGATGATACGACTCTTGAAAGTCGCTATCAAATAATTTCAATAAAACCATTCAAATATTTATGGATTTAATGTTTTAAAAAAATATGGCAGTTTCTAAAACGGTCAAACAATTTTTTCTTTATTTATTCTCAATCTCCAATGATGATAGGACTCTTGAAAGTCGCTATCAATAAATTTCAATAAAACCATTAAAATATTTATGGATTTTATGTTTTAAAAAAATATGGCAGTTTCTAAAACGGTCAAACAATTTTTTCTTTAATTATTTATTTTCTGCAATGATGATACGACTCTTGAAAGTCGCTATCAATAAATTTCAATAAAACCATTAAAATATTTATGGATTTTATGTTTTAAAAAAATATGGCAGTTTCTAAAACGGTCAAAAAATTTTTTCTTTAATTATTTATTTTCTGCAATGATGATACGACTCTTGAAAGTCGCTATCAAATAATTTCAATAAAACCATTCAAATATTTATGGATTTTATGTTTTAAAAAAATATGGCAGTTTCTAAAACGGTCAAACAATTTTTTCTTTAATTATTCTCAATCTCCAATGATGATAGGACTCTTGAAAGTCGCTATCAATAAATTTCAATAAAACCATTAAAATATTTATGGATTTTATGTTTTAAAAAAATATGGCAGTTTCTAAAACGGTCAAACAATTTTTTCTTTAATTATTCTCAATCTCCAATGATGATACGACTCTTGAAAGTCGCTATCAAATAATTTCAATAAAACCATTCAAATATTTATGGATTTTATGTTTTAAAAAAATATGGCAGTTTCTAAAACGGTCAAACAATTTTTTCTTTAATTATTCTCAATCTCCAATGATGATACGACTCTTGAAAGTCGCTATCAAATAATTTCAATAAAACCATTCAAATATTTATGGATTTTATGTTTTAAAAAAATATGGCAGTTTCTAAAACGGTCAAACAATTTTTTCTTTATTTATTCTCAATCTCCAATGATGATAGGACTCTTGAAAGTCGCTATCAATAAATTTCAATAAAACCATTCAAATATTTATGGATTTTATGTTTTAAAAAAATATGGCAGTTTCTAAAACGGTCAAACTATTTTTTCTTTAATTATTTATTTTCTGCAATGATGATACGACTCTTGAAAGTCGCTATCAAATAATTTCAATAAAACCATTCAAATATTTATGGATTTTATGTTTTAAAAAAATATGGCAGTTTCTAAAACGGTCAAACTATTTTTTCTTTAATTATTTATTTTCTGCAATGATGATACGACTCTTGAAAGTCGCTATCAATAAATTTCAATAAAACCATTCAAATATTTATGGATTTTATGTTTTAAAAAAATATGGCAGTTTCTAAAACGGTCAAACTATTTTTTCTTTAATTATTTATTTTCTGCAATGATGATACGACTCTTGAAAGTCGCTATCAAATAATTTCAATAAAACCATTCAAATATTTATGGATTTTATGTTTTAAAAAAATATGGCAGTTTCTAAAACGGTCAAACTATTTTTTCTTTAATTATTTATTTTCTGCAATGATGATAGGACTCTTGAAAGTCGCTATCAATAAATTTCAATAAAACCATTAAAATATTTATGGATTTTATGTTTTAAAAAAATATGGCAGTTTCTAAAACGGTCAAACAATTTTTTCTTTAATTATTTATTTTCTGCAATGATGATACGACTCTTGAAAGTCGCTATCAAATAATTTCAATAAAACCATTCAAATATTTATGGATTTTATGTTTTAAAAAAATATGGCAGTTTCTAAAACGGTCAAACTATTTTTTCTTTAATTATTTATTTTCTGCAATGATGATACGACTCTTGAAAGTCGCTATCAAATAATTTCAATAAAACCATTCAAATATTTATGGATTTTATGTTTTAAAAAAATATGGCAGTTTCTAAAACGGTCAAACTATTTTTTCTTTAATTATTTATTTTCTGCAATGATGATACGACTCTTGAAAGTCGCTATCAAATAATTTCAATAAAACCATTCAAATATTTATGGATTTTATGTTTTAAAAAAATATGGCAGTTTCTAAAACGGTCAAACAATTTTTTCTTTAATTATTCTCAATCTCCAATGATGATAGGACTCTTGAAAGTCGCTATCAAATAATTTCAATAAAACCATTCAAATATTTATGGATTTTATGTTTTAAAAAAATATGGCAGTTTCTAAAACGGTCAAACAATTTTTTCTTTAATTATTTATTTTCTCCAATGATGATAGGACTCTTGAAAGTCGCTATCAATAAATTTCAATAAAACCATTAAAATATTTATGGATTTTATGTTTTAAAAAAATATGGCAGTTTCTAAAACGATCAAACAATTTTTTCTTTAATTATTTATTTTCTGCAATGATGATACGACTCTTGAAAGTCGCTATCAAATAATTTCAATAAAACCATTCAAATATTTATGGATTTTATGTTTTAAAAAAATATGGCAGTTTCTAAAACGGTCAAACTATTTTTTCTTTAATTATTTATTTTCTGCAATGATGATACGACTCTTGAAAGTCGCTATCAAATAATTTCAATAAAACCATTCAAATATTTATGGATTTTATGTTTTAAAAAAATATGGCAGTTTCTAAAACGATCAAACAATTTTTTCTTTAATTATTTATTTTCTGCAATGATGATACGACTCTTGAAAGTCGCTATCAAATAATTTCAATAAAACCATTCAAATATTTATGGATTTTATGTTTTAAAAAAATATGGCAGTTTCTAAAACGGTCAAACTATTTTTTCTTTATTTATTCTCAATCTCCAATGATGATAGGACTCTTGAAAGTCGCTATCAAATAATTTCAATAAAACCATTCAAATATTTATGGATTTTATGTTTTAAAAAAATATGGCAGTTTCTAAAACGATCAAACAATTTTTTCTTTAATTATTTATTTTCTGCAATGATGATACGACTCTTGAAAGTCGCTATCAAATAATTTCAATAAAACCATTCAAATATTTATGGATTTTATGTTTTAAAAAAATATGGCAGTTTCTAAAACGGTCAAACTATTTTTTCTTTAATTATTTATTTTCTGCAATGATGATACGACTCTTGAAAGTCGCTATCAAATAATTTCAATAAAACCATTCAAATATTTATGGATTTTATGTTTTAAAAAAATATGGCAGTTTCTAAAACGATCAAACAATTTTTTCTTTAATTATTTATTTTCTGCAATGATGATACGACTCTTGAAAGTCGCTATCAAATAATTTCAATAAAACCATTCAAATATTTATGGATTTTATGTTTTAAAAAAATATGGCAGTTTCTAAAACGGTCAAACTATTTTTTCTTTATTTATTCTCAATCTCCAATGATGATACGACTCTTGAAAGTCGCTATCAAATAATTTCAATAAAACCATTCAAATATTTATGGATTTTATGTTTTAAAAAAATATGGCAGTTTCTAAAACGGTCAAACTATTTTTTCTTTATTTATTCTCAATCTCCAATGATGATAGGACTCTTGAAAGTCGCTATCAATAAATTTCAATAAAACCATTAAAATATTTATGGATTTTATGTTTTAAAAAAATATGGCAGTTTCTAAAACGGTCAAACTATTTTTTCTTTATTTATTCTCAATCTCCAATGATGATAGGACTCTTGAAAGACGCTATCAATAAATTTCAATAAAACCATTAAAATATTTATGGATTTTATGTTTTAAAAAAATATGGCAGTTTCTAAAACGATCAAACAATTTTTTCTTTAATTATTTATTTTCTGCAATGATGATACGACTCTTGAAAGTCGCTATCAAATAATTTCAATAAAACCATTCAAATATTTATGGATTTTATGTTTTAAAAAAATATGGCAGTTTCTAAAACGGTCAAACAATTTTTTCTTTAATTATTCTCAATCTCCAATGATGATAGGACTCTTGAAAGTCGCTATCAAATAATTTCAATAAAACCATTCAAATATTTATGGATTTTATGTTTTAAAAAAATATGGCAGTTTCTAAAACGGTCAAACAATTTTTTCTTTAATTATTTATTTTCTCCAATGATGATAGGACTCTTGAAAGTCGCTATCAATAAATTTCAATAAAACCATTAAAATATTTATGGATTTTATGTTTTAAAAAAATATGGCAGTTTCTAAAACGGTCAAACAATTTTTTCTTTAATTATTTATTTTCTGCAATGATGATACGACTCTTGAAAGTCGCTATCAAATAATTTCAATAAAACCATTCAAATATTTATGGATTTTATGTTTTAAAAAAATATGGCAGTTTCTAAAACGGTCAAACTATTTTTTCTTTAATTATTTATTTTCTGCAATGATGATACGACTCTTGAAAGTCGCTATCAAATAATTTCAATAAAACCATTCAAATATTTATGGATTTTATGTTTTAAAAAAATATGGCAGTTTCTAAAACGATCAAACAATTTTTTCTTTAATTATTTATTTTCTGCAATGATGATACGACTCTTGAAAGTCGCTATCAAATAATTTCAATAAAACCATTCAAATATTTATGGATTTTATGTTTTAAAAAAATATGGCAGTTTCTAAAACGGTCAAACTATTTTTTCTTTATTTATTCTCAATCTCCAATGATGATAGGACTCTTGAAAGTCGCTATCAAATAATTTCAATAAAACCATTCAAATATTTATGGATTTTATGTTTTAAAAAAATATGGCAGTTTCTAAAACGATCAAACAATTTTTTCTTTAATTATTTATTTTCTGCAATGATGATACGACTCTTGAAAGTCGCTATCAAATAATTTCAATAAAACCATTCAAATATTTATGGATTTTATGTTTTAAAAAAATATGGCAGTTTCTAAAACGGTCAAACTATTTTTTCTTTAATTATTTATTTTCTGCAATGATGATACGACTCTTGAAAGTCGCTATCAAATAATTTCAATAAAACCATTCAAATATTTATGGATTTTATGTTTTAAAAAAATATGGCAGTTTCTAAAACGATCAAACAATTTTTTCTTTAATTATTTATTTTCTGCAATGATGATACGACTCTTGAAAGTCGCTATCAAATAATTTCAATAAAACCATTCAAATATTTATGGATTTTATGTTTTAAAAAAATATGGCAGTTTCTAAAACGGTCAAACTATTTTTTCTTTAATTATTTATTTTCTGCAATGATGATACGACTCTTGAAAGTCGCTATCAAATAATTTCAATAAAACCATTCAAATATTTATGGATTTTATGTTTTAAAAAAATATGGCAGTTTCTAAAACGATCAAACAATTTTTTCTTTAATTATTTATTTTCTGCAATGATGATACGACTCTTGAAAGTCGCTATCAATAAATTTCAATAAAACCATTAAAATATTTATGGATTTTATGTTTTAAAAAAATATGGCAGTTTCTAAAACGGTCAAACTATTTTTTCTTTAATTATTTATTTTCTGCAATGATGATACGACTCTTGAAAGTCGCTATCAAATAATTTCAATAAAACCATTCAAATATTTATGGATTTTATGTTTTAAAAAAATATGGCAGTTTCTAAAACGGTCAAACTATTTTTTCTTTATTTATTCTCAATCTCCAATGATGATAGGACTCTTGAAAGTCGCTATCAATAAATTTCAATAAAACCATTAAAATATTTATGGATTTTATGTTTTAAAAAAATATGGCAGTTTCTAAAACGGTCAAACTATTTTTTCTTTATTTATTCTCAATCTCCAATGATGATAGGACTCTTGAAAGACGCTATCAATAAATTTCAATAAAACCATTAAAATATTTATGGATTTTATGTTTTAAAAAAATATGGCAGTTTCTAAAACGGTCAAACAATTTTTTCTTTATTTATTCTCAATCTCCAATGATGATAGGACTCTTGAAAGTCGCTATCAATAAATTTCAATAAAACCATTAAAATATTTATGGATTTTATGTTTTAAAAAAATATGGCAGTTTCTAAAACGATCAAACAATTTTTTCTTTAATTATTCTCAATCTCCAATGATGATAGGACTCTTGAAAGTCGCTATCAATAAATTTCAATAAAACCATTAAAATATTTATGGATTTTATGTTTTAAAAAAATATGGCAGTTTCTAAAACGGTCAAACAATTTTTTCTTTAATTATTTATTTTCTGCAATGATGATACGACTCTTGAAAGTCGCTATCAAATAATTTCAATAAAACCATTCAAATATTTATGGATTTTATGTTTTAAAAAAATATGGCAGTTTCTAAAACGGTCAAACAATTTTTTCTTTATTTATTCTCAATCTCCAATGATGATAGGACTCTTGAAAGTCGCTATCAATAAATTTCAATAAAACCATTAAAATATTTATGGATTTTATGTTTTAAAAAAATATGGCAGTTTCTAAAACGGTCAAACAATTTTTTCTTTAGTTATTTATTTTCTCCAATGATGATAGGACTCTTGAAAGTCGCTATCAATAAATTTCAATAAAACCATTAAAATATTTATGGATTTTATGTTTTAAAAAAATATGGCAGTTTCTAAAACGGTCAAACAATTTTTTCTTTAATTATTTATTTTCTGCAATGATGATACGACTCTTGAAAGTCGCTATCAAATAATTTCAATAAAACCATTCAAATATTTATGGATTTTATGTTTTAAAAAAATATGGCAGTTTCTAAAACGGTCAAACTATTTTTTCTTTAATTATTTATTTTCTGCAATGATGATACGACTCTTGAAAGTCGCTATCAAATAATTTCAATAAAACCATTCAAATATTTATGGATTTTATGTTTTAAAAAAATATGGCAGTTTCTAAAACGATCAAACAATTTTTTCTTTAATTATTTATTTTCTGCAATGATGATACGACTCTTGAAAGTCGCTATCAAATAATTTCAATAAAACCATTCAAATATTTATGGATTTTATGTTTTAAAAAAATATGGCAGTTTCTAAAACGGTCAAACTATTTTTTCTTTATTTATTCTCAATCTCCAATGATGATAGGACTCTTGAAAGTCGCTATCAAATAATTTCAATAAAACCATTCAAATATTTATGGATTTTATGTTTTAAAAAAATATGGCAGTTTCTAAAACGATCAAACAATTTTTTCTTTAATTATTTATTTTCTGCAATGATGATACGACTCTTGAAAGTCGCTATCAAATAATTTCAATAAAACCATTCAAATATTTATGGATTTTATGTTTTAAAAAAATATGGCAGTTTCTAAAACGATCAAACAATTTTTTCTTTAATTATTTATTTTCTGCAATGATGATACGACTCTTGAAAGTCGCTATCAAATAATTTCAATAAAACCATTCAAATATTTATGGATTTTATGTTTTAAAAAAATATGGCAGTTTCTAAAACGGTCAAACTATTTTTTCTTTAATTATTTATTTTCTGCAATGATGATACGACTCTTGAAAGTCGCTATCAAATAATTTCAATAAAACCATTCAAATATTTATGGATTTTATGTTTTAAAAAAATATGGCAGTTTCTAAAACGATCAAACAATTTTTTCTTTAATTATTTATTTTCTGCAATGATGATACGACTCTTGAAAGTCGCTATCAAATAATTTCAATAAAACCATTCAAATATTTATGGATTTTATGTTTTAAAAAAATATGGCAGTTTCTAAAACGATCAAACAATTTTTTCTTTAATTATTTATTTTCTGCAATGATGATACGACTCTTGAAAGTCGCTATCAAATAATTTCAATAAAACCATTCAAATATTTATGGATTTTATGTTTTAAAAAAATATGGCAGTTTCTAAAACGGTCAAACAATTTTTTCTTTATTTATTCTCAATCTCCAATGATGATAGGACTCTTGAAAGTCGCTATCAATAAATTTCAATAAAACCATTAAAATATTTATGGATTTTATGTTTTAAAAAAATATGGCAGTTTCTAAAACGGTCAAACAATTTTTTCTTTAATTATTTATTTTCTGCAATGATGATACGACTCTTGAAAGTCGCTATCAAATAATTTCAATAAAACCATTCAAATATTTATGGATTTTATGTTTTAAAAAAATATGGCAGTTTCTAAAACGGTCAAACAATTTTTTCTTTATTTATTCTCAATCTCCAATGATGATAGGACTCTTGAAAGTCGCTATCAATAAATTTCAATAAAACCATTAAAATATTTATGGATTTTATGTTTTAAAAAAATATGGCAGTTTCTAAAACGGTCAAACAATTTTTTCTTTAGTTATTTATTTTCTCCAATGATGATAGGACTCTTGAAAGTCGCTATCAAATAATTTCAATAAAACCATTCAAATATTTATGGATTTTATGTTTTAAAAAAATATGGCAGTTTCTAAAACGGTCAAACTATTTTTTCTTTATTTATTCTCAATCTCCAATGATGATAGGACTCTTGAAAGTCGCTATCAATAAATTTCAATAAAACCATTAAAATATTTATGGATTTTATGTTTTAAAAAAATATGGCAGTTTCTAAAACGGTCAAACAATTTTTTCTTTAATTATTTATTTTCTGCAATGATGATACGACTCTTGAAAGTCGCTATCAAATAATTTCAATAAAACCATTCAAATATTTATGGATTTTATGTTTTAAAAAAATATGGCAGTTTCTAAAACGGTCAAACTATTTTTTCTTTAATTATTTATTTTCTGCAATGATGATACGACTCTTGAAAGTCGCTATCAAATAATTTCAATAAAACCATTCAAATATTTATGGATTTTATGTTTTAAAAAAATATGGCAGTTTCTAAAACGGTCAAACAATTTTTTCTTTAATTATTTATTTTCTGCAATGATGATACGACTCTTGAAAGTCGCTATCAAATAATTTCAATAAAACCATTCAAATATTTATGGATTTTATGTTTTAAAAAAATATGGCAGTTTCTAAAACGGTCAAACTATTTTTTCTTTAATTATTTATTTTCTGCAATGATGATACGACTCTTGAAAGTCGCTATCAATAAATTTCAATAAAACCATTAAAATATTTATGGATTTTATGTTTTAAAAAAATATGGCAGTTTCTAAAACGATCAAACAATTTTTTCTTTAATTATTCTCAATCTCCAATGATGATAGGACTCTTGAAAGTCGCTATCAATAAATTTCAATAAAACCATTAAAATATTTATGGATTTTATGTTTTAAAAAAATATGGCAGTTTCTAAAACGGTCAAACAATTTTTTCTTTAATTATTTATTTTCTGCAATGATGATACAGCTCTTGAAAGTCGCTATCAAATAATTTCAATAAAACCATTCAAATATTTATGGATTTTATGTTTTAAAAAAATATGGCAGTTTCTAAAACGGTCAAACAATTTTTTCTTTATTTATTCTCAATCTCCAATGATGATAGGACTCTTGAAAGTCGCTATCAATAAATTTCAATAAAACCATTCAAATATTTATGGATTTTATGTTTTAAAAAAATATGGCAGTTTCTAAAACGGTCAAACAATTTTTTCTTTAATTATTTATTTTCTCCAATGATGATAGGACTCTTGAAAGTCGCTATCAAATAATTTCAATAAAACCATTCAAATATTTATGGATTTTATGTTTTAAAAAAATATGGCAGTTTCTAAAACGGTCAAACTATTTTTTCTTTAATTATTTATTTTCTGCAATGATGATACGACTCTTGAAAGTCGCTATCAAATAATTTCAATAAAACCATTCAAATATTTATGGATTTTATGTTTTAAAAAAATATGGCAGTTTATAAAACGGTCAAACTATTTTTTCTTTAATTATTTATTTTCTGCAATGATGATACGACTCTTGAAAGTCGCTATCAATAAATTTCAATAAAACCATTAAAATATTTATGGATTTTATGTTTTAAAAAAATATGGCAGTTTCTAAAACGGTCAAACTATTTTTTCTTTAATTATTTATTTTCTGCAATGATGATACGACTCTTGAAAGTCGCTATCAATAAATTTCAATAAAACCATTAAAATATTTATGGATTTTATGTTTTAAAAAAATATGGCAGTTTCTAAAACGGTCAAACAATTTTTTCTTTAATTATTTATTTTCTCCAATGATGATAGGACTCTTGAAAGTCGCTATCAAATAATTTCAATAAAACCATTCAAATATTTATGGATTTTATGTTTTAAAAAAATATGGCAGTTTCTAAAACGGTCAAACTATTTTTTCTTTAATTATTTATTTTCTGCAATGATGATACGACTCTTGAAAGTCGCTATCAAATAATTTCAATAAAACCATTCAAATATTTATGGATTTTATGTTTTAAAAAAATATGGCAGTTTCTAAAACGGTCAAACTATTTTTTCTTTAATTATTTATTTTCTGCAATGATGATACGACTCTTGAAAGTCGCTATCAAATAATTTCAATAAAACCATTCAAATATTTATGGATTTTATGTTTTAAAAAAATATGGCAGTTTCTAAAACGGTCAAACTATTTTTTCTTTAATTATTTATTTTCTGCAATGATGATACGACTCTTGAAAGTCGCTATCAAATAATTTCAATAAAACCATTCAAATATTTATGGATTTTATGTTTTAAAAAAATATGGCAGTTTCTAAAACGGTCAAACTATTTTTTCTTTAATTATTTATTTTCTGCAATGATGATACGACTCTTGAAAGTCGCTATCAAATAATTTCAATAAAACCATTCAAATATTTATGGATTTTATGTTTTAAAAAAATATGGCAGTTTCTAAAACGGTCAAACTATTTTTTCTTTAATTATTTATTTTCTGCAATGATGATACGACTCTTGAAAGTCGCTATCAAATAATTTCAATAAAACCATTCAAATATTTATGGATTTTATGTTTTAAAAAAATATGGCAGTTTCTAAAACGGTCAAACTATTTTTTCTTTAATTATTTATTTTCTGCAATGATGATACGACTCTTGAAAGTCGCTATCAAATAATTTCAATAAAACCATTCAAATATTTATGGATTTTATGTTTTAAAAAAATATGGCAGTTTCTAAAACGGTCAAACTATTTTTTCTTTAATTATTTATTTTCTGCAATGATGATACGACTCTTGAAAGTCGCTATCAAATAATTTCAATAAAACCATTCAAATATTTATGGATTTTATGTTTTAAAAAAATATGGCAGTTTCTAAAACGGTCAAACTATTTTTTCTTTAATTATTTATTTTCTGCAATGATGATACGACTCTTGAAAGTCGCTATCAAATAATTTCAATAAAACCATTCAAATATTTATGGATTTTATGTTTTAAAAAAATATGGCAGTTTCTAAAACGGTCAAACTATTTTTTCTTTAATTATTTATTTTCTGCAATGATGATACGACTCTTGAAAGTCGCTATCAAATAATTTCAATAAAACCATTCAAATATTTATGGATTTTATGTTTTAAAAAAATATGGCAGTTTCTAAAACGGTCAAACTATTTTTTCTTTAATTATTTATTTTCTGCAATGATGATACGACTCTTGAAAGTCGCTATCAAATAATTTCAATAAAACCATTCAAATATTTATGGATTTTATGTTTTAAAAAAATATGGCAGTTTATAAAACGGTCAAACTATTTTTTCTTTAATTATTTATTTTCTGCAATGATGATACGACTCTTGAAAGTCGCTATCAATAAATTTCAATAAAACCATTAAAATATTTATGGATTTTATGTTTTAAAAAAATATGGCAGTTTCTAAAACGGTCAAACAATTTTTTCTTTAATTATTTATTTTCTCCAATGATGATAGGACTCTTGAAAGTCGCTATCAAATAATTTCAATAAAACCATTCAAATATTTATGGATTTTATGTTTTAAAAAAATATGGCAGTTTCTAAAACGGTCAAACTATTTTTTCTTTAATTATTTATTTTCTGCAATGATGATACGACTCTTGAAAGTCGCTATCAAATAATTTCAATAAAACCATTCAAATATTTATGGATTTTATGTTTTAAAAAAATATGGCAGTTTCTAAAACGGTCAAACTATTTTTTCTTTAATTATTTATTTTCTGCAATGATGATACGACTCTTGAAAGTCGCTATCAAATAATTTCAATAAAACCATTCAAATATTTATGGATTTTATGTTTTAAAAAAATATGGCAGTTTATAAAACGGTCAAACTATTTTTTCTTTAATTATTTATTTTCTGCAATGATGATACGACTCTTGAAAGTCGCTATCAATAAATTTCAATAAAACCATTAAAATATTTATGGATTTTATGTTTTAAAAAAATATGGCAGTTTCTAAAACGGTCAAACAATTTTTTCTTTAATTATTTATTTTCTCCAATGATGATAGGACTCTTGAAAGTCGCTATCAAATAATTTCAATAAAACCATTCAAATATTTATGGATTTTATGTTTTAAAAAAATATGGCAGTTTCTAAAACGGTCAAACTATTTTTTCTTTAATTATTTATTTTCTGCAATGATGATACGACTCTTGAAAGTCGCTATCAAATAATTTCAATAAAACCATTCAAATATTTATGGATTTTATGTTTTAAAAAAATATGGCAGTTTATAAAACGGTCAAACTATTTTTTCTTTAATTATTTATTTTCTGCAATGATGATACGACTCTTGAAAGTCGCTATCAATAAATTTCAATAAAACCATTAAAATATTTATGGATTTTATGTTTTAAAAAAATATGGCAGTTTCTAAAACGGTCAAACAATTTTTTCTTTAATTATTTATTTTCTGCAATGATGATACGACTCTTGAAAGTCGCTATCAAATAATTTCAATAAAACCATTCAAATATTTATGGATTTTATGTTTTAAAAAAATATGGCAGTTTCTAAAACGGTCAAACTATTTTTTCTTTAATTATTTATTTTCTGCAATGATGATACGACTCTTGAAAGTCGCTATCAAATAATTTCAATAAAACCATTCAAATATTTATGGATTTTATGTTTTAAAAAAATATGGCAGTTTCTAAAACGGTCAAACAATTTTTTCTTTAATTATTCTCAATCTCCAATGATGATAGGACTCTTGAAAGTCGCTATCAAATAATTTCAATAAAACCATTCAAATATTTATGGATTTTATGTTTTAAAAAAATATGGCAGTTTCTAAAACGGTCAAACTATTTTTTCTTTAATTATTTATTTTCTGCAATGATGATACGACTCTTGAAAGTCGCTATCAAATAATTTCAATAAAACCATTCAAATATTTATGGATTTTATGTTTTAAAAAAATATGGCAGTTTCTAAAACGGTCAAACAATTTTTTCTTTAATTATTCTCAATCTCCAATGATGATAGGACTCTTGAAAGTCGCTATCAAATAATTTCAATAAAACCATTCAAATATTTATGGATTTTATGTTTTAAAAAAATATGGCAGTTTCTAAAACGGTCAAACAATTTTTTCTTTAATTATTTATTTTCTCCAATGATGATAGGACTCTTGAAAGTCGCTATCAATAAATTTCAATAAAACCATTAAAATATTTATGGATTTTATGTTTTAAAAAAATATGGCAGTTTCTAAAACGGTCAAACAATTTTTTCTTTAATTATTTATTTTCTGCAATGATGATACGACTCTTGAAAGTCGCTATCAATTAATTTCAATAAAACCATTAAATTATTTATGGATTTTATGTTTTAAAAAATATGGCAGTTTCTAAAACGGTCAAACTATTTTTTCTTTATTTATTCTCAATCTCCAATGATGATAGGACTCTTGAAAGTCGCTATCAATAAATTTCAATAAAATCATTAAAATATTTATGGATTTTATGTTTTAAAAAAATATGGCAGTTTCTAAAACGGTCAAACTATTTTTTCTTTAATTATTTGTTTTCTGCAATGATGATAGGACTCTTGAAAGTCGCTATCAATTAATTTCAATAAAACCATTAAATTATTTATGGATTTTATGTTTTAAAAAATATGGCAGTTTCTAAAACGGTCAAACTATTTTTTCTTTATTTATTCTCAATCTCCAATGATGATAGGACTCTTGAAAGTCGCTATCAATAAATTTCAATAAAATCATTAAAATATTTATGGATTTTATGTTTTAAAAAAATATGGCAGTTTCTAAAACGGTCAAACTATTTTTTCTTTAATTATTTGTTTTCTGCAATGATGATAGGACTCTTGAAAGTCGCCATCAATAAATTTCAATAAAACCATTAAAATATTTATGGATTTTATGTTTTAAAAAAATATGGCAGTTTCTAAAACGGTCAAACTATTTTTTCTTTAATTATTTGTTTTCTGCAATGATGATAGGACTCTTGAAAGTCGCTATCAATTAATTTCAATAAAACCATTAAATTATTTATGGATTTTATGTTTTAAAAAATATGGCAGTTTCTAAAACGGTCAAACTATTTTTTCTTTATTTATTCTCAATCTCCAATGATGATAGGACTCTTGAAAGTCGCTATCAATAAATTTCAATAAAATCATTAAAATATTTATGGATTTTATGTTTTAAAAAAATATGGCAGTTTCTAAAACGGTCAAACTATTTTTTCTTTAATTATTTGTTTTCTGCAATGATGATAGGACTCTTGAAAGTCGCTATCAATTAATTTCAATAAAACCATTAAATTATTTATGGATTTTATGTTTTAAAAAATATGGCAGTTTCTAAAACGGTCAAACTATTTTTTCTTTATTTATTCTCAATCTCCAATGATGATAGGACTCTTGAAAGTCGCTATCAATAAATTTCAATAAAATCATTAAAATATTTATGGATTTTATGTTTTAAAAAAATATGGCAGTTTCTAAAACGGTCAAACTATTTTTTCTTTAATTATTTGTTTTCTGCAATGATGATAGGACTCTTGAAAGTCGCTATCAATAAATTTCAATAAAATCATTAAAATATTTATGGATTTTATGTTTTAAAAAAATATGGCAGTTTCTAAAACGGTCAAACTATTTTTTCTTTAATTATTTGTTTTCTGCAATGATGATAGGACTCTTGAAAGTCGCTATCAATAAATTTCAATAAAATCATTAAAATATTTATGGATTTTATGTTTTAAAAAAATATGGCAGTTTCTAAAACGGTCAAACTATTTTTTCTTTAATTATTTGTTTTCTGCAATGATGATAGGACTCTTGAAAGTCGCTATCAATTAATTTCAATAAAACCATTAAATTATTTATGGATTTTATGTTTTAAAAAATATGGCAGTTTCTAAAACGGTCAAACTATTTTTTCTTTATTTATTCTCAATCTCCAATGATGATAGGACTCTTGAAAGTCGCTATCAATAAATTTCAATAAAATCATTAAAATATTTATGGATTTTATGTTTTAAAAAAATATGGCAGTTTCTAAAACGGTCAAACTATTTTTTCTTTAATTATTTGTTTTCTGCAATGATGATAGGACTCTTGAAAGTCGCTATCAATAAATTTCAATAAAATCATTAAAATATTTATGGATTTTATGTTTTAAAAAAATATGGCAGTTTCTAAAACGGTCAAACTATTTTTTCTTTAATTATTTGTTTTCTGCAATGATGATAGGACTCTTGAAAGTCGCTATCAATTAATTTCAATAAAACCATTAAATTATTTATGGATTTTATGTTTTAAAAAATATGGCAGTTTCTAAAACGGTCAAACTATTTTTTCTTTATTTATTCTCAATCTCCAATGATGATAGGACTCTTGAAAGTCGCTATCAATAAATTTCAATAAAATCATTAAAATATTTATGGATTTTATGTTTTAAAAAAATATGGCAGTTTCTAAAACGGTCAAACTATTTTTTCTTTATTTATTCTCAATCTCCAATGATGATAGGACTCTTGAAAGTCGCTATCAATAAATTTCAATAAAATCATTAAAATATTTATGGATTTTATGTTTTAAAAAAATATGGCAGTTTCTAAAACGGTCAAACTATTTTTTCTTTAATTATTTGTTTTCTGCAATGATGATAGGACTCTTGAAAGTCGCTATCAATAAATTTCAATAAAATCATTAAAATATTTATGGATTTTATGTTTTAAAAAAATATGGCAGTTTCTAAAACGGTCAAACTATTTTTTCTTTATTTATTCTCAATCTCCAATGATGATAGGACTCTTGAAAGTCGCTATCAATAAATTTCAATAAAATCATTAAAATATTTATGGATTTTATGTTTTAAAAAATATGGCAGTTTCTAAAACGGTCAAACTATTTTTTCTTTATTTATTCTCAATCTCCAATGATGATAGGACTCTTGAAAGTCGCTATCAATAAATTTCAATAAAATCATTAAAATATTTATGGATTTTATGTTTTAAAAAAATATGGCAGTTTCTAAAACGGTCAAACTATTTTTTCTTTAATTATTTGTTTTCTGCAATGATGATAGGACTCTTGAAAGTCGCTATCAATAAATTTCAATAAAATCATTAAAATATTTATGGATTTTATGTTTTAAAAAAATATGGCAGTTTCTAAAACGGTCAAACTATTTTTTCTTTAATTATTTGTTTTCTGCAATGATGATAGGACTCTTGAAAGTCGCTATCAATTAATTTCAATAAAACCATTAAATTATTTATGGATTTTATGTTTTAAAAAATATGGCAGTTTCTAAAACGGTCAAACTATTTTTTCTTTATTTATTCTCAATCTCCAATGATGATAGGACTCTTGAAAGTCGCTATCAATAAATTTCAATAAAATCATTAAAATATTTATGGATTTTATGTTTTAAAAAAATATGGCAGTTTCTAAAACGGTCAAACTATTTTTTCTTTAATTATTTGTTTTCTGCAATGATGATAGGACTCTTGAAAGTCGCCATCAATAAATTTCAATAAAACCATTAAATTATTTATGGATTTTATGTTTTAAAAAATATGGCAGTTTCTAAAACGGTCAAACTATTTTTTCTTTATTTATTCTCAATCTCCAATGATGATAGGACTCTTGAAAGTCGCTATCAATAAATTTCAATAAAATCATTAAAATATTTATGGATTTTATGTTTTAAAAAAATATGGCAGTTTCTAAAACGGTCAAACTATTTTTTCTTTAATTATTTGTTTTCTGCAATGATGATAGGACTCTTGAAAGTCGCTATCAATTAATTTCAATAAAACCATTAAATTATTTATGGATTTTATGTTTTAAAAAATATGGCAGTTTCTAAAACGGTCAAACTATTTTTTCTTTATTTATTCTCAATCTCCAATGATGATAGGACTCTTGAAAGTCGCTATCAATAAATTTCAATAAAATCATTAAAATATTTATGGATTTTATGTTTTAAAAAAATATGGCAGTTTCTAAAACGGTCAAACTATTTTTTCTTTAATTATTTGTTTTCTGCAATGATGATAGGACTCTTGAAAGTCGCTATCAATTAATTTCAATAAAACCATTAAATTATTTATGGATTTTATGTTTTAAAAAATATGGCAGTTTCTAAAACGGTCAAACTATTTTTTCTTTATTTATTCTCAATCTCCAATGATGATAGGACTCTTGAAAGTCGCTATCAATAAATTTCAATAAAATCATTAAAATATTTATGGATTTTATGTTTTAAAAAAATATGGCAGTTTCTAAAACGGTCAAACTATTTTTTCTTTATTTATTCTCAATCTCCAATGATGATAGGACTCTTGAAAGTCGCTATCAATAAATTTCAATAAAATCATTAAAATATTTATGGATTTTATGTTTTAAAAAAATATGGCAGTTTCTAAAACGGTCAAACTATTTTTTCTTTAATTATTTGTTTTCTGCAATGATGATAGGACTCTTGAAAGTCGCTATCAATTAATTTCAATAAAACCATTAAATTATTTATGGATTTTATGTTTTAAAAAATATGGCAGTTTCTAAAACGGTCAAACTATTTTTTCTTTATTTATTCTCAATCTCCAATGATGATAGGACTCTTGAAAGTCGCTATCAATAAATTTCAATAAAATCATTAAAATATTTATGGATTTTATGTTTTAAAAAAATATGGCAGTTTCTAAAACGGTCAAACTATTTTTTCTTTAATTATTTGTTTTCTGCAATGATGATAGGACTCTTGAAAGTCGCTATCAATTAATTTCAATAAAACCATTAAATTATTTATGGATTTTATGTTTTAAAAAATATGGCAGTTTCTAAAACGGTCAAACTATTTTTTCTTTATTTATTCTCAATCTCCAATGATGATAGGACTCTTGAAAGTCGCTATCAATAAATTTCAATAAAATCATTAAAATATTTATGGATTTTATGTTTTAAAAAAATATGGCAGTTTCTAAAACGGTCAAACTATTTTTTCTTTAATTATTTGTTTTCTGCAATGATGATAGGACTCTTGAAAGTCGCTATCAATAAATTTCAATAAAACCATTAAAATATTTATGGATTTTATGTTTTAAAAAAATATGGCAGTTTCTAAAACGGTCAAACTATTTTTTCTTTATTTATTCTCAATCTCCAATGATGATAGGACTCTTGAAAGTCGCTATCAATAAATTTCAATAAAACCATTAAATTATTTATGGATTTTATGTTTTAAAAAAATATGGCAGTTTCTAAAACGGTCAAACTATTTTTTCTTTAATTATTTGTTTTCTGCAATGATGATAGGACTCTTGAAAGTCGCTATCAATAAATTTCAATAAAATCATTAAAATATTTATGGATTTTATGTTTTAAAAAAATATGGCAGTTTCTAAAACGGTCAAACTATTTTTTCTTTAATTATTTGTTTTCTGCAATGATGATAGGACTCTTGAAAGTCGCTATCAATAAATTTCAATAAAACCATTAAAATATTTATGGATTTTATGTTTTAAAAAAATATGGCAGTTTCTAAAACGGTCAAACTATTTTTTCTTTATTTATTTATTTTCTCCAATGATGATAGGACTCTTGAAAGTCGCTATCAATAAATTTCAATAAAATCATTAAAATATTTATGGATTTTATGTTTTAAAAAAATATGGCAGTTTCTAAAACGGTCAAACTATTTTTTCTTTAATTATTTGTTTTCTGCAATGATGATAGGACTCTTGAAAGTCGCCATCAATAAATTTCAATAAAACCATTAAAATATTTATGGATTTTATGTTTTAAAAAAATATGGCAGTTTCTAAAACGGTCAAACTATTTTTTCTTTAATTATTTGTTTTCTGCAATGATGATAGGACTCTTGAAAGTCGCTATCAATTAATTTCAATAAAACCATTAAATTATTTATGGATTTTATGTTTTAAAAAATATGGCAGTTTCTAAAACGGTCAAACTATTTTTTCTTTATTTATTCTCAATCTCCAATGATGATAGGACTCTTGAAAGTCGCTATCAATAAATTTCAATAAAATCATTAAAATATTTATGGATTTTATGTTTTAAAAAAATATGGCAGTTTCTAAAACGGTCAAACTATTTTTTCTTTAATTATTTGTTTTCTGCAATGATGATAGGACTCTTGAAAGTCGCCATCAATAAATTTCAATAAAACCATTAAAATATTTATGGATTTTATGTTTTAAAAAAATATGGCAGTTTCTAAAACGGTCAAACTATTTTTTCTTTAATTATTTGTTTTCTGCAATGATGATAGGACTCTTGAAAGTCGCTATCAATTAATTTCAATAAAACCATTAAATTATTTATGGATTTTATGTTTTAAAAAATATGGCAGTTTCTAAAACGGTCAAACTATTTTTTCTTTATTTATTCTCAATCTCCAATGATGATAGGACTCTTGAAAGTCGCTATCAATAAATTTCAATAAAATCATTAAAATATTTATGGATTTTATGTTTTAAAAAAATATGGCAGTTTCTAAAACGGTCAAACTATTTTTTCTTTAATTATTTGTTTTCTGCAATGATGATAGGACTCTTGAAAGTCGCTATCAATAAATTTCAATAAAATCATTAAAATATTTATGGATTTTATGTTTTAAAAAAATATGGCAGTTTCTAAAACGGTCAAACTATTTTTTCTTTAATTATTTGTTTTCTGCAATGATGATAGGACTCTTGAAAGTCGCTATCAATTAATTTCAATAAAACCATTAAATTATTTATGGATTTTATGTTTTAAAAAATATGGCAGTTTCTAAAACGGTCAAACTATTTTTTCTTTATTTATTCTCAATCTCCAATGATGATAGGACTCTTGAAAGTCGCTATCAATAAATTTCAATAAAATCATTAAAATATTTATGGATTTTATGTTTTAAAAAAATATGGCAGTTTCTAAAACGGTCAAACTATTTTTTCTTTAATTATTTGTTTTCTGCAATGATGATAGGACTCTTGAAAGTCGCCATCAATAAATTTCAATAAAACCATTAAAATATTTATGGATTTTATTTTTTAAAAAATATGGCAGTTTCTAAAACGGTCAAACTATTTTTTCTTTATTTATTCTCAATCTCCAATGATGATAGGACTCTTGAAAGTCGCTATCAATAAATTTCAATAAAATCATTAAAATATTTATGGATTTTATGTTTTAAAAAAATATGGCAGTTTCTAAAACGGTCAAACTATTTTTTCTTTAATTATTTGTTTTCTGCAATGATGATAGGACTCTTGAAAGTCGCTATCAATTAATTTCAATAAAACCATTAAATTATTTATGGATTTTATGTTTTAAAAAATATGGCAGTTTCTAAAACGGTCAAACTATTTTTTCTTTATTTATTCTCAATCTCCAATGATGATAGGACTCTTGAAAGTCGCTATCAATAAATTTCAATAAAATCATTAAAATATTTATGGATTTTATGTTTTAAAAAAATATGGCAGTTTCTAAAACGGTCAAACTATTTTTTCTTTAATTATTTGTTTTCTGCAATGATGATAGGACTCTTGAAAGTCGCTATCAATTAATTTCAATAAAACCATTAAATTATTTATGGATTTTATGTTTTAAAAAATATGGCAGTTTGATGATAGGACTCTTGAAAGTCGCTATCAATAAATTTCAATAAAACCATTAAATTATTTATGGATTTTATGTTTTAAAAAAATATGGCAGTTTCTAAAACGGTCAAACTATTTTTTCTTTAATTATTTGTTTTCTGCAATGATGATAGGACTCTTGAAAGTCGCTATCAATTAATTTCAATAAAACCATTAAATTATTTATGGATTTTATGTTTTAAAAAATATGGCAGTTTCTAAAACGGTCAAACTATTTTTTCTTTATTTATTCTCAATCTCCAATGATGATAGGACTCTTGAAAGTCGCTATCAATAAATTTCAATAAAATCATTAAAATATTTATGGATTTTATGTTTTAAAAAAATATGGCAGTTTCTAAAACGGTCAAACTATTTTTTCTTTAATTATTTGTTTTCTGCAATGATGATAGGACTCTTGAAAGTCGCTATCAATTAATTTCAATAAAACCATTAAATTATTTATGGATTTTATGTTTTAAAAAATATGGCAGTTTCTAAAACGGTCAAACTATTTTTTCTTTATTTATTCTCAATCTCCAATGATGATAGGACTCTTGAAAGTCGCTATCAATAAATTTCAATAAAATCATTAAAATATTTATGGATTTTATGTTTTAAAAAAATATGGCAGTTTCTAAAACGGTCAAACTATTTTTTCTTTAATTATTTGTTTTCTGCAATGATGATAGGACTCTTGAAAGTCGCTATCAATTAATTTCAATAAAACCATTAAATTATTTATGGATTTTATGTTTTAAAAAATATGGCAGTTTGATGATAGGACTCTTGAAAGTCGCTATCAATAAATTTCAATAAAACCATTAAATTATTTATGGATTTTATGTTTTAAAAAATATGGCAGTTTGATGATAGGACTCTTGAAAGTCGCTATCAATTAATTTCAATAAAACCATTAAATTATTTATGGATTTTATGTTTTAAAAAATATGGCAGTTTCTAAAACGGTCAAACTATTTTTTCTTTATTTATTCTCAATCTCCAATGATGATAGGACTCTTGAAAGTCGCTATCAATTAATTTCAATAAAACCATTAAATTATTTATGGATTTTATGTTTTAAAAAAATATGGCAGTTTCTAAAACGGTCAAACTATTTTTTCTTTAATTATTTGTTTTCTGCAATGATGATAGGACTCTTGAAAGTCGCTATCAATAAATTTCAATAAAACCATTAAAATATTTATGGATTTTATTTTTTAAAAAATATGGCAGTTTCTAAAACGGTCAAACTATTTTTTCTTTATTTATTCTCAATCTCCAATGATGATAGGACTCTTGAAAGTCGCTATCAATAAATTTCAATAAAATCATTAAAATATTTATGGATTTTATGTTTTAAAAAATATGGCAGTTTGATGATAGGACTCTTGAAAGTCGCTATCAATAAATTTCAATAAAACCATTAAATTATTTATGGATTTTATGTTTTAAAAAATATGGCAGTTTCTAAAACGGTCAAACTATTTTTTCTTTAATTATTTGTTTTCTGCAATGATGATAGGACTCTTGAAAGTCGCTATCAATTAATTTCAATAAAACCATTAAATTATTTATGGATTTTATGTTTTAAAAAAATATGGCAGTTTCTAAAACGGTCAAACTATTTTTTCTTTATTTATTCTCAATCTCCAATGATGATAGGACTCTTGAAAGTCGCTATCAATAAATTTCAATAAAATCATTAAAATATTTATGGATTTTATGTTTTAAAAAATATGGCAGTTTGATGATAGGACTCTTGAAAGTCGCTATCAATAAATTTCAATAAAACCATTAAATTATTTATGGATTTTATGTTTTAAAAAATATGGCAGTTTCTAAAACGGTCAAACTATTTTTTCTTTATTTATTCTCAATCTCCAATGATGATAGGACTCTTGAAAGTCGCTATCAATTAATTTCAATAAAACCATTAAATTATTTATGGATTTTATGTTTTAAAAAAATATGGCAGTTTCTAAAACGGTCAAACTATTTTTTCTTTAATTATTTGTTTTCTGCAATGATGATAGGACTCTTGAAAGTCGCTATCAATTAATTTCAATAAAACCATTAAATTATTTATGGATTTTATGTTTTAAAAAATATGGCAGTTTGATGATAGGACTCTTGAAAGTCGCTATCAATAAATTTCAATAAAACCATTAAATTATTTATGGATTTTATGTTTTAAAAAATATGGCAGTTTCTAAAACGGTCAAACTATTTTTTCTTTATTTATTCTCAATCTCCAATGATGATAGGACTCTTGAAAGTCGCTATCAATTAATTTCAATAAAACCATTAAATTATTTATGGATTTTATGTTTTAAAAAAATATGGCAGTTTCTAAAACGGTCAAACTATTTTTTCTTTAATTATTTGTTTTCTGCAATGATGATAGGACTCTTGAAAGTCGCTATCAATTAATTTCAATAAAACCATTAAATTATTTATGGATTTTATGTTTTAAAAAATATGGCAGTTTGATGATAGGACTCTTGAAAGTCGCTATCAATTAATTTCAATAAAACCATTAAATTATTTATGGATTTTATGTTTTAAAAAATATGGCAGTTTCTAAAACGGTCAAACTATTTTTTCTTTATTTATTCTCAATCTCCAATGATGATAGGACTCTTGAAAGTCGCTATCAATTAATTTCAATAAAACCATTAAATTATTTATGGATTTTATGTTTTAAAAAATATGGCAGTTTGATGATAGGACTCTTGAAAGTCGCTATCAATTAATTTCAATAAAACCATTAAATTATTTATGGATTTTATGTTTTAAAAAATATGGCAGTTTCTAAAACGGTCAAACTATTTTTTCTTTATTTATTCTCAATCTCCAATGATGATAGGACTCTTGAAAGTCGCTATCAATTAATTTCAATAAAACCATTAAATTATTTATGGATTTTATGTTTTAAAAAAATATGGCAGTTTCTAAAACGGTCAAACTATTTTTTCTTTAATTATTTGTTTTCTGCAATGATGATAGGACTCTTGAAAGTCGCTATCAATTAATTTCAATAAAACCATTAAATTATTTATGGATTTTATGTTTTAAAAAATATGGCAGTTTGATGATAGGACTCTTGAAAGTCGCTATCAATAAATTTCAATAAAACCATTAAATTATTTATGGATTTTATGTTTTAAAAAAATATGGCAGTTTCTAAAACGGTCAAACTATTTTTTCTTTAATTATTTGTTTTCTGCAATGATGATAGGACTCTTGAAAGTCGCTATCAATTAATTTCAATAAAACCATTAAATTATTTATGGATTTTATGTTTTAAAAAATATGGCAGTTTCTAAAACGGTCAAACTATTTTTTCTTTATTTATTCTCAATCTCCAATGATGATAGGACTCTTGAAAGTCGCTATCAATAAATTTCAATAAAATCATTAAAATATTTATGGATTTTATGTTTTAAAAAAATATTGCAGTTTCTAAAACGGTCAAACTATTTTTTCTTTAATTATTTGTTTTCTGCAATGATGATAGGACTCTTGAAAGTCGCTATCAATTAATTTCAATAAAACCATTAAATTATTTATGGATTTTATGTTTTAAAAAATATGGCAGTTTCTAAAACGGTCAAACTATTTTTTCTTTATTTATTCTCAATCTCCAATGATGATAGGACTCTTGAAAGTCGCTATCAATAAATTTCAATAAAATCATTAAAATATTTATGGATTTTATGTTTTAAAAAAATATGGCAGTTTCTAAAACGGTCAAACTATTTTTTCTTTAATTATTTGTTTTCTGCAATGATGATAGGACTCTTGAAAGTCGCCATCAATAAATTTCAATAAAACCATTAAAATATTTATGGATTTTATGTTTTAAAAAAATATGGCAGTTTCTAAAACGGTCAAACTATTTTTTCTTTAATTATTTGTTTTCTGCAATGATGATAGGACTCTTGAAAGTCGCTATCAATTAATTTCAATAAAACCATTAAATTATTTATGGATTTTATGTTTTAAAAAATATGGCAGTTTCTAAAACGGTCAAACTATTTTTTCTTTATTTATTCTCAATCTCCAATGATGATAGGACTCTTGAAAGTCGCTATCAATAAATTTCAATAAAATCATTAAAATATTTATGGATTTTATGTTTTAAAAAAATATGGCAGTTTCTAAAACGGTCAAACTATTTTTTCTTTAATTATTTGTTTTCTGCAATGATGATAGGACTCTTGAAAGTCGCTATCAATTAATTTCAATAAAACCATTAAATTATTTATGGATTTTATGTTTTAAAAAAATATGGCAGTTTCTAAAACGGTCAAACTATTTTTTCTTTAATTATTTGTTTTCTGCAATGATGATAGGACTCTTGAAAGTCGCTATCAATTAATTTCAATAAAACCATTAAATTATTTATGGATTTTATGTTTTAAAAAATATGGCAGTTTCTAAAACGGTCAAACTATTTTTTCTTTATTTATTCTCAATCTCCAATGATGATAGGACTCTTGAAAGTCGCTATCAATAAATTTCAATAAAATCATTAAAATATTTATGGATTTTATGTTTTAAAAAAATATGGCAGTTTCTAAAACGGTCAAACTATTTTTTCTTTAATTATTTGTTTTCTGCAATGATGATAGGACTCTTGAAAGTCGCCATCAATAAATTTCAATAAAACCATTAAAATATTTATGGATTTTATGTTTTAAAAAAATATGGCAGTTTCTAAAACGGTCAAACTATTTTTTCTTTAATTATTTGTTTTCTGCAATGATGATAGGACTCTTGAAAGTCGCTATCAATTAATTTCAATAAAACCATTAAATTATTTATGGATTTTATGTTTTAAAAAATATGGCAGTTTCTAAAACGGTCAAACTATTTTTTCTTTATTTATTCTCAATCTCCAATGATGATAGGACTCTTGAAAGTCGCTATCAATAAATTTCAATAAAATCATTAAAATATTTATGGATTTTATGTTTTAAAAAAATATGGCAGTTTCTAAAACGGTCAAACTATTTTTTCTTTAATTATTTGTTTTCTGCAATGATGATAGGACTCTTGAAAGTCGCTATCAATTAATTTCAATAAAACCATTAAATTATTTATGGATTTTATGTTTTAAAAAATATGGCAGTTTCTAAAACGGTCAAACTATTTTTTCTTTATTTATTCTCAATCTCCAATGATGATAGGACTCTTGAAAGTCGCTATCAATAAATTTCAATAAAATCATTAAAATATTTATGGATTTTATGTTTTAAAAAAATATGGCAGTTTCTAAAACGGTCAAACTATTTTTTCTTTAATTATTTGTTTTCTGCAATGATGATAGGACTCTTGAAAGTCGCCATCAATAAATTTCAATAAAACCATTAAAATATTTATGGATTTTATGTTTTAAAAAAATATGGCAGTTTCTAAAACGGTCAAACTATTTTTTCTTTAATTATTTGTTTTCTGCAATGATGATAGGACTCTTGAAAGTCGCTATCAATTAATTTCAATAAAACCATTAAATTATTTATGGATTTTATGTTTTAAAAAATATGGCAGTTTCTAAAACGGTCAAACTATTTTTTCTTTATTTATTCTCAATCTCCAATGATGATAGGACTCTTGAAAGTCGCTATCAATAAATTTCAATAAAATCATTAAAATATTTATGGATTTTATGTTTTAAAAAAATATGGCAGTTTCTAAAACGGTCAAACTATTTTTTCTTTAATTATTTGTTTTCTGCAATGATGATAGGACTCTTGAAAGTCGCTATCAATTAATTTCAATAAAACCATTAAATTATTTATGGATTTTATGTTTTAAAAAATATGGCAGTTTCTAAAACGGTCAAACTATTTTTTCTTTATTTATTCTCAATCTCCAATGATGATAGGACTCTTGAAAGTCGCTATCAATTAATTTCAATAAAACCATTAAATTATTTATGGATTTTATGTTTTAAAAAATATGGCAGTTTGATGATAGGACTCTTGAAAGTCGCTATCAATAAATTTCAATAAAACCATTAAATTATTTATGGATTTTATGTTTTAAAAAAATATGGCAGTTTCTAAAACGGTCAAACTATTTTTTCTTTAATTATTTGTTTTCTGCAATGATGATAGGACTCTTGAAAGTCGCTATCAATAAATTTCAATAAAACCATTAAATTATTTATGGATTTTATGTTTTAAAAAAATATGGCAGTTTCTAAAACGGTCAAACTATTTTTTCTTTAATTATTTGTTTTCTGCAATGATGATAGGACTCTTGAAAGTCGCTATCAATAAATTTCAATAAAACCATTAAATTATTTATGGATTTTATGTTTTAAAAAAATATGGCAGTTTCTAAAACGGTCAAACTATTTTTTCTTTAATTATTTGTTTTCTGCAATGATGATAGGACTCTTGAAAGTCGCTATCAATAAATTTCAATAAAACCATTAAATTATTTATGGATTTTATGTTTTAAAAAAATATGGCAGTTTCTAAAACGGTCAAACTATTTTTTCTTTAATTATTTGTTTTCTGCAATGATGATAGGACTCTTGAAAGTCGCTATCAATAAATTTCAATAAAACCATTAAATTATTTATGGATTTTATGTTTTAAAAAAATATGGCAGTTTCTAAAACGGTCAAACTATTTTTTCTTTAATTATTTGTTTTCTGCAATGATGATAGGACTCTTGAAAGTCGCTATCAATAAATTTCAATAAAACCATTAAATTATTTATGGATTTTATGTTTTAAAAAAATATGGCAGTTTCTAAAACGGTCAAACTATTTTTTCTTTAATTATTTGTTTTCTGCAATGATGATAGGACTCTTGAAAGTCGCTATCAATAAATTTCAATAAAACCATTAAATTATTTATGGATTTTATGTTTTAAAAAAATATGGCAGTTTCTAAAACGGTCAAACTATTTTTTCTTTAATTATTTGTTTTCTGCAATGATGATAGGACTCTTGAAAGTCGCTATCAATAAATTTCAATAAAACCATTAAAATATTTATGGATTTTATGTTTTAAAAAAATATGGCAGTTTCTAAAACGGTCAAACTATTTTTTCTTTAATTATTTGTTTTCTGCAATGATGATAGGACTCTTGAAAGTCGCTATCAATAAATTTCAATAAAACCATTAAAATATTTATGGATTTTATGTTTTAAAAAAATATGGCAGTTTCTAAAACGGTCAAACTATTTTTTCTTTAATTATTTGTTTTCTGCAATGATGATAGGACTCTTGAAAGTCGCTATCAATAAATTTCAATAAAACCATTAAATTATTTATGGATTTTATGTTTTAAAAAAATATGGCAGTTTCTAAAACGGTCAAACTATTTTTTCTTTAATTATTTGTTTTCTGCAATGATGATAGGACTCTTGAAAGTCGCTATCAATAAATTTCAATAAAACCATTAAATTATTTATGGATTTTATGTTTTAAAAAAATATGGCAGTTTCTAAAACGGTCAAACTATTTTTTCTTTAATTATTTGTTTTCTGCAATGATGATAGGACTCTTGAAAGTCGCTATCAATAAATTTCAATAAAACCATTAAATTATTTATGGATTTTATGTTTTAAAAAAATATGGCAGTTTCTAAAACGGTCAAACTATTTTTTCTTTAATTATTTGTTTTCTGCAATGATGATAGGACTCTTGAAAGTCGCTATCAATAAATTTCAATAAAACCATTAAATTATTTATGGATTTTATGTTTTAAAAAAATATGGCAGTTTCTAAAACGGTCAAACTATTTTTTCTTTATTTATTCTCAATCTCCAATGATGATAGGACTCTTGAAAGTCGCTATCAATAAATTTCAATAAAACCATTAAATTATTTATGGATTTTATGTTTTAAAAAAATATGGCAGTTTCTAAAACGGTCAAACTATTTTTTCTTTAATTATTTGTTTTCTGCAATGATGATAGGACTCTTGAAAGTCGCTATCAATAAATTTCAATAAAACCATTAAATTATTTATGGATTTTATGTTTTAAAAAAATATGGCAGTTTCTAAAACGGTCAAACTATTTTTTCTTTAATTATTTGTTTTCTGCAATGATGATAGGACTCTTGAAAGTCGCTATCAATAAATTTCAATAAAACCATTAAAATATTTATGGATTTTATGTTTTAAAAAAATATGGCAGTTTCTAAAACGGTCAAACTATTTTTTCTTTAATTATTTGTTTTCTGCAATGATGATAGGACTCTTGAAAGTCGCTATCAATAAATTTCAATAAAACCATTAAATTATTTATGGATTTTATGTTTTAAAAAAATATGGCAGTTTCTAAAACGGTCAAACTATTTTTTCTTTAATTATTTGTTTTCTGCAATGATGATAGGACTCTTGAAAGTCGCTATCAATAAATTTCAATAAAACCATTAAATTATTTATGGATTTTATGTTTTAAAAAAATATGGCAGTTTCTAAAACGGTCAAACTATTTTTTCTTTAATTATTTGTTTTCTGCAATGATGATAGGACTCTTGAAAGTCGCTATCAATAAATTTCAATAAAACCATTAAATTATTTATGGATTTTATGTTTTAAAAAAATATGGCAGTTTCTAAAACGGTCAAACTATTTTTTCTTTAATTATTTGTTTTCTGCAATGATGATAGGACTCTTGAAAGTCGCTATCAATAAATTTCAATAAAACCATTAAATTGTTTATGGATTTTATGTTTTAAAAAAATATGGCAGTTTCTAAAACGGTCAAACTATTTTTTCTTTAATTATTTGTTTTCTGCAATGATGATAGGACTCTTGAAAGTCGCTATCAATAAATTTCAATAAAACCATTAAATTATTTATGGATTTTATGTTTTAAAAAAATATGGCAGTTTCTAAAACGGTCAAACTATTTTTTCTTTAATTATTTGTTTTCTGCAATGATGATAGGACTCTTGAAAGTCGCTATCAATAAATTTCAATAAAACCATTAAATTATTTATGGATTTTATGTTTTAAAAAAATATGGCAGTTTCTAAAACGGTCAAACTATTTTTTCTTTAATTATTTGTTTTCTGCAATGATGATAGGACTCTTGAAAGTCGCTATCAATAAATTTCAATAAAACCATTAAATTATTTATGGATTTTATGTTTTAAAAAAATATGGCAGTTTCTAAAACGGTCAAACTATTTTTTCTTTAATTATTTGTTTTCTGCAATGATGATAGGACTCTTGAAAGTCGCTATCAATAAATTTCAATAAAACCATTAAATTGTTTATGGATTTTATGTTTTAAAAAAATATGGCAGTTTCTAAAACGGTCAAACTATTTTTTCTTTAATTATTTGTTTTCTGCAATGATGATAGGACTCTTGAAAGTCGCTATCAATAAATTTCAATAAAACCATTAAATTATTTATGGATTTTATGTTTTAAAAAAATATGGCAGTTTCTAAAACGGTCAAACTATTTTTTCTTTAATTATTTGTTTTCTGCAATGATGATAGGACTCTTGAAAGTCGCTATCAATAAATTTCAATAAAATCATTAAATTATTTATGGATTTTATGTTTTAAAAAAATATGGCAGTTTCTAAAACGGTCAAACTATTTTTTCTTTAATTATTTGTTTTCTGCAATGATGATAGGACTCTTGAAAGTCGCTATCAATAAATTTCAATAAAACCATTAAATTATTTATGGATTTTATGTTTTAAAAAAATATGGCAGTTTCTAAAACGGTCAAACTATTTTTTCTTTAATTATTTGTTTTCTGCAATGATGATAGGACTCTTGAAAGTCGCTATCAATAAATTTCAATAAAATCATTAAATTATTTATGGATTTTATGTTTTAAAAAAATATGGCAGTTTCTAAAACGGTCAAACTATTTTTTCTTTAATTATTTGTTTTCTGCAATGATGATAGGACTCTTGAAAGTCGCTATCAATAAATTTCAATAAAACCATTAAATTATTTATGGATTTTATGTTTTAAAAAAATATGGCAGTTTCTAAAACGGTCAAACTATTTTTTCTTTAATTATTTGTTTTCTGCAATGATGATAGGACTCTTGAAAGTCGCTATCAATAAATTTCAATAAAATCATTAAATTATTTATGGATTTTATGTTTTAAAAAAATATGGCAGTTTCTAAAACGGTCAAACTATTTTTTCTTTAATTATTTGTTTTCTGCAATGATGATAGGACTCTTGAAAGTCGCTATCAATAAATTTCAATAAAACCATTAAATTATTTATGGATTTTATGTTTTAAAAAAATATGGCAGTTTCTAAAACGGTCAAACTATTTTTTCTTTAATTATTTGTTTTCTGCAATGATGATAGGACTCTTGAAAGTCGCTATCAATAAATTTCAATAAAATCATTAAATTATTTATGGATTTTATGTTTTAAAAAAATATGGCAGTTTCTAAAACGGTCAAACTATTTTTTCTTTAATTATTTGTTTTCTGCAATGATGATAGGACTCTTGAAAGTCGCTATCAATAAATTTCAATAAAACCATTAAATTATTTATGGATTTTATGTTTTAAAAAAATATGGCAGTTTCTAAAACGGTCAAACTATTTTTTCTTTAATTATTTGTTTTCTGCAATGATGATAGGACTCTTGAAAGTCGCTATCAATAAATTTCAATAAAACCATTAAATTATTTATGGATTTTATGTTTTAAAAAAATATGGCAGTTTCTAAAACGGTCAAACTATTTTTTCTTTAATTATTTGTTTTCTGCAATGATGATAGGACTCTTGAAAGTCGCTATCAATAAATTTCAATAAAACCATTAAATTATTTATGGATTTTATGTTTTAAAAAAATATGGCAGTTTCTAAAACGGTCAAACTATTTTTTCTTTAATTATTTGTTTTCTGCAATGATGATAGGACTCTTGAAAGTCGCTATCAATAAATTTCAATAAAATCATTAAAATATTTATGGATTTTATGTTTTAAAAAAATATGGCAGTTTCTAAAACGGTCAAACTATTTTTTCTTTAATTATTTGTTTTCTGCAATGATGATAGGACTCTTGAAAGTCGCTATCAATAAATTTCAATAAAACCATTAAATTATTTATGGATTTTATGTTTTAAAAAAATATGGCAGTTTCTAAAACGGTCAAACTATTTTTTCTTTAATTATTTGTTTTCTGCAATGATGATAGGACTCTTGAAAGTCGCTATCAATAAATTTCAATAAAACCATTAAATTATTTATGGATTTTATTTTTTAAAAAAATATGGCAGTTTCTAAAACGGTTAAACTATTTTTTCTTTAATTATTTGTTTTCTGCAATGATGATAGGACTCTTGAAAGTCGCTATCAATAAATTTCAATAAAACCATTAAATTATTTATGGATTTTATGTTTTAAAAAAATATGGCAGTTTCTAAAACGGTCAAACTATTTTTTCTTTAATTATTTGTTTTCTGCAATGATGATAGGACTCTTGAAAGTCGCTATCAATAAATTTCAATAAAACCATTAAATTATTTATGGATTTTATGTTTTAAAAAAATATGGCAGTTTCTAAAACGGTCAAACTATTTTTTCTTTAATTATTTGTTTTCTGCAATGATGATAGGACTCTTGAAAGTCGCTATCAATAAATTTCAATAAAATCATTAAATTATTTATGGATTTTATGTTTTAAAAAAATATGGCAGTTTCTAAAACGGTCAAACTATTTTTTCTTTAATTATTTGTTTTCTGCAATGATGATAGGACTCTTGAAAGTCGCTATCAATAAATTTCAATAAAACCATTAAATTATTTATGGATTTTATGTTTTAAAAAAATATGGCAGTTTCTAAAACGGTCAAACTATTTTTTCTTTAATTATTTGTTTTCTGCAATGATGATAGGACTCTTGAAAGTCGCTATCAATAAATTTCAATAAAATCATTAAAATATTTATGGATTTTATGTTTTAAAAAAATATGGCAGTTTCTAAAACGGTCAAACTATTTTTTCTTTAATTATTTGTTTTCTGCAATGATGATAGGACTCTTGAAAGTCGCTATCAATAAATTTCAATAAAACCATTAAATTATTTATGGATTTTATGTTTTAAAAAAATATGGCAGTTTCTAAAACGGTCAAACTATTTTTTCTTTAATTATTTGTTTTCTGCAATGATGATAGGACTCTTGAAAGTCGCTATCAATAAATTTCAATAAAACCATTAAATTATTTATGGATTTTATGTTTTAAAAAAATATGGCAGTTTCTAAAACGGTTAAACTATTTTTTCTTTAATTATTTGTTTTCTGCAATGATGATAGGACTCTTGAAAGTCGCTATCAATAAATTTCAATAAAACCATTAAATTATTTATGGATTTTATGTTTTAAAAAAATATGGCAGTTTCTAAAACGGTCAAACTATTTTTTCTTTAATTATTTGTTTTCTGCAATGATGATAGGACTCTTGAAAGTCGCTATCAATAAATTTCAATAAAACCATTAAATTATTTATGGATTTTATGTTTTAAAAAAATATGGCAGTTTCTAAAACGGTCAAACTATTTTTTCTTTAATTATTTGTTTTCTGCAATGATGATAGGACTCTTGAAAGTCGCTATCAATAAATTTCAATAAAACCATTAAATTATTTATGGATTTTATGTTTTAAAAAAATATGGCAGTTTCTAAAACGGTCAAACTATTTTTTCTTTAATTATTTGTTTTCTGCAATGATGATAGAACTCTTGAAAGTCGCTATCAATAAATTTCAATAAAACCATTAAATTATTTATGGATTTTATGTTTTAAAAAAATATGGCAGTTTCTAAAACGGTCAAACTATTTTTTCTTTAATTATTTGTTTTCTGCAATGATGATAGGACTCTTGAAAGTCGCTATCTTATTTCTGTTGGCTTACTAACCTTTTATCGAATCCAAAAGTTTTTTTGTTGTTGCATTGAGCTTCGAGTAATTTTTATGCAAACACTTTACCCTCTTGATTGCTGTTTTCATACATTATAGTAAACTTTAATAAAGATTTTGTTATTTACTAATTTAAGCGCAACTTATGCTTCACTATTAAAGATATAAGATATCCACCATGCTCGCTGATTAATCATCATTTGCCATTGTTGCGGTGAGATGTTATTGCTGTTACACTGCTTCTTCCTCCAGATGTAAAGTTGATAAAAGTCTTCCTGGTTGACTCAAACGCAGATCATGTAATGATTTTCCAACGAATGTCATAACCGCATAAATGAAATTATCTCATTGACCTTTATCTTCGAATATGAAAAAAATGTCGGTTACCATTGATTGGATTTGGCTAGTTTCAGCAAGACAAAAATTTCCATGAATCCTTTCTTCTTTACTTTTAGTTTTCAACGCTTTTACCTTTACCTTCATTAATGCAGTGATAAACGGCACTCAAAAGCACATAAAAAAATGGATGTTTGTATTGTAAAACATATTTTCGTGTAACACCAAAAAAGGATAATCACAAAAAGAAAATAATCATTCCACAAGCTTCTTTTCAACTTTCCATTTGTTCGCCATAATAGTGATGCAAGGTATGGCTGTATCACTTCTTACCATTCTTCCAGGATCGAGATGAATTTATTCAGCTAACACGATTCAGTCAAAGGTTAGCCAATAAATGTGTTAGTATGTAACCCTACTACCGTATCTTTAACCGAAGTACTTATGACAAACAATAGCTAAAAATTGGTATCCGCTCTCTGATTGCTAATATCTTTGCTTATTTTCATGCTCATCAACTAAGCAAGAAGTTCTCCAAATAGCTCAAGCAAACGCCAAAAAGACGCGACTCATTACTCCAATTGTCAATGTTTCAAAACAAAAAGAAAAAACACAAAAGTAAAACAAGACAAATTTTATTTAAGACCTTCAATAAAATACAAGGAACAATAAAGAACAAGAATTACAATACAAGTTTAAAATAATTAGTTGTCACGGAATTTTTCGTTAATTTTCTTGAGAAGTACTTCATGAGCGATTTCCGATTCGTCAGCAACATGGAATTGGATGAATTTTTCTGTACCAAGAGCATATTTGATTGCTGAAGCCGATGAAGCATAGACCATTTTCTTTTTGATTGGAGCACCATCGGGACAAAGTTGAACAAAAATAGTTTTGTGCATCTTTGAAACACCAGCACCAGACCGAAAACAGCTGAACTTGAAATCAAAAACAGCATAACGGCAGTCATTGAATCCATCGGTTCTATCTTTCAATTCTTCGACGAAGGCTTCATAAGCTTGCTTGGAGTTGTCTTCAAAATCATCAACATCGAGCCCAAGCTGTAAAATAAGCAAGATTAGACAATGGATAAAGAAGAACAAGAAAACAAAACTAACATCTTCAGAAGCTTTGGTTGATTCAACGACGATTTCCTTTGCTTCGATCTTGAAGATGATGTAACGTACGGTGCTTTTGGCTTCAGTGATTTGTTGAAAAGCACTTTGACATTCAGGATTGACGAGAACTCCAGAGGACATGATGAGAATAGGATGGAAATGCTCTGAAACCAAAATGAAAGTTAATAAAAGAAAAAAGCGATTGACGAAAGAAAAAAATGCAAATCGCGAAGAAAAAAAGGTATCGGAAGGAAGTAGCATCAAAGCGTGTAATAATGTCATAATTTTTTATGGAATATCACGCATAAACAGATGGAGAGGTTTAGATTAGAAATAAAATTACAAGTTAGTAAAAAGGTTGAATGATTGATTAAAATAAAATCAAGGATGGAGAAAAGATTGATCATGGAAAATTTAGAAAAATGATGGCACTTTTTTCATCGAAGCATGACCATAAAAATTTTGCGAGCATTGAATCTCATACATGCATTCGTGTCAAAACAGAGGCATCCTTGAATTCTTCATTTACGCGTTTGCAAACGAAGAAAACTTTTAAAGCAAAAAAATTTTAAGTTGTCTTCAAAAAAATTTATCTTGAATTACTTACAATTTTTACGAGTTTTTTTAATCAAACTGGCAACGTAGTTGTTGCTTTAGAAGTAATAACCTTGTAAGTCCAGTTTCATTGACAAGCTTATCATTTCATGTTTCCCTTTTTTTACTTACTAACCATCTCCATTGTGATATATACTTTAACTAATCCTTAAATGAGTAAATTTATATTTTACTAAAATGAGAAGTTCCACATATGTCATATTTTTTTTTCTTATTTCCTAACTTATCTTCCATTAATTTTTGAATGCTTCATTCAACGTATTTTGGGACATCCTTTAATAAGATTGCTTTTTCTTTCGATAATTTTTAAGACTAAATTACCGTTTGTGCTATAGTTAAATTTCATTTGTCCAAAAACATTTTTACTTCATTTTGAATCTTTAACTTTTTTAGAAAAACTAACACTTCTTTACTCGCCATTATTAACAACAACATCAACGTTGCGAGAGGAGAGAGAGATGTCAATTCTAAAAGTTCAAAGACCTTCTTCACTCTTTCTTTTTTTTTTTTGAATGTGCCTTGTTGTTTTTTTTTTCAAACCAAACAACAACATCAATGGGGAATAATGCATTGGGAGAGAGTCAGCTGGAAATATAAGAGAAACAACAGAGAAAGAAGAAGAAAAAAAGGAGGGAGGGTTGTTTGTTTCTTCCTTGTTGAAAAAAAAATGCAAAAACAACAAAAAATAAAAATACGCTGCTCGATGAAAATAAATGTTGTTTGGACTTTTTTTTATGTCGTCAAATAGCTGGATTTTTTATTTTTTGAAAATTAATTTTTGAAAGTTTATGTATGTAAAGCTAAAATCTTGGAGATTCACTAAAAATTTGATATATCAAACTTCCTAGTTTTAAGCCTATGAATTAGTTAGTTTAGTTTTCTCTTATAAATGTATTCGACAATGAATTTCCAAAGTTGTTTATTTATATGTATGTATGATTTTTGATCAATATTGTTGTTTTAACTTTTTTTTTGTACTATCAGTTTTTACGCTTTGCTCCACAAAGTTTTTGTTTTCACTGTTTTCTTATTTTTTAGCGTTCATTTGCTTTAAACTATGATTATTGCTGTCGAGTTTTGTTACCTAAAAATTATATTCGTTTAACTAATTTTATGGGTGAAGGTACAGCTTCTTGAACATTTTTTTTATACAACTTTTGCGTGTCATCCGAGTCAGTCAAATTTTATTTTTTCTTGTTGATTCTGTAGTTTCGCGTTATTCAAATTTCATTTCTAATGCATTTTTCCATTTTTAGGTGTTTTTATATTTTCAATAAGAAAGCTTCTTTTACATAAAATGGCTCTTTTCCGTAATACTGCCTATACAGCGAAAGCTGCTTCAAAAGCTGTTTATCAATCTGCAACGTAAGTTCTGATTAGCAAATTTGCAATGCTCTCATGGAAGAAATTATAATAATCATGATTTACTTAAACTCAATCCATTCATTTTCAGTGAAATCAAACGACGATTAAGTGATACAGTTGTACGTGAAATGCCTCAACAATCTCGAAAAATTGTTGGCTATTGGCTTCTTGGATGTGCTGCAGGTATTTATGTTGCTGTTTCAGCTGGTGGTATGACTCGGTAAGGTTTTACCTTTTTATGGACTTTTGTTTGCTTTTGCTTGTTATCGTTTTAGCATTTGTAAACTTTTGAATAATATAAAAATGGTTTTTAGGCTTCAAGAAGCTGCAATGAAAATGACTGATCGTCATCCATTTCGTTGGATTCCACCATTTGGACATTGGGAAGAAGAATTTGAAAATTACAAGAAATATGATGAATACCCATTGTATGTGCTTTATTTTACTCATCCTTTGAATTCTACCGAACCGTGATTCATTATCAACTTTCATTTCATCATCATTTATTACCTATAGACTATACTCATACTAAATCTTTTAGGCTAACTCCAGAAGATCGTGAATCACTTACCTTGGCAAATTTCAAATTTAAATGGTTTCTAGTTTATTGCCATCGAATGGGTGGTCGAATGCTTGCTTTAGCATTCTTTGGTCCATGTGCTTACTTTTGGTCAAAAGGCTTCTTTTCTGATGTTTTGAAAAAACGAATGCTTATTGCTGGTATTTTAATGGCTGCTCAGGTAATTAACTCATTAAGTTACTTTATCTTTCATGACGTTGCTGAAATCTTCAGATTCCAATTGGTTGGTGGATGGTTCATAGTGGTTTACATAAAGAACTTATGGCGAATAAAGAAAAACCTGGTGTTAGTCAATATCGTATGGCTGCTCATTTGATTACACCATTCTTGATGTATGGAATATTCCTTTATAGTGGTTTATCAATGTTTTTGAAACCACAAGATCATTCAAATGTTCCAAAAATTGGAAGACTTCGATTCTTAGGAAAATCTTTGATTGGTGCTCTTCTTATTACGTCTTTTATGGGTTGGTTTTTTCTCCATTTGCTTTCTCAACTTAAACCTATAATGATTTTTAGGTACGTTCCTTGTGGCTCTTGATGCAGCTGAACCTGAATTTGCTCGAGCATGGATTCCTGATGATTTATTCGTTATGAACCCTAAATGGAAGAATTTCTTTGAAAATCATGTTACAACTAATTTTGTCCATCGATATTTGGTTGGTTTTTTTGAATTCAACCAATTATGCTTACCTATTGGATGGTTTTTAGGGTTACATCACGTTTGCAACAATCAATCTCACATATTTCCTTAGTCGTCGAATGATGCTTCAACCTCGAGCTCTCAAAGCATTGAAAGGTGTATTAGCTGTTGGTTATGCGCAATTATTGCTTGGAATCACTACTTTGGTATGTCTAAACTAAAATGATGACGTGTTTGAAAACTAATTGTTGCTTCTTTTTTTTTTAGTATTTCCGAGATCCTGCACCTATTGCTTGGCTCCATCAAAACTTTTCATTGATCCTTTATACTTTCTTGATTTGGCTTGTTCATGAAATTCGTCGTCTTCCAAAATAGATCAAAATAATCTTATGCGAGGTATTATTATTGTAATGTTATTTTATTTTTGGTGTTAGTAAATGTTACTTTTTTAAATGATTTTTTCTTGTGTACATATAGAATATTGTTTGTGAATAAAAAAATTTAATTTTTATTTTTCAAATTTTGATGAAATTATTTTAGTATTTGAAAAACGTTTATTATTATTAGTTGCAAGAAAATATATTAATCAAATCTTGGTCGTTCATATTTTTCTTTTTTCTCATCAATATGCTTTGGCTTTCCATTTGTTGCTGATGGGTTTAGAGTAAACACTTTAGTATGCTTTCTTGATACTTCATAAGTCCATGGTCGTGGTTCAACTTCACATGTTGCATCAAATATTATGGTGGTAATAATCATTAGAATTGAAATGGCATAAAATATTATGGACCACTAAAAAGAAAAATGGAGTTTTTTGCCGATGGAAAGAGTGTCGAGAATTTGATAGATAAATTCTTTATTTAAAATCCATTACATAGAGAAAACCAAAAGAAGGTGGTTTAAAAGTGTGAGTCCATAACGAAGTGTGTTTTTAGTTAAAAGCTGCTAAGCTTTTATATGGGGTTGAAACAAAGAGAGAATGAATCATAAGGAAAGAGATAGGAGAGTGAGAGATAGAAAGGGATATGATCTTTAATGGATGATGTAAATAAGTGTGAGTAATCGCATTTGAAACCACAAATAGTAAACATGTCTGGGAAAGCGGGAAGATAAAAGAGAGAGAGATGAATAATCGCGATGATATTCGCGACAAAGAGGAAGGTCGGAAGAAATTCCAAAATGTCTCTGTTGCTTTATGAAAAATTAAAACTAACTTCATCAGGTGAATTATTTGGTGCAAAAATGGATACAAAAAGTGGTAGTAAAAGTACTACGCCACTGCTAATAAATGCAGTAAAAGTCATGATGACATGAGCGTATTGCATTGAAAGCTACAAAATTAAATTCCCATTTGAGGCATTACACAAATAGAATATATTGTAACTTACCAGCTGTGCGCTCTTAGATACGCCGACGGCATTGAGTCCAGAAAAAACTATAGCCATAGTAAAACAAATTTGTGCAAAATTTTGTGATTGTATTGGCATCCATGCTAATGCTAAAATGCATAAAGCCATGGACATTTGTGAGACGGTAGCAAAAATTAATACTCTAGCTTTTTGCGAAATGCATGTAGCTGAATCGGAAAATGGACCAACGATGACTTTAACAATTGCTGATCCAATGAATGGTATGGCTGCAGCTAATCCAGTTTTTTGAACATCCATATTCAAAACTTTATTAAGATATGTTGGACCATATTGCATGAAAATCTATAAACAATTTATGAGTTTTTGAAACAATTTTTATTCCGTTTTTCAGAGCATTCAAAAAACTTAGCCGCAAACACACACTTACTTGAAAACCACAAATTCCACCAAAACTACTAATCCATACTCCAATTACAGCACGATCGGTGTAAATGTCATAATATGGAATGGGAGCTATTTCACCTTCAGGCATTTCAACCATTGTTTTACCTTGAGTTATTTGTGCGAGTTCTTTAGCGCTTACATTTCTAAAAATGAAAAAGTCGCTTGCTTTTAGGAAAAGTAATACTAAAAACAAAAACCAACCGATGAATTTTGGGTGAATCTCGAAAGAAGATAAAAAAAATGGCAAAAGCAAAAACAGATAAACCACCTTGAAGATAATAAATGGATCTCCAACCAAATGATGAATTACAAAGTAATCCAGAAACGGGCATAGTAAAAATTGGGGCAAACTAAAAAAACTTTTGATTCATGGTTTTTCTTTATTTTCGTTTTCAAGGAAAAATACCTGTAAATGGCAACTCAATAATGCAATAAACATTCCTGATCCATTAACGGTTGACCATTCACTAACAATGGAACCAAGAGCTGGAAGAGAAACCGAAATGGCAATGCCTTGAATGATTCGCATAATAAAAAGTGGAATAAATCCTAGATATGCAGCAAATGGAGTAAAAAGTGTTGATAAAGCTGAAGCAAAGCCATAAACAGTGAAAATAGTTCTAAAAAAAGTTAGAGTAAAGAAAAATTATTTGGAGCTTTGAAAAGTAATTTTATCTTTATTATGTACCTTATTCCAGCTCGAGCAGTAAAATATGGAATAGGAAGGGTTCCAATAAAATTTCCTATAGCTATAGCAGAAAATAACCATCCTTGTTCCGAAGCAGAATAAGTGAATCGCGGAATAAATTCATTAATTCTATTACTTTCATTTAAAAATCTTTGAGTTTTTAAATCATCATCTGACATACAAATAATTGTAAAATTTAATGCTAATGAATTTGATAAAGCCAAAGTAAAACATAAAATTGATACCGACATTACCACATAGCGAGTGAGATTACCAAAATAATAATTTTTTTCTTGTTGCTGTTGTTGTTCGCTGCATTTAGCGACGACGACATTTGTTTCATTTCGAATATTTTTAGATAAAATATTATTATCTAAATTTGCTTCAAATGATGTTCGAGAACGTATGGATTCTCGATGATGTTGAACAGCGGTATTGATTGCCTCAGTACTCGTTGCAACTATTCCAGCTCCTGTCGCCATTTAGTTTTCGTAATTTGTTTGGATTTCGTTTGAGATTTTTCCTATAAAAAGTTTAAGCAGAGAGCATATTGTTAAAAAAAGAGGGGATTTTGGTGCAAAAAATAATATTTAAAAAAATAAATAAACAGAGTATTGAAAAAAAATATATCGATGATAACTAAAATAAAAAAAAATATTATGCAAAAGTTATGTATGTATGTTTTTTTTGTTTGTTCGATAATCAGTTGGTTTTGGTTGGCGATGATTGTAAAAAAAGAATGACCAAAAAGCGATTGATGATGGACGGAAAATCAAAAAAATTAGTTTATTCCAATCGTAACTTTTAAAACTTATGTACTCGCTTATGTTTAGAGAAAAAAATTTGTTTAGGACCAATATAAATAAGTTTAACGTATTACTTTCTTTTGTCAATTTTTACCCTAACTCTCTTAATTAAAAAATTATATATCTTCTTTTTAAAATTTTGGAATTTTCCTTTGTATATCCCTAAGTGACAACCGATCTAGGAATATAAAAACTCATGCTTCAAACAAAAAAATAAGTCAAAGCTAAAAATAATCATGGATTGTTTTTGTAAGCTCACGATGTAATAAGAAAAAAAAATAAATGACAAAAGCTAAAAAAAGTTATGCATTTGAGAAACAAAATACTTTTTTTAATGAACGTGCATAAACTAAAGCATCTCGTTTTAAAAAAAAAGTTGACTACGCAAAATCCCGTAAACTTAGATGGAGTTTCCTTTATTAAAAAATCTTTAAAAACCAAGCAATATTTTTTTTTTGAAAAATGAAAGGGAAATTGAACCATTTTTTGATGTAAAATAAAAAGTTTTAAAATTATTCTAAAACTTAAAATTTTTGAATTTAAAAAAATTTCATTGTTTGAAGAAGAAAAATAAGCGAAAGTCAAAGTCCGAAAGATTATGATAATTTTTTTTGTGAAGTCCATGAAAAAACATTTGAACGCTGTTTATTTAAAAAAGGATGACTATTTGACTTTTTTTTTGCCTTCACCATAAAATAGAAAAAAGAAATCTAAAGTTAAAAAGGAAAACGGAATTAAAAATAAAAGAAGCATATTTTTTTCGAAGAAAAAAAAACAATATTAAAAAAAGTTTTTTCTTTTTTTCATTTTGGATCAAACAAACAAACATCATAGATCTAAAAGAAGATCCGCTAAAGAGCAAATGGCATGAAAATGATTCGGTTTTCTTTGAACTTATGGTTTTCTTGGGAACAAAGGAAAAAAGCTAAAAGAAAGATGCTTTGGAAGTTTTTCTATGTTTTTGCTATGTTTTTGCGGCTTATCGTAGACATTAGAGAATTTTTATAAAATTTAATGCTCGCCATAAGTGCTTTGTTTTTACGCAGAGATTGATTTTTTTTATCAAATTTACTTTATGTTAAATATTTTTAGTTGCGATAATCGCTAATAAAAATTACAAAAAACCAAACTTTGAGCATCGTCAATTTTTTTCTTATGACATAAATACATTATTATCATAGCTAGGAATATCATCCTCGGTAGTATAGTGGTAAGTATCCGCGCCTGTCACGTGCGAGACCCGGGTTCAATTCCCGGCCGGGGAGAATACTTTTTTCATTTTTTGTTACACATGGTTCAATGATATTCATAGCTCATTGAAATATTTTTTATTTGTTCTTTAGAATAATATTTATATTTTCATAATTTCGAACTTTTTTAAGATTTTGTTCTTGCATACGAAATAATTGACTATTGCAAGATTCAAATTTGCTATAAAAATACAAAAGATAATAAATAATTAAAAAGTGTAAATTTATTTTAAAATAAAAATTAATTTAATAATTAAAGTAAAAATAGAATATGTGGTGGGGATAAGGAAAAAGATTTAGCCCGTGGTGAAAAAGTATCACAAAAAAATAAATTATTTTTTGAAAGCATAAAATTACATAAATTTGTAAAATCTCAAATAAGCCCTATGAAATATCAAAAAAACAAGAAAAAATAGTCAATTACTAGGATATTTACAAAAAAAAATTAGTTATTTAAATTTGATAAAGTAAAAAAGTTAAAAAAATGAGTTAACGCATTTTCTTTATTATTATCAATCCAAAAATCACAAAAACCCTTTTATTAATTTGAATTCTCTGGAACTTTGGTAGCTTCTTGAGCTTGTTTTTTAAGAAATCTACCGCCGAATATTCCTGAAAAAATAATAAAGATAGAATTTCAAAAACAGAATTGCTGAACCTGCAACCGCTCCGCCTATGCCAGCCATAATTCCCAATGCAGCTGATCCAGCGACAAATCCAACCGGGCCTCCAGCGACTGTAGCACCTATAGCTGCAGCAGCAAGAGGAACTTGAGCATTTTTATTTGCTAAAGCTTTTTTAAGTTCTTTATTTCCTGATTGAACTTCATGTGCAGCTAATTCCACATGTTCTTCAATGGAATCAACAATATCATGTTGGGACTGAAAAAACAAAAATAATAGTAAAAAATTGAGTTTCAAAAACTAAATTAATAAAATTTAGAGCAGCTTTTATCAGAGATCAGGAAAAAATCTTTCTACCAACATTCAAGTTAAATGTATTTAAAAATTTGGAATATGGAAAATGAGAAAAAGTTTGCAATCATTTTTTCCGAAATTGGATTTTACAGAGAAACATTTTTTGGACACTGTATCCCTGTCATTTATCAGCCTTAGACTTACATGAACCAACGCAGCTAAATCATCCATAACTTGATTTAAGTCTTCAATATCCTAAAAAAAAGTTTGTTCCATTAACATTTTATTCCCTAAGTAAGCCCCATCCCATACCTTTGCAAGTTTTTGTGTAGCTTCTGCATCTTCTTTAGCATTTAGAAGTTTAAATTTTAAATCATCCACATGCTTTTCAGCGATGGTTTGAGTTTGTTCAGTTAATTGTCGTTCATAAGAAAAATCTCCGCCGCCCCCATGGTTAGATGATGAAATTCCACCATACACATCTTTTTCATCTTCAGAAATAAAACAATCATCAAAAATATTTTGGGCTTTCATATTTGGGGATGTTGGTGATTTAGGTAAAGGTTTTTCAATTAATGTCATAATTGCATTTATTATTGCATGAGTTTGACGTTGAATGGGTTCTATTCTAATATCAAACGCTTCATGTTGATTGGATGGAATTTCTTGACGCTTCGATAAAATTTGTTTAAATCCATCCAACATTGAATCAATCATTTTTTTAGCATTTGTTTTTTCAATAATCAAATTTTCAAGATCTTCAATTTTTTCGTACTGAAAAAAAGAAAAGAGAAATCAATTATTAGTAATTAAATAAAGACGAAGAAAAAGGTACATGGAAGTAAGTAGCAAGAAATAAAAGTCAACTAGGCCGATTTTTTTTTCATTTTTTGGTATTTTTACAGAAATCAAAGAGATTAGTTTAGTTTCTCGAATATTAGTTCTTGGAATTTAGGGTTTATCGGAAAATTAACTCAAATTTAATTAATTTAAGCGCGCCTTAAAAAAAATATAAATTTCTTTAATATTTTGTCTTGCAAAATTAAAGCTAAAAAATAAAAAAAATGTCAAGTTATTATGTTGTTCAAAAAACTAGAGAAAAATTTTTTTAAAAACAAAAACATATTATTTTTATGAAGAAAAAAAAATGTTCTGAATACTAAACTGTTTTCAATGATTTTAAAATTGCTTTTTCTTTTTTTCTTTTTTTAGCTAAATTTAGACAACAAAAACAAAAAATAATTATAAACAAAAAAAGGCAAAAAGATTGTATGTATGACTTTACAAAAATAAAACACATCGTGATTTTAAAATAATTTTTTTTCTTTTGTGAAAATAAAAAACTTCAAAGATTATCTTTTTTTTCTTCCGTTTTTTTCTTTCTTTTAAATAAAAAAATATAATCAAACATCTGTCGGCTACACGCACACACAACAAACACGCTAATTTATTATTTCCTCTGTGTTCAAAAAACTTTTTATAATAAAAAAAGTTTCTAAGAACTTTCAAAATTGAAATAAAAAAAGACAGCCAATTTAAAAAGGAAAAAAAGAAATAATAATATGTTTCATAAAAATTTACGAAAAAAATATGTCTGAGAAAGTTCAAGTTTTAGAATGAATCAATAAAAAAACGTTTTTGACTGAAAAACAACAAAAAAGCCACAAAAATCCATTACAAAAAAAATCTCAAAAAATTTCTTACTTGTTGAATTTGAAAATAATGCATTTTCAATTCTTTAACTTTTTCTAATGCCATCCTTTCAAATTTATCTATTACCAATGAAGTGGTTTTCCAATCCATTCCATCACCAGCCATTTTTTTCGTATATAATTAAATCAAAAAGTACCAATAAAAATATGGAATAAATAAATTATAATATTTTGTCGGAAATATAAACAAATAAACAACAATTTTAAAAAAATTGATTAAAGCAAAAATATTAATATCATAAAAATGGAATGAAAGACGAACGAATACCTCCTGAAAATTATTTTCGAGTTTATTAACTTTTGGATGATTGATATTCTAAGAATGGCAACAACAACAAAAAATGGTAATAGTTAGTCAACCAATTTCTTATTTTGAAAACCAAGTAATAGCTTGGGGGAAGTCAAATCTATGTATGCTCGAATACCGTAATCATTGAACAAAAAATAAATATTTGCAGACTTCAACTGCTCTTCGAATTTTTTTAACACAACGCAAAAAAATACACCGTTTATAAAAAATGAGTCAAAAATTTAATTTAAATCAAAGTAAAACAAACAAACAAAAAACAATACAAAAAAATTTAAGAAGAAGATTCCACCGTTGTAATAAATTTATCAATTTTACTCGTTGTTGTTGTTGCTGTTTTTCGAAAAGAATCATTACTATTATTTGCTTCAGAAATAAGTTTTAGTGCGGTTATAAGAGATCGATATGGGGATGAATCGATTGGAGGTAATAACCATGCTTGAGGAATTTCATCTATGATTGCATTACATTTTTCAATGGTTTTTGGATTATCTTTTGGTGAAAGTTGAATTGCAAGAACTCCGCCACGATTAATAATTCCATCTATAATTATTTCATGTAAAGCTTCTTTCGATAAAATTTGATTGAAACAATTTGCAGATCGAATAAGTTTTATTAATGACCAAAATCGTCGACTTAAAAATGAATAACATCCGGTTGAAGGATTTTGAAGGGCGCTGAAATATAAACAAAAAAGTAATAAATAACGTTGAAAAGAAAAATTTAGTTTTTTTGCCATAAAATTATGGGCTTCTTCTTTCAAGCTAATAATAATAAACTTACTCTTTACTATATAAAGGAACAAAAGTATCTTCTTCAATACTTGATTTAAATTTATTTATAATGGCTTTTAATAAATTTTTAATTGATTTTGTTTCAGCTGTTAAAATTGGAGATTCATCAATTAAATATGAAATAAAATAAGTTAAATTTCGAGTTTGTGATAATGAAAATGGATCCCATTGTTCATTAACAATTTCTAAAAAAAATTATGTTATTATTTTGATTATTCAAAAAATAAATTATAACACAAACTTGTAATTCTTGGAATAAATAATTTATCAATGATTGCAGGAATAAGTCCAATTATTGTAGGATTTTCAAGATCAAATCCAATTCGATTTGTTCCTACTTGAAGGAGGGTTTGATACCAATTAAATTGATGCAAGGGTTTACTAACATCCTAAAAATTTTAAAAACATATTTAATCGAAGAACTTTTTTTTGTTAGTGCTTACTTTCAAAGGATTCCAATCAATAAGCTCTAAACGAATAAATGGGGATAACAATTTTGGTAAACAAATCGAAACATAAGCATCATCAAAAGATTTTTGTTCCGTTAAAATCCAATCAACAAATCGTGACATAATATTTCCAATATCAGTAAAATCTTCTGAAGCATCATGGAATACATCTGCAGCAGATTCAAGGCATTCGGCTAAAAATGAAAAAAATGTTGTTTAGTTTTACTCTCCCAAGTCCGATTTTTCCGAGCTAATTTACTTACCTATGGTTCGATGATATTCAAATTTTTGACTTTCTGGTTCATCTTCATCCGAACTTAATCCCTCATGATGATTTCCTTGAATCCCAGCTTTTTCACGTTGAACCCTTCGATATGATCGTCTTGCATTGCAACTAGCTTCACGTTGAGAAAAATCTGAATTAGGTTGCCATGGTCGTCCTATGGCTGCTGCTGCACTGCATTTTTGATATTGATCTTGAATATCCGCTCTCCGCCTTTTCATTAATTTTTCACTTCGAATTTTCCACATTGCAAATATTCGATTTTCAACATCCACAATGGTATCAAATTTTTCATTTATGCAATCAAGCAAATCTCGAATGTATGATCGCATTTCTTGATAAATTCGATATTTATCTCGTAAAACGGGATAATCGGATTCAATTCCAGCAACAAGGGTTTGATTTTCATTGAGATTAGCTTCTTTTCGTTTAAGTTCAACTTTTTGAGAATCTATGAATTCTTGCTTGTCTTGAACCCTAAAAAAATTTGGTGGCTTAAAAAGTTTGATACAATGTTTAAAAGTTTTTACCGCTTCCGTAATTTTTCCATTATTTCATTCAAACTTGTTTGGGAACATGAAGGAATATTGCCACCTAAAAACCCATTTTATTATATATCGTTAATTCTAAAATAAATTTTTTTACCTTTAAATCCATTGGGTTCATCAACAATTTCAATATCCATATCTTCCTCGCCATCTTCAATGTTTATTATATCTGGGGGCATTTCATTGTTAACTGCATAATTTTCATGCTTCATTTGTTTGACTTTTTGTGAAGATACTGCTTTTCTAATTTGATGGTTTTCCCATTCCGCAAATTCATCCTCTGATTCTTGGGCTCGTTTTCGAGCTTCTTCATCAGCTGAAGCTGTATCATCGTCTCCATATTCATCCTCATCACTTTCTCCTCCTTCAATCCTTAAAAATTCTTCTTGTTCCTTTCTCCGTCGTTCCTCTTCAGAAATTAATAAAGATTTGGATGAATAAAATTCTTGATTATTTTCTCCATCTTCGTCACTCATATCATTATCATCTTCCCGAACCAAGCGAGAATGAGCAACCTTTTCGATGGTTTTTGTTGTGGAAATAGGAATAAATCCATCTGATGATGATTCTCCAGCAAGTTTGGATTTCGTTCCATCTCGACGCATTTGTTCTCGACGCTTTTTAGCTTCATAAACTGTTTTAGCATCGGGAATTCCATCAAATCCTCCAAACTTAGATCGAACTTCAAGATCCTGCTCAATTGCAGCAATAATAATTGGATCATCTTCAAATTTCTGCAAAAGTGAATATATTAAAAATGGAATCTATGTATTTGTAACAAAAAAGATTTCTCCTTGGTATTAGGGTCTATCATGGTTGCTCAAACAAAACTATATCTTCGTATGTGTAAAACCCACCTCATTAATGGTTGTTTCTTGTTGAATAACTTTGATGGAATTTTTCACTACAATTCCAATCTCTTCTTCAACAACTTTCTTTGCTGCAACCTTTTGGGCTTTTTCTCTTTCTTCTAATTCTTTCTGTTTTCTTGCTAGCTTTTCAGCTCGTTTTTTATGAGATGGTTTTTTAATTTGAAATTCTTCAACATCAACACCTGAAAATTTCGATATATATTTCAAAAGTTTCTTGCTTTTTTTGTTGCTTACCTTCATCTTGATCAAAGCTAAATAAAGTGGGCTTTTTTGGTTTTGAAAAAACGATAGGAGTTTCCTCTTCTTCTTCATTTTCCTCATTGTTAATAACTTTATTATTACCAGAGCCATTAGATGATATATCACTGGGAGTTGTTTCTTGTTCGAGCTTCATAGTTTCACCTTCGTCATCGCTGTTATTTGTTTCCTCTCGTTGACGTTGACGAATGTTTCGATTTTTGGGTTTACGAAACATTGTGTGAGCAAATATCAATTAAGAATTAGAATATAAATATTATCAGAAGCAATAATAATAAATAAATGAAATACGTAAACCAAACTGCGATAAAAAATTATTTCACAATTTTTTTAGAAAACTTTCTTTTATTTTAAGTTTCACTTTGCCAATATTATAAAATACCAGTGAATAAAAAAATACGCAACAATTCAATTCAAACTAATTATAAAAAAGTAGGCACTTCTTCGGTATAAGCACCCCGGGTTCTGGTTCTTTAAGAATCTTTTAGATCCAGATCCTATAAATAATATTAAAGATCCAGAATGCATTCTAAAAGATCCAGATCCCAAAAAGGATCCTAATGATCTAGATCCTAAAAAGAATCTTAAAGATCCAGATCCTTTAAAGTTAAGATCCAGATCCTTTGAGAATCTTTAAGATCCAGATCCATTAAATAAAGATCCAGAACCCAAAGAGATTCTTAAAGATCCAGAACCCATTCTAAAAGATCCAGATCCCAAAAAGGATCCTAATGATCCAGATCCTTCAAAGTTAAGATCCAGATCCTTTGAGAATCTTTATGATCCAGATCCTTTAAATAAAGATCCATAACCTAAAAAGGATCCTAAAGATTCAGATCCCAAAAGGATTCTTTAAGATCCAGATCCTATAAAAGATTCTTAAAGATCCAGATCCTATAAATAATATTAAAGATCCAGAACCCAAAAGGTTTCTTAGAGATCCAGAACCTATAAAGGATCCAGGAACCTATAAAGGATCCAGGAACCTATAAAGGATCTTAATGATCCAGAACCCTTAAAGGTTATTAAAGATCCAGAACCTATAAATAATCTAAAAGATCCAGATCCTACGAAGATTCTTAAAGATCCAGATCCTATAAATAATGTAAAAGATCCAGAACCCAAAAAGATTCTTAAAGAACCAGAACCCGGGGTGCTTATACCGAAGAAGTACCAAAAAGTAAAGCAAACTGGAAGAAAGCTTTTTTGTTCTTCTTAAGCGCTATCATTTTTTGATTTATCCCTTTGGCGATTTTTATCGTAAAGAGTTGGTGGTAAAGCTTTAAGGCGATTTCAATTGAAATTAAAAGAGCCTAGTTTGAACTATCTAAATACTTTATTTCGATTTATTGCTCATTTAGATGCTAATGAGAAATGGAATTAATAGACGCATCAATTTGATTCATGCTGTCAAAGGCTTTATTTAAAAAAAATTTTGCATTGGCCACTAATTATTATGAAGGAAAGAAAATAATCCATACATTTTTTCTGCTAAAATTCAGCTCCAAAGTATTCTGACATCACCATCAGTGATTTATCATTTGGGCCAACAAACAATCTCAACAAAACACCGTTGCAATATCTCGAATTTCGACAAAAAACAAACAAAAAAACACAATATTATTTTATTTATTTATTAACAACAAACATAAATTATTATCTTTTATTATATTAAGCATAAAATATACAGTAAACAAACACAATAAAATTATCATTAGTTTTTTTACCAAGATGAACAAAGAATAATGATAAAAAGCATTGCAGAAAATGTTATGAGTCTGAAAAACAAATATTTGAGAAATAAGAGAAATATGTTTCAAGAAATAACTTACAAAGTAAATTCATCACTATAATATTGCTTTAATTTAGCTGTTGTATTAGCTTCTACCGATCGATTGACATCACTCACAAGTACAGTTTCCTAAAAGAAACAAAAAAGTTAAGAAAAAAATAAAGCATAAAGTTGTTAAGCTACAGTATTCTTCAGAAGCAGCTTTGCTGGAAGGAATCAAAAGCAAAAACTTGAGTAGCTTGGAAAAAGAAAGGGGTAACTAACCATAACGACAGCAAAGCGACATCTCGTTGATTCAGATGCAAGAACTTGAATATAATTAACATTATTAAAGAAACCAGGTGTACATCGAAGTTGAGTGGTTTCACCATTCACCATAACATTACCAGAATTTTTAATTGACATCCATGCAAAAGCTTCCCAATCCACGATTTTTTTAAGAAAATAATTATATGATTGTTTATTTCCACGAATATTAGACATAATTCGAATATCATATTTTCCATCTCGATCAGTACTAAAAAAAATCACACAAATATATTTATACAAAAGTTTCTAAAATAAACCAACCCTTGAGGTTTATCAATGGTAAAAACACACGTTGAAGCTTTTGATTGAATTTCAAATTGGAATTGTATATGATTGTTGGACGCTTCTGTTAAAGAACATAAACGATTTGAATGCCAAAGAACAACGATGAGTCCAAAACCATTTGACCCAGTAGAATCTTTATCATCATAATGTAACCATGGCCGATTTTCTGAATCGATAAGAGAGACATTTGCAGGAGTTTTGGAATAATCTGATGCATGAATCATACTAAAAAAACAGAAATATTAAAACATGCAAGAAAAATAAATAAGAACTTACGCGCCATTTGTTAAATGGAATAAACAAAAAAGAAAGCATAAAATTGCAACAAACATTTTCCAAAAACTTTTGTTTCACAAAAATGAATGATTCAATAAAAATGTAGACAAATAAAAACTTCGTTGTTGTTGCATGCAAACATATGCAAATTTGAAGCAACTTGGTGGCTCTCTAAGAAAAAGAGGAGGTTGCTAATCTTCTCAATCAAAAACTAATTAACAACATCAAACAAAAAATGACGTAATAAGGATCATTTATTAATGAATAAAAACATTTGCTTCTTTTATCTTCCAACTATGTAAACATAAACAACAATACCATCTAACTTAATGAAACGTCAAAGGAATGAGTAATAATAAGAAGAAAAAGATATCGGTAGTTAATGAAAATTCGATGCTTTATGATGCTTTGTTGAATCGCTTAGAAAAATACTCTGATAATTTTTTGCTTAAAGAAACAAATCACTGCTTAAAGGTATCTTATTCTGCTATTATAACTGGTGAATTTTTTTCAAGTCTCGCATAATGTGATTTAAAAAACTCAAAACATAAAAAATTAATCATATGCAAATGTGTTCCACAAACTTTAAATAAACTTTTTATTAAAACAAAACAAACAAACAAAGAACAAGAACATTTATAAAATAAAAACGAGATCATTGAGAATACATACTACTTTTCATTCTTGTATTTGTTGTAATATTTCCATGAATCACCAGTCAACTGAAGTCCGTCAATGTAAGAAGCGAATCTTTGTTTGAATGCCTTGGATTCTAAGTTGAAATCATTAAGGATCATATCATATCTATAAAAATGAAAATTATTACACCATTAAAAGAGGAGAAGATATAAACTTACGTTCGAGGTAAAAGACGGCGTCGAGAATATTTAATAACATCATTAACACGAAGCAAGACATCACTGATCATTCGCCAGAAGTAAACGATATAAATGGAGATGTCAACCATTTCATTATTTCGGCAAAACAAATCTCTGCATGCATCTCTGTCTTCGTCATGAATTACCATTTCACCAGCCACTAAAAAATGGAAGATTAATAGTACTGTTTCATGTGGAAAAAACCATACAGTTTGCAATTACGCCACCAAAAACATTCTTAGTTACAGCATCAGGAATTGCGTTCTGAATACGAGTATAAAGATCAATTTCCAATTCACGAGCAGTTACAACATAATTGCAGACAGCATTTCTGTAAAAATAGCTATTAGAACGCGTAATAAGATCATCGGAAACATACAGTTCTTCAATGGTAATGATTCTGATGCAACCCTAAAATGTCAAAATTAAAAAACGTTTTAATACTAATGAAGAAAAAAACATACAGTAATGAAAGTTCGGCGGCAAAGATTTTCTTCAAAGCTTGCTAATTGGTTGTTCAATTTATGACGTACGACATTTCTCTTTCTTGCTTGTGATGGACGACGACGTTGTTGGAATTCAGGCTAAAACGTAAAATATGTATATAAAACGAGTCCATTAAATTAAATGTGAACAAACTTTATTGCCATAGCGAACAACAGGAGAACAAGAACGTGTTGATCTTCGAGGATTTTGCTAAAAAAACACAAAATACAATGACGAGGTAAAAAAAGAAAAGAAACAAACTCTGCTGTATTCAGAATTATAATTCGGACGCATCTTGTTGATAGCAGCAGCAAAAGGTTGTAAAAATGAACAAAATTCAAGAACCTTTTTGTTTCACAATTCAATCGATTTAAAAGTTTCAAAGAAATCATCAAGCTTGGATTGATGAAAACCGCGAGTAAAAAGGTACTGTAGCTTTACTATTTTCCGTTTGGGATTAAAATGAATTCCCAAAATTTTGTTTGACCGCTTCTTCGCACTTTTTTCTTATTTTTTTTCACCACAAAAACTTGTTCATTTAATGTTAATAATTATTTTTTAACTTTTAGGTACTTTGTCTGGTAACAAAATGAAGAATAAATGCAATCGACTCGAAGAAAAGCAATTAAAACGCTTCGAAGTTTTTAGTTCGTATTTTATGTGTTACTTATTGTAGAATTCCTATCACAAGCTTTATTTAGATTAAAGGAAAGTCTGACACAATATCCCACCATAGAGAGGAGGATTTGCTAGCTTAACATCGCTAAATAATAGCATTCATAACAGATCAACAACAAAGAATTTATTTTACAACAAGATAAAAATTACAAACAAAAATAACAATCATAAAGTATCGGATGATTCAGTTTCTAAAATAAATTGATTAATTTCTGTTGTAAATCGAGAATCATTGGTTTCAGAAATAAATTTGAGAGAAGATAAAAGAGATTGATATGGTTCTGAATCAGCTGGAGGTAAACCATCTTTGAGAGAGGCTTTGACTTCTTGATACATATAGCTTTTCTTTTGTAAACCAGGATAATCGGATTCAATTTCAGCAATAAGCGCGTGATTTTCAGAAACAGTAGCTTCGTTTCGTTGAAGTTCAGCTTTTTGAGAATCGATGAATTCTTGTTTGTCATTAATTCTAAAATAATTATTTATAACTATGAAGCATGAAATAAAAGCGTTTACTTACCTTTTCTTTAGCTTCATCATTATTTCTGTCAAATCGATTTGAGAACATGACGGAATGCTTAAATCTAAAAACCCTTTAGTTAATATTATAGCTCTTGTAACAAAAATCAAACAACCTCTAGTTTCGCTAATATCGTCTTCACCATTTCTAAAGTGAACAACTTCAGGAGGAAGCTCATAAGTTACTGCATACTTTTCATATATCATTTGCTTCACTTTTTGTGTTGACACAGCTTTCTTCATTTGATGATTTCCCCATTCAGCAAATTCTTCATCTGATTCTTGTGCACGCTTTTGAGCTTCTTCATCAGCTAAAGCAGTATCATCTTCGTCATCACTTTCTCCGTCAATAATTAAAAATGCTTCTTGTTCTTTTCGACGTTGTTCTTCCAACTTTCGTTGCTTTATTGTCATCAGCTTTTCAGTGAGTTGCTCGTCGGTTTCTCCTTCAATAATTAAAACTTCTTCTTCTTCTTGTTCTTTTCGTTTTCGTTCGTCTTCTAATTCACGTTGTTTTCTCGCCAACTTTTCAGCACGTTTCTTATAAGATGGTTTTTTGATTTTAAATTCTTCAACATCCATACCTGAAAACTTATTTGATTATTATTAGAAACATTTGAACTTTTTCTTACCTTCATCTTGATCAAAGCTAAATAAAGTTGGCTTTTTTGGTTTTGAAAAAATAAGTGGAGATTCTTCTTCTTTTTCATTTTCATCCTTGTCGAAAACTTTTTTACCACCAGCGCCATTAAATGATGTATCAGGATTTTCTTGTTCGAGCTTCTTTGTTTCACCTTCATCATCGCTGTTATTTGTTTCATGTCGTTGACGTTGACGAATCTTTAGACTTTTAGGTTTACGAAACATTGTCTGAGCAAATATCTATCAACAGCAAAAATGACGAAATGTAAAATAAAACTTTCAAAATGAAATTTACAACAAACAATTTTAGCTTTCTGGAAATGTCGCATTCTGCCAAAATGTTTGGGCTGCAATAAGCTTCTGGAATAATTACTGTAATTTTTCTAATCCTTCAAATACTCATTTTATTTATTTTCATTATTAGATTTTTTAAATAGTGAATGCAGCAGACATTTGGCTTGCAAAAACAGATAAAAGTGAAGGCTTTAAAACAATAAGTAAAGTTTACGAAATGTTTGAAATTGAAAGAAGAACTTTCTCATGTTTTAGGTTCTTTTATCAAAATTTTTCAATGGTAAAATTAAAAACGAAATGTGAAAAATTCGTTGACAAGAAACGGGAGAAAAGACATATTTATTTTATCTTCTGTAACAAAGACTAATATTTGTGTGCGGCAAATAAAAATGATGGCCGCCTTTTTTTCAATGCTAATGTCTTTCATTTTTTGTTTTCTCTGTTGTCTCTTCAAAAAGGATTATGTTTCATTTTTTTCAACCATTCACCCGAACTTTTCTTCCATTTTATTTCTTTCCAATATTTATTTAGTTTCGACGTTATCATCATTGGTTTAATTACCCAAAGTTTGAGGTAATAATTAAATTCCAGCTCTTTTTTAAGCGGCAGGAAAAAAAAGTAAATAAATTTTGGAAAGTTTTACTTTAAAAAAAGTGAAACAAAAATATTATAAAACAAAAAAACTGTTGATTTCAATTACAGAACTAAATAATTGAATTTTGGAAGATGAAAAAAAAATGAAAAAAGCTTGGAGCACTCGAGATTCCCAGGAGGTCTCCCATCCAAGTACTAATCGAGCCCAGCAGTGCTTAACTTGCCAGATCGGACGGGATGGCGTGCTTTCACTGCGGTATGACCCCAAGCGAATGACTATCTTTTTGTGTTGCTCATAAACAAAAGAACAGCAAAAAAAGGGAAAAAATGAATGCAAACAAAAAAAAGAAGCGACACAAAAAAGTGCATTTTTTTCGTCAGACAAAAATTAATGTTTGAAGAAAGATAAAAATTTAATGAAAGTAAAAAGTTTGAAAAAACTTTTCACAACAATCATGATTTGAAAAACAAATATATTTGACCAGAATTTTTTAAATTTTAATCCCATTTTTTTGTTTGTTTTGCAACTTTAAAATGAATAATGTTAAAGCATTAATTTATTCAATGTTTTTTTTTGTTTAAAAAAACAATGGCTGATTATTTTTTGATCAAAAATATGGTGTTCAATCACCAAAAAAGTTAATATAAAAGCGGTATGAAATTTTTTAAAATTCATATCATTTATTTGATTGAATCCAAATATGTTTAACAAAGCATCGCTTATTATTGTGCTACTATCTGTGAGTGCATTCTCCTCTGCAGCACCTACGGATAATCTTCTTGGAGGCCTTCTTGGTGGGGGCAGTGGTGGAGTCACAGTTCCTTCATTACCTTCAGATACATCTGGTTCAGCTGGACTTGGTGGCGGATTAGATGGTTTATTAGGTGGCCCTGATGGAATTTTATCCATTCTTAAAGTTTTGTCCCTTAATGCTGGTTTGGATGGACTTGTTGGAGATGTTGTACGAGTGGTTCGAGTACTTCTCGATCAAGTCATAAACATTCTTGAACAATTACTTCCCGGTTTATCTCAAATTCAATTGGATGAATTATCTAAATTGCTTGCAAATGAAAATTTGACCCATTCAGAAATTTTACAAGAAATTGATGGTTGGGTTTCCGGACAAAAAGATGTCAACCTTACAAATTTATATAATTCCATTAAGGAAGATGTTCAAGGCAAAGTTGGATCAACCCTTGATAGCGTCCAAAAAATTGCTAATAATCTTTCACCCGAACTTGGAGATTTTGTTAAACAACTTGCTGTAAGTTAAAATCAAAAATGCAAGCATAAAAAATAATAATTAAATTGTAGGATATCATCAATAATGATGCATTGACATTACTTGATCAAGATAAAGCTATTGGAAATTTGGTTTCTAATCTTCTCACCAATATTCAAAAACTTCTTGATCAACTTTTAAAAGATCTTGGAAGCCTCCTTAATCTTAATAATCTCAATCTTAAAGGTCTCCTCCAAGTTGATAGCATTCTCAACGGTTTACTTGGAAATGGTTTAACTGGAATAGTTGAAACCGTTAAAAAACTTTTAAACATTCTTACTGGTGGCCTTCTTGGAACTGATTTGTTGAATGGCCTTTTAAGCCCTGAAGGTTTATTATCAAGTATTTTGGGAAATGATGGACTTTTGGGTGGATTATTAGGCGGTAATGGTGGTGGCATCTTAGGTGGAGTATTAGGTGGCAGTGGAGATAATGGCGGCGGCCTTCTTGGTGATCTTTTAGGCGGTGGAAGTGGAGGAAATGGTGGTGGACTTTTAAGCGGTGTTTTGGGTAAAAAATAAATATTGTATTTAAATAATATAATGTAATTAATAATTTTATTGTAAATATTCTTGCCTCAATTAATAAATCAGCATTCTAAATTTTTTAATAACTAAACAAAAAGCAAAATACAATGATATCAGAATTTTCTTTGAAAAAAAAAATGAACGACAACAACCGACAGACATTTTTTTTCTCCACCTTTTTGTGCGTTATCATCTTCCTTTCTCTCTTTTTTTTTGTATATCTATGGTTGAAAAAGAAAGAGAGAAATAAACTAAATAAAAGCCCCAACGCATCCTTTCTGATTTTATATTTTGATAGATAAAGAATGAAAAAGAATTCATCTTCGGTTTAATTACCCAAAGTTTGAGGTAATAATTAAATTCCTGCTCTTTTTAAAGTGGCTTTGGAAAAATTAAAATAAATTTTGGAAAGCTTTCTCATTTCGTGAAAGCAAATATAAAAAACTCATCGTTACAAAAGCAAAAAAACTTTAATAAAATGTGGTACAAATAATGTCAAAATGAATTTTATTGACATCGTATTTTTATTTTATATTTTTTTGCTGCTGTCTTTTAAAGACATAATGAAATTGGTAAGTTAAAACTGTTGAATGTATTGATATTCTTGGTTACCTTTTCAACAATGGTTAATTTTTTTGATATCCACCGCGTTTTTACCTTTTTATAACTTTGTTGTATGTATGCTTTTGTGGAATTATTGGTTTTGGTTTACATGCAATAAAATTCATAATAGACATCGTATAGTTTTTGGGCCAAAAAATTTGTAAAATAATGGCGCCTTTTTTACATGAGATTTAGGTTGTCTACAAAACAGCCAATAACATCAATAATCCTTCAATAGTTTTGTGCTTTTAGTGATTTCCAATACTTTTACAGAATGTCTTTTTTAATCGTTGCATAATAGCAACCATTATTTTTTTTTAATATTTGCTTTTTCATAAATGAAAAAGCGTTCCAAAATTTGTAGAATTAATATTCCTTGCCACAAGTTTATGAAAAACGAGAGCGGAATTTAATATTTACCTCAAACTTTGGGTAATTAAACCGATGATGATAACGTTGAAATGGAATAAATATTGGAAAGAAAGAAAATGCAATACGCGATTGGGCGAATAGCAATGAAATAGCGAAATATAATTGTTTTTGAAGAGACGATAGAGAAAGCAAAAAATTGTTGGTTGAAAGAAAGGCTAATAAGGGTGAGAGGAATGAAAGTCGGCTGAAGTGAAATATGTGCGTCGGTCTAACTAAAAAAAGTACGCGATTGAGGAGTGGCTGCTTTGGTTCTTTTTTTTCCACCATCAACAAAAAATGCATACGTGTTTCTTTTTCTCTGCTCTCCACCTTTTTGGAAGTATTTCTTTTTTTCCATTCATTGCCCAGACCTCGCCTTCTCTTTGTCTTTCTCATCGCAGAAAAGCCAACCAAAAGATATTCTCTTCGGTTTAATTACCCAAGTTTGAGGTAAATATTAAATTCCGCTCTCGTGTAAACGTGTGGCAAGGAATAAAACATCCTATAAATTTTGGAACGCTTTTTCTTTAATGAAAAAGCAAATATAAAAAAACGAAGAAAAAAAACAATGTCTTTGTTGTTGATTCTTGCTTTTTTCGTAAACTCAGAAAGCATAATAATTTTATTGAAAAATATGTACCGATACAATTTTTAGTTGTTAAATTGGTCAAAGAAAGTTCAAAAATAACTTTTATTTAAACCTTAATAAAATGGATATATGGAATGGAAAAATACGATGCAAGATACTATAAAAACTATTTTATATAAAAAAGCAGACTATGTATTTTAAAATTCTTTTTAGCTATAACAACAACTCAAAATTCATAGTTTATTTTTGCTGCTGATTTATTTACGTTCATTTTTGAATGGATCTTCCGGATGACCTACAAGAAAATCTTGCCAAAACATTCGTTCATTTTGTGGAGCTGAATCAAGCTTTTTCATATCTTCATCTTTGAGTTCAAAATCAAAAACTTCATGATTTTCTTTTATTCGTTTTTCGTTGGTTGATTTAGGAATTACAGCGATTCCATTTTGCATTAAATGACGAAGAAGAATTTGAGCGGGTGATTTATTATATGATTTTGCAAAGTTAAGAACAATCGAATCTGTAAGAGGTGATGGGGCTGGAGGCCAATCAGGTTTACTAAAAAAGGATTTTAGATATGTGTGCAATTTTAAATATGCGTGAAGAATGTAAAAGCTTACTATCCATTAGGAAGGACAAAGTTAACACGTCCTGGTGAACCAATGGGTGCATAAGCAGTTACAGTAATTCCATGCTTTTTGCATGCTTCAACTAAAGGCTTTTGTTGAAAATAAAGATGAAGTTCAACTTGATGATTATGAATTGGAACTTTAGCATTTTTCATAATTCGATTTATTTGTTCAATAGAAAAATTTGAAACTCCTATAGCTCGAGTAAGTTTCTTTTCATAAAGTAATTCAAAACCCTGAAAAGTATATTTCGTTAGACTACTCTAAATATTTCCCTAACACTAACCTTCCACATATCTTCAACGGTTACATCTTTTCGTAGTTCACTCATATCCAAATTAAATGCTCCAGGCATATGAGCAAGATATAAATCAACGTGGTCTAATTTTAATTTTTCAAGTGATTCTCGAAGCCCAGCTTCTTGATTTTCAGGTGCCAAATGAGTTGTCCAACATTTGGTTGTAATAAAAAGATCTTCACGTTTTACAATTCCTTCATTAAAAAGTTGTTGAAGGGCTTCACCAATGGCATCTTCATTTTGATAACATGTTGCTGTATCAATTAAACGATAACCATCAATAATGGCAGTTCGAACTGCATGAATTACTTCTTCACGGCTTGCCTAAAAAATATATAAATAATATATTAACAGGCTGATTGGTAAGCTCCTACAGAAAAATCATATTTGCTAGGGTTATTCAAAACCAAAGTAATAATTAAAGTAATCGAAGGTTAGTATGTTTTTTTTTGTTTAGCACCAAAAACTCAATCTCATTCATTGAAACGAAAATTTGGGGCTATGAATCATCGAAACTAACAAACAACTAACCTGCCATGTTCCTAGACCAAAAATGGGCATTTCAACTCCATTAGAAAGTTTTAAAGTTTTTGAGAATGTCATATTCTCTCTTTCACAAATGATGCTGCTCTTATGTAAACTAAAAATATAATAAACAGAATGAATAGCACTAACAAAAAAAATATCAATTTATATATATATATGAAAAAATTTGTAAGCACGCAACAAATGAAACACAAAAATGATAAAAATTGATAAAATTCAGACTAGACTCATTAACATCACCGTTTTATTTTTTGATGACAAAAATAAGAATCAAAAAGCTGGAGCAGTAGGTAGTAAAAAATAAACATGGCTGCATGAGTATGAAAATGAATGAATGAAAGTGATCATCGCTGCTTTTCGTCTTCTTCTCTTTTTTTTTTGCTGTTGCTATTTGGTGAAAAAAGAAATGCAAAGACATTGCATTGCGTTTTCAAAAAGTGGTGGAAGAAAATGAAGTTCAAAGCGCTCAAATTTATACTTTTTTTTACCTTAGTAAAAGAAAAAAACATGTCCTCAAACATACAGAAAAAAGAAGAAGATTTAATTATAACATTTTTGAAAAAACTTTAAATGGCAAAGAAAAAAGAAAGTTTTTTAAATTCTTTACTCCACTCAATTTTTCTTTTAAAAAATTATGAAGTTTTTTTCCTCTTGATTTAAGAAGTCAAATAACTCACTCACTCAAGGTTAAGGAGTTGTTATTTGTAAGTAAAGAAAATGGTTAAAAATTAGTAAAATTCATCAACAAAAAAAATAATGCTCTTAACAAAAAACGAGTTGTCGAAGACTGCTGCCATTAGAAATTGAAAAAAATTTAAAATATTTTATACAAAATCAAGTTTTTTTCTTAAACCCATTGATGAATCGTAAGTAACGACTACGTAGTTTTACAGAATCGAAGTTATTTTTTGTTAATAAAAATTCCACAAAATAAAGGTAAACAAACATTAGTAAAATAAATTAATAAAAATCCATCACAAAAAAAAACATTCATGAAAAAATATTCTTGAAGCACTCTGGCAAAGCACGTACTGTAACAGGATTCAACGATGCTGATATTGTATTATTAGTTTATGCAATCTTCATTTATGCTTTAACCTTGGTGACTGAATCCGTCAATTATTTTTATGGATATTACCATTTTGCATTTTTTAGGTATCGGTTTTGAAGCAATTTTTATAGGCCTTGAAGCATTAAGAACTCTTGTCGCGAAATAAATATGTGAGCTCTCTTTTTCTCATTCATCGTCGAAGCTTGCAGAAATGAAGGAATCGGTATTAGTGTTAAATTCCCGATCCGACCGACAAAAAAGTCGGGAAATTCAAAAAAAGTCGGGGTAGAAATTGCTCTCGGTCGGAAAAGTCGGGAAAAAGTCGGGATAAAAATTTTTGTCGGTCGGGAATTCGGGGGATCGAAAAGTAAGGTAAGGTGTTGGAATTTTTTTAATTAAATTCATTCTAAGAGTTAAAATATATAAAAATGAGCTATTAATGTAAATAAAATGTAAATAAAGGGTTTTTGGTTAAAATAAAGGTGAAAATGAATGATTTTTAAAATTAATATTATTATTTTTTATTTGTCGGGATGAAAAATGAGTCGGTCGGGAAAGTCGGGAAAATGTCGGGATAGAAATTATCGTCGGTCGGGAAGTCGGTCGGGAAAAAGTCGGTCGGGAAGTCGGGAATTCCCGACTTTTCGGTCGGGGATTTAACACTAATCGGTATTTTATTTTTGATGCTTTCTTTCTTTCTTCCTTTTTTACGCTTCAATAAAATAAAATAAAATATCGGACGATTGCTTTTTTATTGTTTTTCGAATTTAGTTCAAACATTTTTAAAACAAGCAAGAAAAAGTATTCTTCATTTTTTTTTTGTTAAGCAAAGTAATCTTTTGCTGAATTGGGCGTCTAATGTCTCTCTTTACTCTTTTTTCTTCTCTCGTGTTTATGAAAATAAATTTTTTTTTGATTATTTCTGAATAATTACTTTTCAGAGAATATGTCATCGGATAATCACTTGGGTGATGATGTACATCTGCGTTCAAGTCCTTCACTTCCAGAATTAGTAAGTTTTTTTTTGTCAAAAATAAAACTAATTTATGACATTCATTTTCAGCCTAAGACAACGGACGATCAAGCATCTATGTCCATTGATGATTCAACTTCTAACTTTTCTTCCATTCCATTGGAGTAAGTTTAATCTTATTATCTGATTACAATAACCTTATTCTTTTAGTGTTAATCATTTGGCAACTCGTAAAGATTTGATTGAATCTAAAGCAATGAACTTATATTCTCAACTACCGTATCATGCTCGACCAGATATGTCAGTGGTGCAACATTTTGTCAACTCTGATCTTCGCTTCATCATTCCAGTTAAACGTGAAACTCTACCGATTCCAGCTCCATTTAACTTTGTACAACCGATACCTCAAACGTTAAAGCCAAAAGATGATCTTAAATCATTCAAAAAATTGCAAGCTGGTAAAGAAAGTAATGGGTATCAAAATCCTCAACCAAAACATTCTGATTCATCGTTGCTGATGCCTCCAAAATATCAACAAGCTGATGTTTTAAAGCTCAAAAAACGTGGAAGACCTAAATTGGCATCAGAAGTTCTAGCACCATCACCAAAGAAGATTAAACAACATAAAACAAAAAAATCAGTAGCTCCTGTAACTTTTCGTGGAACCAAATCAACTCCTGAACTTACTCCTCCGCCATCATCTAAAATGGTTGAACGCGAAAGAAGTGCCATTCCAACTACCAATGAAATTGTTGATCCATCTCTTCGACGATCAGTAAGAAAGGTATATCGACCAAAACATTTAGCTACTGATGTTGAAAATCAACCTCCTGAACAACGCTCATCTGAAGTGGAAGTTAAGGATTATAACATTTGTGCTGCTTCCATCCCAGATATGTTATCACCAAGTGAAGCTTTAAATGATCGAGATGAACTTGTTATGAGTCCAGAAGCTCTTGAATGTATTGATGATGCTTCTGTTGGAAGATATGCTTTGGCATGTGAACCTAAAGTTGGGTGTGATATTCATACGGTAAGTTCTCGTAAACATTACAAATTCTTAAATATGTTTCTTTTTAGGCTATTTGTCATCTTGCTGAAAACGAATCTTCCATTCAACGAGCTTTGGAAACTATCGACGATTCTGGATCTCTCCCAAACAACTACGTTCGCAGCGATAATGCACCTGGTCTTTGGAGTAGTGATGAAATCAAAACCTTCACTCGTTTAATGAACAATGGTAAAAGCTATAAACGAATGTCAAAAATTAGTAAGCATGTAAGTTGTGAGCTTGGTTGCAAGGATCGCTTAATTATGTTCTTTCTTATATTACAGTGATTCTCTAAAAGAGTTAATACTAATGTTTATTTTTTCAGTTTCCAAATAAATCAACATCCAATATTGTCAATGCTTATTATGCTTTAAAGAAAAATGTATGCTCTTTTGGTCGTGAATTTATTCCTTGTCCTGAGATCATCAAGTATGTTGTTTTTTTTTCACGAGATCCAAGCATCCCAGCTTCCGCTTTCAATAATATTAAAGTTAATGCATTCTCATTTTTTAGGAAAAACAAACATGTTCTTGGTTTTGATTATGTCGATTCTGCAAACTGTGATAATTGTGTTAACAAATTATGGGATAAACCTGTTGAAGAACAAGTTGCAGATACTTTATGTTCATTATGTATGCTTTACCAAACAATGTATGATAAACTTCGACCAAATGCTCAATCTTCTTCTCCAATGTAAACTTTGCTTCTTAAATTTTACAATCTTTCATTGTTTAATACTTTAGCTTTGATGTTTCAAACCTTCCACACAAATCTTGTTATTATGAAACAATGAAAGATTATCCATATGATGAAGAAGTATTTATCCCAGATTGGAATGTGTGGAAATCAAGTGTTTACGCCATCAAAAGTAAGACATTGTAAAGTAGCTATTTGAAGCTATGATTCACTCATTTTTTCACGAATTTCATTACTAATATTTTTTAGAATCCGCGATGCCTGATTTCATTGAAGCAGTGAAAGACTTAAAGATCGAAGAAAGGGCCCAACAAATCATCGAAGAAGTCAACGACATGAACGAAGCTTTTACCAACATATTTTTCTCTGAAAAACCGTTATCAAAGTTGTCTTCTTTTTATCCTAAAAATGGTGTATCTCTTATTGAATCAATCAATTCTCCATCTGCATCATCACCTCCTGTTTCTCAAGAACAACCTAAAGAAAATGGGAAAGCTTCAGCTGAACTTGAAAATGTTGAAATGCATAGTGATGAAGAGAATGATGGTCCACCCGTACTTATAAATGAAAATGAAAGACCAAGAATTGAAGTAATTGTACCTGAGAAACCATATGACATTATTTATTTTGGGTACCTCGACGAAAGGGACAAACTTCATAATGGATATGGTATTGAGTTCAATCATGCTTACACTGAAAAACTTTGTAATTATGATGGATCACTTTATCTTTCACCATCCAAAGCTGTTGAAAATAATGAACCATTGGGAGCTTCAGCTAAAAGAAATAAGACTGATGCTGAAATTATTCAAGAATATGGTAAAATATCATTGTTCGATTTTTCTCAAAGTAAGTTATCACTTTTAAAAACAATTTTTAATCATTCTCTTTCTTTTTTAGCTTTCATCGACAACAAAAAACGTTTTCAACCAACTGCTGATGCTCTTAATGTTCCACTTGATTATATGGAAGCTTACGTCCGGCATAATTACAATGAACTCAAAACATATTTTTCTCAATTTGAACGTATGGTTAGAATGCGGGCGCGTCAAAGAAAAGCTCGAAATCGTCAAGATGGTAAACATCAAGAAGACCGAGAAAGAAGGATCACAGAAGTTCCAATGAAACAATATAATTATTATTTTTAGTTGATTTTTAGTTTTGTAATGTAAAAGGGTTTGCATACCCGATCAATGTTGTAACGGGTGTTTTTGATTGTTTTATATATTTTTTTTAGATGACAATAAACTTTTTTAACAAAACAATTATCATTTTTTTTTGTGGCGTTTACGATTGCATATGTATGTGTCCTTGGTAACTCCCAGATGATGGCATTGACAGGATTTTTTTTGTTAAATATTGACTAGCACTTTGTAGTGGAATGCTTGGATTAGTGCTGAAAGTTGATAATCTTTATAAGGTTCAATAGAGTTGGAGAAGTGGGTAATATTTGCATCAGTTTTTTGTTTCCACAAATTATCATTTTCAAGCATGAAAGTCGATAAGGTTTTTATTAAAATTATTAACATCAAACTATTTAATAATGGATGAGTTGAACCGATTTGAAAGATGTAAAGATTTATCTTTATTAAAATTGTTTTAATTAACTAATAATCATACGGTATTAATGGCGTCTTTGATTCATAAAATGCCAATAACCTAGTTTTGCGCATTTTTCAAACATCTTCGATTTTTGCGCTTTTTCTTCTAACAAAAAAGCCTTTTTCTTCAGTGCTTTCAAATTTTTCAATCAACGAACAACAACTAAAATTTTAGCATCGACGATGTCAGCAGATTCCAATTCAACTAATAATGAAATACTTTGTCAACTTGAAAAGTTTTCAAAAGAGCAAGAACTAATCTCAAATTATTTGGTAACTTTAAATGAATATATTCTTCGAACAAATTTTGGTTCAACTCATCTATTTCCAAATTCTATTAATGCTTTACAAACTGGTCAAGAGTTAATGAAAGGTTAGTTACTTTATTGATTTGCCTTTACTTATTTATGGTTGGGATAATTAATTATGTTGTTTCATTTTCAGAACGAATAAAACAAATAACTAATGTTACTTTAAGAGCTTCAAAAGAAAAGAATATTCATGAGAAAGAAGAAGCAGCAATCAAGAAAAGAAATGATGATTCAGAAGAATTGGAGTTTTCAAATATATTTGGTATTGATAAACTTTTTAATATGTGTTTTTATTAATGAAATGTTCGATTTTCAGCCAAATTTCCTCACAGTGCTCTTATGACCCCACTTCCTTCTTGTTCCTCATCGTTATCGGATGAAACAGAAATGAGCAGGAAAGCAACAACAACAGCTGAAAGTAGTCGTAAGTCTTGTTTTATCTCGAGCTATGTATTGACTGTCATTAACTAAAACCTTTTTTATTCTCTCCAGCAACTTCAACTTCGAGCTCATTGTGTGAATTGTATGAAAAGCTTTCAACTGTTAATGGTAAAGCAGTATTTACTCGAAACTTTGCTTCATTATTAAAATCTCCTGATGTATCTACAGGTGAATTTACTGTTTATATCTATCAAAAATGAACTTATCAAAAATTTTAGTGGATGAATCGATAAATAGTAGCCGAATGGATATATCAACTTTATCGAGCACTTTTTCAACGCCTATTAGCAAAAGACATGGTCATTTGACAAGTGGTGAGTTTTTTTGTTGTTTAATAATACGCTCTAATATCATATTTTTAGCTGATGATACTAAACGATCTCGACGAGCAGCTGCACCTGCATCACTCAAAGAACCTTCGTTAAAGAAGAAGATGCGGCGGGCATAGTTTTATTTTTTATTTTTGATATTTTGTATTTGTATAAATTGTTTTGTTGATTAGAAAGAATAAACTCTTGATTTTCCGTTTTGTTTTGTGCTTTAGGGACATACAACTAAAAGAGATACGTCGATGCTTCTGAGATTATGGAAATCAAACAAAATGGTTTAACTTGTTCGGATTTTGATAATGGTTTTATTTTTTCAAACATATATTGCAATAACTACTAAACACGCTTTCATGAAACAAAAATGATAAAAATGAGATAATCAAATGCTAAAAGCTATAACCATCATGGAATTTTTTAAATATTCAATCCATCGAGATCTAATGGAACTGATAAAGTTAGATCAACAACATTCAAATCAAGTGGAATCAAACCTTCACTTTGCTTTTCTTTTTCTGTTTCTTTAACCTTGTTTTCAGGTTTCGAATAGAGACCAAAAATGTCACAATATTTTTCAATCAATGGTTGTTGATTTTCATTTAAAGGCTGATTAACATTTTCTGTGGGAATAATACTTTCATGTTGATGCGAAAATTCTTGAGTAACTTGGGTAGAAAAAATGGGTGAGAAATCATCAGCATTTATTTCTTCAAAATCTTGATAATCCCCATTTCCATTTTCTTCAGCCGAAGATACCGTAGGACTTGAGGAAATTGAAATTACTGCAGCGATGGGTTTTGGAGTATCATTCAAGAAGAAAGATTCAAACGTTTCTGAAGTTAATTTTTTGTTAGTTTCTTCTTCGGCTTCAAATGTGCTTTTAGTTGGTAGCTTGATGAAAGCTTCTTCTTTAGGTTTAGTGAATTCAGGGGCAGCAGATGAATCAAATGGAGTGGTGAAAGCTGGTTTGGAATCATTGGGTTTTGCAATATTTGAAGTTGCTTGATTATCATTTGGCTTTTTTAAATCGAAAAAAATTTCAAATGGATCGATTTTTGAAGAAGATATTTTATTACTGCTTTCTGAGTTGTCTTTTTCCATTGAAATAGCACTTTCTGAAGGAATAATAGGTTCAGCGATGGTTTGTAATTCCACGATATTTTCATTAACAATAATTTGAAGAAGAGGTGGAGTACCTTCAACTTTCTCAATTATTTCATATTCCTTTTCAACGCTTTCTTCTTTTTTTATTTTTCGAGGTAAAGGTTCATATTCTAAATCTTCAAGTGTATCACCAATTAGCGTAAAATCTTGACAACGTTCACGACAACCTTGAAGAAACATTTTGGAAATATTGATATCTTTTTTGGTTTCTTCTTTGCCACTCACTTTATCCGATGCATTTTCAGTTTCATGAATATTGGGAAAAGATTCATCATTTTGAGCTTCAACGGCTTTATCTGGGTTAACCTTTTCTGTCAATACTTCTTCAACGTTATCAACAAAATCTTTACTATTAATAATAGCTGGAAAAGGATAAGCATTTCGAGCAGGAGTTGCTTCGCTTTTGACAAGTTTAGCATCATCATTTTCAGTTTTAATAGTGAAATCAAAATCGACTATTTTTTCGGAGATTGGAGGATGTTGTTGTTTATTTGATGATTCTTTATTTGTATATGCTTTGTTAACAACTGCGTTTAATAATGGTTTTTCTTCAGGTTTATCAAATTCAGATGGTTTTTGATTTGCAATACCTTCTTCGTTAACCATCGAGAAATTTTCTTTGGGTTTATCAAATTCTGTGGCGGAGGAGAATTCTTGTTTTGCGACATTTTCATGAGCGTTATCAATTTTGGTTTGAAGCTTTTCGACTTCAGAAGCAACTTTTTTATCCCCAGCTGAAGATGGTGCATGATGTGCTGCTTCTGGAACAACACCAACAACTTTATCAGTTTTTTCAACAATATCAAGAACAATTTTTTTAGTTTTTTTCTTCACAATTTGAAAAGCGTTATTTTCCACTCGATTATCTTCCTCTGAATCTGTACCGCTTATTGGTGGAGGTCTGCTGTAGTTGATGGGCTTTGGCTTTTCTTTAATCATTGGTGGAGGTTGTTGTTGTTGCGGTTGATTTTGCATCGGTGGTAAAGGAATTTCTTCAGAACCTTGGTTGTCATCTTTAACTGAAATTAGAGCTGATTGATATTTCTTCCATGGTCGAGGATTCCAATTTCTTTCTTGATCTCGTTTACGCTGTTCTTCAAGGGTAGCAAAATTAGCGTTGAATTTTCTCCAAAATTCAATAGAATTAGCTCTATCTTTTTCTATTTCAGTGATAAGCAATTTGGGATCCTTTTTTAATTTCAAAGCTTTCAAATTTTCTTCATTGATTTTTAAAATTTCAATTTCATTGAAAGTTATTCCATCCCAAACTCGTTGAAGATTTCCAACTTCGGGAAAAAGTTTTTTCCATGCCTATAAAAATGAATAATAAATATTTAATAAGCATGTTTATAATTTTAGTTTAAGCTTTTTTTACCCTTCGAAATTCTAAATTTGTTTGCAATATTTCTGATTGATATTGAATAAGATAAATTTGGAATGTTTCAATGCTGATCCATCCATCATTATCTTGACGTCCATCAATATAACATCGATTGAGAACTTGAACAAAAGCTATACGTCCCTAAAGAAAATGAGTTATATTGATTAACTCCAAATATCATGGGTATAAATAAGCTTACTTCATGATGCCGCATATGAGGTTCCAAAAACAATGTATCTTGAATTTCAATTTTAACTCCAGTCATTTCACTAAAAAAGAAAGAAGCATGGATAAGAAAAATCTGCACGAATCAATCAAAGCTTACATTTTATCTGATACTCGAAAACGCCGAATATCATTTGGAATTTTAGCATTATATAACCATACACATTTATGATCAAAAGAAACATCCAAAAAATTTAGTTCAGGCCATTCCCGAATCATTTTAATAAATAAATTAAATCCAAATTGAGCCATGGTATCATTGAAATTCAAATATTGCCCACATTGTAAATAATAAGCTTCCAATTGTTCTGTATTCACGGGTTGGGCAGTAAGCATATATATTTGTTCGAGGAAAGCTTGTTTGAGATCTTCTTTAGATAGTTGATAGCTATGATGATACACAGCAGCAGCAAGAATCATTTTGAAACAATAAAAAAAGAAAGAATTTACAATAGAATTTGCAAAATAAAAATAAATTCAACCCGCTTGATTTCTTCTTCTTTTTTATGAATTTGTAATTCCAAAAAGTTGCTCTAAATAAATTTTTTCTAATACACATAAACAAACCTTTGGCATCGCTAATATAAACGCCAAAGCATAATAAAATGATTTCAAATATTTTTTTCGTTTATGGTATTACAATAAAAGCACTTTGAGGTAAAATTGCATTTCGTTGATGATTCAATTATTTTATGATTCTTCTCCTCCACTCATAAGTCGTGCCGGTGGCGGCGTTTCAAATTTCCTCTTTAATTAAAAAAAAAGTTTTATATTTGAAAGAAAATATGGAAGCAAAAAACTTTTAAACAATTTATTCTTTCATCGAGTAAAGCGAATTTTAAGCATCGGCACTATTTATTGATGCGATTTGGGGTGAAAATGAGAAAGAAATAAAAAACACATTCAAGGAAGTAAAATCAGAAATATATCACTGATGATTATGGCCTTGATATGATTGATACTAAACCCTCAATCTTTAAGGAATGATGAACGCAATGCTTTTCATGGTTACAAAATATTAGGCTTCTTTTTGAAATATCAAGAATTGGCAAAGAATGGTCAGCCTAAGCTCGCCGGAAGCCGAGTGTACTAATGCAACAAAAGTTTCGATAAGCAATAACTACAAAGAAAATCAAAAAATCCTAGGGGAGTAACCAAGGAAAATATATGAGAAAAATGTTTGATTTACAAGATTTATTGATGTTTTTAAAAAGTTTAGAAAATTAAAACATAACAAAAAATGAAGATAATATGTATACAAAGTGTAAAAAAACAAAAACAAAGACATGAATATAATATACAAGGTATTAAAAATTATAAATCGTATATATTAGTACTTTATGTTAGAGAAAACAAAACAAAAAACATTCAAACTATTGGCTATATTCTGCATTTTCAATACGATCATCATCTTCACTGTCAGAAAAAACATAATTCTTGTTTTCACGACCAGGAGCTTTCTTTTGTTGAACGACACCATCTTGATTTGCAGCTTTCTTTTGTAAAACAACAGCTTGTTGATTGACTTCATCTTTTTGATTTTTACGACGAGGAGGAGGAATAGGCCGTTGTAAGATAGGATTAAAATCATAAGGATGTTCACTTTCTTGTATCATTGAGATTGCTTCATAATTTTCTTGAATATTTGATGATGATCCATAAGCTTCAAAACTTTCATCGATATTTGCATCATCGTCATCATTGAAAGAATCATCCGGCATTACAGCTAAAGCATTTATCAATACTTCATGCACGTTGACGTCCTCTTTTAAACCATAATTGATTTCGAAATAAGCGAAGTTTTTAATTCTGCTTCGGTGATTTGAAGGTACAGATGGCTTTGTTTCTTCGTTGTCATCAGCGACATTGACATCAACCTGCGGACGTAATCTTCTTTTAACATTTCTATGAGCAAGCGAATACGCAGCATTTTCAACACGATCATCATCTTCACTTTCAGAAAGAGGTTTATCACCACGATGCCGTACATGTTCACGAGTAATCCTTGAATAATGTTGGTTGTTTCTTTTTTGACATTGATCTGGTTGTGAAAAGGAAGGACGATTGTGCAAATAAAGTACAGCATCTCTTTTCTTTTTGAAATCTTTATGTCCATTCCGAATATTTTCAATATTTGTTAAAACTTCTTCCAAAGTCATTCCTGGTTTCATACGAAATCGACATTCTTTTCTATTACCACTAAGAAAGCAGTCAATATCGTCAAAAAGAATTTCTTCCATGATTGCTTCAAGATGTTTAGTTTGAAACCATTCTTTTATAACCTAAAAAAGAAAGTGTAATTGAGGATACATTATAAAAGAGAAAGGAATGACGTCGTATTAGGCATAATAATCATACCAAAAAAGGGTAACAACACATAAATAGCGATGTAAATCCAAATAAATTATGAAGAAAATCTTACTTCCGTTGGTTTTCGTCCTGGAAAGCGTTCTTCCATTCTCTTGTGAATGCGAGATAAAGGAACCAGACAATCACGGTCAACGATACCAGCTTTTTCACATTCATGAACCACTTTAGCAAATTCAGCACGTCCCTAAAAAGAAACTAATGAATATTGAAGGAAAAAAGAAAAACGTACAGCAAGATATTCTTCTTGATTTTGTTTTTCGAAGTAGATAGTGTCTTCAAAGAATACGCGAGCATATGGTGGTGCCATAACTTTGCTAAAAATACAACTTTGTTAGCAAAGAAAAGACGATAATATACATATTTCCATAATATTATAAGCAAAATAAACTTACTCTTTAGCATCGTCAAGAATCATGTCAGTCTTTCTAATGTGTTTATTGAAGTAATAAAGCTTTCCATCAAGACAAGTGTATATTTCCAAGAACGGCTTAAATCTTTCTGAATATTTTCTTAATAGTTCAATCAACGATCTACAGCCAAATTCTTCACATCGTTGTTTCAGCGTATGTTGATGACCAAAGATTTGATACATTGATTGAAGTAATTCGACAGTGATTGGTTGAGAACTTGCGAAATAAACCGTTTCAATAAGAGAATTTAGTCGATGTTCAGGTGCGTCGTTTCTCATGATTAAAGATGCTATAAACAGTTGAAGCTTGATAATCAGTTACTTGAAAAACTGAAAGAAAACAAAAACGTAAATGAAAAACATCAAAACTTAGTCAACCGCGGTGGATTACTATTTTCCTTTCGAGAAAAAAGCATTCGCGCATTTTTTGAATGCATATTTTAAGAATGTAAAACGCAAAGGTGAGAATAGGAGCTGAAATGTTAGATGAAGTTGATATAAGATTCAGCGAGAAAAAATGTGATGACAGAAGTTGTTATTAACTACGTAGACCTCAAAAAATGTCTTCAGACTTAATGCTTTCCCTATGGTTATCAACTAGCTAACAAAAAGCGATGATTTATCTGGGTTACTAAGTTTCAAATAGCTGCCACAATATTATCTTCATTTATCCCCGCAATTGACCACAGCCATGCTTCACGCTGCATATGGAAGAATTCGACATTTTTGAAAGCATGAAAAGGCTAATCATTCAAAGTAAAATAAATAATTAACACATGTAAGAAAAAAAAGGTTTATTATTAGAGCAAAATATAAAAATTTATCAATAAAACAAACAAGAAGTAAATATTACATATAAAAATATTACAAAGAATTTTTGATAATCTCATCAAGGTTCTCATCTTCAACTAAACCATATGTGAGTTGGATATTAGAGAATTTTGAAACTCTGTCTCGATGATTTAAAGGTGCGGATGGTTTAGTTCCTTCATTATTATTATTTTGAGATCTTTTCCAACCAGCATTCTGGATATGACCTTTAATACCATCATCAGGAACATCTTCAGTACGATAATCATCGGCATCACTATCAAGAAGAATATCATCATTGGGAAGTGGAACATAAACAGGTCTTTGAATCACTTTTGGATAATGTTGAATGTTTCTTTTTTGATATTGTTCTCGTTGAGGAAAGGAAGGACGATTGTGTAAATAAAGTGCAGCGTCTCTTTTCTTTTTGAATTCATTATGTCCATTTCGAATATTTTCAATATTTGTTAAAATTTCTTCCAAAGTCATTCCAGGTTTCATACGAAATCGACATTCTTTTCTATTGCCACTAAGAAAGCAATCAATATCGTCGAAAAGAATTTCTTCCATGATTGCTTCAAGATGTTTAGTTTGAAACCATTCTTTTATAACCTAAAAAAGAAAGTGTAATTGAGGATACATTATAAAAGAGAAAGGAATGACGTCGTATTAGGCATAATAATCATACCAAAAAAGGGTAACAACACATAAATAGCGATGTAAATCCAAATAAATTATGAAGAAAATCTTACTTCCGTTGGTTTTCGTCCTGGAAAGCGTTCTTCCATTCTCTTGTGAATGCGAGATAAAGGAACCAAACAATCACGGTCAACGATACCAGCTTTTTCACATTCATGAACCACTTTAGCAAATTCAGCACGTCCCTAAAAAGAAACTAGTCAACGATGAAGGAAAAAAGAAAAACGTACAGCAAGATATTCTTCTTGATTTTGTTTTTCGAAGTAGATAGTGTCTTCAAAGAATACGCGAGCATTTGGTGTTTGCATTAATTTTCTAAAATACAATATTGTTAGCAGAAAAATGATATGCATATTTTTATGTATTACATCTTTAGAAACATGAACTTACTTTTTAGCATCGGCAAGAATAAATTCAGGCATTTGAATGTGTTTATTAACAAAATAAAGCTTTCCATCAGAGCAAGTGTGCATATCCAAGAACGGCTTAAATCTTTCTGAATATTTTCTTATAAGTTCGATCAACGATCTACAGCCAAATTCTTCACATATTTGTTTGAGTGTATGCTGATGACCCATGATTTGATACATTGATTGAAGTGCTTCGATTGTGACTGGTTGAGAAGTTGTGAAATAAATTGTTTCAATAAGAGAATTGAGTTTCGGCCCATCCATGATTAAAGATGCCATAAACAGTTGAAGCTTGATAAGAGTTATCTATCTGAAAAACCAATGAATATGTTTTTTTTAAAAAAAAAGAAAGATGAAAATGGAAATGTAAGTGCTTGAAAGAAAGGAACATGAAAAAAAGAAGTGATGAAAAAGATTTCTTCAAAAAATTGTATGTACCAAAATTTATGATTCACATGAATTACCAGGTTTTCACCGCGAAAGATACTGGTATGGAAGCGCGGATTATTTGAATATTGATTGCAGCATTCAGAAAGAAAATTATAAAACTTATAAGTATCTTTGAACTCCGTATAATTTTTTTTAAAGATTAGCCAATGGTTTTAGGCTTGCTTTAACTTTCTCAATCAACATAAATTTTTGTAGTATTTATCTTTTATAAACAAATTTCTTGATTCACAAAGAATGAGCTTGCGTAACTTTAAAATAATTCAAAGGGTTATGAATGTTAAATTTTTGTTTATTGATTGTAAAAATATTTTAAAGTCATCAAAAAAAAACTATTAATTGAAAAAACATAAAATAATAATTATTTTTTCTCGAACATTTCTCACTCATTCTTTTCGTGAAGCATAGTATTCTTTGAGTTGTGGAATTTGTTTGAATCGATCAAGATATTGAATAAGTTCGGGATATTTTTCAATAACTTCAGGAGCATTTTGACGAAGAGTTATTAGATATTCACTAACAACAAAATCCGCCCATGTAAGACCACTTTTTACGAGAAATCCTGATCCACTTTCTTTGATGTTTTTTATATACAAAGGAAGAAAGATATCAGCTTGGGGAATGAGTTTGGTATTTTTTAGTTCATTCTAAAAAAAGTAATGATTTTTTAGTTTTGTTTCAAAATTTTGCATAGTCAAAGCATATTTTTTAGTAGAAAATTTATAATTTCCATTTTAGCTTACTAAAAAAAAGAATAATCTTACTTCATCACCCTTTTCTCTACCAAATTTAACAAGAAGCCATGGAATAGTTTGGGAAAAAAAATCTTTATGTTGATCAGCAATTGAATCAACTTTAGCTTCTTCAAAATCATTTTTTCCTGCTAAACCATATTTTCGAGCTAAATATCTTGAAATTGCATTACTTTCAACTAAATAATTTCCATCTTTTAATTCAAGTAATGGAACTTTTCCCGTTGGAGTCGTTAATTTAATTTTAGGCCATTCTTCTTGAGTAAATCGATTATCTTCAAATGAAACATTGGCATATTTAAAAATAAGTCGAATGGGTTCTGCAAGACCACGAGCATCAGAATATAATAGTTTATATTCTGGCATCCTTCCTTCCTTTTTCTTGTTTTTTTTTTTGATTTAATAAAAGTTAAAAGAAAAATGTTTCAAGTTATTAAAAACTAAAAAATTGTTCGAAGTTTATATACTCACGGATAAATCAGTGTTTTTGTTTTTCTATGTATAAAACACAAAATAGAATTTCTTTTATTTTTTTGTTGGTCAATTATTATGTTTTCACATTGAAAAATACACACACATTTATTTTTACTCTTTTTTTAATGGGATTTTTTTTGTTGCAAAAAGTAAAAATGATGAATTTGAAAAGATGTTCATCCAACAACCTTTGCTTGTTTTTTTTTTGTACCTTCTGCTTTGTGATGATTTAATAATAATTGTTATTTGTCAGTGGAACAAAAAAAGAAATAATAGAAACATTTTGTCATAATTTTTAATAGATCGTTGATACATTTTTGTAGCTAAAGAAAGCATTGTTGAAAAAGGCCTTTTAAACTTCGAGTTACCAACTAAAATATTAAAACAAAAAATTAATTGTTTTGCTTTTGCTGAAAAAAAAATCTTCAATATCCATAATACATTTTGCAGATCTTTATGAATTCGATGAGGCAAAGAAAAAGAAGAAAGCAACTCAATGAAACAAAATTTATTTTTTAACTTTAACTTTCGTAATCACTCACTTTGGATGCATTTTTTTAATATCTCTTGGAACACTGTAGCATTCATCATCTAATGTCATTTATCCCGCCGCACCCCGAGCGAAGCGAGGGGTGCGGCTGTTTTAGCAATGAGAACGCCCGATCTGCTAACCGAAATTTATGATTTTTTTTATTTCGCGTAATTTTGTTGGTATTAGAGGGCTCTCTAGGGTCAATTTTTCGTCGCATTTACGAATTTCTAAAAAAAATAGAGGGCTCGATATCATATTTCACTCAAACCGGAGTTTCGAGTCGGCCCGGAGTGTCCCGCTGAGCGATTAAGCATAGTTACCCCATATTTTGGCTATAAAAATCGTTTTCTCCACCCTCAATTACCTCTATGAGTAAGCTAACATTAAAAAACACCACATAAAAATAGATATATGCCGCTATGGAAATTTAAATATTCTGATTTAGAGTAAAAATATCATTAGCTTAGGTTTCGTATCGTATGTTGTTTGTGTGGTGTAGGCGTCTAAGGCGGGGATTTTATGATAGTGAAGTCATAAGTTCGAATCACTTTTTTTATTTTTTAATGAAAGTTTTTTTTAATTAATAAATGGCAATAGTATTTAAATAATTTATTATGATTTAAAAAAAATGTTTTCATAAAATAAATTATGCAAATTTTTAGCGAAATATTCATAAATTTAAATTAAAAATTAATTTTGAAGCCATTTAACTATAAAATGATTGGGTAATTTTTTAAATTACATTTATTGATATTCAAAAATATTTTTGCCATAAAAAATATTCAAATTTTTGAAAATTTACATAAATTTTATTTTTTGAGATTATTACGTTGCTTAATTATGAAATGAAAGCGTATGATTTTAACAATTTTTTTTATATCTTTTCTTGTTATCTTTTGGAGTAAAATAGAAAATGTACCAAAACAATTTGCAAAAATGTAAATGAAGCTAAAATTTCTTTTCAAAGCGCGTTGAAATGATTTTTGTAATTTGCATATATATAAAAAATCTGCAAAAACCTGATTTTGCTGCTATTAAACAACTTTTGCTTTTTGTACGGTACCATAAAATAATGGTCAATTTTGTATTTTTCAAAAAAGCACGTAAGATCGCCGACCGGAGGCCAGCACAGCTTCTAGTATTATAATTATTGTTGCAGACGGCTCAAGAGATTAGTGCATAGGATTACAATGTAAAAAAACAAAAGGCTGTTCAGGAGAAAAAAACTATAGACGGCTGAAGAGATTAAATTTTAATTGATTTGGCTTTTAGACGGCTAATGAGATTAAATTTCTTATTAATTTCAATAAATTATTTTATATGTTACACTGAAACAAACAGCCGCACCGTCTTCCATTTTTAACATTTGAAAAATAAAAACCTTGCCGACTATACATACGTGTTGGGCTTTTCATTTTATCTAATCAAAAATAAAACAAAATTTTGAATCTTTACCATTTTTTTTCATATTTAATTTTATAAAAGTATAATTTTTAATAATAAATATTTGATAAAGAAATGGGGTAATAAAAATCGAAGACGGTGCGGCTGTTTGTTTCAGTGTAACATATAAAATAATTTATTGAAATTAATAAGAAATTTAATCTCATTAGCCGTCTAAAAGCCAAATCAATTAAAATTAAATCTCTTCCGCCGTCTACAGTTTTTTTTCCTGAACAGCCTTGTCCTTTTTTACAAAGTAATATTGTGCACTAATGTATGAATGTTTCAGATTATGAAAGATCCTTTTTTTTTTGTTAAATTTATACGTTGGTTTTCGCGCTTTTTTTCTTTTGTCTGTATCCATCACATTTATATTTTGCGCAATAAAAAAAAGCAATTGCACTTTCTTCTAAAAAAAAAGACGAAAGATGGAGGAAGGTTGTGTTTCTTTTTTCAATTTTTTTAGAATAAGTTCAACTAATAACATAAAATTGATATTTTGCTGCTTTGTTTGAATCATAAGACAACAACATTTTGGCGCACTTTTTCCTTTTTTTTGTTGTTATTGGTATATGTATGTTTTCATTTCTAACATGCTTTGATTTAGTTCTTTTTTCACGATAATTCTAGCTTTCTTTTATGTATGTTAGTTTTTAGTTAACCTTTTTCTCTCAGAGAAAATAGCGGTCTCACCAAAATTAAAATAGAAAGTGTATGATTTTTTTTAACCACCAGAAGTCGTAATTTTTCATTTTGAAACACCTTTTATCTTGCTACTTGTAGTTGAAAGAAAACCACTTGAAGCCCTTGATACTCTTAAAAAACTTAAAGGCAAAAAAAAACTAAGCGGCCAAATAACTTTTCCTTTTCAGCTTTTTTTTGTTAATGTAATGTGAAGCTTATTCAAGAATAATAATCTGCCGTGTTTTTGACCTTATTTCTTGTTATTCATAAATTCAAAATTCCCAATAACAACTAAAAAAGAAGGAAGAAGATGCAATCTACGATATGTATATCGCCCCCAATCACTAGTTTTTACACCAGACATACATACACTACCTTTTTGTATTTAAAAAAAAGAAGGAAGATTGAAGACTAAAAAAATGGATAGTAAAATGGCACGAATATAACATACTCGCATATATTTTTTTTCTCTCCGCTTTTCTGTTCGTTGCTGCTGCTGATTTTCAAGCACCAACAACAACAAAAAAAAGATCCCAGCAAAGAGAAAGAACAATTTTCTCCCCATTTTTTTTGCACAATTTTTATTTTTATTGAATAGTTTCTTTTTGGCAACAAAAAAAAGTTGCAATGGAAGAAAGAAAATGTTTTTTTTGTTTTGTTTTGGTGCTCAGTGAATAAAGAAGGGAATGAAGGGTTTATAGTTGTTGCTGTTAGTTGCATTGACACTTTTAGATAATGAGGAGGAAAAAGCGAACGTTTGCTGACCCAGCGGTTTTGAATGATTAGGAAAACAACTGAATTCGATAGGTTCATTATTATTGGATGGATTATTGTTGCAATATGATAGGTTGTTGATTGAATCAGATTAGCTTTAGTTTGCGAGAAGTATTTTGTTTTTTTAAAGATATTAAAAAATTATCAAAAACTTTTGTAGTTTAATTTATTTCTTGTAAGCCTTTTATTTTTTATTTTTTTGAATGGTCAGCGTTCTTTTTTTTTGCTTTGCCACTGATTTTTACAATGTAACAAACCGACCGATTTTTTGCTATTGCTTTTTTTTTTGTTTTGATGTTGAATTTTAGCGTGCAATCAATAGATTTTTTTGCTAATATAAATTTTTATTGCAGCTTTACTTCACCAATATTTTACCCATTTTTTAACCATGGCTTCTCGCCCCAATGGTACCAATCAACGTGGAGGTGGTGGTGGCGGAGGTCAACGAGGCGGTGCTGGTGGCGGTCGTGGACAATCTAATGGCCGTGGAGGAGCTACAAATGGCCGTGGAGGAGGAGGAGGTGGTTATTCAAATGGTCGTGGTAATGGACCATCTGGAGGCCGTGGTGGAGCTTCTGGTGGTGGTCGAGGCGGCGGTGGTGGACCTCGTAATGGAGCTAATGAACCTGCTCAAACTCCTCAAATTGATAATCGTCGTGAACGAACTCGAATTCGTGATGATATGATTGAACATTTTGAAAAGAATGATGTAAGTTTTGGATCCTAAATAAGCAAACTCTAAACTCTTTTATATTCAGATTACTGAAGGTAATACAATTTTGGAACCCAAAATGGATCCTGGAACCATTGCAAAAGCTACAGCTGAATTTCACACGAATGCTTTTGGTGTTCGAATGGATAAAGTTCCATTATTTCAATATCATATTGAAATTAATGCATGGAAAAATGCTCACTCAAAGAAAGCTATTTTCTTAACCAAGCGTTCAGCTGAAGAGTAAGCTTTATTTCCACAATTTTGGAATATAAATAAATAATTCCTTTAATTATTTTAGTTATGTCGCAGTTGATCGTAAAACTCGTTGTCGTGAAGTTTTCCTCCATTTACAGCGAACTCGACCTGATGTTTTTGCTCGTGATAATCGTGTTTATTACGATCTTCAATCAAACATTTTAACCACTGCCAAACTTCATGCTGCTGAAATCCCAGTCACCTTAAAGCAACAAGATTATGAAAAAATTTCGTGTTTATCCAATTTTATTGAATTGAATATCATAATCACCGAATGTGCCACTGATAATCAACTTACAGCTGATGACATGTCCATGGCTCGCATCACTGATTTAAATGATTACGATAGAAGCCATCAAGCTTTTATTGAATTGGCCTCATCGCAATACTCGTTATTCCATCCGAACGACATGGTCGTTTTAGCCAAAGGAAAGACCTATTTGGTGGCACCCGAAAAATCAGGAATGGGCAAAAATCTGGTAAACTTATGCCAGAACTTCTCACAAGATAAATTCCTTGGTATGGGTGTTAAAAAGTCTGCAAAGTATATCGAGGGACATAATGGTCGTGGAAATCAAAATGTCGCTTTGTTCATTGATCGTAAGTTTATTTTGAATTTTGGAAAGTTTAACAACTTCCAAGTCAATGAATGCGTTAACTTTTATTAAATATGTTTCTTTTTTTTCAGCCATCAAAACTGCTTTTTATAAACCACAAACACTTGCATCTCTTTTGGAAAAGAGAAGAGTTAATCTAAATGACTCTCGTGATGTCAGTAGCAAAAGATTTATTGTTGCTGATCTTTACGTCTACAATCCTTTTCTTTCTGGTAAACGAACCTTCCAAGTTGTTGGATTTGATAAAAATTCACCTCGAACCAAAACTTTCAAAGATGCAGCAACTGGAAAAATTATTTCTGTTGAAAGTTATTTCCTCACCAAATACAACAAAAAATTGCAATATCCAAATGCGCCATTGATTTATGGCAAAGGAAAAACTGATTTTCTCCCAATTGAAGTTGCTATGATTGATAGCAATCAACCTGTTCCAAAAAACAAAATGGAACAACGTGAAGATGCTGAAATGGTTAAATTAACTGCAATCAATCCAGGAGTTCAAAAATTGGAAGTTAGAACTTTCGTTACTGCTATTGGACTTGATAAACTCACTCTTGAACATGATGGGCTTCAACTTGTTAAAACTGGAGATGCTATTGTTCCTTTAACCGTTAAAGGTCGAATCCTTCAAAATCCTGAAATTGTTTATTCTGATAATAAAACCACCGTTCCTGGTGATGATGGACTTTGGAATATTCCTAAAAAATTCCTTCGTTGTGGTTCAACCAAAAAATGGGGCCTTCTTAAATATGGTCGTGAAGCGGATGTAAATGTTATGCGTGGATTTCAAAATGCTTTTGTTGCTATGTGCTGCAAAAATGGCATGGAAATTCCTGATAAACCTGAATTAATTGGAAGTGTTGGTGAAGATGGAATGGAACCAATTTTTGTTAAAGCGAAGAAGCAAGGCATAGATTTTATAGTTTTTATTACTGATATGAAAATTCCATGTCAAGGTTCGTGGTTTTAGAAATTTTATATTTGCAACTAAAATAAGAGCTTTTAAAACTTTTAGGTGAATTAAAAATGCTGGAGCGCAAATACGAAATAACAACCCAGAATGTCACAGCTCGTGTTGCTGCAGATGCAGCTGGTCGAGGTACTGCAACCCTTGAAAATATTGTCAGCAAGACAAATCCCAAGCTTGGTGGAACCAATTACACAATTAATCATAATCAAGATTTCCTTAATCATGCATTTGGACCAAATTGTCTCATCATTGGTATCGCCCTTTCTCATGCTGGCTCAATTGATCCTGTTCAAAAAGCTCGAGGTGGAACTCAAACTGCCACAGCTTTATCAGCTGTTGGGTATGCAGCTAATACTGGTGCAGATCCATATGAATTTTATGGTGATCATTTGCCCAATAATCCCCATCGTTCTGAAATTCTTGATCTCATCCCGGGTATCATTGATGCTACCATCACGCAATATAAAGAAAATAAAAAAACTTTTCCAACATCCATGATCCTTTATCTTAATGGTTCCTCTGAAGGTGAATATGCTTTGGTAAGTTTTTAAACTCAAAATTTGAAAATTTGGATATAATTTGCTCATTATTTTTTTAGCTCAAACGTTTCGAAGTTCCTCTTGTTTTCAAGAAGATGAACGAACTGATGGGCCGCGAAATTCCTTTGACTGTCATCATCCCTCAACGTTCTCATGTTGCAAGGCTTTATAAAACTCAACCGAATCTTCAAGATAAAGCTGCCCAACAAAATATTCCTCCAGGTCTTGTCGTTGATACTGGTCTCGTTCATCCAACCATCAACGAATTTTATCTCAACGCCCATACTGCAATTCAAGGAACAGCCAGAACACCAAAATACACAGTCCTTTACAACAACAATCCAAAAGTTAATATGGACGCGATTCAACATATTACTTATTATTTATGTTTCGCCCACCAAATTGTCAACTCTCCCACTTCATTGCCATCGCCTGTTTATATTGCCATGGCTTATGCCGAGCGTGGAACCAAAATGTATAAATGCTTGCCAACTAGCATTCCAGAAGAAATCGTTGAAAAATGGTCTTACTTCAATTCAAATGAATTCAAAAATAAGCGTGTTAATGCCTAAAAAGTTTTTTTTTTCTCATCCTTTCTCTGGTTTCTTGCATTTGTGTTTATTCGATTTTTTTGTAGTTAGCTTTATACTCCTCTTTTTTGTAGTATTTTACTTAATTTTATGATCTTACATTTTTTCACTGTACCTTTTTCTTCTTACTTTTTTTACTGGTAATTTTTTTAATAAACTTTATTAAAATGAAATTTCTGTGTCGCGGAAGTTCAAAGATACAAAAAAATAAAACTTTAACAAAGTTGCTTTTTGGTTTTGGTTTACATTTTTATCGAAGGTATCCATCATATTAAGATAATTTTTTAATATTAAAAGTATTCCTCTTCGAAATAATAAAAAATTAGTTGATCTTAATTCATTCAAGAACTCCATAGTTAACTCCCATTTATTAACTACATATTTTTTTACTGAATTTAATCAAAAAATTCAACCTTAATTTTCTAACATTTTTTTAAACTCAAATCAACAAAAGAAAGAAAGCAAGGTAAGAAAAAAAAAGAATGAACTAACAGACGATTAAATAAAAAAAAGCATTTGGGATGTTGTTGTTGGATTGCGTATGTATGTACATATTCAAAAAGGTCCATTCAAACAGTCTTTTTTCACGTGAAAATCGCACTTTTTTTTCTCCATCATATTCACGTCCACCAACAACAAAAAAAAACAACATCGTTGTTGCTGTTGCAAAAAAAGAAAAGAAAAAACGCTGGTCGTTGTTGTCATTGCTTTCAAATGAAAAAAAAACCAAGGAAGACAGCCGTTCTTTCTTTTTTTCTTTACTCGCTGCATTTTTTCAATCTTCTTTTTTTCTTCAAAGTTTCTTCCATTCTCCTTTTTTTTCTTCTTGAGCTTGCTTTTAAAACACAAACTTTGTATTAAACTCAATGGCTTTCTTTGTTTTTTTGCTATTTGTTTATCACACTTTTTTTTGTTGAGAATTTAATCGATTTGGTAAATCCAAGCTTGATCGAGGTGGACTTTTGTTTATTTATTTCGCGTTTTATGTCTTATTAATGAATCATCTTTTTCTAATGAATTTTGTAATTTTGATTTTATGTAATTGTCCAAATTTCAGGGTTAATTAGTGCTTCTTCATACGCTAAGAATCATGCTTTCACGTCAAATTACTAAAACGGTTTCTGCTGGAGTTCGACAAAGGTAAGTAAAGCCTTGAATGAATTATGTATTCAAAATTTCGCATATAAGAAAAAAGCTGTATTAATCGAGTCAAAGACTATGCTGTATTTAATTTATGGTATATTGAGTGGAATTTATGAATTTATATTGCTAAATGCTTAATGATGATAACTTTTCAACGGTTTTAAACTTTTGTTTGTTTCAGCTCTGGATGGTTTGGTAATGTTCAAATGGGACCACCTGATGCTATTCTTGGTGTTACGGAAGCCTTTAAAAAGGATAACAATCCTAAAAAGATCAATCTTGGTGTTGGAGCATATCGTGATGATCAAGTTAGCAATCTCTATTTCATATATATATTTTTAATATTATTCATTTTTCCAGGGTAAACCATTCGTTCTTCCATCAGTTCGTTCAGCTGAAGATGCAATCATTGGTGCAAAAATGGATAAAGAATATGCTGGAATTATTGGACTTCCTGAATTTAATGCAAATGCTGCAAAACTTGCATTTGGTGAAGATTCTCCAATCATCCAAGCTAAACGTAATGCAACCGTTCAATCTATTTCTGGTACTGGTGCTTTAAGAATTGGTGCTGAATTTCTATCAAAATGGTTTCCACATAATAAAGTTGTTTATCAACCTTCTCCAACATGGGGTAATCATGTTCCAATTTTCAAGTAAGTATCACTTTTATGACTTTTCAACAATGATATATTATTGGTTTTTGTAGATTCGCTGGTGTTGATGTTAAAAATTATCGATATTATGATAAAAACACATGTGGATTTGATGAAAAGGGTTGCTTAGATGATATTGCAAATATTCCTGAGAAATCTGTCATTTTGTTACACGCTTGCGCTCACAATCCCACTGGTGTCGATCCAACTGTAAGTTTATTTAGCAAATGTTAGTGATAACAGAAAAATACTTATTTTTAGCCTGAACAATGGATGAAAATTGCTGAAGTAGTTAAAAAGCGAAATCTTTATGTATTCTTCGATATGGCTTATCAAGGATTTGCTTCTGGAGATATAAATCGCGATGCTCATGCCGTTCGTTATTTCGTCGAACAAGGACATAATATTTGTCTTGCTCAATCATTTGCAAAGAATATGGGTCTCTATGGTAATATTTCATTGTCACCAAAAGCTATCTATGATTAATAAATGTTTCAGGTGAACGAGTTGGTGCATTTACTGTTGTATCTCAAGATGAAGAAGAACAAGCTCGCGTTATGTCACAACTCAAAATTATCATTCGTCCTATGTATTCAAATCCACCAGTTCATGGAGCACGTATCGCATCCAAAATCCTTTCTGATAAAAACCTTTATCAACAATGGTATGCATCTTTTTTGAATGTTTTAAAAGCGATATTTTCATACTCTTTTCAACAACATTTATTTATTTTTTAGGTTGAAAGATGTCAAACAAATGGCTGATCGTATTATTGGTATGCGTACTCAACTCAAAGATCTTCTTGCTAAAGAAGGAAGTCAACGCAATTGGAATCATATCGTCGATCAAATTGGCATGTTCTGTTTTACTGGAATTTCTCCTGATCAAGTAAGTTTTAGTCTTCTTTTTTTTTGTCAATGAAAGAGAGAGTGAGAGAGTCAAGAGCCTTTTGTTTAAAATGTTTTTAAAACTTAATTAAAAATTCCCAAATGCCATTTCTTAATTCATTCCTTGTTTTTTAAAAGGCTTTTGTATTTCTTTGTTTTACATAGTTTTTTTTGACGAAGTAGTTTGGAATTTTTAGTCACAAATGACATGGTTATTAAATAAGTAAAAGACGTACATAGTTTCTAAGTTGCTATTAAATGGGCTTTACAAATAATAGGTAGCTTGGATTATTTTTTAATATTTTGTTATGTTTAGTTACCTCAAAATTATATCCTTTTTCATTCATTTTCCTTTATTATTCACATTTTGATGATAGACTGATTATGGTTCTTCTCTTAACCATAAATTGAGACATAGTACTAAATTACAAAAGTTGTAATAACTTTTTTTATAGCTGTTTTACTTCCGATTTATTTATTTTCTTAGAAGCTTGTCTTTTATCCCTCATTTTTTCCATCAAAACTTAGGTTTGTACCAATCAAATGAAAAAAATGAAAAAACAATTTTCATCACAAAAAAATTTCTATTCTTTATTTTCTTGATGAACTTTTAGGATGTCTCTTCTTTAGCATTGTTTAGCTGTTTTCCGGAAATGTTTATTTTACTCTTTCTTTTAGCCCTCGTTAACATTGTTGTTGTTAAAAGACAAGAAAAGCCCCAATCAACTAAGGCAATTTTCTTTTGTTCATTTTTTAAGCATTTTAAAAAAAAAACATTTTTATTGTCATCTTTTTTCTTTCTCCCATTTTTTTGGGCATCTAAAAGACATATTAAAGAAGACACCCATGGTTATGCTTTATGACGTCTGTGGGATTCTATTTAGATTTATGCCATTTTCTTTGATAGTTATTTTTCTTTCTTTTTTATGCTTGCCGTTGTTGCTGTGTTACTTTTAATCCGTTTGCATGCATTTATATATACTTTTTTATGGGAGGAAAGAAAATGGACGAAAAAAAAACATTCAGTGATGAGAAGGGGAGACGAGACATACATCCATAAAATAAATATTGTAAGTCAATAAAAGATAAAAGCTTGTTTAGTAAAAAAAATAGGAGGAGTAAGGAAATATAAACTGAAGCTTTGTCTTTTTTAAAGGGTTAATTAGATTGTTCGTTCGTTCATTTTTTTAGACGATTCTTTTTTGTTTAAAAAATGAGATAAACCAAATTAGAATAGATGGTGCTGAGGAACACCAGCGGCAGCACCCGACGACTTTGAAAGTGGAACATTTGAGAAAAATAAAAATGGTCCAAATTTTTTTTCTAATTTTACTTTTTTTCTTTTTAAGTTGAAAGTTGGGCCCTGAAATTGCTTTAACGACTTTTTGTGGCCCACTACCAACCATCTGTGAAATTGTAAAAACATTGACGTACAAATTGGCCTTTTCCAGGTGTGGAGAAAAATTAAAATGATGATGATTAGTTTTTTTTTGATTTGATTTTTTTCATTTTTTTTTTTGAAAAATGGCAAAGAAAACATTGATATTTTTATTTAAAATAACAAGTTTTTTCTTTTTTCCCAAAAGTTTAACTTTAAAAAAAAGAAAATGAAAAACTAATGACTTTTTTCCATTATTTTTTCTTAACCAATTTTTTAAGTTATTTTTAAGCCAGCGTTCGTTGGAACACAAAAAAAAGATTTACTTTTTTTTACAAATACCACAAGAAAATAAGAATTTCATTTTGGGTGGTTGTGGTAGGATTGCTGCCACTTTTTTCTTTTTCTTCTGTTGCCTTTTTTATTTAAGAAGAGTCTTAGTAATTCTCAATGATTTATTTATTAAAGCCATGATTCATTTTATGTTTACGAAATGAAATAAAGAAAGATAAAAAAAAATGTATGGCTTATTGATGAGTTTATTTTTTTGCAATGGCCTTTTTGTTAGTAGCGAATTTATTGTTGTTGAGGTTCATAGTTACATGAAGTAGTTTTAAAAGAATGATTAGAAGAAGTTTATTTTTTTAGTATTTTCAATTCTTTTGTTTGATTTATAAAAATTATTGAGTTTAAATACCCATAATAATCTCGATGAACCTTCGCCATTCACTTTCCAAAGAATCTTTTCTTTTTTGGTTTTAAACTTTGTGGTTATCATCTTCTAGTTGACTTCACTTTAACAATTTTGAGCTAACGAGTTTGGTTTGAATGATAAATAACGAACGATAGACTTTTTTTTTGAAGCAGCCAGACGTAAAGTTCTTTAAAAAAATTTATTCTTTTTATGCAACTTTGCAAACTTTCCTTTTGAGTTTTTAAAATGTACTTTAAACAATGCTTTCTTTTAGTTTACCTCTTTTGTCTTTCTTTAACTTTGAACCTTCTGCATATTTGAATTGACCCTTTTCTCTGAATAGTCCTTATTTGCAAAATGAAAGAAAAAAATGAATAAGAAATTATGCGTTCATCTTCATCATTGCCATTGTTGTTTGAGCTTTGAATTACGGTATTCCCCAAAAATTCGTATAGTTTTACACTTTCAAAAGGTTAAAAGTCATTTTTATTGATCAAAACTATTTTTATTTTTACTACTCTCATTTTTTCCATTTTTTATTTATTCTTACTTATCTTCTTAAAATTTTCTTATGGAAAAAAGAAAACAATCTTCTTTTTTTACGTGCTGCTTATATATATATTTTTTGGTATCAATTTCTGTTTTTTAAGACCTTTTCCGTCGTTGAAAAATGACGCAAGCGTACGTTAGTTAACCTTCACTTAAGTTTTATTTTTTGCTCATTTTCTTTGAGGAAAAAATAAATAGCAGAAATGTGTTCTTTTTATATATAAAAAAATATAAATATAAATTGCTTGCAAAGTTTTTGTTTCCTTTGGGAGTTTTGGAATGAAAACCGGGAGGGAAGAAAAGAGAAAATAAATAATGTTGATGAAGAAGAAAAAAGAAGAAGTAATCAACCCACGGACGATAATAATAAACGTTTTTGAAGTGAGAAAATTAGAGGGTTTTTGTTATTGGATAAAATAAAAATTTTAATATAAAAAAGGGAATATGTGTAATTATTTTTGGTTATATGTTTTTCATTAAAAACATCTATGCACATACTTAAATTGCGTAATAGAGAGAGATAGATTTTATTAGGAATGTATTATTATTATTTGTTATTAATGCTTTATGAATAAGTCATAAATGAAGCCAAACTTTTTTTTCTTCTATTCATATCAAAATCTTAGCATCAAATGGAAGTAATACTTATAAGGATTGAATCTCTTCACCTTTTTTTTCTTCTCACCTACATGACTTTCCCAAATCGATTTATCCCATGAGAAAAAGATAAAAACAAGCTAAAAATGTCCGTCAAATTCTTCATTTTTTATATTATAAACCTTATCTTTTTTCTTCTTCTTCGAGATAGTAGTTTTTTTGTTTTGTTATGTTTATCTCTTGAGCCATTTCTTAAATTGAAAAATGGAGTGGAACTTTTAGTTAGTTGTTGTTTGGTTTTATGTTTCATATTTTGAACTGAAAAATGATAAAAGAAAAAACCTTTTTGACTTAGAAAAGTTGTTTGCCTTTGCTTTTTAAAAGCTTCCAAATGAATGAATAAAATGGAAGGTGGAATATGTAACTTCATATGCATATGTAGCTTTATGACTCTCTCACTCACTCACAAAAAACTCTTTCATTGACTTAATGGACTTTCTTTCATTTCTTATTTTTTATATGTATGTAATTATTTTTTTTAGGTTCAACGTTTAACTAAAGACTATAGTGTTTATTTAACAAAAGATGGTAGAATTTCGGTTGCTGGAATTTCATCAAACAACGTCGAATATCTTGCTCATGCTCTTCATCAAGTTACTAAATAAGAAGAAAAGAAAGAAGAAAAATAAGAAGAAGACGATGGAATCAATCAACCAAAGGATGATCATCAAAATGTTGTTATTTTAATAGTATCTTTTATTTTCTATGTTATTTAAAAATTAGGACACTATGAATTTTTCTTTTATGTTTCGGTTAGATTTATTTTTTATATTTTGTAATATTTTTTTTATAATATTAGTAGTAAATTCGTGTTATTTTTTATCTTTTTGTGTCTTTGTATTTTTGTCAATCCTTTTTTGCCACCGAAAAAAAGAAAAAGAAGAAATGAGATGATGATGAAGAGAAAAATAAAGTTTAGGACAGCATTCACCCATTTTTGTTTCTCGTTTAGTTTTTGGATGAGTTTCAAATGCCTCTCATAAAAAAAACTTTTGAAGGAGAATGCAATGATAGATAATAAAAAAAAGGATGCAGCAGCAGACTTGACTTTTTTTATGTGTGTTTTGATATTAGCTTTTTTGATTTATCCCTTGAGAATATTTTTTTATGGTAGTGGTGGACTAAAAAGGAAGAAAGAAAGAAGCAGGAGGAGGAAGAAGAGAAGACATTGGTTTGTTGTTTTTAAAAAAAAAGTTAAATCCATCCGATTTAAATCTAATCCAATTGACAAGAAGAAAATATGTTTTAAATGTTTATTGCATTGTCTCTGTTGTTTTTTATTTCTTTCTTTCTTTTTTGCAATGGAAAGAAAGTTTTATTGGAATTTTTTTCTTCTGGAGGTCATGAGATCTTCAAATTCAATTGTTTTCATTGGATTCGCGTAAAATTTAATTCTTTTTGTTTAGTTTTTGGTTTCACTTACGTTTTGAACCTAGATTCTTCGTGCAGCTTTTTTTTTCAGTTCGAAGTAAGTAGTAGGCGACAGAGAAGATTCTTGGAAGAAGCTGCCTACCAATGTTTTTGAAGAAAGTTTTAAAGATAAAAGAATCTTTCTCCCTCTTTTTTTTTAAAGTCAATAAGAAGAAAGAAAAAAAGTGGAATCATAGTGTGTTGTTTGGCTTTCTTTCTTTGCTTCAATTTACAACAAAAAAACATACATGATGGAAGATTTTCACACGCTTCAAATAATTCGGAATTCCACTTAGTTGCCTTTTCTTTTATTTTCTCCACTAAAATTTTGCCGTCGTCAATTCTTATCGTCGTCGATGGTGGGGTGTTGAAAAAGAAAAAAACCGAACTCTCCAAAAAATAAAAAATTTTTCATAGACTCACTCACTCTTTTTTTAAGCTTCGTTTTTTTAAGAAGCTAGCTTCCAAACATTTTTTCTTTCCAAAGCTTTTTTGGCAACATTTTTTCTTCTTCATTCTTTTGTGTAATATTTTTTTCTTTCGAGAAGTCCTTTTTTTCTTTTTCTTGGACTACTATGAGTGGTTGGTTGGGTGCTCTCGTCATCACAAACACACTTTATGCCTTTAAGGCATTTAAAACGCTCGAGCAGCAAACAAAAAACTTTAAGACCTCTATTTTTTTTTAAATATGAGTGTGTTTTAATGCAAAAAAAAATTTGAAGAAAAAATATTTTTTATAAAAAAATGCATACTTTTGTTGCTAATGTCTTGGAGGAATGGAAAAAAAAGGAAACTTTTGTATTGAAAATAAAAAAGGTTTGGCAAAAGTTTAGATAGAATTGACTTTGGCAAGACTTTGACCTTTTTTGTTTGCCAAATAAGTCTTTGACGATGATAGAGAATCACCAAATTAAAAGTATTCAAGAATTAAAAAATATTTTGCAACTTTTGATCCCAAAATTTTTGTTTTTCATTTTCTCTTCGTTGCTTATTTACGATAGAAATGTCCAAAAATTTTATCACGGTTTCCACATTTTTTTTATAAAACTTTTTTTTGATTATTTTAACTTTTGCAAAGACCTCCTCGTTGCTTTTCGATACCATGGATTTTTTTGTTTTGCTCCAACTCCAGTTATCTTTGTTATTGACATTTACCGTTTAATTTTTTTGCTGTATTTTTTTTTAAATCGACTTTATTTTTTGGCTTTTTTTTGGAATTTTACTTTTGCAACAACTATATTTACTTCACTGCTTTCAACATTCTGAAAGCAAGCAAAAAAAAAATAATTGTTTAGTTTACTTTTATTATTATTATTATTATTATTATTGTTTGTAACAAAGAATTCATTGAAGCAAATTTTTTCATATTTTTTGTTAACGTTTTTGAAACAATTTTGTAACAACTTTGAAACATTTTTCTTTAAAAAAATTATGTTATTACAGTAAACTGTCCTTTTCCAAAAGACTTGTTTGTTGAAATTTGCTTCAAATAAAAAAATTGTGTAGAAAAGGTTGCAGATGTTTTTTGTTTTTGAATTAGAAAGATCTTTAAATTAATTATTTTTTGTGTTTGACTTGCTTTTTAAATATGAGTTAGTTATTAAGGTTATTGAAAAGTTCAACATCTGCTTGCTTATTTTTTTTAAACGCTTGCAGGTAAAATTAATTTTCAATTTTTTTGCAAAAAAGTTCAAAATTTTTTTATACCAATCTTACTCACTGATTTCTGGCACATTGAAAGTTTTGACTATTTTTAAGAATCATAACCTTGCATGATTCAAATTAAAAAACATCATACTTCCAAAAAAATATTCTAAATTTATATTTTTTCTCCTTCCTATTCTTGCATTTTTTAACACATTTCATTTCGTGTGTTTATTTTTTTGATAAAACGAAAAACTTTTTGTTCAAAGGAAAAAGTGCGATGATGCAATTTTTTTCTCATTCTTTTTTCTTTTAGTCATATAAACATCAAACTTTTGCCTCGAATTAAGTAGCAGCGTGGCGCAGTGGAAGCGCGCGAGGCCCATAACCTCGAGGTCGGTGGATCGAAACCACTCGCTGCTAATCCTTTTTTTTAAATTTTTTAATGATGAAATTTGCAGGAAAAATATTTCATAATTTTCATTTCACCTTTTTGGAGAGAAGGTGGAAAAATATAGGTTTAAAACTATGCTTTTATGATGGATTTCATAAGCTTTTTTGATAGAATGCTTCTGGCGAAACTCTGGCATTTTTTTTCTTCCATAAAATTGCAATATTTTTTTCCCTTTTTTATTTATTTAAAAAAGCTTTTGTGTTCGAAAAAAACTTTTATTTAAGTGCCCTAAAGCAATAAAATAAAATAATGTTAAAAGCTTTACATATTTGTTTATCCTTTCTTTTTTCTTCTTCTTCATTTTTTTTCTCAAATGCAACATTCTTTTCTCTATTTTTTTTTGAATATAAAAATGCATAATAATTTCTTCAAAAAAAGTTGCCAAAGAAAGAAAAAATGAAGAGGAAGAATAAATAAAAAGTTTGTTGTTTTTTGTTCCACAAGAATTTTTTATTTTATTAGTTTTTTGTTTTGTTTTCTATTATATATAATATCGAAAAACTTTGGAGACCTCCCTTTTTTTTCTTGGTAGCAAAGAAAAAAAAATGAAAAAAACTAGAAAAAAATAAAGGGAGTCAATGAAAAAGTCTCGAACAAAAAAAATAAGTGAGAGAAAAAGAAAGAGAAAGCATTAACTCTTTTGGGATTTATCTTCTTCTCTTCTTCACAATTTATTTATTCTTTTTGTTGTTGTTTTTTTAATGCCACCACCACCGCCGCCGCCATCGTCGTTGTCGCCATATTTGAAGCTGAAGTTGTTGTTGTGTTTTTTTCTTCCTTCTTTTTTTTTCTTGCTTGGCTTACTTGATAAATTGAATATTCTAACACCTTCCTTCTCCCTATTTTTTTTTTCTTCGTCTTCTCAACTTCTTTTTTTATTTTATTTTTTTTTTTGCATTTTCGGTTGCTTTTTTATTTTCTATATATAAATAACATTACAATAGCAAGTGTTTTTTGTTTAGTTTTATTATTATTGAAACTTTACTTTTTCATAAATTTTTCGGGTCTTTTTTTACTTCAAAAAAAAGATTAAATAATTTAATACAAATCTTTTTTTAATAAAAATTCTGTTATTTCAAAGTCTCTATCTTTTTTTTTTGAGTCTTTAAACTTTTATTGAAATGCCACACATTTGAGGTGGTCGTCAGTCATTATGTAGCTCTTCATTTATTCCTTTTTTCCTTTTTTTCATATCATTTGCGTAGTTTTTCTTTCTTCTTCTTCTGCCCTCCTTCAATAAAGTTTAGTTAATTTATGCTCATTTCACATTTTAATTTTAATCTATTTTTATTTAACAACTCCCTAAAGAATTTTAAAAAGAATTTAAATAAACTTTAAAGTTTAAACTTCAAAAAACGAACCAAAAAAAAACGACGACGCATAAAAAAATTTTTGTGCCTCCCAAAAAACAAAAAACAAAAAACAAAACAACATTTGTAATTCTAAATTCATTGAATTTTTAAATTTAAAACAAAAAACTTTCTCAATATTTTGTTTGGGTGTCTTTTAATGAGGAATAATTTTTTTTCTTATTTGGATCTCTGTGGAATGCATTTTAACTTTTTTTTTGAGTCATCAAGTTTAGTAAAAAAAAATGAACGGAATGAAACGGAGTTTAGTTTTTGGGTGGAATTTTAATTTCCAATTATTATTGGGAGTTGTTTAGTCTCAGAAGCAAGCGAATGATAATGGAGTGTAATTATTTGTTTTGAAAATAAATAAAACACAGAAAATTCTTGGACTTTTTGTTTCCTTTAATATTTTTCTTAACAAAAAATTAATATTTTATTTTAAATTAGAAACTATCGTTTTCCGATCAAAGAAGCCAAACTTCGAACTCCATTTTTTTTATTTTCATCTTAGAAGAATTTCAACCCTCTAATCTTTGCTTTACTCTCTTTTTAATTGTTTCTACTTACCTAATTTAAAATGATGTTAAATTATTTTTAGTAAATTAAAAGAAGAAATTGAACTACAGTTATTTAGATGACTAATCTTTCTTCTTTTCTTCCTTTTTTTTTTGTTGTTTCCACTTTATTAAACAACAAAAAACATTTTGGAAAAAAGACAAATGAAGCTAAAAAGCTAATCTTCTTTTATTAATCTTAAAAAGTTATTTTCAAAAAAAAGGATTCTACTTTAAATTGATATCATTCTTAAACAAATGAAAGATTGAAAAGGTGTCTGGGAAGCATTTTCGACCTTTTATGTTGTTTTTTTTCCTCACTATAAAAGAATTTTTATTATCAGCATTTCATTAATCACCGATTACACCATCCTCGGTAGTATAGTGGTAAGTATCCGCGCCTGTCACGTGCGAGACCCGGGTTCAATTCCCGGCCGGGGAGAATTCTTTTTGCATTTTTTGTTGTTGCTATTTCTATAAATTACTCGAGCGCATTACAGAAAAACAAACCCATATTCAATGCCTTTTTTGAATCTCACCTTCAAAGCATTATATTTTTTGTCTTTATTTTCCCGTGTATGTACGTACATATCTGTGAATGACATGAAAATTGTTTCAATTTTTTCTTCCAAAAAAATTATCCTCCTCCTACAATTCCGTTTTTTTTGTGGTTGAAGCATTTTTGAAACCATCGAAAAAAAACATTTCCGTTTCATGTGCCATAAAGGTTTCTTTCTTTGTGTGTGTTTTTTTTTAAATATAAACTTTTCAACATCGACAACAACGACTTTCCATCGTTTTTTTTTGTTCGAGAGTTCTTAAACAACTCGTCATTTTTATTTTTTGAAAAGGGAAGCTTTCGTTTTCATCGTTTTTTCTTTCCTTCAAAAAAGTCTTTATTCTTTTAAAATCTCCGAACGGCACTTTTTTTTTACAAAAAAAACTAAAAACGCTTATTTCTTTACTTTCTTTTTTTCTTTTTTCTCAGGAGTTCTTATGTTCTTACTTTTCTGCCGCTCGTCTTCTTTCTGTGCGGCAATGGATTAGTGTTTTTCAGAATGCTCATTTTTTCTTTCGTTATTTTTTTTTAAACATTTTCTTAGAAAATCAGTAGTTTTCAAAGGCTTTTATTTAGGAATAATAAATTAGTATTTGTTTTCTTGAGTCTTAGTTAGTTTTCCTCAAAAATATTGTTTTGATAACAAGAGTTTTTTGAGAGGACAAAATAAGCATATTTTTTTATTAAACAAGACATGATTTTCTTCTATTTCATGTTTAACACTAGCAGCGTGGCGCAGTGGAAGCGCGCGAGGCCCATAACCTCGAGGTCGGTGGATCGAAACCACTCGCTGCTAATCCTTTTTTATGTTTTTTTTCCTTTCAACCTTCCTTTTTTTGTTTTGTTAATCTATTCAAAATACAGCCATTTTTTGTTTTTATAACACATTTTTTTAAAACTATTTATTCATAGCCGAAATAAACGCGTTGTTAATATTAATTATTCAAGCATATAAAATGGGAACTTTAAAATATTATTTTAGGCATCTACATATTTATTTTAATATTCAAATGTAAATGGCTAAACATTGGTTAAAATCTCGTCGACTTTTAGCTCCATGCATTTTGGGAATTATTTTTACGATTGCAAGTTTTATTACTTGGGTTTCGGATGATGAATCATGGATGGGCTTAAAATCATTGCAAAAAGAAAAAACATCTGAAATTTTTAAAGTTAATGAAAGGAATTTGTTACTTTTTAGCAGCGAATGTGAAAGGTAAGTAAACAAAAAATGGGTTCCATAAGTTTAATAAATAAAATTGATTTTCGTGCCGAAATAATGAAGTCTTATTATGAGGATTAACTAAAAAAAATATGTTTTTTATATTTTAATTTCCTCCATCTTTTTTTTTATAGCAAAAATCTCACAGCACACATTAAAAAAAATGCTGCCCCAGATGATTCAGGACAATTTCCATCTGATTTATTTACCCTTGAACAACGACAACGAGGCGCAGGTTTGCCCATTTTTAGACCTCCAAAAAAACTTTATCTTTAAACTTACTTCTTTTTTTTAGTCGTTCTCCATTTATTTGGCTTAATTTATATGTTTATTGCATTGGCAATAGTATGTGATGAATTTTTTGTTCCATCCCTTGGTGTAATCACTGAAAAACTTGATATCAGTGAAGATGTGGCAGGTGCAACATTTATGGCCGCTGGTGGTTCAGCACCTGAATTCTTTACTTCGGTGATTGGTGTATTTATTGCACAAAATAATGTTGGAATTGGAACTATTGTTGGTGAGGAGGAAAATTCAAAGAGAAATTGTAAAATGACTAAAAAAATATTTTTTTAGGATCAGCTACCTTTAATATTTTATGCGTATTAGCTTTTTGCACTTTATTTTCTACTACTGTTCTTCATTTAACTTGGTGGCCACTTTTTAGGTAAAACCATATCTCATATGTATTTGATCAGGGTTTATTTCTTTGAAATTCGGTGAAAAGTTTAAAAAAAAAGTGAACCATAAAAAAACAAAGTTTAGATTTTTCGTTTTAGCGAACAACAAAAAAACAAAATTTCCAATTCCAAAACCCCATTATTTTGTTATAATCTTTTTTTCACAAAAAAATTATTCCCTTGAGATTTCACTTTATTTTGCGGTTTAGCTTCGAAAAAACAAAAAAACAAAAAAAACTAAAAACGTATTTATTTTTTATGAACACTTTTTTTTGTTGCAACAATATTTTTAGTTTTTATTTTTTTTGAAAACAAACACATTTTTTTATGAATAATATTCTTTGTTATTTTGTTATTTTGTTTTTGTTTTAGAGATTGCACATTTTATATTGGATCATTATTCATGCTTGTATGTTTTTTCTTGGATGAAAGGGTATGTTGTTTCTTTTGGTGTCGCTCGAACAGCCGGAATAATGGTGTTTTAAACCAAAATAACTAAAGAAAAAACAAATATTTACATTTTATTTTAATTTTTTTTGATATACCTCATAAAAGACAGAGTTTCAAATTCAAAAAAATTATAATAAATCGATTGAGTTTTTTTATAGATAGAATGGTATGAAGCTTTAAGTTTATTTATTGTTTATCTTTGTTATGCAACATTTATGAAATTTAATGTGCAAATTGAAAATGCAGTTAAATCAGCTTTATTTGGACAAGTATCATTGCCGGAAGAAGTTCAAATTGAACAGCAATCACCCATAATGCAAGCAACAAGAGTGAGTTTAGAGGTTAAAAAAATCAAAGAATTAATTTCATAGCAAAAATTTTTTTATTGTTTATTTTACTTAAAAATTAACAAAGAATCTTGGGACGGAATTTGCATATTCTTGAAAAATATTTTTTTAAGAGATTTTTTTAAAATTGGGTCTAAAAATTTTGGTTCATTAATTGTTTTTTTTTCTAGGATAAATCAATATCATTTGATGCAGAATTGGATCGACATGATCATCACCACCATCATCATCATAATCGTTCATCCTTATATCGATCGGATTCGCTTGCAATTGGTCGTAGACGTGGTTCATTAACCCATCGTCGACAATCCATCCCAATATTACATTCAGGTGCAATGTTTCGTAATGGAATAATGCAATTAATGTCGCATACATTGGATCCATTAACAGAAGGAAATGATTCAGAAGAGCGTTCAAGAAATGGCGAATTAACTTCACCTGAATCACAACGAAGAAAAATTTCATCCAATGATGGCGGAGGAGGAGGATATAATAAAAAAAGTGGAGCAAAGATTAATGGAAATAATAATTCTAATCTTGAAAGGCAACCATTAAAAGGTGAAAATGGTATTAGTGGACATGATAAATCTCATAATGATGAAAATCAATGTCTTTATGAAAGGCGATCAACTAAAGCAGAAATCGAACAAATTGTAAGTTAATCAAAGGCAACAAAAAAAATGTTAGCGCTTTTCTGAACCTAATAAAAAATGATTAACCCTCGAAGATTTTTAATTATAAGCGAAGAATTATTTTTTTGCACCAATTTTCATAATTCTCAATTCTTTCAATCTTCAAACATTTTATTGAACATACATACTCGTAAATTAATATTCTCTCCCAGATTACAACAAAAAAATAAATAAACTAAAGCCTTTATTCAAAATTTTAGAAATCCATTTTGGAAGAAGAGGAAGAAAAACCTTTAGATATGACATGGCCGGATCATTGGAATAAACGATTAATGTATTTACTTTTATGTCCCATTTTATTCCCTCTCTGGGTTACATTACCTGATGTTCGAAAAGAAGAATGTCGAAAATGGTATATTTTTACTTTTATTGGATCCATTTTATGGATCGCATCATTTTCATATTTAATGGTTTGGTGGGCGAATACCATAGGTGAAACTTTTGTTATTCCTACTGAAGTGAGTAGTTTCATTTTGAGTTTCAAAATAAATGAGTTATTATTGAGAGAATGATTTTAGATTATTGGTTTGACCATTCTTGCCGCAGGTACAAGTATCCCTGATTTAATTACGAGGTAAGACTCTTTGAAAATTTTCAGCATGGCATATAAATTAGTTCTCGGTTATTTGAATATCGAAAAAAATTATATTACACTTTTTTATTTGGTTTTTTTTATAAACAAAAAATAATTTTAGTGTTATCGTAGCTCGTAAAGGTCTCGGAGATATGGCTGTTTCATCTTCAGTTGGAAGTAACATTTTTGATGTATGCGTAGGGTAAGTTAATATCCCCGTACTTTCTTTCTTTCTTTCTACCAACCTTTTTACTTTATAGTTTACCAATTCCATGGTTGATATATTTCTTAATAAATTTAATGCAATATGGAGTTGTTGGTGAACCTATTTCTGTTTCATCTAATGGTTTAGTTTGCTCCGTTGGAATGTTATTCATCATGATTATTGTGCTTGTTATAGCTATAGGAATATCTAATTGGCAAATGAATAAATCATTTGGTATTGTTATGATGATTTCATATATAGCATTTTGTATTGTTAGTGTATTCTTAGAAACTGGAAGATATGTTTGTCCATTACGAATTTGTTAAATCCACCTTTGTGTAAGTGTAAACTAATACTTTTATTGGAAAAATTAAATAAATTTATTATAATAAGTATTTACACATACAAATCATAAACATAGATAGACAAATAAAATTATATATAAATACACACATTATAGCTTACAAAAATCATGGAGAAAAAAAAATTAAAACAAAACGAAAAATTTTATGATGATGGTAGCGGAGTTTGAGATGTTTCAGATTGAGTTGGACCAGGTTTAACTTCATCTTCTTCAAAAACGACACGGAAAAGAACATGAATAAGTTTAGTAAGAATATCTAAAAAAGAAAAGTAATTTTCTCTCTCTCTCTCGTTGCATTAATAAAAGCTTACCAGCAGTACAATCAAGGCAATTGATACGAAATCGAATAAATATTAAATAAACAGGAATGCCTGTAGCCATAATAGCAAGTCCAATAACTGTAAACAACGATCATTAATAATAACAACAAAAAAAAGATTCAAAGAGTTAGCTTACCAGCTTTTTGAGATTCTTTCCATTCTTGACAAAAAGGAAGAATAACAAGAGCAATACATCCAATTAGAAATACAATAGCAATAGGAAGCCAAACAAGGAAAGGATATTCTTCTTTAGGAATTTTGAAACGATAATAAATGAGAGCAGCAATGGATACTCCAATCGCAAGCCAATATGATACAGCAATACAATCAATAATATATATAGCATTGTCACTTAGAGCAAGGAAGCATAAGGAGATAAGAGCCTATATTAGTAAAAAAAAAGGAAGATAAAGTTATGTAAATATAAAAGTAAGCTTACTGTAAGAACGATAGCTGGAATTGGTGTTTTAAACTTTGGATGAGTCATTAAGAGACATTTAGGCATATGATCATTTCGAGCGCCAACAAAGAAAAGCCTATAATGAAACCATTAAAAAAAATCAATAGCGTTGGGAAAAAACAGCATTACCGAGAAGAAGTAAAAAGTAGGCCATTTCCAGATCCAAAGCTTGCAACGACTACAAAAAGTGATATGATGTAATCAGAGCCCTTCCAGCCAAAAATATTCTCAGCAAATTTCTAAAAAGCTTTAATAAAAATAGGAGAGATAATAAAAATTTGAACTTACGATAGCTGTTGGATCAGGTTCTAAAAATTTTTCAGCAGATACTCCAGTGTAAAAAGCAACATTAACCGCAACATAAATAAAAATAACAAAGATGGAAGAAACGATGATAGCACGTGGAAGAGTTTTAACAGGATTACGAACTTCTTCGATAATAAAATTCAAATAATTCCATCCTTGATAAGCATAAAGAGCTGAATAAAAAGCTAACGCAATTGCACCTGGATTGGATGAGGTGTTTGCAAAAGGTTCATTGAAATTTTTAGTTCCTTCATCACGAGCACTCAGAGAATAAACACCAACACCAATGATACCAATAAGAGCAATAACTTTAGCAACAGTACAAATATTGTTGATAATAAGAGACGTTTTGATAGATATACAATTCAAGGCAGTTTGAACAGCTAAAAGAAATATTTTATAGCATTGTAAAGAAAATGATCAACTTACCTATCATTAAAATAGCGATGAGAATAATATATATCTTATTACCATTTTCCATTGTAAGACCAAATGGATAAACAACATATGTAGCGAAAGTTAACGCAACTATAGCTTCTGATCCAGGTCTAAAACATTGATATTTGTATATAACAAGAACGGAAAGTAAGATGACTAACGAACCTTACAACAACAGCTTCAATCCAAAGACGAATAAAGGAAGCAAATCCTCCAAAAGCATAATGAATATAAGCATAATCTCCACCAGATTCACGCAAAAGTAAGCCGAGTTCGATGTAACAGAATGATCCAAGAAGAACAAAGATGCCAGCGGCGAGCCAAATTATGAGTGATAAACCAACTGATCCAGCTCCTAAAAATAAACAAATACATAGTTAGTAAAGAAATAACACACATTATCAATAAACATGCCTTTGTGAACACCAGCGGGTGTAATAAAGATGCCAGAACCAATAATGCAACCAATAATAATTCCAATACCAGATAAAAGTCCAACACTTCTTTTCAATGGCGAATCTTTATCATCTTCAGTCATAACTTTTTTACCAATCTTTTGACAGCTTTCAGGTGAAATACCTTTTTCTTTTTTAATTAATGGTTCACCATTTTCAGGATCAGCATCAATAACTTCAGCAGCAGACATAGTAACTTTCTTATTATTAGGATCATCATCTGTTTCACCGCTAACTTCAGAAATACCAGGTACAGCTTTCCCTTCTTTTGATTTCATTTTGCAAACAACTAAAAAAATAAATAAAGTAAAAATGTTGTTTAAAAAAAGGAATGATGAAACTTACAGTTGTTTGAGTTTCTTCAAAGTTGAATGAACGTTCAAGTTTCAGCAGAAATTTCTGCCACAATGAATGGTGTTGTTGACAAGCTTGTTTTTGATCACAAAAACATACTTCAACCCATTTTTCCAATTTTTCATTCTAAATTTTAACCATTTTTGCATAAACATTTTTTTATTGAAGCGTCGAAAAAAGAAATTGTTTTGTTTTTCCCTTCAAATTACGATAATGCTTTGAGTGATGAGACAAGTTCGCTATTCGAATAATTCAAACAATGAGTTTTACTTGCTTTTTTTTATTAATGTTTATGTTTGTTTTCCAACATTTTTGTAGCAGAAAAAATAATACGCTAAATTGTAATAAATTAATATTTATCAAACGATGAAATATCATCTTGGCTGCTGATTGCTTTACTTACAAGGATTCGAAAAATCACTAATTTAGAATCGATTTACTCTAAACCTTCAATCCATCCATGTAAATGCATACGTTTAGATTTGGTTAATTTTGGAAGTAATAATCAAACTTATAGCCAAACACATTGTTTATGATTTTCTTTCTTCCGCGGTTTATTCCTTTCATGCGGTAAAGTAACCATGGCCACAAATATGTATCAAAAATTATAGTTATTAGAACTATGCGATGGTAGAAAAAGAATGGTAAGAAAAAATGGTTGCATTGTTATTTGTTCTAAAACGAATCAAAAAGTTTAATAAAATTTTTATTCACATGAAAAGCAAACAAAACAATTTTTTAAATCAACAAAACGTAAGGAAACTTAAAAATTGCAAACTGCTTCAATCTTACAACATTTATATAAATATTCTGCATCACCAGCCAACTCAGCAAGCAAATAATCATCGTCATCAAGTTGAGAAGCCTTTTTTACAGCAAGATCGTTACCAACATCCACAATCAGATAAAATTTGACATTCACATTTTTCTTCAAATGACAAGGCTTAGATACTTTGAATGTGGCTTCTTCTGTATACCAGTATTGATAAAAATCACCAGGATCACCATCATCATAAGTTTCCGAGTCTTTAGCCAATGTGATTCCATCATAGATATCCATAAACATCGAGAGATCACAAGATAATTTTCCACTTAGTGTTTTACCATATGGAACAACAACTTTTACTAAAAACACATATTTAAAAAATTCTTAAACATATGAAAAAACTTACCAGTAATTTCTCTATGTGTTACTTTACCCAAAATTTCACTCAATACTTGATTAGAAGAAAACAAAAAATCTTTTGGAACTAGAAAGAGCGCCTTTAGATTTGATTATCCATTATAGAAACACCCACCAACAAAAGAAATCAAGAAGTCAAGGTCCATACGATCAAAGTGGAATTCGGGTAAAATATCAGTTAACTCTTCTTTGATTGCTTTTTTGTGAACAAAAGTTTCATCTTGTGTTGAAGTCGCGCGGCGCAGCTCCTAGCACATTCAAACTTCCCGCTCTCAAACTCTTGCTCGTGCTCTTGCTTCTCCACTCTCAAACAGAATGCTCCACTCAACCAATGAAATGAAGTCAGCCAAACGGCAGCCTAAATTCTCTCTTCGTAGCTTTTGTTTGTTAGCTTTTAGTTAGTTGTGTTATCATGTGTTCATCTGTGCTGGTTGTTGTTTATCCTGAATAAATATGTTTGTGATATGCTCTTGTGTTTATTTGGATGATCCCAGCTGCAGAAGATACAACCAACTCCCAAAGAACTCTTCTTCCTAAACCTCGACGAAACCAATATCTGTCACCGCGTGACATGGAGGGCCCACCCAACTGTTCCTGTCTTGAAGAAATTGCTGCAATCAATGGATCTCAAAGGAATGGCTGAACTGTTTATGATACTGGTGAACTCTTGGTCTTGGTCGAATGCTCTTTGGTCCTCATCTCAATCGTGAAAAACTTGGATTGATCTGAAGTCAAACAACCTGTGGAATATGAAGTGCTCATGGAGAAGCCAATGATAAACGTGATGAAACTACTTGGATTAGAAGAAAACGAAGCTGGAAGTACTTGGTAAAGAACTTATGATTTTGTTAAACTTATGTATGTAAAACAATGCTGTTTATGTAAAGAAAACTCTGTGGATGTTATGCTCTATGAATATGATGTCTGGATTGCTCTTGGTAGTATGATGATGAAAGGAATCTCGTCGCAAAGAAGCTGGAGGTGTTACTTGGTACGATTTTTTTGGTTGTTTGAGGTTAAAGATGTAATTTGGGAAAGGCATGTAGCCTCTGTGCCTGTAAACAACACACGCATAATACTACCTCTGACCTGTTTGGCTTGTTTTGGAGGAGCCTCTGACCTACAGGCATGCCTAAGAGCCTCTGACCTTGTGAGGCATGCTTACCTCTGGCCTGTTTTGTGCCCATCCTCTTATGTATCGAAACGATAGTTATGGTTGCTCGTCTTCTTGTTTGGATGTGATAAATGGATTTGTCTTGCTCTTTTTCTCTTTGGTATGATCTTACTGTTATGTTCTTGTGATGACCACTCTTTGAAGGATGTCTTTGTACATGACTGCAATAATGGATGGAAACTCCTAGCTATACCTGTGAAGATGATTATTATATTGTTCAATGATGGTTTTGATCGATGGCTCGTATGGATTGAACATGATTCTTATGTTGATCGAATGCTGACTCAGTGCTCCAAAATAACTTGTATATCTCGTTATGCCTGTACCGAACGGTTTTCTGTTATGCTAGTGATTGCTCGTGATGATGGTTATGTTCTTATGCTCATGATGACTTGTGTTTTAAATCGGCTTGGATGCAGACTCGTCGAACCACTATGGCGTATTGCTGTGATGTCCTCTCGTGAAGTTAAAGCTGAAACCTGCTGATGCGAAGAAGATGCTATTGTCCAGAAAGATGTAAAGAAAGTGGAACTTTTATGTTCGTATAAAGAAACTGGTGATACTTGATCCAGAAAATATGTAAAGACGCTGTTGATCTATGATCCAGAAATTGTTTATGAATGCTTTGTTATGCTCATGGTAAAGAAATGTGGTAGATGCTTATTCTATGGTTTTTCTTGTTTTTGCTCGTATGGTTTTCAAAATGTGAGGACACATTCTTGGACGGGGACGGGGCGAGTCGCGCGGCGCAGCTCCTAGCACATTCAAACTTCCCGCTCTCAAACTCTTGCTCGTGCTCTTGCTTCTCCACTCTCAAACAGAATGCTCCACTCAACCAATGAAATGAAGTCAGCCAAACGGCAGCCTAAATTCTCTCTTCGTAGCTTTTGTTTGTTAGCTTTTAGTTAGTTGTGTTATCATGTGTTCATCTGTGCTGGTTGTTGTTTATCCTGAATAAATATGTTTGTGATATGCTCTTGTGTTTATTTGGATGATCCCAGCTGCAGAAGATACAACCAACTCCCAAAGAACTCTTCTTCCTAAACCTCGACGAAACCAATATCTGTCACCGCGTGACATTGAACTTTGTTTGAGGATAGCTTGATGTTCTGCCCATTTATAAACCTAAAAATTCAACTTTAAATAGATATATTATTACATAAGGATTAAATGACTTACAGCTTCAAAGAGTTCTTCTTCTATTGAATATAAGCGTTTAAGATTAAGGATATATTTAAGCATTTCTTTTTTGACTTTCAGAAAATTATTAGATACCAGTAACCATGAAAGATGATTAATCATCAACGAAGAAGAAAGAAGTGTCAAGGATGGATATTTAAATGAAAATTCAAACATTTCAACATCATTGTCAGGAGTAATTTCTATTTCTTTTGCTAAAAATTCATCGCACTTGTCTTTGACTTCAGCAACATCATAATATTCAGCCATATCTACCATAGTGAAAACGTTTGCCTTTGTAATTTTGCAGTCAGAATAGTAAATATGACCAAAGAATTCTTTAAAATCAATGAAGGAATAATTTTCAATCTTGAGTGGTTCATCTTTGGTTGACCATCTTTCAGAAAACATTACTGCGAAAGGCTTTGATACACCAGCTAGCATAAACTTATGAGCATAAAGTTTCTAAAAAAACGAAAGTTCTAGTAAACAAAGTTAAAATAAACGACATACTTCATCACCAAGTTGAAAAGTGACATCAAAATGACCATTTTCAAGATCTTGTGATTTGAAAAGTTCGAATCGTTTTGAAAGCTTTGATTTGAATTGATTAAATTGCGATTTGAGTTCATCATGCCTTCGTCCCATTTTGTAATTTACGAAAATAAGAGCACCTAATATTTAAAAGGAAAATTATAAAAAGTACAGGGCTTTGTTAATGAAATAAAAATGCCACGAAATGTAAAAACAATATTTGTAAGATGCGAGAAAAAAGTAAAACCAATTCAAAGAAGAATGTTTGATGCATTTTCGTTTTCCTCTAAAACTCCATTTGAAACATTCCTAACGCGAAAAAAAATCTTTTTAGGGAACTGTGAAAGTTGCTTTTATTTTTGAAAAAATCTTTTTCGATGATGATAGTATTGTATGTATGTGTTTCTTTAAAAATAATGCTATCTTACTATCCTTTAGAAGAGTGTAACCACTTTTTGATTAATATCGTCGAAATTTTTATTACTATGTTTTTAGAAGAGAGTAAGCCCTTTTTGATAAATATTGTATGAAATTAGTTACTTTCTTTTTGAGTAACCATGTTCCATTGTTTGTACTTTCTTATTTTGGTGTAAATGATTAAAAATTTAAGCCGTAATTTAAAAAAGTTATTTATTTGAAACTTTAATATAGCAATTTTTCTTACAAATTAACCAAAAAGTAAATAAAATTATAAACACAACAAAACCCGTAATTGCAGCAATGAGTTTTCTCCAAAAAATAGCACCTTCGATCCAAGCATTTAAAAATATTGGAGAACAATCACCCGATGGATCAAACCATTTTTCGATATTCTCATACCATCGATGCTTCTTTTTATCTTCCTCCATTTCGTGGAGCCTTTCACAAAGTTTACAATAACTTTCATCCCATGCCAATTCTTTCTTTTGAAAAGTTTTAGTCCATTCAAAATATTTTAAATATTCTGTTTTATTTTGAATTAAATTATTTAAATATTTTGAAAGTTCATCGATGTTTTTGAAATCATCGACAGCGATGAAAGAATTATTTGGAGCAAATTTGGATGCAATATTTCTTCGAAGAACGATGGGGACAATGAGATTTTTAATTCTCCAAAATTTCTCGGTTACATAATCCTTGCAAATATTATTTTCGAATGCAAGGAAAAAATAATAATTTGCTGAAATTTTTTTTATATGTTAATCCATTTTCGATTCATTCAAAATAAAAACATAAAATGCTTCTTTTTTCATTTCAAAAACTCACGTAAAACTTGAATTTCACAATTTTTATCACATTTTTTTTTTGCGCAATATCCAAATTGATCAATTTGAATTTTTTTTGAAAGTTGCCGAACTATCCCTTCTCTTCCAGAGCCACTATAACAATTTCCAACAAATTGTAGCGCAACTAATTTCTTTCTTGCCACAGCTGTTTCAACTTCCAACCATGTATAAATTTCAGGTTTCCCATATTTACTTTCATTAATTCCAATAAATCGATCATATGGAATTGGAATATCGCTATCACTTCGATATGTCATGGTTAAATTAAAAAAGTTTAAAGGAAATGACCGCCAAAGTGGAAAATGATTTCGCATTCCTGCTTTAGGTGGAGATTCTTGTGTAAAGAAAATATATTTTTGATATTTGTGTCTAATAAGAGGCAAATCATTGAGATTGAGATCAGCTGCATTAGAATGAAATAAAATTGCTGAAGCATTTAGGATCTAAAAATAAACAAATTTGTGGCGGCAATTAACGAATTATCAAAAATTGCAATCAAGAAATTGACACATAGGAATAAAATTTGCTTTCCTTTAACATTTTTTTATCTCATTGTTTATCCCCGAATGAAACTTAACCTACTATGGCTAATTTCTCTTTTCAATTCAATGTAATAAAATTTCTGGCATTTTTTTTACATGGCATAAAACATATGTAGTAGAGTTCATTATTTTATGTGTGTGTACTTACTTGATTTTTATCACCTGTATAAATACATTTTTGTGAACATTGAATATAAGTATTTAAAACTGAAGCTCTTTCATGTGGTGATACACCAAAATAACTCGTCCATAATAAAATTGTTTTAACTGCTGAAATCAATATAACATTGTAAACAAGTTTTTTTTCTTCACTAAAATCATTATTTCAAAAAAAAAGTCTACGAACAAAAATGTTTCAGAATTCATTAACTTTTGATTTAAAAAAAAAAGTCTTTGACACCAAAAAACTTACAATCATTTTTAGAGTTAAAATTTCCATGAATCCATTGAACCGAATATTCATGAATAGAAAATCCAAGCCATACTTTCCATTGTAAATATGAAATCCAAGATAAATAAATAATTAAAATAAAACAAAGTATTTTAATAAATCGAAACTTTTTTATTTTTCTAATTATCTTCATTTTTTTGGGTCAGCTAAAATTTTTTTTCATTTTGATTCAATCCATTTGATGAAAGACATATTTTTTAAAACTGCTAATCAATATTACAAAATAAAAAAATAAAAATATTGCTTTTAAAAAAAATAACAAATCTTTTAACACTTGAGTTTTTTTTTATTTGTTGTTTACCATAGCAACAACAACAACCCGGGTTTGTTAGTTGTGAAAAAAATATATTGAAGAAATGGATGTTTGCGTGCGCGGAAGCAGCAGCGGCAATGATGATGATAACAAAAATATGTATGCGTCATGTACTTCTTTTATTTTATTTTTTGCAATAGAAGAAAGATATAAGTAAATAAACCAACAAGTACAGGTGAAAAAAAGTTTCGCGGATTATAAAAGTGTCAAAAAAAAGAAGCAATGAATGTATTTATTTTTTGTTAATGCAAAAACGTATTTTTCAATTTTAAAGCATTTTTTAAAACAAAAAACTTACCAGTAACTTACTTATCTTTGTGTTATTATACTTTATGCGCAAAATTTGATACACATCTTCATTGGAAGTAAAAACAAAAAATCTTTTGAAATTAAAAAGAGCTCCTTTTTAGTTTCTTATTGGTGGCGTCGATGAATCTTATTCTGATGGACTTGTATCAATGTTGGCCTACAAAATTATCTCTCAATCTTTTCGAAAAACAGCGGTCATTTGATGAAGAATTGCGACATTAAGCATTATTTGATCTTTGACCACAAAGGTGATCTTGTGATAAAAAAAATTCCCAACATGATGACTGTGATTATTTACTTGCTGAATTATTTTACCAAAATGGATTTATTCTAGTTTAAAGTTGTCGAATTGAAGCTGTTCATAAATATTAATTCCTTTTATTGATTTTAAAAACGGTCGTGTTTGCTTTCATGTGAATAAAATAATTTAATATTAATTTTTGTTTATCTTTAAACAAAGGAGTTAATCACAATCTTTTTTTTTTGAGTGTTGTACAACAAAAAATACAAAAGAGCAGGAGAGAGGTAAATGAAAATGTAAAGAAGCATAAAAGAAGCGGGAAATAAATGACAATTTTTTTTTCGCGCCGAAAACGAGATATGCAATTTGTACCACTTTCAAATCTTTCATTTTTATATTTTTGCTGTTTCTGTAACATCAAGTGTTATTTCACACATTTCGGGCCTTCATTTTCGGCTTTTATCACTGAATTATAACAATCAAGTCCATCAAAAATTTTATTATTTATTTTTTAGGTTTACTTGTTGCTGTATCTTTCTTACAAAATGGGTGATAAATATGATCAGCTCAAATCAAAGCTATCAAAATATTTCGAAGTCTTCATTTCTCAAGATGTTGAAAATGGTCATTTCGATGTTATTTTTCAACTTGGTGAAGAAGTATGTCTTTTATTTTAGCTTTCTTTACTACAACTTTCGTTTTTTTAGAAACTTTATGCTCATAAGTTTATGCTAGCTGGTGTATCAAAGCCTTTCGCAGTAATGTTTTCTGAACGATGGTTGAACAAAGATGAACCAATCAAGATTAGCGCCTATTCTTTTGACGATTTCAAAGTATTCGTTGGCCATATTTACTATTCGGACTGCAAGATCACAAATGAAAGCGTTTTTACAATGCTCGACATGGCTGAATTCTATGATGTTGTTGGAATGAAAACTCTATGTGACGAATTCTTGTCAAAAGAAATGGAAGTTACTCCTGAAAATATCTTTCATATCCTTGAAATCTCAGAAAAATATTCATCATTGCCGAAATTTCATTCGTCTGTCGCGTCTTTTATGATTCAAAATCTTTCAATCGTCATGGAATCTAATGGTTTCATGAAAATCAAGAAAGGAATGATTAAAGCTATGGTTGATCACGAACGTTTGAATTCACAGGAAGAAAAACTTTTTGAAGCTGTAAGTCAGTTGACATTAACTATATATAAAGTGTTGAGTTTTAGGTATACAAATGGGGCGAGAACCAAGCTGTTATTAAACAAAGTTCCGCCGAAAAAGAAGCCATTGATATCAATCAAGCAATCAAAGAAGAACTCACTGATATCTTACCAAAAATTCACTTTGAACGTATGAACCTTGATTTCTTGTTTATGGTTGTTGGTGAGTTTTATATTGAGAAAAAAAGTAAATAATTGTCACAAACTTTAGTTCCAAAAGGATTTTTATTTTCTTCTCTTCATGTTTTGAGTGACATCCTTATTGCATCGAAAAATGAAAAAGTTTTTGGTAAGCTAATAATCCTTTAAATATTAACCGCTTTTAAATACATTTTTTAGTAAAAGTTGTTAGTACAAATGGTAAAACGTTAAATGGAAAATTATCTTCTGATGTCTTGATGGATGTTTATGATTCAATTAAATCGATTAACGGCTTAAAAACGGTAGGCCTTGATGGAGGTTACCAATACTGGAATATTAAAAGACCTCTTCCATCCAAGCCTAGTCAATTGAAGAAAAACGACGATGTTAAATATTATTTAATTTTTGACAGGGACGGCGATCTTGGTGTAAAAGAAACTTCTCGACTTGATGACACTAATTATTTACTTGCTGAATTATCTACCGAAGATGGATTTAAATTAACTCGTTATTGTCAAATCGAAGCTTTTCATAAATTCTAATTTTCTTACATTTTCTCGGTTTTTAACATTGTTTTGCTTGTATGTTCTCATGTGAATAAATTTTTTATTATAAATTTTTGTCTATCTTTTAAAACAAACAAAAAATGCAATCCTTCCTAGTAATTTTGGTTGTGCGTTCGCACTCACTCGGAAATCGATCATGGGAAAATTGAAAAGAAAATGAATAAATTAGCATAAATGCGAATGAACGTAGGAATAAGGAAGTTTGCGTTAACATTCCTTAAAAATAAAGCAGAGGAGAGTGGTGTTTGTCTTTTGATGAAGCAATTGTATTAAAGTAAAAAAGGGTCCAAGGCCCCAATTTTAAGGAAGAGATCCAAGGAACCAATTACAATAGGAGGATCAAAGGAACCCTAATTTTTTTTTGACATTAAAGAATTCAAAGATAATAATACGATTCTATAATAGTTCGCATGCTTTTGCTTCATTTAAAGATATTGTTAATTTTGGAATTAATTATCCACGACCATGGAAAATCAAAAACTCATTTTTTATATTGAAATGAAACAGATTACATCGCTGGCCGTAGGCCGGCGGAGCTTCTAGTGGTTTATAAAAATGAGACATAGCATAATTTGTTTTTTGATGCCAAATAAGAGTGATTTGAATAAGGGAATGGTTTTTTCAAATTTTAACAATTTGATGAAAACCATTTTCTCTATTTTTAGTGATCAAAGGTTTTTTATTTTCAAATTTTGTTTTTCTCGATTCTTTTTTGGCCTTTCGCCCATTATTCAAACTGCCCGACTAACATCTAAATAAAAAACATAGCAGCAGCAATGTGGTTGGTTGAAACGTTTCAATTCTTTATTCGTTGTTCATTCATTTGATTTAGTAATCCCATAATCAAATTTATAAATCTCTATTTTTCTTTTTTGCTATTCAAGTTACATCTTTGAAAATATGTAAGATTCTTGTTTCATAATCAAATTTAATTGATTCATAGAATGTTTAGGGCATCAACAATTTCAACCCTTCGTGATCATTTTGCAAAAATTTGTAGCATTAAAACTCCATCCAATGGAAGAATTATTAAAACTTCCACCGAATTACTCACCATCTTTTCGGAATGGTCTTCTCGTTCACCTACAATGAAAAAGAATCTTAAAAATTCGCAAATTTCTGTTGTGAATACACAAAAAATGGAAATTATTTCAACTTTTGATGTTCCCGTTACTCAAGCTGAGTAAGTATCTCTTGATTTTTTAAATAACGTATATATTATTTTTTGAGTGGATGAGCAATAAAAATAATGAAATTTTAGAGGCCAATCAATTGCTTATTCACCCGATGGAAAGTTATCCGCTGTACTTTCAACCATCGCTGATGGCAAAGATGGAAAAGATAAAAAGCATTTTGTTAGAGTGAGCTTTAGCATATAAATTTTGATTGAAACATTCAAGTCAGAAACTTTATAGATCATTGATGTTCCCACAAATTCCGATAAAAGCATTTTCAATCTTTCTGCTAAAAAACTTCATGGATTAGTTCATCTTGGAGGTGATTTTGGTGGAGCAATCTTTTCACCTTCTGGCAAATATTTGCTTTACACTGCTGAAAAGAAAAAAGACACGGTTGAATTTTTTGATGCCGATCTTGATAATCCTGATAATGAAAAGGAAAAGGATGGCGAAAAGAAGCCAGCAATCGGAGATAAATTTTTATGGAAGGAAACATTTGGTGAACAAACTTATGAAGTTGATAGCCCCGTTCTTTGTCTTTTAACCGTTGAAACGGGTGAAGTTAAAGTTTTTGATAATGTTCCATCCCATTTACACCCAGTTCAGGTTGGACAAAAATAATTGCTAAATTAGTTTACTCAAAAAACTTAGCTTTGTTTTTATAGAAACTTTTTTCCGCTGATGAATCAACCATTTATTTTGGTGCTATCGATGCTCCACATTATAGACTTGGAAAAGTTTTTTGTACCAATCGTCCTTATACGATTGGGCGAATCGAATTAAAAGAATATCAATATTCTTGCATCGCTGAAAAGATTCCTGGTTTGGAATTTTTAAAGCGTGCATCGGATGGAACTATTTATGGTATTTGTCGTACAGATACAAAAAATTCTCATCAAGGCTCATATTCATTCTTTAAACTTAATCCAACATCAACAAATTCCCCAATTGAAAAATTCACCCATGATGAAATTTTTCTTCCATCTTTATCAAATCGATGTTTCACATCAAAAGATTCCATAATTTTTTCTGCCATATATGGTTGCTTTATAAGAGCATATAAATTTGATGTGGCTTCATCCCAAATTATTCAATTATCACCCAATGATGTTTGTGATACAGTATTGGATGTATTTGAAAATTATGTTTTGGTTCAACGTTTACATGTTTGTGGACCACCCGAATTGCATTTGGGTAAATTTGTTAATGAAAAAGAGGTTTGTCGTTGGATTAATTATTTATTTATTATTAATGGAAATTTATGATTCATTAAATTTTGGTGTTTTATAGGTTGCTTGGAGTCTCATTTCCAAACCCAATCCCATCACCGTGGATCATACATGTGAAGATGTTGGAGTTGATGAAAAATATGGCCCTCATACATTTGTTCGAATTCCAAAAAATGTTTCAGGAAAAATTCCACTTATTGCTTTTATTCATGGTGGACCTCATTCTACTTCATTCAAAGCGTATGCTTTGGCTTCTTTGATAAATTAATAATTTATAGTTACTTTTAGTTGGCCTCGACGTGCAGCAAATATTCTTCTTTATTCCGGATTTGCAATAGTCCAAATTAATTACCCAGGTTCTCTTGGATATGGAGAAGATTATGTTCAACAACTTCCAGGAAAAGTTGGTCAATTGGATGTTGAATTTTGTGAAAAAATGATTGAAGAAACTCTTAATAAATTCCCACAACTTGATAAAACAAAAGTTGGACTTCTTGGTGGTTCACATGGTGGATTTCTTGTTACTCATTTAGCTGGGCATAAACCAGATAATTATAAAGCCGTTGTAGCTTTGAATCCGGTTTTGAATGTTCGAAGTAATTTTTTAATTTTACATTGATTGCGTTAATTTATTCTAATTTTTTTTAGCCATGTTTGATATCACTGATATCCCTGATTGGTGCGCATATGAAGCTAATGGAGCTCCACTTGAACCTGGAAAGCCACTCAATTCAGACCTTGAAAAACAAATGCTCGCATGTTCACCCGCAACTCGATCCCATGCAATTCGAGCACCATTTATGCTTGTTATCGGTGGCAAAGATCTTCGAGTTGCTCCACATTTTCGATCATTCGTTCGCGATTTAAGTGCTAATAATGTTCCTCACAAAGTTTTATATTATCCTGAATCCAATCATGCTTTGGATGAAGTTGATGTTGAAACTGATTGTGAAATTAATACAGCACTTTGGTTTAATAAATATGCAGCATAAAAAAAAGAATTATGCGTGTGCATGTATTTTAGGTTTAATAACGCTTCTTCTTTTTTTTGCCACACTGCTTACCATATGATATCTATTTATTTTATAATTTAATATTTAATAAATTTTATTTATATGTTTTTGTAATTGAGAATATAAAAAACGTTCTTTGTACGTATCTAATACATTTTTTGAATTTTCTTTGAGTATCAAGAATGAATAGTTGTAATTTTTTGGTTGGTAAGTAGTAGTTGATTTTGCCTAACATAATTTGTATTTTTTCATTGACCAAAATATGTTATTGATTTTTTTTTCTATCAAGAGGTCAAATCCAAGACAAAGCAACAGTTTTTTTTTGAGGTCGTTCCTCTCCTTTGGCTTAAAAGCCTTTATTTCTTTCATTTTTGCATATTTTTTTATAAGCCAAATAATATCATTAAATTTTATTATGGTTGCTTGGAGAGTTTCTTTCTTGCTTGTATGAGATATTATTTTCTAATAAAATCAATGGGATGTCTTGCGATTAGCCAATTTTTTTAGGTCTACTGTTTTGAGAAAAAGTGCATCTTTTCCTTTTTCATCACGTTGATCGATATTTGGCAGTTTTACCCTTTTTGATTATAAACTAGTTCCTTTTCTTCTTCCCATAAAAAAAACATCCTGGGAACCATCGTTTTTTTTTATTATCCTATACATTTTTTTCTAAGGTCGTTGTTGAATGAATGACAGTAGCGTTCTTCTTCCTTTCTTTGTTGTTGCTTCATTAGTTTTTTTTCTTCTGCTGTCCATTTGTCAAAAAAAAATTGTTTATACCAAAAACACTTTTCTTCATTTATTCTTGCATCCACTGATTGGTATCTTTTTTTTGATTTTGTAAGAAAAAATAGTGTTCGTTGTTTTTTTTCATTTGCATACATACATTTCGCGCGCATTTTTTTGTCCTTATTATTTTTTTCGCTTTAACTTTATTTTGATTTTATAAAATTTAGCTTCAAACATGGCTCAAAATGGAGCAAATAACAATAATAATCCATTATTAAAAGTAAAAATAAGTGGACATAAAGCCTTAACCAATGATTTTGCTTGCCCCACATGTCCCATGATACATATGTATAAAATATGTCCTAAAGAAAAGAGTGAGTTTTGTGTGTTTTCTTTAGTCAAAGTCTTAAATTTTAAGCGCCGCCTTCCTATTATTATTAGCTCCTTCAATTTTTTTTAGAAGATACCGATTTTAAAATTGATTTCACTAAACTTCCGGATGTTTTACAAAAGCGTTTTATTGATCTTGCAAATATTTATGAAAAGTCTAAACTTCAAAAAGTATGTAAATCTATTAATCGAATGATTCATCCAGAAACTTATCAAATTGCATGTGAATTAATTGCGCATGGAAATCCAGATTACCCAGAAGAAGATCGATTTTGGTGTGGTCGAGGAACTACCTTGCACGTTCATCCCGAATATGAATCACATATTCCAAATGTTCATGATTTAATTGTAAATGGAAAATTTAATGGTGTTAATTTACCAAATAATTGGATTACAAAAGTATTAAATCAAAATGTATGTTTTTATTTAAATAAATTACATCTTGAAAATTGTGAACTCACTGAAAGCGAATTTCGCGCCCTTTGTGAATATGATGGACTTGAGCATGTTTTTCTTGAAAATATTTCTGTTACTCCTCCACCAAAAATTTATGAATTAGCTATTTGGTTAACAAATGCAAAAACGATTAGAATAAATATTAAGAATTTTAAATGCGATCCAAATTGGCCAAAATATTTTTATCAATTTTCTGATAAACGCATAATAAAACAATTTGTTTTTATGAATGCTTCCATGAAATTTAATGCAATTGATTTGGATAAATTTATTCGAGTAAGTTTTCTTTCTTTCGTTCTTTTCTTTTTTTTGGAAAAAGTTTGGAAACAAAATTTTTTTTAGACCAAAGTTATTGATAATCCAGAATCAACGGTTCGAATTTATTTTGATGAAGATGAAATGAAAAAACTCTCGAAAAAAGTAATTCAAAAAAAATTGGATCGAATTTTAAATGGAGTTTTTAAACGCGTTATTAAAGCCCAATTTGAATCTTTCGCTCCCACTGATCGATTTATAATTGATTCACGTCGAAAAGAAAAAAGTAGCAAAGTATATTTTTATGTTAATTGTCGGGCTTTGGATACAATGGTAACTAAAGCTAAAATGGAAAATCTTTCAATTAATGATTCCATCGCTGTTGGTCGTTGATTTTTAACAATTTTTATTACAACAACAAAATAAATTGGTTGAAGGAGGAGACTTTTGCCCAAAGCAAATTTATGACATTTTTAAAAAGTTTAAAGAAAACTTTTACGTTTGTGTCATGAAATAAATGGGTTTACACCAATAACAAAAAGAAGCTTTTCGCGGCTTTTTACTATGAGAAAATGTTTATCAAAAAAATTGAGTGAAAAGTTCCTTTTTGTTGTTGGTGTAAATGTGTTTATTTTTATTGCACAAACGTAAACTTTTTAAAACTATTAATGTCATTCCCCAAAGTTTGAGCGTGTTTTGTTTTTTTGCCCAGATTATAATTATTTTTTGCCTTTTTTTTTGTAACCATGTTTTTTTCTCCTATTCCTTTATAATTGTTATTTTGTTTTTTATAAATCAAAGACTTTCTGCATTTTTCACAAAAGCAGAGAATGAAATCCATCAAAAGTATTGTCTGCGAGACAAAAAGAATTATTCAGAAAATTCTCAAAAGCTTCAAACGTTTTTTGTTGTTGGTTTTATCCGCTGATTTTTTAGAAGAAGAAACATTTTATTAATAATTTTCCACCATCAAAAAAAATATACAAAAATAAAAGAAAAAATGTATGTTTAATTATAAATAATAAAAAAGAAGAAGAAAGGTATTCATCATTGAGCAAAAAGAATATCACAAAGAATGGGTTGTGGAAGATTGTTAACACTTTCCTTTCCTATGATACCTTTATTATTTACAAGAGTTTGAATGCATTTTTGTTTAAGGGCTTCATAATTATTATCATATGCTATTCGAATAATATCACATACATTTGTTGCATTCACAGTATCTTCCAAATGTGAAAGGCATCTTTCCTGAAAGCACACGAATTGAAATTAAAAAATTACAGTAATCTTTTTGATTAGTTTTTTTTTGTGTCAAAAAATAATAAGACTTACTTTTAATTGTTGAATTTCATATTTATTTGCAAATTCAAGTAGAGCTGATTCACATCCGGCAACAGAATTATAATTTCCATAACAAAATTTTAAGGCTCGATTAGTAACATCTTCAGTAAAATCCAAATCAATTTTAGATGCATTTCGAGTTTTTTTATCAAATATTTGTTTAAATATTGGTGAAGCATGAGATAAAAAGCATCGATGAGCTTTTATTTCTTTACCATCTGATGTTGTTAAAGTAACATCGGTGTATTCATTGGCTTCAAATATTTCTTCACCCAAAGTTGATAAAGGTATTAATTTTATTGTAGTTTCATTTCCTCCTCCATAAATTAATTCTTCTTTAAGTGAAGTTATTAATGGGCTGGTACTTTCACTTTGTTGTTGTTGAATTTCATTAAAGAGTTGAGTTTTAAATTGAAAACTCGTCGTCGTCACGGCGGAGGATAATGAATCATGATTAAAATCAGATGAGGACATATAACTTTCCATTCGAGGATTACATAAAAGTTCGGTGGCATCTGGTGGACCATAACCATAGGTTTTAGCTTCAAAACCTAAAAATGAAAAAATGGAATATGAAAAAAAGTATCCATACATTTTTCTATCAAAAAATGAAAGCCAATCTCTGAATTATGCAAGCCCCTAATCAGTTTTAGAAAATTTAGAGCATTCCCAATTTTTTAAAGTTGATTATTACTGTAACTAATTTAAGGCTCAAAAATAAATAACAAAAAATAGCCATTTTTTCTTTCTCCTCCAAAATCCCAATCAAAAAATAAACTTTAAAAAAATGTATGTAAAACTCACCAAGTTCAAGAGCCTTTTGAATGCATTGTTTAAAAGCATCCGAATTAATTTGATTAAATAAATTTAAATCTTTTCCAACCGCTTCAACAACAGTGTAAGAAAAATCATCTTTTTGTTGTTCATTCAAAGGCGCAGGAGGAAGTAAACCAGGATATAAAGTATTTTTACATGTTCGAATATGAGTGAAATAACTTCCACCTTTATTTGGTCCCAAAAATTTTTCACATACACTACAATAAATTGCAACCTTTTTATTATCATCATCCATCACCCATTTAACAAATGTATCAGCATTTTCCATTTGAATTAAATGTAGTTTTCCTTCATTCACGGCATTCCGATATTCTTCATGAACGGATTTTCTTCGCTTTCGTGCATATGTTGATGTATGATGATTGGGATTTAAAGCAGATGATTTTGTTGCTGTTGTTGATGATGAAGATGATGAGTTTGGAGAATATCTCGTTGTTGCAAAAGATGAATCAAAATCAGTTTTAAATAACGATGAAATAATTGAAGCAGGATTATTGCTTTGGGAGGAAGATGAAGGTGATGATGCCATCGTTGATAAATATATTAAAGAAATATATTTTTAGGTAGAAATAAAAAAATATATGTCAGCGCTTTTTACTAACTTTTTTTTCGTTAGAAAAAAATATGCAATGGACGAAACAAAAAAATATAATGCAAAATGAAACTACAGCGCTGCAGCGAAATCTAGGGCGAATAATTTGCTTTGTTCGCCTCTTTTTTTTTTGCAGTTTTATATTTGGGCTGTTCCGCCGCCGCCTTTCGCCTGTCCGTCATCATCATTTACATTTACTTCACTCTCTCCCGCTCGCTCGCTATTTTTTTTTTCATCGTTGTGGTGCTTTTTTCCTTCATCTTATTTTTTTTACCTCTCTCCTTCGTCGACGACAACCAACACGCGACGACGCCATTGCAAAAAGCGACCACGCTCACATGAATAAAAAAAAAACTTTCTTTTCCTCCGTCGTCGTTCTTGTCGCCGCCAAGCCTGTTTTTTTTAATTTCTTTTTTTTTTTTCAATGTAACAACAATAAAAAAAGGCAGTCAAAAATAGAGTCATCGCCGCTGGATGAACGACGACGCTCGCTCGTTTGGTAAGCGGAAAACTGCTCCTTTTTTTCTTCCTAAAAAGTGTCGGTTTTTATTTTGTCAGTCCACATTTTGGAATAAAAAGCTCTTGTTACGCCTCCTTATGCTGTTGTAGTGGTTGTGATGATATAAGCCCGCCAAATATTAACGCGCAAAAGAATTTTTTTAACCAACAGTTTAGTAGAATTTCTAAGAAGAAACATTAACATCGAAAATGGGCGCAAATGCAATAGAAAACCGATGTGGTTTGTCTCTGTTGTCATCTTCCTCTTCTTTTTTTTTGGTCGGCGTCGTGGCAGCGACATAAAATACATACTACTTCCATCTTTTTGTTGTTTCAAATTTTTTATTATTGGGGTATTAATCATTAATTAAATGTTGCTTTAGAAGGTGCTTTTAAAAGGAAAATTATTATAAGCTACTGTTAAATAAAAAAAAATTATTGTCACACAGAGATGTTTACTACTGTATGAAAGTATCATAAACAAAAAATGAACATTTAAATTTGTTGAAAGTTGCAATGTATTGTAATTATCAAAAGATTTAATTAAGCAAAGACGAGGAATACCAACAACAAGAAAAAGTATCAACAATAAAAAAATTTCCTCGAGAAAAAACAGAAGCCAAGTCCAAATAAACTAAACTAATTTAATATTACTGAATTCACACTTCTATTAGCAATTACATAATCTTGATAGCTTGATTTTCAATTAATGGACTAATGGAAAGTGGCGTTTATTACTTTTTAAAATCATTATGGAAACGGCTTCCAAAAATGGTTTAAAAGAAAATAATTTCTTTCTTTCTTTCACTTTGTTCTTTCAAATCAACTTAAAGTACGTACATAACTCGACAATTTTGTATTCGTTTGTTTGTTATATCAATTAATGGGCCATATTCTTTTTAACATTTATGAAAAAAACTTATCAGTATTTTCTAAGAATCATGGATCGACTTATGTTTGCTTGTTAGAAGACAAATCCATGCTAAAATGTCCATCACCATGTTTGCTATAAAAAAATGCATTGAAAACAAGCAAAATTTATTATTTTAAGTATATTCCTTTATTTATTAAAACAAAACTTTTAGTTATTAATAATAATAAAAAGGTATTTAAAAACTTTCATAAATCATAAATTACGGTATTTATTTCAAACGACACCCAAACCAACTTTTCTGGGCAAAATGGCATAATCGACAATATGCGATTTTCAAAGAAAGCTTTTCAAGGATACTTTTTTTTGTTTGTTTGATGTTGCAATCATGAAAGATGCTTTCAACAAATTCAATATCATTTTTTTATTGTATGTATTTCTAATATTTGTCGCCTGTAAATCGTGTTGTTAAACTAGGAGGAAAACGCAATAACTTTTTTGTAAATGTTTTTATTCGTGTTGTTGACCTTACCTTTCATCATTTTTTCGTCACATTGCATAACATTTACTTTTTTTAGGAACATCCTACTTTTGTTTACTCAAATGGTTTATCGCCGATGAAAATTCTTTCAAAGATTCTACAAACGACGCCATTATTATCTCGTAGAATTCATTTTTGTTCACTATTATCGTCTTCATCAAACGATTCAAACAACGAAGACGTGTATGCTGATATCCACAAACGTGTTCAATACTATCGCAAAGAACTGCGTAAACACGTTCATCAATCTCTCAAACATCGACAGCTAAGGTTTCAAATTAACAACTTAAACGAAGCAATGGCTCAAGCAGAATCAAAGAAAAATGAATATGTTTTGAATGAACCTGTACCAAGCAGAATTTCATTGGAGGTGGGTTCAAATATTTTACGATTAAGCTATTGTATGAAATTATGTCTTATTTTTTTAGATTTTGAGTAGTGGAACGTGTAATATGGAACCATGTGTGTTGATAAGAACTCCAACAAGAGGATATTTGATTAATTGTCCTGAAAGCACATCAAGAATGTTACCATCATTGATGCTAAGAGCGAACAATATCAATGATATTCTTATCACTTCTCGTAAGTTTTATGCACTTGTGCTTTTTAAACTGATTGAGGTTCTTACTTTAGTTCTTCTTTGATGGATTAAAATGTTAGATAGTCTTAAACTTGGTCATTATTTTTACTATCCATTTTATAAACTTTGTTTTTTAGCCAACATTCGTCGTATTGGTGGAATCTCTGGTTTTATGCTTTCACAGTGTCAGGGCGTTGCTGCAACACGTATTCATGGTCCGGCATTTATTCGTAGTTATTTGGAATTTCTTCGACCTTTTGCTGATGCAGAGTTTGGTGAAGTCAAATATCCTGGAACAGTTATTGAACAACCGTGGGATGCTGGTCCATACAAAGATGTTACTTTTACAATCAATTATATTCCAATGCAACATTTTGAATCGAAGGTTTTTGGGCCTGTAAGCAGTTTGGATGAAAGAGAAAGTATTGCATACTTAATTGAAACCAATGTTAGTTTGCTTTTATTCATCTTTTCGCTAATAAAAACAAACCACTTTTTAGCCTCCAACTCCGAAGATCGATATGTTAAAAATTATGGAACAAAAAGTACCAAAAGGCCCATTGATTGGCAAGTTGAAAAATGGTGAAACTGTTGTACTTCCTGATGGTCGAACTGTAACTCCTCAAGATGTTTATGCTGAAGACGAAGTCGAAGGAATCAAAGATTCATCTATTTTGATTATTGATGCTGTTACAATGTCGCAATTCAATCAATTTATGATGTCTCCAACAATTCAGCCATATCTTAATGGTTCCAAGAAACTTGATTACATTGTTCATTTTACCAAACCTGAAATCTTTGATTCTGATATTTATCAAAACTTCAGCTCCAAATTTGAGCGACCAACGACTACTCAAGTTATTATAAATGGTACTGGTGCTCCTGATCCTCATTTGGAAAGTGTTTATCGCCATCAAGCATCCCTTTCATTTGTTGATGAAAACTTGTTTCCTAAACTATGGCCTGAAAATGAAGTATTACTCAACGAAGAAAGTGACAAAGTAACAGATGCACATGGACGAATTTTTGCTCGACCTCTTCAACGATATGTCATTCGTGGGCCACAAAAGAAATGGATTGAAGAATGTCAAATTGATGTTAGACGAATTTCAAATCCTCTAATTACAAAGGCTTATTCAGAGAAAGTTTTGGGTAAGACTTTTTAGTAATAAACCATTTGGTTATGTTTAATTTTTTCTGGTTTTTCTAATGACACTATTTTTAGATACATACTCTTCACTTTGTACTTCATTATCTCCACCGTCACCTGAACCATTTCCCAAAATCATCTTTCTTGGAACTTCATCAGCAGTACCATCAAAATATCGTAATGTTACATCCATGATGGTTCAAACTCCTTCATCATATTATCTCGTCGATTGTGGAGAAGGGACTTATGGTCAAATCAAACAACTTTTTGGATATCAAACATCAGAAGTTTTAACAAAGCTCAATGTTATTTTCATAACTCATACTCATCAAGATCATACGAATGGGCTCATTACTCTTCTTCAAGAACGACAGAGAGCTTGTGATGCAGCTGAAAATAAGAAAGAATTTCAACAACTCGTGGTCGTTTGTAATCGAAATATTCTTAAACATATGCATACATTTTCAAAACGATTTTATAATGTTTTAAATTTGGCAAAATTTGTTGTACCTATGATGTATGTGGATCGTCTACCATCATGTATTGATTTAACTCAATTATTTGAAGAAAATGGTCTCTTATCATCTATTCCTGATATAACTGCTTCCGCTGTTAAAGTTAATCATACAAGTGATGCAGCTGGTTTTATTATTACAACAAAAGATTCTAATAGAAAGATTGTATTTTCTGGTGATACAACTCCTTGTGATTTATTAGTTGATGCTGGAAAAGATGCACATGTTTTAGTTCATGAAGCAACATTTGAAGATGGATATGAAGTAAGTTGTTTTTAGTTTTACTCTTTTTATATATTAACGTTACCCTTTTTTTAGTCTGATGCTCGAAGTAAAAAACACTCAACAATGTTACAAGCTGTCAACATCGGGAAAGCTATGAATGCCAAACATATTATTTTAACACACTTCAGTGCTCGTTATTCTAAAGTTCCACCATTACCAGAATATTTGAAAGACAATAATGTTGGAATTGCAATGGATAATCTCGTTGTTTCAATGGATTCACTTTCAAGGCTGCCATTTATGAACGAAGTATACAAGAAGCTTTATGATGAAGAACTCTTTGATATTGAAAAGAAAGCCCAACAACGTGGTCTTCGAGATGCTACTGCTGTTCCTGGTCCTCCACCAATAAAGAAACGAGCTATAATTACTGATGCTGAATTTGTTTAGGATTCTTATTTAATATTTTTTGTTTGTTAGTTTTTGTTGAATTTTTTGAGAAATTTTAATAAAGTATGAATAATTTTATGTTACCACTTTATTTGTTTACATCCACCATTTTCTTGATGCTCATGCTTTTGTTACATACACCTTGCATTATCTTCATTAACAATGTGAGATAGTTAACCATGGAGTAATCGTTGATGTGGCTTTAAATTTTCTCATGATAAACCTTGAAAACAATGTCAATGTTTGCATTTTTTCCTTTTCTTATAAGCAGCACTTTTCTCATTTGCCTGACAGAATATGTAAATGCTCATGCTTTTGTTGCTTTCATCAACAATTCTAACTGATTCTTAGTTGAATGGCTATTTATGTGGTTTCCTCCCTCAATAAACTCTCTAAATCAATGTCAATGTTAACGGCGTTTTCTCTTTCATTTCAAGTTTTTCTTAGCTTGTAGTAAATAACCTAATAACAAAAAAAGAACCAAAAATACAAAAATTTATTTAAAAAAAATCAAAACATATTAAGACAACATGCTATAACGATTACCAACAATAGCAAAAACTTTTTCCTTCAGTTTTTTCAATTTCAACGCCATTCTTGAGAGCTTGACGAAGATGAACCATTATTTGAATTTGATATCGTTTATCAAGTTTGAATTTCTTCATAATATAGTTGAAGATTTCAACCGGTGTTGAACCTTGTTTATTCTTGAGTTTCCGAATTGCTTCTTCAATCATAAAATAAAATGGTGGATGACGAGGTTTACGATCTGATTCTTCTGGTTTTTCTTCAACTTTTTGAGCTACTTGTTTACCTTCTTCTTCGGCTTCATGTTTGATGGTTACAGGAGATTCGTCAGTTACAGGATCACTTTCTTCTTTTTTGATAACTACAGGAGGAGCTTGGTTGGTAATGGACACAACATTTGCGTGACGAAGAGACTTTCTTACTGCTATCTTGATAGCTCGAACTTGTCCAATCTTTTTCACGCCATCTTCTTCGTTTTCTTTTTTGATGATTAAAGGAGTTGCTTCGATAACAGAATCGCCATTTTCTTTTCTTTGATCAGAAGATTTCTTTACAATAGCTCTAGATCGAAGTTTTGCACGAATTTTATTACCACCACCTTCTTCGTTTTCTTTGTTGGCGGTTTGAGACACTTCTTGGATAACGGAATCTTCGCCATCTTCTTTGGCTTCGTCTGAAGCTTTTATAGCATCCTTGCGTGGTCGACCTCTACCCATTATCTGAAAATAAACTTTTTTAGTTGTTAAATATTCAACCAAAAAGCAAATCTCACCTTGCTATAATAATACGTTCAGGTTTAAAGAAAAGATGATGATGATAATCAAGTTGGAAAAAACGTTGCTTAAAAATACAAAGAAGCTAAAAAAGCTGTTTGATTTTTGACATACTATTTTTAAATCGAAAATGTATGTTTCTGGCGCGCTTTATTGTATTTATCGTGTTGAAACAAAGAAACTTTTTGAATTCTTTTTTTATGATATCGAAAACAATTTATTAACAAATTTTTTGGGAATAAACAAAAAGTAAAAGAAAATTTAGAATGACTTAGGAAGGAATTCAACGCTGCTATAAAAATAAATAATAAGTAATCGACGAAAAGCTAAAATAAAAATAACTTTTCAATTTTGAATTTTTTTTTTTTTTGCAAACTTTGATGATAGAAATTTTTTTCAGTTTTTTTATTGTTTTTTTTTGAAGATTGATTTTGTTTATTCCAATTTTGCATACTTTGTGTTCTAAAAGTTGCAACAACATAAATTATGTATTTATATGTTTGATTTTAACACGGAATTGTTATTTCTGCAGCATTAATATTGTAAAGATAAGAAAAAAAAAAGCATTGAGTTGTTTAGATTATGACCAAACCTTCTTCTTTTTTTTTTATTGTTGCTTTCAAATTTATTTGGTTGCTTACTTGATTAAAAGCTGAACAAAGCAATGGCGGGCCTAATCTTTTTCTTTTTCATTTCAAACAATAAAACACTCCAGAAATATTTTCTCCTATAAAAATTAACTGATGAAACTCAAACAAAATAAAATGTTGTTGGATTGCTTTCTTTCCTCTCTTTTTTTTCTTCATTGATTTTCAAGCAGCAAAAAATAAAAAATTTTAAGACTTTATCAAACAAAGGTAACGAAAGAAAGAAGTTTAAAAGTGGAAAAAATATTGTCTCACACGTTTTTTTATATAAATAAAATGATTCATTTTTTCAAATCAAAATATTATTTATATTTGCTTAAAAGTTTTAAAATTATATTTTTAAATCCTTCACAAAAATTTTTTTGCTGATTTACTATAAATTTCTTTAATTTTGTCAGTTTTCAAAAATCTTTTGACCGAGCGTTTTTGCAATTTTTATATTATTTCATAAACTCATTTTTTTTTTGCAGAAAAAAAATAGTTGTTTTATTATGGTTATATCAAAAGTGCATGTAACCATTTTAAAAGAAAATGGAAAAAATGATTCATCACATGTAATAATTTTGGATAAACCTTCCACCGTGGATGAACTCATTCATTTGGCTTTTGATAAAGCAAATTTAATTTTGGATGATTATGAAATTAATTCCATTGGAGTTTTAAATAAAGAAACTGGAAGCTATGATAATGTTGTTGAGAAAAGTATTGAAGTAAAAAATTTACAAAAATTTGAAATTCATGTTAAACAAAAAGTAAATAATTTTTTTGGTGTTAATTTTAGTAACAAAATTCTTTATTTATTTACATATTTTTTTAAGGGGCAACAATTAACCAAAATAGTAGCCGAAATTAATGGCAATAATGAGCCACAAGAAATTTTGATGATTGATGCTTCAAATATTTCAAATGTTAAAGATTTATCAAAAATGGTTTTGGAAAAACTTAATTTTGAAGAAAGCGACACAGTTATAACTAAAGTCGAAATTTATGAAGAAGATTTTAATGCTTATGATACAATTGAAAATTCGATTGAAACTAAAATTGATCCATTTAAAGGTTATCGATATCAAATTAAGCATCGTCAAAAAAATGAACAACACCAGCAACAACAACTTTGCCCAAAATTTAATTTACCATTAGATAATTTAAGGTTTGTGGTTATTGTTTTCGACCCCAAAAAAATGAAAGGAGGCTATTGCTCTCCATTTATTTTTTTAAATTATAAATACTAAATAATTTTTCCCTTCTAAATTTTTAGTACATCCAAAAAAGATGATGTCATAACTCGTCAAGCTCTTGGACATATAGCTTTTCTTGGAGAATTATATGATGCCCATAAAGATACATTTTGTGGACATTCACTTTTTGGTGGTAATAATGTTGATAAACATATAAAAATTACTGATACTGAGCGAACAATCACTGAATATGTTTTTGATGATTCTTATAATGAAAAATTTAAAAAACTTGATATTGAAGCTGAACTCAAAGTTAGATAAGCCATTGGAAACAAAAAAAAATAATTTGAAAAAATTATAGGCAAGCATTTTATGTGGAATGATAGGTGGTGGAGGACTTGGAAAATATATTTCAACATCAACTAAAAATACTAAAGAAACCAGTGCATCGCTGATTTGTCGAATGATGACTAAGGTTTTTTTGTTAAAAAAAATTTTAACTTCAAAATAAGTTTAAAAAAAGTTTAATTTTTTTTTCAGCATGAATCAATAAATATTAGTAATCGTTCCATAATCAATGATCTCTCAATTGATGCAATAAAAAATTCCAAATCTGCTACTCACATTGTTTCAGCAATTCAATGGGGCGCTGCAGCCACAGCGGAATTAACATATAAATCTGAAACCAATGAATCTCAAGATGCTATAGAAGGAAAATTAAAGTTTGCTTTAGCTGAATTAGAAAAATGCATAGGTGGAGGAGGTCATATCGATAAAAGAGGAAACGACAAAAAGTATGATGAAAATTTCCATTTTAAATTTTATGCCGATGCTTTACCAAATGGCGAAGATATTCCACAAACAGTTGAAAAAGCCAATGAATTTATGGCAAAATTACCAAATTTAATTAAAACTGCAAATAAAGGAAAAGGTGTGCCAATTATGTATACCTTAGTTCCAATCAGCACATTTCAAAGTTATATCAAAGATTTGGAATTTAGCGAAATGGTGTTTCATAAAATTGATTCAAATATTGCAAAAAAATTTAAAAGAAAACGGTCTTTCACTTTTTGGAACATTGCCATTCATTCCGTTCGGAAAAATGTAGAGCTTGATCAATAGTTTTGAAATTTTGTAGTTTTAACTCATGTATTTGGTCTTCTTATTTTCATTTATTTAAAGTTTGAAAGTGTCAAAAAACTATATTTTTTTATGCAGTATCTAAAATTCTAAACTTTGACAATTTTCTTCCTTATTTTTTTTATCAAACTTTTTAAGGCAAAAGAAATTGTGTTGGATTTAATTTCTAAAAAAAAGTGAGTAAGAGAAGCAAAAAACGAGCAAGACAAAAGTATTATTAAAATTTTTTAAAACAATGGCAAAAACCCAGAAAGTAACCAATGAACATTCATCGCACTTGGAATCGACACTGCGCAACAACAAAAAAAACCTACACATATTCGTTATTGCCACCCGTTTTGAATGATATTTATAAAAAGAGGAAAAGAGTCAACACTGAGGAAAAAAAGGAGAAAGAAAAATAAATCACAGTAAAAGAAAAGACGCCATTAAATTTCAACGCAATCGGTGAATTTCATGTTTTTCTCTCTCCAAAAGAAAAAAAACTTTTTTTTGCTTTCCCTAACGACAGAAAAAATAATGAAAAAAAATCTTAGGAGACAATGAAATTTTTTTGTAATTCCTTTCACCGTTTTAATTTTAGGGTGGTTTAAAACCAATAAAACCGATACGCGCCGCATAAAAAAATGTAAAAAGAAAATAAAGAGAAACAAGGTTTTTTTCTTTGTATCCCTCTTGGCGGCGATAGGAGTAGTCATTGCCTTTTTAAGGAAAAAAAATATGAATGAAACGAATGAGTGATTTTAATTTCAGAAGGTTGACTGACAGCTTTGAGATTCAACAACCTTCATAATTTCGGTTTAGGTATCATTTTTTTTTTTTGACAAGACCCAAGCATGCCGCCACAAAACGAAGGAATATTAATTGATCTTTAAAGAAGACGAAAATGAGGGGCGACAAAAAAATCTTAGAAATACTAGAATGCTCCTGAAAAATCAAACACAGAGGAGGAAAAAATAGTAGCGGGTTTTTTTGTTTCGAAAAAAACAGCAATTCAAAAGATGAAGAAAAAAACGGCAAAGAAAAGGAAGAAAGGATCACATTTTTTTATTTTTCAAAAGTGAAAATACAAGTTACGGCTAATTGCCTAAACACATCCATCGCATTTGGAATCGACTCTGCGTCACAACAAAAATAAATCGCATCGCTGCCGCCCATTTCACGATACTTTTTTTGTTTAAAAAGACCAAGAAAAAAAAATTAGAAGAAAGACGAATAAATCACAGTAAAAAGAGGCCATTAAATTTCCAACATTATCGTTGAATTTCTTTTTCACATTAGTCTCTTTATTTTTTTTTCTCCAAAACCCATCATTTTTTTTGCCTACCGTAACGAGTGAAGAATGAAAAAAAACTTTAAGACCTAGGATATTTTGCATTTTTGGATTCTAATTGTTTTTCTTCGGTTTAAAATTTGCAAACAAGAGCAAAAAAATTCAGAAAGTAAAAAGCACAAAATGCAAATAAAAAACAAAAAATTACCGCAATCTATCTTTAAGCAAACAGAGAAGCCAGCAGCAGTGATGTTATGTGAAACCAAACGAACACTTAAATAATAATACAAAAAAATGTCTGAGAAGGGTTAAATCGGAAACAATCGTTGTCCTCGGGTGTCTCTATCTCAGCTCAACAAACACAACAACTACACAAGCAGCGGATATTTGTGTACAAATATTATAACACAAATTGAGAAAAGAAAAACAAGCTGGTCTGAGATGCGTTTTTAACAACCCATGGTGCTCGTAAAAATATCCAAAAACAAAAATAAAGAAACGCATAGTTCAAAGAAACTTTAAAAAACTTTTAGAATAAAACGTGAAAAATAAACCAAATCTAGCATACAGAAGAGTTCCGTGTTTTTAGTTTTTGTTTTTGATCTTCTCACTATTGTTTTTAATGAAAAGCAATATCTTTAAAAAATGTTTTAAAAGTTTCGTAGTCATGATAAAAATTTATTTTCAAATTTACAAGAAAGAGGCAAAAAAAGAAAATAAGATTGCTCTCCGATACAATTCAAAGAATTTGTGCTTTTTTGTAATTTTTCTTTCCACTGATAACAATAGTAATTTTTTCCAAAAACCTTAAAATTAATAAATCTTCTCTTTTGTCATCTTAGTCAAACAAATAGAATTTATTTCTTCTTGTCCATGCTTGATGCTTGCTTTAAGTGTAATTTTTAAAGGCTTCCAAATCGTCACCATAGGATCCGTTTGGAAAAATATCATTGAAAATGGATGTAAAAATGCATAAAAAATGATAAAAATAAGGCCCTTTTCCTCTGGAATTTTTTTTCTAATTCAAATCGTTTTAAATTTGATTACGACATTAAAATGACTGTTTTTGATTTATATTGCTGCCATTTCTTAAATGTCTTGGATTTGCTTGAATTTTTTTGAAGAAAAGAAACAAAAAAAAACAAAAAAATAAGATCTGGAGAAGGGGAAAAAATTATTTTTTTCATAATTAAAAATTCTAACTCAAAACGAGATTCACTTATGTCTTCCTATATGCACATAACTAAACAGAATTAGTATGGCAGGAAATGAAAATTTTTGAATTGCGGATATTTTTTTTATTTTCCCAATAATTTTTATTTATTTTTTTTAACCATTTTGCTGCTTTACATTTTTTTACAAACCATAAAAACTCCAATTTTATCACTTTATGAATGATTCTATAAATTTTCCTATCGTTATAAATGAAAAGCCCCAAAAACAAAGAAATTAGGCACTTCTATAAAAAATAGAAGAAAAAAATAATTCAGAAAAATAAAGTTCAAGCGATCAAATCTAAAAAAGGCTACGGTAATTAACTCAATGATAACAAAAAAGTGTGACAAGTAAAATAGTGTAAACCATTTTAAAAAAAAGTTCACGCATGAAAGGTTTATGGTAGCTGAAATTTAATAAATTAGGTTTAACAAATTTAACAAATTTAAAAGAGTTCAAAGAATAGAAAATGTATTAAAAAAACTGTAGTATTGAGAAATAAAGCTAATTTTTTTTACATTAAAATATTAACAAAAGCAAACAAAAGTTGAAATTCCATACGATATGGTAACGACGAAAAAAAAAGTGGCAGAAAATGTGGGATTAAAACATCGAATGACAAAAAGTGAAAATGGAAAATAAATAAAGGGCTCTAAAATAAAACAAAAAAAATCCTATCCAAACGACTCAATTAAACTTATCACAGAACTTTTTTTTCTATGAAAACCTAGTTTTTTTCATTTATTTTTTTATTCTTCTGACGTTACAATGGGTAACCAACAAAATTGAAAAATTATCTATTTGAAATTCAATCGTCAGAAATTTCATGATCCAAAATATCAAGTTCAACAGTATCATTTTTTCCATTTCAACTTCAGATGTAATTGATTTGTGATCTAAAAGCAAAATAATGTATTTAAAATGTTTGAGTATTTTATTCATAAGAAAATTTTAAGCTCAAAACATTTAATAAGAATATATCTATCTATTTTTTATGAAAAAAAAAATAATAAACTATTAAAATGTAAATATTCAAAATAAATGCAAAAAATGTTAACAAAATTTTATATTTCTTTTGCATTCAAGGATAAAAAAAATTGGGCAAAATCGCGGTGGTTTTTCAGAGTAAAAAAACTGAAAGAAATAAAAATTGATTTCTTTTCCTTCAAAGATGCATCGCATCTATTTCTTCTTCTTCTTTTTACTTTGCAACCAGCTTCAGTAGCATAGTCGCATGTATGTATATATGTATATATGTATATATGTATGTCGGGCAATGGCAATAACAAAAGCGATGTGCGTGTCTTTTTTTGTTTCTGAAAGGAGCCGGAATGGAAGGGACGTCGCTTAAGTGATTGCATTGTCAGACATACATGCAACAACGAAAAAAACATTAATTTTCTTTTCCTTTTTTTAACTTCCTTCATCGAAGCGGTTGTGTCTCATTTTTTGTTTGCGATTTTTGTCATTGTTTTTAAATATTTAAATAGTAACATTTTTTGAATATTTTATAATAAATCTTTTTTTTTGTTTTTTGAAATCATTAAATTTCATGAAAACATATAATTAATTTAGCGGTTTCCATAGGTATGAGCGGAATTTTCCGTCATTAAATTTTTTAATAATTAAGGATACAAAGCCCTGACAATAACCAAAAATATTATAGTTACACTTAAAATTTTCTTAGGTTGAAAAGCTCGAAGTTCATAAATCTTAAACTTTAAAAAGTTATAATTATGAAACAAATAATTTTCTCCCTTTCAGCAGATCTTATTTTTTTCTTTTTTTTGTTACTTTTCTACCAAAAAATTCAACCAAATCCAAGACATTTAAGAAATGGCTGCAAAAAATTATAAAACACAGTCATTTTAGTTCGGTACATCTGGAAACCAAAATTTTTGAATTGCGACAATTTTTTTTCTTTTACCAATAATATTAATTTATTTTTATAACTATGAAAATGTATGTTAAAAGTAACTCACTCCCTCAATTAAAAAGATATGAAATTTTTAAGTAAAGCTTGATGCTTGTATACATATAAAACTTAAGTAATTCATAAAAAATAAATTTTGTTAAAGAAAAATCCATAAAAATCAAATTCCGTCTAATTTTAATATGCTGAATCTAAAAAACACCAAAGCCGCCAACTTTTTCCTTCAACCAAAATAGGTACGTTCACCTCGAAGTGTTCGTGTTCTTCGAGCCCATTAATAAAAAATGGATCACAGTTGAGGTGGTTCCAGTGGCCGGAATTCAAAATCCTCTTGGCATTAATTCTTAAAAAATACAATAATAATATTTGGATCCAAAAATCCATATGTCCTATTCAAGCCGTAACTCAAAACGAGTTTCACTTACGTCTTCCTCTATGTTTGATACATTAAATTTTTGGTTGCTTCCAAATCGTCACCATAGGATCCGTTTTGAAAAATATCATTAAAAATGGATGTAAAAATGCATAAAAAATGATAAAAATAAGGCCCTTTTACTTTGCAATTTTTTTTCTTTTTCAAAAAGTTTTTTTTAAATTCTTGTATCAAAGCTTGATGCTTGTGTTAATAATTTTTGGTTGGAGGTCTTAAATGGTATGCGATTAAAAATCCTCTTGGCATTAAACCTTAAAAATTATAAGAAAAATATGTGGATAAAATATCCATATGCTTTATTGAACTCCATAACTCAAAACATGATTCAGTAATTTTTTAATGTTATTCATTTATTTAAAACCCAAATATTTGTTGATGAGCTCAATGATTGAAAAAAAAAGTGGAGTTCGAATATTTAGTAAAATAATTAATCTACAAGATTTTTAAAACAGAAAAATTAATTTGGATTTTATTGATTCTTGCCAAGGCTTTTAACCTTAAAAAAGGTTATTTTAAGTGAAAAACATTAAACTTTTAAAAGTTATAATTATGAAACAAATAAATTTTTCCCTTTCAGCAGATCTTATTTTTTTTTTTTTTGTTACTTTTCTTCCAAAAAATTCCATCAAATCCAAGACATTTAAGAAATGGCTGCAAAAAAAATAAACATAGTCAATTGAATGTTGATGGATTTTAGAAGTTTTAATAATGAAATTTAAATAATTTCCTATATAAATCAATTTTTTTTTTAAAGTAAAAATTTTGATATTTTTAAACTTTGAATTTTATCAATATTTTCTCGATGAACAACCTAATTTTTTTATAAATAAAGTTTTTCTTTCTTGAGTTTTTTATTATTAAATTTTAACATTTAATTTACAATTAAAAAATTGTTTATTCCACAACAAATTAAAATTTTATAAATTAATAATTTAATTATGATTATCGAATAACGCAGCAAGTTGAGGTTTAAAATCAAATTCACTTTCTTCATCTCTCGTCGTTGATTGATTGGATTGTGGGTTTTCATGTTCACTTTCTTCCGTATTGCTTGCATCAATAATCGGAATGGAAGAAGATGCATCACTGTTTGCTCCACCACCTCCACTTTTCATATTTTCAAAATCCTTTAATGTAGGCAAAATTGATTCAGTCCATTCGATTCCATGATTATTACGCAAATGGGCTTTAACGTTATCTCGACGTGAAATAATTCGACCACAAATTGGACATGCGGCTCGCATTTCACCCGTATGCGTAGTTCGGTGCCGACGTAAAGTGGATGCATCAGCAAATCGACGAGAACAATATGGACACTAAAAAAATTGTTGAGTGAAAATTTTAAATAAAAACTAAATAGATTCAATAAATTTTCTGAAAAAATTTTTTTGAGATTAAGCCGAAAAGAAAAAATATTGTCACATTTGACTTACTCTCTTTTAAAGATAGTTATCACAAAAACCCGATATTTTGCAAATTTTGGTTAGTGTCAATTTATTCGCATTGTTAAGCGAAAAAATATTTAGAAATCTAAAGATAAATAAAAAAAACCGGTGTAATTATTTAGAGAGTAAGTGGAAATGAAAAAATATTGTTATATTTTAGTTAATCTCTTCGACGAACAGTAACTCCATAATGGCAATATTTTGGAAATTTTACTTACTATCACGTTATAAAAAATCCATCATTTTTAAGAAAAAATACTTACTACATATGGTTTTTCTCCCGTATGAGTCCTCAAATGAGCTGTTAAAACATTTCGTTTTCTTCCTTGTTTACCACAATATTTACATTCATATAATTTTGACATATGCATTTTCATATGAGATGGAACATCTCGAACTTCGGTTCTCGATGGACATCCATGACAAGTTTTAGATTCCCCATCAAAATGTTGACTAACGATGTGATCAATAATTGAAGATTCATCAGGTTCAGCTGTTTGATTTCCTTCAGGGCAAAGTGCACAAAGGACATATGTGGCAACTCCGCGTAAAATATCTGCACTACTTGGAGTTTGTTTAGGTGTGGCGGAGGTTGGCGACGTCATGGTTGTCGTGATTAATGGCCTTGAAGTGATATTTGCTGTTACGCCACTGGCGGACGATGAGGATGGTTGAGAACGAGGAATAGATCCTCCTCCACCTCGAATTATTGGAGTTATTACTCGAATTTCTTCTTCTAATCTATGTTGACGAGGATATTGGTTTTGATGTTGGTGAACAACAAAATCATTTGGAACTTCAGCATCTTCATCGCCGACGAGAAGATTATTAAGTTTATCATTGTTGCTGTTGGATGATGGTCTGGATAATAAATGAATAGGTGAATTATTGGATGATGGTCCAGCTGCTATAGTACTAAGTAAACCTTGAAATATTTCATCATTGTCATCATCTTTTGTTGATGATGAATTTTTGATAGCGGTTTTATAACAAGCTAATTCAGCCTCAAGCGATTCACGTTTTTGCTTTTCTTCATCTCGCTCTCTCTAAAAAATAAAAATGTTTATAGAAAAATTAATTTATTAAATTGCAGGAAGAAATAAATTAAGATTCTTAATTTAAGAAGAAAAAAATTGGAAAGTTATAAAAAAATTATAGTTTAAAAATTTCCAAAAAAAACATTTTCAACTTTGGTGCTCGCTAACTTTTTTCATTTTATTTTTTTTGTATTAATTTAAAAAAATACTTTTTGAATTTTACTTACCCTTAAACTCAAAACCATGGTAGTTAAATGTTCTCGAACTCTAGCATCATCAGCAATTTCTAATCGACAACCAAACCATGGCATGGAACGTTTACCATTATTTAATTCAGTTGTAGATAAATTATTATTACTATTTCCAATAATTCTTCTCATAACAAGTGAAGCAAATTTAGGCCCTTCATTAACGAGATCTCACAGTAAAAAGAGGCCATTAAATTTCCAACATTATCGTTGAATTTCTTTTTCACATTAGTCTCTTTATTTTTTTTTCTCCAAAACCCATCATTTTTTTTGCCTACCGTAACGAGTGAAGAATGAAAAAAAACTTTAAGACCTAGGATATTTTGCATTTTTGGATTCTAATTGTTTTTCTTCGGTTTAAAATTTGCAAACAAGAGCAAAAAAATTCAGAAAGTAAAAAGCACAAAATGCAAATAAAAAACAAAAAATTACCGCAATCTATCTTTAAGCAAACAGAGAAGCCAGCAGCAGTGATGTTATGTGAAACCAAACGAACACTTAAATAATAATACAAAAAAATGTCTGAGAAGGGTTAAATCGGAAACAATCGTTGTCCTCGGGTGTCTCTATCTCAGCTCAACAAACACAACAACTACACAAGCAGCGGATATTTGTGTACAAATATTATAACACAAATTGAGAAAAGAAAAACAAGCTGGTCTGAGATGCGTTTTTAACAACCCATGGTGCTCGTAAAAATATCCAAAAACAAAAATAAAGAAACGCATAGTTCAAAGAAACTTTAAAAAACTTTTAGAATAAAACGTGAAAAATAAACCAAATCTAGCATACAGAAGAGTTCCGTGTTTTTAGTTTTTGTTTTTGATCTTCTCACTATTGTTTTTAATGAAAAGCAATATCTTTAAAAAATGTTTTAAAAGTTTCGTAGTCATGATAAAAATTTATTTTCAAATTTACAAGAAAGAGGCAAAAAAAGAAAATAAGATTGCTCTCCGATACAATTCAAAGAATTTGTGCTTTTTTGTAATTTTTCTTTCCACTGATAACAATAGTAATTTTTTCCAAAAACCTTAAAATTAATAAATCTTCTCTTTTGTCATCTTAGTCAAACAAATAGAATTTATTTCTTCTTGTCCATGCTTGATGCTTGCTTTAAGTGTAATTTTTAAAGGCTTCCAAATCGTCACCATAGGATCCGTTTGGAAAAATATCATTGAAAATGGATGTAAAAATGCATAAAAAATGATAAAAATAAGGCCCTTTTCCTCTGGAATTTTTTTTCTAATTCAAATCGTTTTAAATTTGATTACGACATTAAAATGACTGTTTTTGATTTATATTGCTGCCATTTCTTAAATGTCTTGGATTTGCTTGAATTTTTTTGAAGAAAAGAAACAAAAAAAAACAAAAAAATAAGATCTGGAGAAGGGGAAAAAATTATTTTTTTCATAATTAAAAATTCTAACTCAAAACGAGATTCACTTATGTCTTCCTATATGCACATAACTAAACAGAATTAGTATGGCAGGAAATGAAAATTTTTGAATTGCGGATATTTTTTTTATTTTCCCAATAATTTTTATTTATTTTTTTTAACCATTTTGCTGCTTTACATTTTTTTACAAACCATAAAAACTCCAATTTTATCACTTTATGAATGATTCTATAAATTTTCCTATCGTTATAAATGAAAAGCCCCAAAAACAAAGAAATTAGGCACTTCTATAAAAAATAGAAGAAAAAAATAATTCAGAAAAATAAAGTTCAAGCGATCAAATCTAAAAAAGGCTACGGTAATTAACTCAATGATAACAAAAAAGTGTGACAAGTAAAATAGTGTAAACCATTTTAAAAAAAAGTTCACGCATGAAAGGTTTATGGTAGCTGAAATTTAATAAATTAGGTTTAACAAATTTAACAAATTTAAAAGAGTTCAAAGAATAGAAAATGTATTAAAAAAACTGTAGTATTGAGAAATAAAGCTAATTTTTTTTACATTAAAATATTAACAAAAGCAAACAAAAGTTGAAATTCCATACGATATGGTAACGACGAAAAAAAAAGTGGCAGAAAATGTGGGATTAAAACATCGAATGACAAAAAGTGAAAATGGAAAATAAATAAAGGGCTCTAAAATAAAACAAAAAAAATCCTATCCAAACGACTCAATTAAACTTATCACAGAACTTTTTTTTCTATGAAAACCTAGTTTTTTTCATTTATTTTTTTATTCTTCTGACGTTACAATGGGTAACCAACAAAATTGAAAAATTATCTATTTGAAATTCAATCGTCAGAAATTTCATGATCCAAAATATCAAGTTCAACAGTATCATTTTTTCCATTTCAACTTCAGATGTAATTGATTTGTGATCTAAAAGCAAAATAATGTATTTAAAATGTTTGAGTATTTTATTCATAAGAAAATTTTAAGCTCAAAACATTTAATAAGAATATATCTATCTATTTTTTATGAAAAAAAAAATAATAAACTATTAAAATGTAAATATTCAAAATAAATGCAAAAAATGTTAACAAAATTTTATATTTCTTTTGCATTCAAGGATAAAAAAAATTGGGCAAAATCGCGGTGGTTTTTCAGAGTAAAAAAACTGAAAGAAATAAAAATTGATTTCTTTTCCTTCAAAGATGCATCGCATCTATTTCTTCTTCTTCTTTTTACTTTGCAACCAGCTTCAGTAGCATAGTCGCATGTATGTATATATGTATATATGTATATATGTATGTCGGGCAATGGCAATAACAAAAGCGATGTGCGTGTCTTTTTTTGTTTCTGAAAGGAGCCGGAATGGAAGGGACGTCGCTTAAGTGATTGCATTGTCAGACATACATGCAACAACGAAAAAAACATTAATTTTCTTTTCCTTTTTTTAACTTCCTTCATCGAAGCGGTTGTGTCTCATTTTTTGTTTGCGATTTTTGTCATTGTTTTTAAATATTTAAATAGTAACATTTTTTGAATATTTTATAATAAATCTTTTTTTTTGTTTTTTGAAATCATTAAATTTCATGAAAACATATAATTAATTTAGCGGTTTCCATAGGTATGAGCGGAATTTTCCGTCATTAAATTTTTTAATAATTAAGGATACAAAGCCCTGACAATAACCAAAAATATTATAGTTACACTTAAAATTTTCTTAGGTTGAAAAGCTCGAAGTTCATAAATCTTAAACTTTAAAAAGTTATAATTATGAAACAAATAATTTTCTCCCTTTCAGCAGATCTTATTTTTTTCTTTTTTTTGTTACTTTTCTACCAAAAAATTCAACCAAATCCAAGACATTTAAGAAATGGCTGCAAAAAATTATAAAACACAGTCATTTTAGTTCGGTACATCTGGAAACCAAAATTTTTGAATTGCGACAATTTTTTTTCTTTTACCAATAATATTAATTTATTTTTATAACTATGAAAATGTATGTTAAAAGTAACTCACTCCCTCAATTAAAAAGATATGAAATTTTTAAGTAAAGCTTGATGCTTGTATACATATAAAACTTAAGTAATTCATAAAAAATAAATTTTGTTAAAGAAAAATCCATAAAAATCAAATTCCGTCTAATTTTAATATGCTGAATCTAAAAAACACCAAAGCCGCCAACTTTTTCCTTCAACCAAAATAGGTACGTTCACCTCGAAGTGTTCGTGTTCTTCGAGCCCATTAATAAAAAATGGATCACAGTTGAGGTGGTTCCAGTGGCCGGAATTCAAAATCCTCTTGGCATTAATTCTTAAAAAATACAATAATAATATTTGGATCCAAAAATCCATATGTCCTATTCAAGCCGTAACTCAAAACGAGTTTCACTTACGTCTTCCTCTATGTTTGATACGTTAAATTTTTGGTTGCTTCCAAATCGTCACCATAGGATCCGTTTTGAAAAATATCATTAAAAATGGATGTAAAAATGCATAAAAAATGATAAAAATAAGGCCCTTTTACTTTGCAATTTTTTTTCTTTTTCAAAAAGTTTTTTTTAAATTCTTGTATCAAAGCTTGATGCTTGTGTTAATAATTTTTGGTTGGAGGTCTTAAATGGTATGCGATTAAAAATCCTCTTGGCATTAAACCTTAAAAATTATAAGAAAAATATGTGGATAAAATATCCATATGCTTTATTGAACTCCATAACTCAAAACATGATTCAGTAATTTTTTAATGTTATTCATTTATTTAAAACCCAAATATTTGTTGATGAGCTCAATGATTGAAAAAAAAAGTGGAGTTCGAATATTTAGTAAAATAATTAATCTACAAGATTTTTAAAACAGAAAAATTAATTTGGATTTTATTGATTCTTGCCAAGGCTTTTAACCTTAAAAAAGGTTATTTTAAGTGAAAAACATTAAACTTTTAAAAGTTATAATTATGAAACAAATAAATTTTTCCCTTTCAGCAGATCTTATTTTTTTTTTTTTTTGTTACTTTTCTTCCAAAAAATTCCATCAAATCCAAGACATTTAAGAAATGGCTGCAAAAAAAATAAACATAGTCAATTGAATGTTGATGGATTTTAGAAGTTTTAATAATGAAATTTAAATAATTTCCTATATAAATCAATTTTTTTTTTAAAGTAAAAATTTTGATATTTTTAAACTTTGAATTTTATCAATATTTTCTCGATGAACAACCTAATTTTTTTATAAATAAAGTTTTTCTTTCTTGAGTTTTTTATTATTAAATTTTAACATTTAATTTACAATTAAAAAATTGTTTATTCCACAACAAATTAAAATTTTATAAATTAATAATTTAATTATGATTATCGAATAACGCAGCAAGTTGAGGTTTAAAATCAAATTCACTTTCTTCATCTCTCGTCGTTGATTGATTGGATTGTGGGTTTTCATGTTCACTTTCTTCCGTATTGCTTGCATCAATAATCGGAATGGAAGAAGATGCATCACTGTTTGCTCCACCACCTCCACTTTTCATATTTTCAAAATCCTTTAATGTAGGCAAAATTGATTCAGTCCATTCGATTCCATGATTATTACGCAAATGGGCTTTAACGTTATCTCGACGTGAAATAATTCGACCACAAATTGGACATGCGGCTCGCATTTCACCCGTATGCGTAGTTCGGTGCCGACGTAAAGTGGATGCATCAGCAAATCGACGAGAACAATATGGACACTAAAAAAATTGTTGAGTGAAAATTTTAAATAAAAACTAAATAGATTCAATAAATTTTCTGAAAAAATTTTTTTGAGATTAAGCCGAAAAGAAAAAATATTGTCACATTTGACTTACTCTCTTTTAAAGATAGTTATCACAAAAACCCGATATTTTGCAAATTTTGGTTAGTGTCAATTTATTCGCATTGTTAAGCGAAAAAATATTTAGAAATCTAAAGATAAATAAAAAAAACCGGTGTAATTATTTAGAGAGTAAGTGGAAATGAAAAAATATTGTTATATTTTAGTTAATCTCTTCGACGAACAGTAACTCCATAATGGCAATATTTTGGAAATTTTACTTACTATCACGTTATAAAAAATCCATCATTTTTAAGAAAAAATACTTACTACATATGGTTTTTCTCCCGTATGAGTCCTCAAATGAGCTGTTAAAACATTTCGTTTTCTTCCTTGTTTACCACAATATTTACATTCATATAATTTTGACATATGCATTTTCATATGAGATGGAACATCTCGAACTTCGGTTCTCGATGGACATCCATGACAAGTTTTAGATTCCCCATCAAAATGTTGACTAACGATGTGATCAATAATTGAAGATTCATCAGGTTCAGCTGTTTGATTTCCTTCAGGGCAAAGTGCACAAAGGACATATGTGGCAACTCCGCGTAAAATATCTGCACTACTTGGAGTTTGTTTAGGTGTGGCGGAGGTTGGCGACGTCATGGTTGTCGTGATTAATGGCCTTGAAGTGATATTTGCTGTTACGCCACTGGCGGACGATGAGGATGGTTGAGAACGAGGAATAGATCCTCCTCCACCTCGAATTATTGGAGTTATTACTCGAATTTCTTCTTCTAATCTATGTTGACGAGGATATTGGTTTTGATGTTGGTGAACAACAAAATCATTTGGAACTTCAGCATCTTCATCGCCGACGAGAAGATTATTAAGTTTATCATTGTTGCTGTTGGATGATGGTCTGGATAATAAATGAATAGGTGAATTATTGGATGATGGTCCAGCTGCTATAGTACTAAGTAAACCTTGAAATATTTCATCATTGTCATCATCTTTTGTTGATGATGAATTTTTGATAGCGGTTTTATAACAAGCTAATTCAGCCTCAAGCGATTCACGTTTTTGCTTTTCTTCATCTCGCTCTCTCTAAAAAATAAAAATGTTTATAGAAAAATTAATTTATTAAATTGCAGGAAGAAATAAATTAAGATTCTTAATTTAAGAAGAAAAAAATTGGAAAGTTATAAAAAAATTATAGTTTAAAAATTTCCAAAAAAAACATTTTCAACTTTGGTGCTCGCTAACTTTTTTCATTTTATTTTTTTTGTATTAATTTAAAAAAATACTTTTTGAATTTTACTTACCCTTAAACTCAAAACCATGGTAGTTAAATGTTCTCGAACTCTAGCATCATCAGCAATTTCTAATCGACAACCAAACCATGGCATGGAACGTTTACCATTATTTAATTCAGTTGTAGATAAATTATTATTACTATTTCCAATAATTCTTCTCATAACAAGTGAAGCAAATTTAGGCCCTTCATTAACGAGATCAATTTGAGCGGAACCTATTCGAGAATCATCAATTAAAGTTTTTAATAAAGTTGGAAATTTTGAACCATAATTTTTTATTGGATCTTGAAGGGATGTGACTATTGAAGAAAATAATAATGCAGGTTGATTAAATGATGTTACCCATAATCGATAACGAGTCTATAAAAAAAAATTGGATGAGTAAAAAATTAGAGCTACCTCCAAGTAATTTCCGATTCTCAAAATGAAAGTTGAATAATCCAAAAAAAAAAATACGCTTTTGTTAGTAATTTTTTTCAAGAGCTTGGAAAAAAATTGGAAAGACAAGAAGAAATAATTCTTACCTCAGTTTCATGCCCATTATTACCATTTATATTTCCTTGAAAGAATGAACCCATTAAAGTTTCAAATCGAATTTCCATTGGCATAGCTCTAAAAACAATTTTGCATAAATAAAAAAAAGTAATCACTAAAATTAAAAGAAATTCAGAGGTATGAAGATTTTGTTTTTTGATTTTCTCTTTTTTTTAAACATTGTAGTAAGATTTAAAGTTTGAAATTATTAAGTTTAATTTAAGAAATTAAAGAAAAAACTGCAAAAAAGTTGGTCCAAATGAAGTAAGACTCAGTATTTCCCAAAAAATAATATGATCATTATCTGGTGCAAAATTAAAGTAACAATAAAAAAAAGAAATTTACGTCATTCCATAATTAACCATTGCACTAATAGTCCAAAATGCATCCTCCATGTTGTTTACTTTTTTTAAATTAAAATTAAAATATGAATGTTGCAAAAGTAAATAAATTTAAATTAATAAATAATGAAATGCATAAATCTTAAAACAACGCTGCTTTCATTTTTGCATTTTTCAATTATAAAAAAATTCACGAAAACGCGTCAGAAAAAAAGAACGAGAAAATAGAAAAAAGCGACAAGCCTTTGATGAGCCTTTAACAACACGACCGTCCGTTTTTTGGTTGTCTTCCTTTTTTTTCATTTCAATCCCAAGCAAAAGGGAAAAAATGACACGAACAGCAGCGACCTTTTTTTCCTTTACATTATTTTGAGCCTTACGCTTGCTTTCATGTCGTCTTTCCTTTCCGTAAGTGCCTAACCAACGAAAAGAAAATAATAAAAACAAACAGCGCCCAAGCGGACAAACAAAAATGAGAGACCTTGCAAATAATAAAAAGGAAGGGGGAAAAGGACTGACTCGATTCTCCAACCAACGAGCTTAGCCTTACACATACGAAAAGAAAAAAGAGAGACTTTTCAATCAATAAAAAAAAAGAAGAAAGGAAAGGGCTTTTTTTGGCGGCCTATTTTTGGTTAGTCCTTTTTCTGTTGTGGTTGGTTAATTAAAAAAAAGAAAAAAGGTTTATGGGTTTCAGACAGAAAGGGAAAGAAAAAAAGGTAAAAACTAACATAAATATTTTGAAAAAATATAAATGTTTAATAAAAAGTTTAGCTTTCATTTTTTAGTTGAAACGACTACCAAAACTTGATGAAATTACAGGAAGAGAAGTTTTCATGGCTTGGAATAAAATTGTTGTTTTTTTTATAAACAAAAATAAACGAAATAAAGCTACAATGATATTTTTTTAAAACAAAGAATATTGTTGCAGGGGAAACCTATTTTTTTCTATACAGTCGCTGCTTGTTTATTCATAATCGGTAGAGTAAAATCAGAAATAAATTAATATGGAACTATTTAGAATTAGCAAATTTTTCTAATATAAAATTGAAATAAATTTAAATTACATATTTATTCAGTTATTAAAAAAACTATGATTTAATAAATAACTCATCGAGCTTGGATACCAACGTTTTTTCAATTATAGCAATTAAATAAAAAATTAATAAAAACTTGGAAAGAATAATCAATAACATGCATGAAGCTCACCTATATGTAACGTAAAAAATCAATTCTGCGGTAAAACATAAATTTGAGAGCATTCAGAAAAAAAGAACAACAGCTGAAGAGAAAAAATGCTTTTTCTTGCTATCTTTCATTCATTCAATTTTTTGGGTTGTTTGGTTGGGTCCATTCATTATCAACAAAATCATACAAAAAAAGGTAAAAAATTCTTTTATTTTCTCAATAGTTTTCTTATATTGGACACCTTTTTTTTATAACGCGCTATAAAAAAAAACGATGTGTATTTTTTTAATGAGTAATGTTATTCTGGAATAAACAATTTTTTCTTTCAAAATAATGTCTTAATTTCTATAACAATGAGATATTTATTAGGCCTATTTACTTAGTTAGTATTTTTGTGATAAATTTAAATATTTTTGAGTACTCCTAGTTCTAATTAATTAAATGGTGACTTGCCATAAAATGATGATGACCTCTTCTTTATATTAAAATTAAAAATTTTGTTTTTTATTTCGAAATTTTTTAAGTTATCGACCAACTATGAGAAATTTTGAATGCAAGCACGAAAAATGGAGCATCTTTTTGCCTTAAATCTTTTCTGGAGCCTTTTCTTTTTACAAAATTATTTTAAAATCCCGTGATTGTCAAAACTGAAATTTTAATTATATTTTTATCATATTTTTTTTTGTCGCTTTTTGATTTTTTAAACAAACAATTTTTTTATTCGGTTTATGTACTCTCTTTCTGATTTCTTTGATTTTTTTAATTTTCACCTATGTTCTTTTTTTACAATACTCAATTGTGTCGTTTTTCTTGAAAGAATGAAAGAATGAAAAGAGGGTATTCTTCTAAAAAAAATCCATTAAGAATAAATGCATTTAACGGTTTTTTTAAATATAACAACAACAATCGAAGTATTCTCACATCTTTATGCAATTCTTTTTTTTTCTTTTCTTTTTTATGAATATTTCAAAGATAGGTTATTTTTAATATCAATCAAAATTTTGGGTTGAAGAAAGATTTTATAAATTTAAAAAATTATTTGATAAATAAATATCTTTAAAAACAATTAAACTTGGAGATACGTTAATAAAGTAAAATAAGTTAATATGCGAGTTTATAAATTTATGCTTTTTTAATTTTCAAAAACTTCTTTATTACTACTTATTTTTTAACTCAATATTAACTTTAAATTTAAATGTCTCAGTTTGTTTTGAATCATTTCATTTTATTATTCTCTTCGTTTTTTTTATAATTAAAATAATATCCCTTTTTTGTTTTAATTTTCTCATCCATTTTTAAACCTTTAACAAATTATCTTTTTTGCTTGGTAAACATGGAAAGAAAGAAAAAATATTTGAGAAGCCAAAAGTTTTTCAAAGTTGTCGTCGTCTCATTTCTTTTTTTCTTTTTCTTCCTTTGAGCGCTTCCGCCGCTGATACATGCAAACAATTTCATGTGTACTTCGCGTTAAAAATAAACAAACAAAAAAACGAACGCGCAAGAGGAAATAATAGTATTTCATTTTTTTTCTTCTTCAATCCATTGGTTTCAGTTGACAGATTGGAAAATCAACTAAAAAAACAAAACAAAAAACAACCACGAAGAAAAAAAACTTGAAAGCTGTCTTTTTTATGCTTTTCAACTCTTTGCTGCATTGGTTAACAATTGAGTTTGAATAATAATAATAAAAAGACACTATAACAAAGCAGTGAGGTAAAAAAATGTGTTTTCTCAATGATGTTCTTTATTTTTAAAGTTATTTATTTTTTTCACGCATATTTGCTTAAAAAAGTTCTCAAAAACTTTAAGTTTTAAACTATTATCACTTTAGCTTTCTTTATAATTCGACGTTATATTTAATGAACAAAATAAAGCCATTTGATATATATTAAAAACACACAATTAAAAGTTTTAAATTTCTTTGTAAAACACACTTTTTGTGTATGTATTTTAATTTCATTTTTCACATATATTTTTTGTTGTTGTCGTGGCCGAGTGGTTAAGGCGATGGACTGCTAATCCATTGGGATTTTCCCGCGTGAGTTCGAATCTCATCGACAACGTAAAAAAACTTTTTAACTTTTTTTATTCTAGAACCTTTGCTTGAAGCTTATTGTTTAAGTTTTTATTTTATTATCCATGAAACCCATATTTCACATAAAAAAAGCCAAAACCTTTTGCAAAACTTTATTGTTTTAAATTTTTACACGTTCTCACTTATATGTACTTTTTCTTTTAAACTCTTGGAACCTGTTTTATTTTTATTTTTTACATGAATTGCGTTTTGTCAATGTCGTTGGGTTGATTGTTGCTAAAAGTGAAGAAGAAAAAAAGAGAAGAAGAACCCCAACTTGAAAAACAACTTTTTGACAACAACGATGATGATTTTTTTTCTTTTATGCTTTAGAAAAAAAGAGAAACGTTTTTAAACCACTTTTAATTTTTAGTTTTTCTTCTTCGTCTCATTAATTGCAAATATTACTTTTTTTTCTTTTTTTCTTCATAAATAGTGTGTTTAATCATGTTTTAATAATTAATTGTTATTGACAACATTTAAGTGATCGTAACAAGTTAAATGAAAGTGGAAATGCTGAGACTAGAAAAAAATAATGAAAAGAAAAAATATTTTAACACAAAGTTATATTTTATTGTATTTATTTTTTGTTTTTTTGTTTATTGTTTATGTGATTCTTGAGGAATAGAATTGTTTATTTTTATTGATTAGTTTTTTGATTCTTAAAAAAAGCAAAGTTTTATTGACTAAAAATTATTTAAATTTTTTGATATGTGTGGAAGTAGACGAAATTCTAAGATAAGATTGAGTTGTGGCTACAAAGAAAATTTTCTTTGGTAAAAAGCTCAAAATGATTTGTAAAAAAAATTCACCAAATAAATTTCATAAATTTTCTGCTATCCCACGAAAATTAAAAAATGCGAGAGAAACACCGCCTTTTCTTTCGTATTATTAAAAATTCCAAAAATTTAGCGCCTCATTAATTTATCATTCCTTTTAAGTATGATTTCCTGGGTTTATTTACCCCCGCATTTTTGTATACGTATATCATATCATCACATTTTATTGATCTCATTTTCTTCTTCCAAAAAAAGTAATTTATCATTTTCAAACCACCGATGATGACACTTTTGTCCCAAATTTTTATCTCCCGCTTTTTTTATTCTTTGAAATTTTTTCTTTTTGAAAAAAATTAGTTTTGAATTTTTTTTTGTTTTCATTATTATCGCCTTCTTGATTTTCATCTTCTCTTCCTTTGAAAGGGAAAAACTGACTAATTTTAAACCAAAATTTTTTTTAGTCTTTTGGATCACAAATTTTTTATTAAATGCTCAAATATCAAAAAAATATCCTTGGATTTTTTGTTGTTGTGAAAACAATTTTCATTTTCCTCGTTTTGGTCTATCTCTTGTCTGAAAAAACTTTGCAGTCTTTTTTTGAACTTTTTTTGTGTTTGAAATAAAAAAAATTTTTAATCAATAAAAACGTCTCAAAATTCTATTTTGCGCGCGATGGAAATCAAAAAAAAGGTTGAAAAACAAAACAAAAAAATATATATAAAAAGATGCGACCTTCAAGGTTTTTTTTCTTTGTTGTTGTTTGAGACGTTTTTTTGAATGAAACAAAAAAAAGTCAGCCTTTTTAGTTTAGTTTTTCTTTTGCTTTGCCTTTCTTTTGTTTTATCATGCTTTGGTTGTTTGGGTTTAAAACATATGAATATTATAATTTATGAACGTGATTCGATTGTTATAAAGTTTGCTAATCCAAGTGTTTTTTTTTCTTTTTATCACAAAGTCGACACTTGATTTTTCATGCGAGTATTAAACAATGAGAAGATTAGTTTCAAAATTATCCATAAATTTTATCGTAGTTAGTTGTTTTTTTCTAATCTTTTCATAATTTTGGCGACTATAGTGTTTTCTAAAATATTTTAATAAACATTATAAAGTTTTTTCAATGAGAAAATCATACAAATATCTTAGTTTTATGTCTTTCTGTTCGAGCCAATTCTGTATTAATTTATTTGTATTTAAATTGTCAGTCCCGGAACACTTTTTATCTTTCAAAAAGTCACTTTTATAAAAATGTGTTTCAACTTTTACTTTCTTTTTTGTTTCTAAACCATTTTTATTTGTTTCAAATGCGTCAAATGTTATTATCGCATTTGATGTGATTTGATGATCCATTACCACTGCTGATGAACTTTTTCTTTTTATTTAATCTTTTTTCGATTTGTCATCTTAAATTAATCAAAATATATTAATGGAATTCTCTTTAATTTCTTATTCCCAATAAAACGCTTGCTTTAATTTTTCAAACAAAATTAAGAAAAAAAGAAAAGAAAATGAAACAAAAATGTGACATTTTTTGGAATAAAGTATTGACACAAAAGCAAATTTTTCGATTTCTATTGAATTTTATTTTACTTTTCTCAATGAAAATCTCTGTAATTAATTTTCTTAAATTCTTGGCTTTAACTATCAGCGCGGAAACTTTTCATTTCTGCATTTATTAATTTTCGTTGAGAGGCTGGCTTTCTCACTGTAGCATTTTTCTGGATAAAAGCTAAAAGTTTCTTAAGTTTTTAAGGTTTTTTTGGTTGCGTGAATTTCTATATTGTTTACTAGATCGTCCAAAATCCGTAGGTCGTGTTTTTAAAAATTTTTTAACCCACAAAAACAAGTATTTTTTTAAATACCTTTTTTTGGTTTGTGATCATCTTTTTTTCATTTCGCTTTGTTTTTAAATTAAATACTTTATTATTGACAAAAAAAAACACCAACCTTAAAAGGCAGTTGAATCTAAAAAAGTCACGCTGCTGCCGCAGAAACTTATTCTCTCTTCGAACAAAAAAAAAGTGACAAAAAACTAAAAAAAGAAAAAAATGTGTAAGAAAAATGGTTAAAAATTTATTTAAAAAAAATGTACTTAAACGATCAATCAAATAATGACGATGGGACGCGAAAAATAAAAAAATAAATAAATGTTAATACATCAGAAAACGCAGGTTGTGGTTTTCCAAAAAATTGTCATCAGCCATGATTGGAAATAGTCTCTATCAAAAGTAATAGTAGGAGTAGTAGGCGATGGAAAAAGGATTGAGAGAGGCGCATTGCAAAATGATGATTTCTTTTTTTGTTGTTAAAAAAAATGCAGGTTTTATTGTTAGTAGTAGAATTTTTCAATTTTTTTTTTGATTGACGATGGAACGAACGAACGAATATTTTTTTATACAAGGATAAGTGGCCGTTTGATTTTTTTTATAGTGAAAATATAAGAGGGTTGTGGAATGTAAAAAAAGTTTTGAGTGAAAGAAATCAAAAGCTACAGTAACACTGAAGGACAAAAACTGGCAGAAAATTTCTTATTATTGTCGGTTTACAAAATTTAAAGTATCTAAACTTTAAATAATCCTTTTTTACCTGCTCATTTTTATACTCTGAAAAACATTTTTTTATTGATTGATTAGAAAAATCCATTTATTATGCTTGCAAATTTTTTTCTATCCATTTTTGGATACCGGAAATATAATATTTTTTCAGCCATACTGAAGCAAATAAGGTAGTTCCCATTAAATAAAACATGAAGTCTATCTTTTTTTGCGGTTTTTTTGTTTCTCTTTCAATGAGGAAGGAAGGATTACATAATAAAACGAGAAGAGACTTTTTTTTGTATTTTCAATGTTTGCAGTTTGTTTAATTTTGACACATATCCAGTTTTTATTGGAACGGAATTATAGCCGCCTTTTTTGAAAGAAAAAAGATAATTGCGTAATAGTGTATTTTTTATTTTCATTCGGAAAATTAAAATGTGGCGCCAAAATTGGCAGATATTTTTTCAAAATCGAGTTTTTTAGTGAATCCTTTTTTTTTATCCATGGGTTGTTGTTAACACATCCCAATTACGTAATTTTATAATTTTCTATTTTATTATTTTAGAAAATGTTTCATTTTTTTTATGAGCTTTAATTTCAAAATTCTGAGCAAACTGATTCATGAAGAAAAAAATCGATTAGTTTATTTTTACGCGCACTTTTTTTTATTGTCTTGAAGGAAAAAAACTTAAAAAGAATTAAGAAATTTTCTGATTCATAAAATTAAAAAAGTTTCAAGTCTATATTTTTTTTTTTACATTTTTTGATATTTTCAAAATACATACCTTTCTTGTTTTAACTTTAGACACTCTTTTTTTAGGCGTGTTTCATTTTTTCTTCTTTTTTTTGAAAAATTTAAACGTCAAGTTTAATTTTTGTCATTTTTTTCCGTTTGTTAGAAAGTTGAATACTTGAGGAATTTGAGCATTCAAAGTGTTGTGTAATAAAATAAAGAATAATTCTAGAATTTGAGTTTTTTTTATTACTGGGATTCTAATATCGAAAATCTTGAATTTTCTATATTTTTGTCGAAATAGCTTTTAGTCATGTTTTTTTGATATTTTTATTCAAATATTTTAGATATTTTTTTGTTACATATCTTTAACAATATTTTTTTGGTTCATTAATTCTCCAAAACTTTTATTTTTAAACTTCAACCATCTGTCTTGAAGATAATAAACATTTTTTTATTACTTTTTTTTACAAACTTTAAAATCTTCCTTCTACAATCAATTTTCCAGTTTCTTATTTTTTGATAAGTTTGTCGATTTTTTGTTTAATGGTTCGTTAATTTTTTTTTTCTTAAACTCCGCATTTTTTCACATTTTTTATCACCCAAAAATAGGTTTACAAACAAAGTAAACAAAAATATAAAAAAATAGAATTGTGGTACTTTTTTATTTAGATTGTAATTTGTCAGTATTAACATGTCTGTCTCGTAAACCTTGACACTTTTTCTTCTTCTTTTCTATCCAATTAACAAGATGTGCTGGCATCGGTGTTTCACTTTTTTCGTACCCTTTGTCATTGAATTTCTTTTTTTCTTTCAAATTAAAAGAAAAACAAAAAGTTTGTTTGAGCTTACTTGTGTCATCATCGATAAATGACTGGATGGATTTGTTTGTTGCATCAAAAAGAGAGGTAACGGTGACGGCAATTTGATGGGCAATCAATAGAAACGTTTTAGCTTTTGAGTATCTTGGATCAATTTGTCTTTTTTTTAAAGAAATAAGTAAGTACTAGTTTTAGCTTTTTAAAATTCTTTTATTTACTAAAATAAATCTTCCTTTTTAATTTGGAGTGTCGTTTCTGTTTGTATGTCTGTATGTATGTCGTTTCTGCTTTTGTTTTGTTTTGTCCCGATAGCCTAGATCAGTTTTTTACGCTGATTCCGAATATGTTGGTCTCACGCTTCGGAGAGTCAAATATTGATATGTTTTGACCAGTTTAAATTTGCATTTTTTGAAAATTTTCTCGACACGAAAGTTTCCCTTTGTTTTTTTGAAAGCATTTTTGGAAGTGAAAAATTTGTTTTTTCTCTGATTGTCTGCATTGAAATTTTTAGGTGGATATTTAGAGGTTTTTGGGTTAATATTTGGTGGCTTTTGGATGACTTTTGGGTGGCTTTTGGGTGGACATTTAGTTGTATTTGGGCGAATGTTTAGTTGTTTTTGGTGGGATGTAAGATGGTTTTTGGTGGGATGTTTGATGTTGTTTTCGGGTTGATATTTAATGATGTATGGAATGCGTGGCCCGAAGAAACCGTTGATAATTTTAGACGATTTATATCGTAAATTTTGAGGGTCTGCCGAAGGCAGGGCCCCAAAATTAACCATGAAAATGGAATGTTTAACCAAAGGGCCCTGTTGTTTATTGTTATTGCAATAAAATATATACTATGTGGATGCTTGATGATGTTTGGGTGAATAGTTTGGTGGATATTTAATGGTTTTTTGTTGTCTTTGTGTTAATATTTGATGGTGTTTGGGTTGTTATTTGGCGGTTTTTGGGTCAAATTAGGTTTTGCGGCTCGAAGGGCCCATATGTAATTTGGCGTATGTAATGGACCTCGAAGGGGTTAAGATGTAGCTGAATATGAGTGATATGGAAATGCATGGACCGAAAAACCCATTAATTATTGGAGATGATTTGTTTTGTAAATTTAGGAGGTCTGCCGTTAGGCAGGGCTCCAAAATTTAACATGAAAATATAATGTGAACGCGAGGAACCTGTTGTTTAATTTAATTGTATTGTATTGTTGTAGACACACATGGGTATTTAAGCACTGCATTTTTTATTTGAAAAACAATGTACTCCTCTCTTTATTTTTTAATTTTAATTCCTAAAAACAGGTACATTGTGCACTCTTTAGGGTACTAAAAAACTACCTAAAAGAACCCAATGTCCACGTTATGATTGTAAAAATGTAACGGTTTCGTAAATTTTCTTTGTGTGATTATTTGTTTAGTTTGAGGGACTTACCGCAGGTAAGGCCCCAATGTTCTTGTCTTCCTTTTTAATTTGGAGTGTCGTTTCTGTTTGTCTGTATGTATGTATGTCGTTTCTGCTTTTTTTTTGTTTTGCCCCGATAGCCTAGATCAGTTTTTTACGCTGATTCCGAATATGTTGGTCTCACGCTTCGGAGAGTCAAATATTGATATGTTTTGACCAGTTTAAATTTGCATTTTTTGAAAATTTTCTCGACACGAAAGTTTCCCTTTGTTTTTTTGAAAGCATTTTTGGAAGTGAAAAATTTGTTTTTTCTCTGATTGTCTGCATTGAAATTTTTAGGTGGATATTTAGAGGTTTTTGGGTTAATATTTGGTGGCTTTTGGATGACTTTTGGGTGGCTTTTGGGTGGACATTTAGTTGTATTTGGGCGAATGTTTAGTTGTTTTTGGTGGGATGTAAGATGGTTTTTGGTGGGATGTTTGATGTTGTTTTCGGGTTGATATTTAATGATGTATGGAATGCGTGGCCCGAAGAAACCGTTGATAATTTGAGACGATTTATATCGTAAATTTTGAGGGTCTGCCGAAGGCAGGGCCCCAAAATTAACCATGAAAATGGAATGTTTAACCAAAGGGCCCTGTTGTTTATTGTTATTGTAATAAAATATATACTATGTGGATGCTTGATGATGTTTGGGTGAATAGTTTGGTGGATATTTAATGGTTTTTTGTTGTCTTTGAGTTAATATTTGATGGTGTTTGGGTTGTTATTTGGCGGTTTTTGGGTCGAATTGGGTTTTGCGGCTCGAAGGGCCCATATGTAATTTGGCGTATGTAATGGACCTCGAAGGGGTTAAGATGTAGCTGAATATGAGTGATATGGAAATGCATGGACCGAAAAACCCATTAATTATTGGAGATGATTTGTTTTGTAAATTTAGGAGGTCTGCCGTTAGGCAGGGCTCCAAAATTTAACATGAAAATATAATGTGAACGCGAGGAACCTGTTGTTTAATTTAATTGTATTGTATTGTTGTAGACACACATGGGTATTTAAGCACTGCATTTTTTATTTGAAAAACAATGTACTCCTCTCTTTATTTGTTAATTTTAATTCCTAAAAACAGGTACATTGTGCACTCTTTAGGGTACTAAAAAACTACCTAAAAGAACCCAATGTCCACGTTGTGATTGTAAAAATGTAACGGTTTCGTAAATTTTCTTTGTGTGATTATTTGTTTAGTTTGAGGGACTTACCGCAGGTAAGGCCCCAATGTTCTTGTCTTCCTTTTTAATTTGGAGTGTCGTTTCTGTCTGTTTGTCTGTATGTCGTTTCTGCTTTTTTTTTGTTTTGTCCCGATAGCCTAGATCAGTTTTTTACGCTGATTCCGAATATGTTAGTCTCACGCTTCGGAGAGTCAAACATTGATATGTTTTGACCAATTTAAATTTGCATTTTATGAAATTTTTCTTGACACGAAAGTTTCCCTTTGTATTTTTTCTGTTGCTTTTTGGAAGTGAAAAATTTGTTTTTCTCTGATTGTCTGCATTGAAATTTTTAGGTTGATATTTGGTTGTTTTTGGGTGGCATATTTTTTGAACTCAAATTTTTTTTTGTTATTTTGGTTCGTTTTTTAGAAGATTGTAGTGTAGCCTGAAAGGTCACCTTTGCTCGCATGTTAATTAGTAGTGAGTTTGAGAAAAAAGAATAGTGTTGGGGCTCGAAGAGCACAACTGTAATTTTTTGAGTATGCAATCGATCCCGAAGTGGTCTACCGTTTAATTTTATTGTGATGAAATATGTATTGTGTGGAAATATGATAGCATTTGGGTGGATAGTTGGTTTTGTTTGTGTGGATATTTGAAGGTGTTTAGATTGATATTTAGTGATTTTTGGGTGATTGTTTGATTATGTTTGGTTCGGTATTTGGTTGTTTTTGGGGTTGTAATGTGTTTTGGGGCCTGAAGGGCCCATGTGTAATTAGACCTATGGAATGGACCTCGAAGTGGTTAAGATGTAGCCGAATATGAGAAATATGGAAATGCATGGCCCGGGAAACCGTTGATTATTGGAGACGATTTATATCGTAAATTTTGAGGGTCTGCCGAAGGCAGGGCCACAAAATTAACCATGAAAATGGAATGTTTAACTAAAAATCTCTGTTATTTATTGTTATTGTAATGAAATATAATATTATGTGGGTGCTTGATGGTGTTTGGGTGTATAGTTTGGTGGATATTTAATGGGTTTTTGTTGTCTTTGGTGAGATGTAAGATGGTTTTTGGGTGAATGTTTAGTTGTTTTTGGTGAGATGTAAGATGGTTTTCGGGTGGAGATTTAGTTATTTTTGGTGAGATGTAAGATGGTTTTTGGGTGAATGTTTAGTTATTTTTGGTAAGATGTAAGATGGTTTTTGGGTGAATGTTTAGTTATTTTTGGTAAGATGTAAGATGGTTTTTGGGTGAATGTTTAGTTATTTTTGGTAAGATGTAAGATAGTTTTTGGGTGAATGTTTAGTTGTTTTTGGTGAGATGTAAGATGGTTTTTGGGTGAATGTTTAGTTATTTTTGGTGAGATGTAAGATGGTTTTGGGTGAATGTTTAGTTATTTTTGGTAAGATGTAAGATGGTTTTTGGGTGAATGTTTAGTTATTTTTGGTAAGATGTAAGATGGTTTTTGGGTGAATGTTTAGTTATTTTTGGTAAGATGTAAGATAGTTTTTGGGTGAATGTTTAGTTGTTTTTGGTGAGATGTAAGATGGTTTTCGGGTGGAGATTTAGTTATTTTTGGTGAGATGTAAGATGGTTTTTGATTGAATGTTTAGTTGTTTTTGGTGGGATGTTTGGGTGAACATTTATTTGTTTTTGGTGGGATGTTTGATGTTGTTTTCGGGTTGAGTGTTTGGGCACTCTTTTTTTTTCAATATCACATCCTCTAAAAAAGCACATAGTCTCCCCTTTGATAATTTTTTATAATTCCTAAAAACAGGTACACTCTCTAGGGTTCTCAAAAAATACCTTAAAGTGTCCAATGTCCACGTTACGTTGTGATTGTAAAAATGTAACCGTTTTGTAGAATTTTTTTGTGTGATTGTTTAGTTTGAGGGACTTACCGCAGGTAAGGCCCCAATGTTCTTGTTACTTTTTAATTGCGAATCTCGCCACTAAAGTTCAGAAACTTTATTGCTTGAAAAATAAATTAAAAGCTAAGAAAATTTTTCTATTAACAAATTATAAGAATGACAAACAGCGATTAAAATAAAAACATATTTAAAAATTTCGAAATTTTCGCATTGAGGTTCGCTGTCATACTTTTCTTTTCCGACGTTGACTCCACTTTCCAGACTATTTACATATCTCTCATTAATCCTTGTAAATTGCAAACCTGTAAAACAAATCATCATTACACAAAACTTGATTTCTTTACTCTTTTTTTTTATTAGATTACTTACCTCTCAATTTCTACCTCTACCTGAGAATATATTGATCATGATCATTTTCTATCTTTCTTTTGTTTTTACTTTTCAAACAAACATTTGACTTTACTTTTTTTTGTGTTCGATCCTCTTAAGTTTTTATTTATTTTCCATCTGACACTGTTTACTTCTTTCTATCTTGATTATAGAAAGAGACAGAGGAGCATGAAGGAAAAAAGACGAGAAAATCGTAAAAAAAAATATAAAAAAATTAATACCACTCTTTCATCAACGTGATCATGTTTTTTTTATTGGGGTTTTTTGTTTGTATAAAAAATTTGGACTTTTTTATTTTTCAAAAAAAAATGGAAACAAAAACAACGGCGTTTTAGTTTGATTTGATTTTTTTGGCGCCGTTTTACTTATATTTAATTTTAAAATAAAAAAAAATTAATTAATGATTTTTGTTTTGTACAAATTTTTATGATCTTGAAATCTTAGAAAAACTTCAAGATTTTTTTAGTTTTTTGAAAATTTTACCATAAAAATCAGGACGAGAAGGTTTTAATTATGAAATTTCATATTAGACAAGTTAGCATCCGCTTTTAGAGAACAAAAAACAAGCATTAATTTTTTTATGTAAATATGTTTTTTTGTTGTTGCTGTTTCTTTTTTCTATTCGTTTTTGTTTGCGCATATTTTCCCAAATAGTCTTTGAATCAAAATAATGCAAATGCCATTAGTTTAGTTATTTCTTTTCTTTTTATTCTTCGCTTTTTTTTCACTGAACTCAAATGCTTTCAGCTGCTTTTGTTTTTTGGTCTTATTTTTATTCTTTCCATTCGTTTTTGTTTTTTTATAACCAAAAAAAACGTCTGAAAGTTAGGAAACCTTTTTTGATCACATCAACAGGATGAGTATGTGAAACTGTGTATCTCGAAGAGAAGTTTCAAATTTAAAAAAATTCCCATCTTTCAAAACAATCTTTGTAATATCCATTTTTTTCGAAAGTTAGCAAATTTAATTAACTATCGATGTATTTTAAAATAATTTTTTTGTATTTCTGTTGAATCAATCTCAATCACAGTCTATATAATGAAAATATTCTTTGAGTCTCTGATATAATGAGAATTAGTCATTAATTTTGTAACACAAAAAAAGTCTCTGAATCAAAGAATTTATTTTTTTGTTGAAAACCAAAAAACTATCGAATGATTCAAATTTTAATTGGTAGTAGCAACACTTAAGAAAAATGACATTTTTCTTTTCGTAATTAATTTATTTTTTCTTGTCTGATCATTTTTGCAGCCAAAAATCATTGCTTGGTTTTGCCAGATGAAAAAAAAGCTTGTCTTTTTCATTTTGATTTATTTTTTAGAACGCTGCTACCCTCTCTATTTTTTTTTATTGTTTCGTTTATGCTTATAAAAAAATCTTTGTTTAGATTTCAAATATTTGAGCAGTAAACGCAGAAAAAATAAAAAGAAGAAAAAGCCTACCGCTGCTGCTGCTCGAGGAAGAAGAGGGAAGATAAAAACACGCTTTCACTCACTTTCATTCATACACTCACTTGCGTAAGTAGCATAATTCCTTCCTCCAAAAACTTAACTCTCAGCTGTTATTTTATTTGGTTTGTGTCAAGTTTTTTTAAGAACATTTGCTTATGTTTTTTTTTCGTTTTCACTTAATGGATGGAGGTCATACTTTTTTTTGTGAGGAAGAAGAAAATAAAAAAAAACAAAAAAATGTTTAACAAAATGTTCGCTAGTATGTTTTTCTTAAACTTTTTTATGTTTAAAATACATATGTTTTTTTTGTGGGGTTTGAAATTATTTTTAGTCCTAATACTCAACAAATGGAGAGATTAAATAATTTTCTATTCAACCAAAATAAATATTTTTTTTAAAGTTGCAAACTTTTGTTTATTTTTAAATTCCATAATTTTGTATATTCTTGGTTTTCTCAAGAAAATTTGAAGATTTTTATTTTCGGTTAATTTTTTGATGAAACTCTTGGAGAAAGGAAAAGTAGGATTTTTTCAAGTTTTTTTTCCATTTTTTCTCCCTTGCAAACCAATCCCAAAATTATAAGTTCACTTATTTTTTATTTTTAACTCGACAAATTTAATGACATAATTTTTTTTTTGATGCCATCTGTCAAAGTTAAACTCAAACCGAACGTTTTCCCTTTTTTTCTTTCTTTGATCCTACATATTTGAAACGCTACTATTTTTTATTACTATTATTATTTTTCTCTGTTCGTTGATAACCATCACAAATTATTTTTCCCGTTTGTCGTCAATAATATACATGAATGATGTTTTTTTTTGTTCCATCTAACTTGTTATTATCGATTGATTGGTTGGTTGAGAGATGATGGCTGGAATCATCTCTCTCTCTTGGTCGTCGTAATCGTTTCCCCATATGTATATTTTTTTTCTTTATCCCATTCCCAAAAACAACCGCCACCAAAAAAAAATCTTTGCCTTTTTTACGCGTATTTTTTGTTTGTGCTGCAAAAAAAAAAGAAAAAAGAAACATTTTTTTGATGGTTGAAAAACGAAAAAAATAATACGTATGTCTAAATGACTGAATTTCTAAACAACTTATACTTAAATTGAAAAGTAACTCTCTCTTTTCTTTTCTTTTTCTTCAGTGTATTTATTTCGTTTGCATTTTTTTTACTCAAGCGTTCAATTTTTTATTTATATTTTTAATACTTCAGCTTTTTTTAATATTTCGTTCGTTCGTCTTCCACCGCTCATTTTTTTTGGAGACGGCAATTTTTTTTTTTGCCCTTTTCATTTCTACTCTCTTTTCTTGTCTCTTATCTTCCTTATTTAGCTTCCATATGTATTTATTTATATTTACGTAAAAGAAAAGGGGAGCAAACACTACTTTGAAATGACACACTTTTAAGAAGATTTTTTTTCTTCTCTTTAGCACTGGGGTTAAGCTTCAAATGTGTTTTTTTGCTTCTTTCATTTTGTGTATTTTTTTTGTTAGTTAGTTTTAATGTATCTTATTTTGTTGAGAAAAAAAAGAGGCAGATGTTTTTTTAAACTTATGTTAAAACATCATAGGTTTTTGTTATTTTCGCGAGGAGTCTCGAAATATTAGTATTTTTCTTTCTTCCTAAATTTTACCAAAATCATATTATTTAAATTTTGCGTTTATCTTTTTTTGTCTCACCTTCTCAATTTTTTCTTTAATAAATTTTTTTTCGTTTTTTTAACTAAAATTTTAGTAGTCTTGCTTTATTTCTTTTTTCATTAAAAAAACTTTCACATTTATTTTTAAAATGTTTAAAATAATTGAAAACTTTTTTTCTTTTGGTTGCAAAAAAAAGGCTATGCGGAACCACCAACCAACTAACCTTTGTTGTCTCGCCTCTACTCTTTCCACATTCTCATTTTTTTTATTCACACCATAAATAAAACTCAATTTAAACCCTCTAAAATGCTAACTTTTTTCTTTTGAATAAAAAATATGCAAAAGTATTTCTTACTTTTTTTTAATACGCCGGTTTCAAAAAAAAGCAGCCAAATGGGGAAAGAAAAAAGAGTTTATTTTTTTTTGTTTATTTGAAGAGAGGCTTCGGCGGCGTTCATTGATGAAAACAATAAAAATGTTTTCCACTTTCCTCAAAACATTATGCAGGAGTTTTTTTGCTTCTGAATATCGTTAACTTTCTTGGGATAATGATTAGAAATAGCTAAATTTAGAGGAGAAAAAATTATGATGAAATCGAGATTAAACTGGATTTTATAAAATTAATAATTTTTTAAGTTTTATTTATTTATATAAACCCAAATATTTTCATTATCAAACTTTGAGCTTTTTTTATTCAAATTTTTCTTGTTCATTAAATTTTTTTATATTTTGGTAATGATTTTTTAGCCGATATTCACAACTTTTATTATTTTGAAATTTTTTACAATATTATTTTTCTTTCAAATATTTCTTCATAGCCTTTTTTTTCGATTCCATCACATCGTTTCAAGGTTTTTTTTCTTCAAATTTTAAAACCCATGCTTCATTTTTCTTCTTCTTTGCAATCTTTTTTTTCTTCCTTTTTTTTTACCTTTGACAAACTCATCATTTCCTTCATTTTTTTTCTCTTTATTTTGCAAGTGTCATTTTACAACTTTAAAATAAAAAATGCCACATGTTTCAATCTTTTTTCTTCTTCTTCTTATTTCTCTTGCTTTCTCATTTTCATTTCATTATATCTCTTTACTTTTTGTCTTAAAAACATGCGTGTTCCCTTCAAATCAACATCATTATTCTTAATTTTTTCCCCGTAGTTAAGAAAATTGTATTTCACTAACATTTTTTTTACCTTTGCTTTATTTTTTCTTTGCTCTTTCTTTTTTTTTCTCCCGTTAATTGATTTTGCAAATTCAGACTCTTTTTTCCGTTTCTTTTTTTCTTTGAAGAAAAAAATACCTCTTAGTTGTTTGGTTTATTTATTTACCTTTGAGTAATATGTATGTATGTATGTATGTATGTACATGCATTTTGTATTTATCATTAAAGAAAGCTTTTAATCTGCTTACTTTCATCTTCTTCGAATTTTAATGTTAGCTTTATGCTTCAATGTCGCAAATGTAATTGAACAGGAAAAATAAGAGGAAATAAATAATGTAGAAAGGAAGAAAGAAATTTTACAGAATACAGACGTTTTCTTTCCCTTTTTTTCATGGCTATTTTATTTTTGAACGAGAAAATTTTAACTATCGTGAAAAATAATTTTTACGTTTATTATTAAGTTTTTTTGTTTCACCGAGAAAATAAAATCTATCGAGTGAAAAAAATCTTTTATATAATTTTTTTAGCTTTCACTTTTTTTTATTTTAGCCATATTAATTCCTGTAGCTAAAAACCCTTTATAATTTCTTATAAGCTCTAAAAAAATCGCTAGGAAAAAAAAGAAAATTAATATTAATCAATAAAAATTAATAAAAACCAAATACCTTTTCACTACTTTTATATTTTTAAAATCTCAGCCAAAAATAACTTTCATTTCATAAAACGATGTTTGCCTATCAAAATTCGTCTTTTTATTTTTGTCTAAAAAAGTAATAGTTTATATCTGTTAAAAAAAATGTGTGAGAACAGGTAGACTTTTTAAAGTCGTTTTCGTTGGCATAGGCACGCGGCAAACAGTTAATTAAATTAGCAAATTTTTTTCGCAACGATGTTTGCTAAAATGAGTTTATTCATTCGTAAATAAAATTTTTGTTTTCAAATCATTGGCATCTATTTAATTTTTTCTAAAAAAGACAACGAAAAGCTTTGGATTCACTGTGGAATAAAACTTGACTGTTTATTAAAAAGCTTAAAAAATATAAAAAATTTAAATCCGGACTCATGAACACAAAAATCCCAAAATTATTATTTTTTGGTTTTATTAATTTTTGAATTGACGGAAAGACAGACGATTAACAACAATAAAAAAATATATATAAATCGAGGGCACAAATCGAAAATTAAAATTGATTACCCAACTTCTAAACATTTGACAAAGTTTTCTTTTATTTTGTTTTAAAAAAAGTAGTAAAATCTTTTTTTAGAAAAATAAAATAAAAAAAGCAACTGCTATTTTGGCAACAACAAAAAAAATTCTTATGCACTGACTAAAGAGAAAAAGAAAAAAATACACATACTGAAGGAGAGTGAGTAGCTGGAAGGATAAAAAAAATGCAACGAGCCATAGGAAGAAGAAATAAAGAAGAATAGTAATCAATGGTTTTTGCCCCCTTTTAAATTCCTTCTTTTCTTTTTTTTGCTATCTGAGTGGGGGAAAATAGCAGCTCGTCATCTTTTTTTTGGCGGCAGCATTAGCGAAAAAGTGTTTCCTCATCCATATTGTTTTTTTTTTCATTGGACCTTGACACCAAAAATAATAGGAAAATGAGATTTTTTTGCACGTAAATTTTCGAAGCAAAATTTAAAATACTAATTCCGGATGAACAAAAATAATATGAACAACCTTTAAATCAAAACCTTTACATTTTCTTTTAACATAGACTAGAAAAGTTTAAATCCCAAAATTCCAATTAATAACACAAAACAGCAGTCAATAATAAAATTTTGATTATTATTTGTTCCTATAATTTTCAACTTTAATCCTGCAACTTTTTTAATTATTTCTTCATTTAACAATTTTCATTTATTTTCTCACCTTTTTGTACGAAGCTACTAAGACATACTTTTTTTAAGTTAAAAAAAGATCGATTACACATTTTTTTTCGATCGCTCTAAAGAAAGAAGAAAGGATTGAGCATTTTTAATTCGGGTAAACTTTTATTTTTGCCTTTCTTTTGAAATCTAACAGCTGGCACCTTTTTTTTAAAGTTTCGATCAAAACATTATGTCTTTATTTTTCTTCTTCATACTCTTTCTCTATCTATCCACTTTTCAAAGTAATTTTTTTATCTCGAGAAGTTTTCCTTTTTTGTTTTTGGTGTTTAATTTTTATGAAACTTTTTTCAAACAATATTTTTTTTACAAAATATTAACTTCCTTTTTATTTTATTTTTGAATCAAATTATTTGTATGCGTTTTCTCCATTTTTTATAAAAATTATTTTACTTTTAGCAATTAGACTTTTTTCCCTATTAATTTTATTTGTTTTTAAACTTATAAAACTATTATGCGAATTTTCTGTAATCAGCCCTTATTTTTATTGCCTACTTATTGCTTGATTTTTTTTCCAAACTTTTTGATCCTGTTTTAAAATTATTCAATTGTCTCCCCTTAATTTTTGACGTTATAAAAACCGTTCCTTCCATTTTCTTCCATAAATGTTTATAACCAATAATGAATAAGCGTGAATTTCGAGAAGAGCTATCATTATTTATTTCTTATTTTTAAATGTGCTTTCTTTATAAACTAAACAATTTTAGACGACATGACAGACCGAAGGCCACCGCCTCATCGGTCTAATCCCGGTAAGATTTGATATATTTGTTCTAACTGAGAGTGCTAACTTTTAATTTATATAGATAATAATATGATACAAAATCCGAGATGGACGGTTACGCGACGTCAACGAACAGAAGTATCTCCTATTAGAGCCCCCGGCGTTCCAGCCGAACTTATTGATCCCGAACAATTTCAACAACGAACCCTTACCAGCACCGAAAGAATACAAATTGTTCAAGTCCCCATTGAAATTACGGAAGATAATCCAGAAAGTTTATATTTATCTTTATCTCCAACAAATACTACTAGTCAACAGGTAGAATCAACAACAACTACGATTGAAGCAGGAGGTGTGCCAGTTATTGGAGCAGTCACAAAGGATGGGGTACCAATTTTTAATGGTATTTATATGAACACAAAACATCGTCAAACAACAACAATAATAACAACGACTACAACAACATACTTAATGTTAGATGATCTTAGTAGCGACAATACAAGCGATGAATTTGAAACCTTATCCGAAGCGGAAGATACTCAGCTTACAATCGATATGCCATTACTAACCGATGATCTCGAACAAAGAGAAAGCCCTGAAGAAGAATATGTTGTGGTACAAAAATATGAAACACCAGGAGAAAATGAAGAAGTAGCTCATATCCATATAGCTGATAGTCATCCACACTTAACAACAAATCCTGGTGAAGAACAAAGAATGGATAGTAGAGCTGATACTTTTATTACAAGCCCTCATTCATCAAATCAATCAGCACAATTTGATTTCACAAGTGGAGAAGAATCAAATACACTTACACCAAAGCTATCTCTTTCAAGTGAGGAAGAAAATAGTTATGAACTTATAAATGTTAGTCACGAAATGAAAAATGATGTGGAAAAGGAAATAAATGATTTACAAAACTTTGAAGCAATTACAGATTCAGGCATACAAGGAATGAAAAATTACCCCACAACCACTGAAGTTTATGAAGGCCCTATTGCTTCAACAAGCCGTTTATATGATGTTGATGGAATGCCTCTTGATACTCATGTAAGCGTATATCATTCAGGCCGATCAGAAGATATACCTAAAATTGAAAAGCCACAAGAAATTGTTGAACATGTTGAAAAGTCAAGCCTTGGAAGTAAAATCACTGGATTCTTCAAAAAAGGTGCTGCTCATCAAGATTATCCTACAACAGAAATTTATGAAGGCCCTGTAGCATCAACAAGCAAAATAACTGATATTGATGGTTCACCACTTGAAACTCATGTTAGTGTTTACCATTCAGGTCGTTCGGATATTCCCGTAACAACTATTGCTCATGTTGAAGCTGAACAAAAACCAGTTGAAACTGAAGATTTTGCTACAAAAATTGGAAGCAAAATTACTGGCTTCTTTAAAAAGAGTTCAGCTCATCAAGATTATCCATCAACCGAAATTTATGAAGGTCCAATTGCTTCAACAAGCAAATTAAATGATCTTGATGGTTCACCACTTGAAACCCATGTAAGCGTTTATCATCCTGGCCGATATGATATTATTGTTCCTCCAACTACTACCACCATTATTGAACAACAAATTATTGAACAACCAAAGCCAGTTGAAACAGAAGATTTTGCTACAAAACTTGGAAGCAAAATTACTGGATTTTTCAAAAAAGGTGCAGCTCATCAAGACTATCCAACCACTGAAGTTTATGAAGGCCCTATTGCTTCAACAAGCAAATTAAATGATCTTGATGGTTCACCACTTGAAACCCATGTAAGCGTTTATCATCCTGGCCGATCTGAAGATATACCTAAAATTGAAAAGCCACAAGAAATTGTTGAACATGTTGAAAAGCCAAGCCTTGGAAGTAAAATCACTGGATTCTTCAAAAAAGGTGCTGCTCATCAAGATTATCCTACAACAGAAATTTATGAAGGCCCTGTAGCATCAACAAGCAAAATAACTGATATTGATGGTTCACCACTTGAAACTCATGTTAGTGTTTACCATTCAGGTCGTTCGGATATTCCCGTAACAACTATTGCTCATGTTGAAGCTGAACAAAAACCAGTTGAAACTGAAGATTTTGCTACAAAAATTGGAAGCAAAATTACTGGCTTCTTTAAAAAGAGTTCAGCTCATCAAGATTATCCATCAACCGAAATTTATGAAGGTCCAATTGCTTCAACAAGCAAATTAAATGATCTTGATGGTTCACCACTTGAAACCCATGTAAGCGTTTATCATCCTGGCCGATATGATATTATTGTTCCTCCAACTACTACCACCATTATTGAACAACAAATTATTGAACAACCAAAGCCAGTTGAAACAGAAGATTTTGCTACAAAACTTGGAAGCAAAATTACTGGATTTTTCAAAAAAGGTGCAGCTCATCAAGACTATCCAACCACTGAAGTTTATGAAGGCCCTATTGCTTCAACAAGCAAATTAAATGATCTTGATGGTTCACCACTTGAAACCCATGTAAGCGTTTATCATCCTGGCCGATCTGAAGATATACCTAAAATTGAAAAGCCACAAGAAATTGTTGAACATGTTGAAAAGCCAAGCCTTGGAAGTAAAATCACTGGATTCTTCAAAAAAGGTGCTGCTCATCAAGATTATCCTACAACAGAAATTTATGAAGGCCCTGTAGCATCAACAAGCAAAATAACTGATATTGATGGTTCACCACTTGAAACTCATGTTAGTGTTTACCATTCAGGTCGTTCGGATATTCCCGTAACAACTATTGCTCATGTTGAAGCTGAACAAAAACCAGTTGAAACTGAAGATTTTGCTACAAAAATTGGAAGCAAAATTACTGGCTTCTTTAAAAAGAGTTCAGCTCATCAAGATTATCCTTCAACCGAAATTTATGAAGGTCCAATTGCTTCAACAAGCAAATTAAATGATCTTGATGGTTCACCACTTGAAACCCATGTAAGCGTTTATCATCCTGGCCGATATGATATTATTGTTCCTCCAACTACTACCACCATTATTGAACAACAAATTATTGAACAACCAAAGCCAGTTGAAACAGAAGATTTTGCTACAAAACTTGGAAGCAAAATTACTGGATTTTTCAAAAAAGGTGCAGCTCATCAAGACTATCCAACCACTGAAGTTTATGAAGGCCCTATTGCTTCAACAAGCCGTTTATATGATGTTGATGGAAAGCCTCTTGATACTCATGTAAGCGTATATTATTCAGGCCGATCAGAAGATATACCTAAAATTGAAAAGCCACAAGAAATTGTTGAACATGTTGAAAAGCCAAGCCTTGGAAGTAAAATCACTGGATTCTTCAAAAAAGGTGCTGCTCATCAAGATTATCCTACAACAGAAATTTATGAAGGCCCTGTAGCATCAACAAGCAAAATAACTGATATTGATGGTTCACCACTTGAAACTCATGTTAGTGTTAACCATTCAGGTCGTTCGGATAAACCCCGTAACAACTATTGCTCATGTTGAAGCTGAACAAAAACCAGTTGAAAATGAAGATTTTGCTACAAAAATTGGAAGCAAAATTACTGGCTTCTTTAAAAAGGGTTCTGCTCATCAAGATTATCCTTCAACCGAAATTTATGAAGGTCCAATTGCTTCAACAAGCAAATTAAATGATCTTGATGGTTCACCACTTGAAACCCATGTAAGCGTTTATCATCCTGGCCGATCAGAAGATATACCTAAAATTGAAAAGCCACATGAAATTGTTGAACATGTTGAAAAGCCAAGCCTTGGAAGTAAAATCACTGGATTCTTCAAAAAAGGTGCTGCTCATCAAGATTATCCTACAACAGAAATTTATGAAGGCCCTGTAGCATCAACAAGCAAAATAACTGATATTGATGGTTCACCACTTGAAACTCATGTTAGTGTTTACCATTCAGGTCGTTCGGATATTCCCGTAACAACTATTGCTCATGTTGAAGCTGAACAAAAACCAGTTGAAACTGAAGATTTTGCTACAAAAATTGGAAGCAAAATTACTGGCTTCTTTAAAAAGGGTTCAGCTCATCAAGATTATCCTTCAACCGAAATTTATGAAGGTCCAATTACTTCAACAAGCAAATTAAATGATCTTGATGGTTCTCCACTTGAAACCCATGTAAGCGTTTATCATCCTGGCCGATCTGATATTATTGTTCCTCCAACTACTACCACCATTATTGAACAACAAATTATTGAACAACCAAAGCCAGTTGAAACAGAAGATTTTGCTACAAAACTTGGAAGTAAAATCACTGGATTCTTCAAAAAAGGTGCTGCTCATCAAGATTATCCTACAACAGAAATTTATGAAGGCCCTGTAGCATCAACAAGCAAAATAACTGATATTGATGGTTCACCACTTGAAACTCATGTTAGTATTTACCATTCAGGTCGTTCGGATATTCCCGTAACAACTTTTGCTCATGTTGAAGCTGAACAAAAACCAGTTGAAACTGAAGATTTTGCTACAAAAATTGGAAGCAAAATTACTGGCTTCTTTAAAAAGGGTTCAGCTCATCAAGATTATCCTTCAACCGAAATTTATGAAGGTCCAATTGCTTCAACAAGCAAATTAAATGATCTTGATGGTTCACCACTTGAAACCCATGTAAGCGTTTATCATCCTGGCCGATCTGATATTATTGTTCCTCCAACTACTACCACCATTATTGAACAACAAATTATTGAACAACCAAAGCCAGTTGAAACAGAAGATTTTGCTACAAAACTTGGAAGCAAAATTACTGGATTTTTCAAAAAAGGTGCAGCTCATCAAGACTATCCAACCACTGAAGTTTATGAAGGCCCTATTGCTTCAACAAGCAAATTAAATGATCTTGATGGTTCACCACTTGAAACCCATGTAAGCGTTTATCATTCAGGCCGATCAGAAGATATACCTAAAATTGAAAAGCCACAAGAAATTGTTGAACATGTTGAAAAGCCAAGCCTTGGAAGTAAAATCACTGGATTCTTCAAAAAAGGTGCTGCTCATCAAGATTATCCTACAACAGAAATTTATGAAGGCCCTGTAGCATCAACAAGCAAAATAACTGATATTGATGGTTCACCACTTGAAACTCATGTTAGTGTTTACCATTCAGGTCGTTCGGATATTCCCGTAATAACTATTGCTCATGTTGAAGCTGAACAAAAACCAGTTGAAACTGAAGATTTTGCTACAAAAATTGGAAGCAAAATTACTGGCTTCTTTAAAAAAGGTTCAGCTCATCAAGATTATCCTTCAACCGAAATTTATGAAGGTCCAATTGCTTCAACAAACAAATTAAATGATCTTGATGGTTCACCACTTGAAACCCATGTAAGCGTTTATCATCCTGGCCGATCTGATATTATTGTTCCTCCAACTACTACCACCATTATTGAACAACAAATTATTGAACAACCAAAGCCAGTTGAAACAGAAGATTTTGCTACAAAACTTGGAAGCAAAATTACTGGATTTTTCAAAAAAGGTGCAGCTCATCAAGACTATCCAACCACTGAAGTTTATGAAGGCCCTATTGCTTCAACAAGCAAATTAAATGATCTTGATGGTTCACCACTTGAAACCCATGTAAGCGTTTATCATTCAGGCCGATCAGAAGATATACCTAAAATTGAAAAGCCACAAGAAATTGTTGAACATGTTGAAAAGCCAAGCCTTGGAAGTAAAATCACTGGATTCTTCAAAAAAGGTGCTGCTCATCAAGATTATCCTACAACAGAAATTTATGAAGGCCCTGTAGCATCAACAAGCAAAATAACTGATATTGATGGTTCACCACTTGAAACTCATGTTAGTGTTTACCATTCAGGTCGTTCGGATATTCCCGTAACAACTATTGCTCATGTTGAAGCTGAACAAAAACCAGTTGAAACTGAAGATTTTGCTACAAAAATTGGAAGCAAAATTACTGGCTTCTTTAAAAAAGGTTCAGCTCATCAAGATTATCCTTCAACCGAAATTTATGAAGGTCCAATTGCTTCAACAAACAAATTAAATGATCTTGATGGTTCACCACTTGAAACCCATGTAAGCGTTTATCATCCTGGCCGATCTGATATTATTGTTCCTCCAACTACTACCACCATTATTGAACAACAAATTATTGAACAACCAAAGCCAGTTGAAACAGAAGATTTTGCTACAAAACTTGGAAGCAAAATTACTGGATTTTTCAAAAAAGGTGCAGCTCATCAAGACTATCCAACCACTGAAGTTTATGAAGGCCCTATTGCTTCAACAAGCAAATTAAATGATCTTGATGGTTCACCACTTGTAACCCATGTAAGCGTTTATCATTCAGGCCGATCAGAAGATATACCTAAAATTGAAAAGCCACAAGAAATTGTTGAACATGTTGAAAAGCCAAGCCTTGGAAGTAAAATCACTGGATTCTTCAAAAAAGGTGCTGCTCATCAAGATTATCCTACAACAGAAATTTATGAAGGCCCTGTAGCATCAACAAGCAAAATAACTGATATTGATGGTTCACCACTTGAAACTCATGTTAGTGTTTACCATTCAGGTCGTTCGGATATTCCCGTAACAACTATTGCTCATGTTGAAGCTGAACAAAAACCAGTTGAAACTGAAGATTTTGCTACAAAAATTGGAAGCAAAATTACTGGCTTCTTTAAAAAAGGTTCAGCTCATCAAGATTATCCTTCAACCGAAATTTATGAAGGTCCAATTGCTTCAACAAACAAATTAAATGATCTTGATGGTTCACCACTTGAAACCCATGTAAGCGTTTATCATCCTGGCCGATCTGATATTATTGTTCCTCCAACTACTACCACCATTATTGAACAACAAATTATTGAACAACCAAAGCCAGTTGAAACAGAAGATTTTGCTACAAAACTTGGAAGCAAAATTACTGGATTTTTCAAAAAAGGTGCAGCTCATCAAGACTATCCAACCACTGAAGTTTATGAAGGCCCTATTGCTTCAACAAGCAAATTAAATGATCTTGATGGTTCACCACTTGTAACCCATGTAAGCGTTTATCATTCAGGCCGATCAGAAGATATACCTAAAATTGAAAAGCCACAAGAAATTGTTGAACATGTTGAAAAGCCAAGCCTTGGAAGTAAAATCACTGGATTCTTCAAAAAAGGTGCTGCTCATCAAGATTATCCTACAACAGAAATTTATGAAGGCCCTGTAGCATCAACAAGCAAAATAACTGATATTGATGGTTCACCACTTGAAACTCATGTTAGTGTTTACCATTCAGGTCGTTCGGATATTCCCGTAACAACTATTGCTCATGTTGAAGCTGAACAAAAACCAGTTGAAACTGAAGATTTTGCTACAAAAATTGGAAGCAAAATTACTGGCTTCTTTAAAAAGGGTTCAGCTCATCAAGATTATCCTTCAACCGAAATTTATGAAGGTCCAATTGCTTCAACAAGCAAATTAAATGATCTTGATGGTTCTCCACTTGAAACCCATGTAAGCGTTTATCATCCTGGCCGATCTGATATTATTGTTCCTCCAACTACTACCACCATTATTGAACAACAAATTATTGAACAACCAAAGCCAGTTGAAACAGAAGATTTTGCTACAAAACTTGGAAGCAAAATTACTGGATTTTTCAAAAAAGGTGCAGCTCATCAAGACTATCCAACCACTGAAGTTTATGAAGGCCCTGTAGAATCAACAAGCAAAATAACTGATATTGATGGTTCACCACTTGAAACTCATGTTAGTGTTTACCATTCAGGTCGTTCGGATATTCCCGTAACAACTATTGCTCATGTTGAAGCTGAACAAAAACCAGTTGAAACTGAAGATTTTGCTACAAAAATTGGAAGCAAAATTACTGGCTTCTTTAAAAAAGGTTCAGCTCATCAAGATTATCCTTCAACCGAAATTTATGAAGGTCCAATTGCTTCAACAAACAAATTAAATGATCTTGATGGTTCACCACTTGAAACCCATGTAAGCGTTTATCATCCTGGCCGATCTGATATTATTGTTCCTCCAACTACTACCACCATTATTGAACAACAAATTATTGAACAACCAAAGCCAGTTGAAACAGAAGATTTTGCTACAAAACTTGGAAGCAAAATTACTGGATTTTTCAAAAAAGGTGCAGCTCATCAAGACTATCCAACCACTGAAGTTTATGAAGGCCCTATTGCTTCAACAAGCCGTTTATATGATGTTGATGGAAAGCCTCTTGATACTCATGTAAGCGTATATCATTCAGGCCGATCAGAAGATATACCTAAAATTGAAAAGCCACAAGAAATTGTTGAACATGTTGAAAAGCCAAGCCTTGGAAGTAAAATCACTGGATTCTTCAAAAAAGGTGCTGCTCATCAAGATTATCCTACAACAGAAATTTATGAAGGCCCTGTAGCATCAACAAGCAAAATAACTGATATTGATGGTTCACCACTTGAAACTCATGTTAGTGTTTACCATTCAGGTCGTTCGGATATTCCCGTAACAACTATTGCTCATGTTGAAGCTGAACAAAAACCAGTTGAAACTGAAGATTTTGCTACAAAAATTGGAAGCAAAATTACTGGCTTCTTTAAAAAGGGTTCTGCTCATCAAGATTATCCTTCAACCGAAATTTATGAAGGTCCAATTGCTTCAACAAGCAAATTAAATGATCTTGATGGTTCACCACTTGAAACCCATGTAAGCGTTTATCATCCTGGCCGATCTGATATTACTGTTCCTCCAACTACTACCACCATTATTGAACAACAAATTATTGAACAACCAAAGCCAGTTGAAACAGAAGATTTTGCTACAAAACTTGGAAGCAAAATTACTGGATTTTTCAAAAAAGGTGCAGCTCATCAAGACTATCCAACCACTGAAGTTTATGAAGGCCCTATTGCTTCAACAAGCAAATTAAATGATCTTGATGGTTCACCACTTGAAACCCATGTAAGCGTTTATCATTCAGGCCGATCAGAAGATATACCTAAAATTGAAAAGCCACAAGAAATTGTTGAACATGTTGAAAAGCCAAGCCTTGGAAGTAAAATCACTGGATTCTTCAAAAAAGGTGCTGCTCATCAAGATTATCCTACAACAGAAATTTATGAAGGCCCTGTAGCATCAACAAGCAAAATAACTGATATTGATGGTTCACCACTTGAAACTCATGTTAGTGTTTACCATTCAGGTCGTTCGGATATTCCCGTAACAACTATTGCTCATGTTGAAGCTGAACAAAAACCAGTTGAAACTGAAGATTTTGCTACAAAAATTGGAAGCAAAATTACTGGCTTCTTTAAAAAGGGTTCTGCTCATCAAGATTATCCTTCAACCGAAATTTATGAAGGTCCAATTGCTTCAACAAGCAAATTAAATGATCTTGATGGTTCACCACTTGAAACCCATGTAAGCGTTTATCATCCTGGCCGATCTGATATTATTGTTCCTCTAACTACTACCACCATTATTGAACAACAAATTATTGAACAACCAAAGCCAGTTGAAACAGAAGATTTTGCTACAAAACTTGGAAGCAAAATTACTGGATTTTTCAAAAAAGGTGCAGCTCATCAAGACTATCCAACCACTGAAGTTTATGAAGGCCCTATTGCTTCAACAAGCCGTTTATATGATGTTGATGGAATGCCTCTTGATACTCATGTAAGCGTATATCATTCAGGCCGATCAGAAGATATACCTAAAATTGAAAAGCCACAAGAAATTGTTGAACATGTTGAAAAGCCAAGCCTTGGAAGTAAAATCACTGGATTCTTCAAAAAAGGCGCTGCTCATCAAGATTATCCTACAACAGAAATTTATGAAGGCCCTGTAGCATCAACAAGCAAAATAACTGATATTGATGGTTCACCACTTGAAACTCATGTTAGTGTTTACCATTCAGGTCGTTCGGATATTCCCGTAACAACTATTGCTCATGTTGAAGCTGAACAAAAACCAGTTGAAACTGAAGATTTTGCTACAAAAATTGGAAGCAAAATTACTGGCTTCTTTAAAAAGGGTTCAGCTCATCAAGATTATCCTTCAACCGAAATTTATGAAGGTCCAATTGCTTCAACAAGCAAATTAAATGATCTTGATGGTTCACCACTTGAAACCCATGTAAGCGTTTATCATCCTGGCCGATCTGATATTATTGTTCCTCTAACTACTACCACCATTATTGAACAACAAATTATTGAACAACCAAAGCCAGTTGAAACAGAAGATTTTGCTACAAAACTTGGAAGCAAAATTACTGGATTTTTCAAAAAAGGTGCAGCTCATCAAGACTATCCAACCACTGAAGTTTATGAAGGCCCTATTGCTTCAACAAGCCGTTTATATGATGTTGATGGAAAGCCTCTTGATACTCATGTAAGCGTATATCATTCAGGCCGATCAGAAGATATACCTAAAATTGAAAAGCCACAAGAAATTGTTGAACATGTTGAAAAGTCAAGCCTTGGAAGTAAAATCACTGGATTCTTCAAAAAAGGTGCTGCTCATCAAGATTATCCTACAACAGAAATTTATGAAGGCCCTGTAGCATCAACAAGCAAAATAACTGATATTGATGGTTCACCACTTGAAACTCATGTTAGTGTTTACCATTCAGGTCGTTCGGATATTCCCGTAACAACTATTGCTCATGTTGAAGCTGAACAAAAACCAGTTGAAACTGAAGATTTTGCTACAAAAATTGGAAGCAAAATTACTGGCTTCTTTAAAAAGGGTTCTGCTCATCAAGATTATCCTTCAACCGAAATTTATGAAGGTCCAATTGCTTCAACAAGCAAATTAAATGATCTTGATGGTTCACCACTTGAAACCCATGTAAGCGTTTATCATCCTGGCCGATCTGATATTACTGTTCCTCCAACTACTACCACCATTATTGAACAACAAATTATTGAACAACCAAAGCCAGTTGAAACAGAAGATTTTGCTACAAAACTTGGAAGCAAAATTACTGGATTTTTCAAAAATGGTGCAGCTCATCAAGACTATCCAACCACTGAAGTTTATGAAGGCCCTATTGCTTCAACAAGCCGTTTATATGATGTTGATGGAATGCCTCTTGATACTCATGTAAGCGTATATCATTCAGGCCGATCAGAAGATATACCTAAAATTGAAAAGCCACAAGAAATTGTTGAACATGTTGAAAAGCCAAGCCTTGGAAGTAAAATCACTGGATTCTTCAAAAAAGGTGCTGCTCATCAAGATTATCCTACAACAGAAATTTATGAAGGCCCTGTAGCATCAACAAGCAAAATAACTGATATTGATGGTTCACCACTTGAAACTCATGTTAGTGTTTACCATTCAGGTCGTTCGGATATTCCCGTAACAACTATTGCTCATGTTGAAGCTGAACAAAAACCAGTTGAAACTGAAGATTTTGCTACAAAAATTGGAAGCAAAATTACTGGCTTCTTTAAAAAGGGTTCTGCTCATCAAGATTATCCTTCAACCGAAATTTATGAAGGTCCAATTGCTTCAACAAGCAAATTAAATGATCTTGATGGTTCACCACTTGAAACCCATGTAAGCGTTTATCATCCTGGCCGATCTGATATTACTGTTCCTCCAACTACTACCACCATTATTGAACAACAAATTATTGAACAACCAAAGCCAGTTGAAACAGAAGATTTTGCTACAAAACTTGGAAGCAAAATTACTGGATTTTTCAAAAATGGTGCAGCTCATCAAGACTATCCAACCACTGAAGTTTATGAAGGCCCTATTGCTTCAACAAGCCGTTTATATGATGTTGATGGAATGCCTCTTGATACTCATGTAAGCGTATATCATTCAGGCCGATCAGAAGATATACCTAAAATTGAAAAGCCACAAGAAATTGTTGAACATGTTGAAAAGCCAAGCCTTGGAAGTAAAATCACTGGATTCTTCAAAAAAGGTGCTGCTCATCAAGATTATCCTACAACAGAAATTTATGAAGGCCCTGTAGCATCAACAAGCAAAATAACTGATATTGATGGTTCACCACTTGAAACTCATGTTAGTGTTTACCATTCAGGTCGTTCGGATATTCCCGTAACAACTATTGCTCATGTTGAAGCTGAACAAAAACCAGTTGAAACTGAAGATTTTGCTACAAAAATTGGAAGCAAAATTACTGGCTTCTTTAAAAAGGGTTCTGCTCATCAAGATTATCCTTCAACCGAAATTTATGAAGGTCCAATTGCTTCAACAAGCAAATTAAATGATCTTGATGGTTCACCACTTGAAACCCATGTAAGCGTTTATCATCCTGGCCGATCTGATATTACTGTTCCTCCAACTACTACCACCATTATTGAACAACAAATTATTGAACAACCAAAGCCAGTTGAAACAGAAGATTTTGCTACAAAACTTGGAAGCAAAATTACTGGATTTTTCAAAAAAGGTGCAGCTCATCAAGACTATCCAACCACTGAAGTTTATGAAGGCCCTATTGCTTCAACAAGCCGTTTATATGATGTTGATGGAATGCCTCTTGATACTCATGTAAGCGTATATCATTCAGGCCGATCAGAAGATATACCTAAAATTGAAAAGCCACAAGAAATTGTTGAACATGTTGAAAAGCCAAGCCTTGGAAGTAAAATCACTGGATTCTTCAAAAAAGGTGCTGCTCATCAAGATTATCCTACAACAGAAATTTATGAAGGTCCAATTGCTTCAACAAGCAAATTAAATGATCTTGATGGTTCACCACTTGAAACCCATGTAAGCGTTTATCATCCTGGCCGATCTGATATTATTGTTCCTCTAACTACTACCACCATTATTGAACAACAAATTATTGAACAACCAAAGCCAGTTGAAACAGAAGATTTTGCTACAAAACTTGGAAGCAAAATTACTGGATTTTTCAAAAAAGGTGCAGCTCATCAAGACTATCCAACCACTGAAGTTTATGAAGGCCCTATTGCTTCAACAAGCCGTTTATATGATGTTGATGGAATGCCTCTTGATACTCATGTAAGCGTATATCATTCAGGCCGATCAGAAGATATACCTAAAATTGAAAAGCCACAAGAAATTGTTGAACATGTTGAAAAGCCAAGCCTTGGAAGTAAAATCACTGGATTCTTCAAAAAAGGTGCTGCTCATCAAGATTATCCTACAACAGAAATTTATGAAGGCCCTGTAGCATCAACAAGCAAAATAACTGATATTGATGGTTCACCACTTGAAACTCATGTTAGTGTTTACCATTCAGGTCGTTCGGATATTCCCGTAACAACTATTGCTCATGTTGAAGCTGAACAAAAACCAGTTGAAACTGAAGATTTTGCTACAAAAATTGGAAGCAAAATTACTGGCTTCTTTAAAAAGGGTTCTGCTCATCAAGATTATCCTACAACAGAAATTTATGAAGGCCCTATTGCTTCAACAAGCCGTTTATATGATGTTGATGGAATGCCTCTTGATACTCATGTAAGCGTATATCATTCAGGCCGATCAGAAGATATACCTAAAATTGAAAAGCCACAAGAAATTGTTGAACATGTTGAAAAGCCAAGCCTTGGAAGTAAAATCACTGGATTCTTCAAAAAAGGTGCTGCTCATCAAGATTATCCTACAACAGAAATTTATGAAGGCCCTGTAGCATCAACAAGCAAAATAACTGATATTGATGGTTCACCACTTGAAACTCATGTTAGTGTTTACCATTCAGGTCGTTCGGATATTCCCGTAACAACTATTGCTAATGTTGAAGCTGAACAAAAACCAGTTGAAACTGAAGATTTTGCTACAAAAATTGGAAGCAAAATTACTGGATTTTTCAAAAAAGGTGCAGCTCATCAAGACTATCCAACCACTGAAGTTTATGAAGGTCCAATTGCTTCAACAAACAAATTAAATGATCTTGATGGTTCACCACTTGAAACCCATGTAAGCGTTTATCATCCTGGCCGATATGATATTATTGTTCCTCCAACTACTACCACCATTATTGAGCAACAAATTATTGAACAACCAAAGCCAGTTGAAACAGAAGATTTTGCTACAAAACTTGGAAGCAAAATTACTGGTTTTTTCAAAAAAGGTGCAGCTCATCAAGACTATCCAATCACTGAAGTTTATGAAGGCCCTATTGCTTCAACAAGCCGTTTATATGATGTTGATGGAATGCCTCTTGATACTCATGTAAGCGTATATCATTCAGGCCGATCAGAAGATATACCTAAAATTGAAAAGCCACAAGAAATTGCTGAACATGTTGAAAAGCCAAGCCTTGGAAGTAAAATCACTGGATTCTTCAAAAAAGGTGCTGCTCATCAAGATTATCCTACAACAGAAATTTATGAAGGCCCTGTAGCATCAACAAGCAAAATAACTGATATTGATGGTTCACCACTTGAAACTCATGTTAGTGTTTACCATTCAGGTCGTTCGGATATTCCCGTAACAACTATTGCTCATGTTGAAGCTGAACAAAAACCAGTTGAAACAGAAGATTTTGCTACAAAACTTGGAAGCAAAATTATTGGATTTTTCAAAAAAGGTGCAGCTCATCAAGACTATCCAACCACTGAAGTTTATGAAGGCCCTATTGCTTCAACAAGCCGTTTATATGATGTTGATGGAATGCCTCTTGATACTCATGTAAGCGTATATCATTCAGGCCGATCAGAAGATATACCTAAAATTGAAAAGCCACAAGAAATTGTTGAACATGTTGAAAAGCCAAGCCTTGGAAGTAAAATCACTGGATTCTTCAAAAAAGGTGCTGCTCATCAAGATTATCCTACAACAGAAATTTATGAAGGCCCTATTGCTTCAACAAGCAAAATAACTGATATTGATGGTTCACCACTTGAAACTCATGTTAGTGTTTACCATTCAGGTCGTTCGGATATTCCCGTAACAACTATTGCTCATGTTGAAGCTGAACAAAAACCAGTTGAAACTGAAGATTTTGCTACAAAAATTGGAAGCAAAATTACTGGCTTCTTTAAAAAGGGTTCTGCTCATCAAGATTATCCTTCAACCGAAATTTATGAAGGTCCAATTGCTTCAACAAGCAAATTAAATGATCTTGATGGTTCACCACTTGAACCCCATGTAAGCGTTTATCATCCTGGCCGATCTGATATTATTGTTCCTCCAACTACTACCACCATTATTGAACAACAAATTATTGAACAACCAAAGCCAGTTGAAACAGAAGATTTTGCTACAAAACTTGGAAGCAAAATTACTGGATTTTTCAAAAAAGGTGCAGCTCATCAAGACTATCCAACCACTGAAGTTTATGAAGGCCCTATTGCTTCAACAAGCCGTTTATATGATGTTGATGGAATGCCTCTTGATACTCATGTAAGCGTATATCATTCAGGCCGATCAGAAGATATACCTAAAATTGAAAAGCCACAAGAAATTGTTGAACATGTTGAAAAGCCAAGCCTTGGAAGTAAAATCACTGGATTCTTCAAAAAAGGTGCTGCTCATCAAGATTATCCTACAACAGAAATTTATGAAGGCCCTATTGCTTCAACAAGCCGTTTATATGATGTTGTTGGAATGCCTCTTGATACTCATGTAAGCGTATATCATTCAGGCCGATCAGAAGATATACCTAAAATTGAAAAGCCACAAGAAATTGTTGAACATGTTGAAAAGCCAAGCCTTGGAAGTAAAATCACTGGATTCTTCAATAAAGGTGCTGCTCATCAAGATTATCCTACAACAGAAATTTATGAAGGCCCTATTGCTTCAACAAGCAAAATAACTGATATTGATGGTTCACCACTTGAAACTCATGTTAGTGTTTACCATTCAGGTCGTTCGGATATTCCCGTAACAACTATTGCTCATGTTGAAGCTGAACAAAAACCAGTTGAAACTGAAGATTTTGCTACAAAAATTGGAAGCAAAATTACTGGCTTCTTTAAAAAGGGTTCAGCTCATCAAGATTATCCTTCAACCGAAATTTATGAAGGTCCAATTGCTTCAACAAGCAAATTAAATGATCTTGATGGTTCACCACTTGAAACCCATGTAAGCGTTTATCATCCTGGCCGATCTGATATTATTGTGCCTCCAACTACTACCACCATTATTGAACAACAAATTATTGAACAACCAAAGCCAGTTGAAACAGAAGATTTTGCTACAAAACTTGGAAGCAAAATTACTGGATTTTTCAAAAAAGGTGCAGCTCATCAAGACTATCCAACCACTGAAGTTTATGAAGGCCCAATTGCTTCAACAAGCCGTTTATATGATGTTGATGGAATGCCTCTTGATACTCATGTAAGCGTATATCATTCAGGCCGATCAGAAGATATACCTAAAATTGAAAAGCCACAAGAAATTGTTGAACATGTTGAAAAGCCAAGCCTTGGAAGTAAAATCACTGGATTCTTCAAAAAAGGTGCTGCTCATCAAGATTATCCTACAACAGAAATTTATGAAGGCCCTGTAGCATCAACAAGCAAAATAACTGATATTGATGGTTCACCACTTGAAACTCATGTTAGTGTTTACCATTCAGGTCGTTCGGATATTCCCGTAACAACTATTGCTCATGTTGAAGCTGAACAAAAACCAGTTGAAACTGAAGATTTTGCTACAAAAATTGGAAGCAAAATTACTGGCTTCTTTAAAAAGGGTTCAGCTCATCAAGATTATCCTTCAACCGAAATTTATGAAGGTCCAATTGCTTCAACAAGCAAATTAAATGATCTTGATGGTTCACCACTTGAAACCCATGTAAGCGTTTATCATCCTGGCCGATCTGATATTATTGTGCCTCCAACTACTACCACCATTATTGAACAACAAATTATTGAACAACCAAAGCCAGTTGAAACAGAAGATTTTGCTACAAAACTTGGAAGCAAAATTACTGGATTTTTCAAAAAAGGTGCAGCTCATCAAGACTATCCAACCACTGAAGTTTATGAAGGCCCTATTGCTTCAACAAGCCGTTTATATGATGTTGATGGAATGCCTCTTGATACTCATGTAAGCGTATATCATTCAGGCCGATCAGAAGATATACCTAAAATTGAAAAGCCACAAGAAATTGTTGAACATGTTGAAAAGCCAAGCCTTGGAAGTAAAATCACTGGATTCTTCAAAAAAGGTGCTGCTCATCAAGATTATCCTACAACAGAAATTTATGAAGGCCCTGTAGCATCAACAAGCAAAATAACTGATATTGATGGTTCACCACTTGAAACTCATGTTAGTGTTTACCATTCAGGTCGTTCGGATATTCCCGTAACAACTATTGCTCATGTTGAAGCTGAACAAAAACCAGTTGAAACTGAAGATTTTGCTACAAAAATTGGAAGCAAAATTACTGGCTTCTTTAAAAAGGGTTCAGCTCATCAAGATTATCCTTCAACCGAAATTTATGAAGGTCCAATTGCTTCAACAAGCAAATTAAATGATCTTGATGGTTCACCACTTGAAACCCATGTAAGCGTTTATCATCCTGGCCGATCTGATATTATTGTGTCTCCAACTACTACCACCATTATTGAACAACAAATTATTGAACAACCAAAGCCAGTTGAAACAGAAGATTTTGCTACAAAACTTGGAAGCAAAATTACTGGATTTTTCAAAAAAGGTGCAGCTCATCAAGACTATCCAACCACTGAAGTTTATGAAGGCCCTATTGCTTCAACAAGCCGTTTATATGATGTTGATGGAATGCCTCTTGATACTCATGTAAGCGTATATCATTCAGGCCGATCAGAAGATATACCTAAAATTGAAAAGCCACAAGAAATTGTTGAACATGTTGAAAAGCCAAGCCTTGGAAGTAAAATCACTGGATTCTTCAAAAAAGGTGCTGCTCATCAAGATTATCCTACAACAGAAATTTATGAAGGCCCTGTAGCATCAACAAGCAAAATAACTGATATTGATGGTTCACCACTTGAAACTCATGTTAGTGTTTACCATTCAGGTCGTTCGGATATCCCCGTAACAACTATTGCTCATGTTGAAGCTGAACAAAAACCAGTTGAAACTGAAGATTTTGCTACAAAAATTGGAAGCAAAATTACTGGCTTCTTTAAAAAGGGTTCAGCTCATCAAGATTATCCTTCAACCGAAATTTATGAAGGTCCAATTGCTTCAACAAGCAAATTAAATGATCTTGATGGTTCACCACTTGAAACCCATGTAAGCGTTTATCATCCTGGCCGATCTGATATTATTGTTCCTCTAACTACTACCACCATTATTGAACAACAAATTATTGAACAACCAAAGCCAGTTGAAACAGAAGATTTTGCTACAAAACTTGGAAGCAAAATTACTGGATTTTTCAAAAAAGGTGCAGCTCATCAAGACTATCCAACCACTGAAGTTTATGAAGGCCCTATTGCTTCAACAAGCCGTTTATATGATGTTGATGGAATGCCTCTTGATACTCATGTAAGCGTATATCATTCAGGCCGATCAGAAGATATACCTAAAATTGAAAAGCCACAAGAAATTGTTGAACATGTTGAAAAGCCAAGCCTTGGAAGTAAAATCACTGGATTCTTCAAAAAAGGTGCTGCTCATCAAGATTATCCTACAACAGAAATTTATGAAGGCCCTGTAGCATCAACAAGCAAAATAACTGATATTGATGGTTCACCACTTGAAACTCATGTTAGTGTTTACCATTCAGGTCGTTCGGATATTCCCGTAACAACTATTGCTCATGTTGAAGCTGAACAAAAACCAGTTGAAACTGAAGATTTTGCTACAAAAATTGGAAGCAAAATTACTGGCTTCTTTAAAAAGGGTTCAGCTCATCAAGATTATCCTTCAACCGAAATTTATGAAGGTCCAATTGCTTCAACAAGCAAATTAAATGATCTTGATGGTTCACCACTTGAAACCCATGTAAGCGTTTATCATCCTGGCCGATCTGATATTATTGTGCCTCCAACTACTACCACCATTATTGAACAACACATTATTGAACAACCAAAGTCAGTTGAAACAGAAGATTTTGCTACAAAACTTGGAAGCAAAATTACTGGATTTTTCAAAAAAGGTGCAGCTCATCAAGACTATCCAACCACTGAAGTTTATGAAGGCCCTATTGCTTCAACAAGCCGTTTATATGATGTTGATGGAATGCCTCTTGATACTCATGTAAGCGTATATCATTCAGGCCGATCAGAAGATATACCTAAAATTGAAAAGCCACAAGAAATTGTTGAACATGTTGAAAAGCCAAGCCTTGGAAGTAAAATCACTGGATTCTTCAAAAAAGGTGCTGCTCATCAAGATTATCCTACAACAGAAATTTATGAAGGCCCTGTAGCATCAACAAGCAAAATAACTGATATTGATGGTTCACCACTTGAAACTCATGTTAGTGTTTACCATTCAGGTCGTTCGGATATTATTGTTCCTCCAACTACTACCACCATTATTGAACAACAAATTATTGAACAACCAAAGCCAGTTGAAACAGAAGATTTTGCTACAAAAATTGGAAGCAAAATTACTGGCTTCTTTAAAAAGGGTTCAGCTCATCAAGATTATCCTTCAACCGAAATTTATGAAGGTCCAATTGCTTCAACAAGCAAATTAAATGATCTTGATGGTTCACCACTTGAAACCCATGTAAGCGTTTATCATCCTGGCCGATCTGATATTATTGTTCCTCCAACTAATACCACCATTATTGAACAACAAATTATTGAACAACCAAAGCCAGTTGAAACAGAAGATTTTGCTACAAAACTTGGAAGCAAAATTACTGGATTTTTCAAAAAAGATGCAGCTCATCAAGACTATCCAACCACTGAAGTTTATGAAGGCCCTATTGCTTCAACAAGCCGTTTATATGATGTTGTTGGAATGCCTCTTGATACTCATGTAAGCGTATATCATTCAGGCCGATCAGAAGATATACCTAAAATTGAAAAGCCACAAGAAATTGTTGAACATGTTGAAAAGCCAAGCCTTGGAAGTAAAATCACTGGATTCTTCAAAAAAGGTGCTGCTCATCAAGATTATCCTACAACAGAAATTTATGAAGGCCCTATTGCTTCAACAAGCAAAATAACTGATATTGATGGTTCACCACTTGAAACTCATGTTAGTGTTTACCATTCAGGTCGTTCGGATATTCCCGTAACAACTATTGCTCATGTTGAAGCTGAACAAAAACCAGTTGAAACTGAAGATTTTGCTACAAAAATTGGAAGCAAAATTACTGGATTTTTCAAAAAAGGTGCAGCTCATCAAGACTATCCAACCACTGAAGTTTATGAAGGCCCTATTGCTTCAACAAGCCGTTTATATGATGTTGATGGAATGCCTCTTGATACTCATGTAAGCGTATATCATTCAGGCCGATCAGAAGATATACCTAAAATTGAAAAGCCACAAGAAATTGTTGAACATGTTGAAAAGCCAAGCCTTGGAAGTAAAATCACTGGATTCTTCAAAAAAGGTGCTGCTCATCAAGATTATCCTACAACAGAAATTTATGAAGGCCCTGTAGCATCAACAAGCAAAATAACTGATATTGATGGTTCACCACTTGAAACTCATGTTAGTGTTTACCATTCAGGTCGTTCGGATATCCCCGTAACAACTATTGCTCATGTTGAAGCTGAACAAAAACCAGTTGAAACAGAAGATTTTGCTACAAAACTTGGAAGCAAAATTACTGGATTTTTCAAAAAAGGTGCAGCTCATCAAGATTATCCTTCAACCGAAATTTATGAAGGTCCAATTGCTTCAACAAGCAAATTAAATGATCTTGATGGTTCACCACTTGAAACCCATGTAAGCGTTTATCATCCTGGCCGATCCGAGTCACCTTCTTTTACAACATCCCGTTATTCTCAAAAAGTTGATGCTCATTCATCTCCTGCTAATGATATTAATCCTGACATTTATAAATCAACTTTTTACGAAACTCCTTCAAGGGTCGTTCAAGATCCTAACAAAGCGGAGAACCTTATTTATAACGATCTCATTGCCTTATCTGATTCTGATACATTTAGTTCTGGTAAAGATGGCTTTGATGACCCCGATACTTATAATGATTCTTCTGCTTTTACGTCTTCACGTCCTACTTATGAAATATCACATCTTAAAACAGAAGAAAATATTCCCTCTTCTTCTAATGGAAGACTTTATCATAAAGTTATTACTTCTAATGAAAATCTATATGATGATAGTAGAGCTGACGATATTCTACCAAAATATGAATCTGTTCCTTCCTTCGATGTTAAAATTAATGCTTTTCCACCTACTAGTGGCCATGGCAATCACTTCGAACAACAACCTTATTTCGAAAATGAACATAGTTATTCTGATAATATTCATCATTCTCAATCTCGCGCTTATGAAGACCATTTAGTTTCTCCTCGCCGTCGTCGTGGATGGACTACTGTTACTGAAACAACAACCATCACTTATTCCCGTCGAGTATCGGTCGAACGAATTAGGCATGGACGTCGACAAAGATATTTTGAAAATGTTGAAGTTCATGAATATGGATCTCGTCTTCCCCAAAATAATAATTCCAATTATTTGACTAGCACTTTTCCTCGGACTGGCAGTTCGCGTAGCCGCTCTCAAGGACCTTCATCACGTTTGGATAAATGGCAACAAACGGATGATTATGATTATTTAGTTGCCGATGATTATGGCCGACATGTTCCATATAATAGTCAACGCTCACATTCTGCCACTCGAAGTGAAGAGCGTTCTTATCGAGCATATTCATCCAAATTATATGATCGTCAAGCTTTTGTGGATCAACAATATCCTCCTTATTATATTCCACCAGTTGATTATCCTTTAAATTCGGATAATAATTCACCTATAAGAAGAACAGAATATCAAACAGCAGTAAATGATAATAATTTATTTGCTCGTTCATCCAATCTTGAAAGTAATATCAATGTTAGATCTTCTCGTCATCGTGAAACTGGATTACGTTATCAACATTCAAATTTGGAAGAAATTCCTGTCACTCAACTTCTCGATGATTTTCCTCCCATTGATCATGATAATAATAATGCGCATGGTAATGGCCGTCATGTGGATGTTGTTCCATTGGAAACTCGATTACTCACTCCCGGCGTTCATACTCGAAACCGTCCCAATGCTCCATTAAGAAGAGCTCAACATCGAATTAGAAATTATTGTGTTATGTTGTAAAAAAATTTAAAATATTTTTTATAGTTCGAACAAATTTATGTAACTGATGTTGTCTCTTTTTTTTGTATCTCTAAAACTTATTTTTCTGTCTTTTCTTGTTAATGCTTATTTTTAAAACACGATTTTGCTTGCGACAAATATGCGGAAAATTTTAAGCTTGTAATTCCTAAACGAGTTATTTTTTGATTTTATAGCCTTTCTCTATTATAATTATAGTAATTCATTTGAATATTTAAATTTTTAAAAACTTTATCAAATGCAAATACTTTCTCAAAGGCTTAAAACAAAAATACTCAAAAAAAGGTTTATTACAGCTTTTTTGTTTTCTTTCGTATTTGCCAAGTTAAAAAATAAAAAACATAATAATAAAAAAGTTTGCATTGGCATTGAAAGTCTTTCATCACTCTATTCCATCAAAATTTTTATTTATCCAAATCCCATTTGGAACCTTAATTACTTTTTTTTACAATAATTGTGATTAACGGTCTGTCGCCTATTACTGTTTGTCTCAACGAGATATATCTTTTTGAAAAAAATTGAAATGAAAATTAATTATCCGAACGCATGCATTTAAAAAATTATTTCGAACGAATTCCTATTATCTATCTTTGATTGTTGTTTATTGTCCTATTTAAAGCTCGAAGAAAAAAATAAAGAAAAAAAAAGCTTTTAAAAACATTTATAATTTTTTGTATATTCTAATTTGGGTATTAGAAGGTTATTTTAATTATAATATTGTATTTTCTTTTATTAGCATAGGACATTATGAAGAAAAAAAATAATATCATTTTGTTAAAATTATTACGACTCTGACTTAAAGTTTCAATTAAGTACCACGACCTTGGCCTTCTTTTCTTTTTTTTAAATAAATTTCATATTGTTTTTTTAAATAAAGAACGGTGTAGTTTTTTTTAATTGTTAAAAAAATATCGAGCATTTTTTATTTGTAATTCTTTTTTTATTATTGTAATTGTTTAAAATTTTTTCTTTTTGTAACGGTTATTTTTTTAAATAATAAATTTATTGCTCAATAATTATTATGCATTTCTAAAACAAACAAAGACATAATTAAACAATTGAAAATAATTAGAAACATAGTATTATTTAAAAAAAGATAGATTCTGTAAAAGTTCTTTTTTCCAAAAACTCAGAATAAAAAAATGTAATATAAATACCCTAACTTTCGACTTACTTCATCGCTTTGCGTCCATAGAGCAGTGGTGTAATTTCAGAACTGTATGCATGCAAAAAGATAGAGCATGGGTTCGAATCACAATTTATGATATAGCTATGAAGAATCTTTACCGAGTTCTGAATAAAATTGATGTCAATGAACAGATATCTGAGCTTTTCCTTTTTTATTTATTTTTTATTGAAAGTTTTTGTTTACATTATAAAATCTTTTATTAATCAAAAATCAAAATAAAAATAAAGTTAAAAAAAAGTGTTGCAAGTGTTGGATAAATTTTCCCGCTTTGTACCAAAAAATGTTAAAATAAAAAATGAGATCGCTTAAAAAAATTGCACCAAAAAAATGTAATAAAAAAGTTTAAAGATTAAAACATGGTTAAATTTAAAAAAATCCTGACATATTTATTTATTTTATCAATCAGATGATTCAACTATGGATCGAACCGATGATCGCTTTTGAGATGAAGAAGAACATCCATTTGGGGTTATAATAGTTAAATCACAAAATGAATCAGCTTCTGCAATGGGTGCTGGTCCACGAGGTTTTCGAATATTTACATTTAAAAATCGATGCACACTTAATTCTATTGGCGATGCTGAAGCTGATAAAGCTGTGGGTTTATAATATGAATGATGGTGTTGTTGTGGAGAAGTAATGGGTAATGAAACACATTTTTCTGTTGTTGTTGAAATTGGTGTATGTCCATTTGGGCATGGAGAATTATGTGGTGGCTGTTTTGGGATTACTGAAAAAAATGTTTTAACTTTGATTTAAAAAATGGATATTCAAAAGGCAAAAAGTTCGAAACTTTTAACTATTCCCTGTCTTTTTTTTTCCAAAAATCTGTGAAATAAGAAAAGTAATAATTTTACATTCAAAAAAACAATTTTTTCTTTCTTGTTTTTCCACATTTTCTTTTTGCTTACAAAAAAAAAACAAACCTTTAGCGTTTTTTTCCATTTTGCTTTTATTATTATTTTTTATTGCAGAAGCTGCTTCATCCACAATTTCCACCGTTGTCGGTTCTTCAAATGGTGATAATAAAGAAGTTTTAGTTCCATCAATTTCAGATTGTAAATTTTTTAATTTTCTATATTCACTTGATTCTTCTTGAATTATCTGTAAAAAATGAATTTGAATATATTCGTTTTTTCAAAAGTATTAAAATTTATTTAAAAAAATTACATACTTGTGCATGCCTATCTCGACTTTCTAAAGTCATTACGCAAGCTATTATCATAGCAAATGCACCAAATCCCATGCAAACTGGGCCAAAATATTGCATTCCTTTAAATAAAACTCGTTTGGTATCATCGATTTCTGAGACCTCTGTTTGAAGGGTGGAATTATATACAACATTCTGAAAAAAATTTGATTTATGAAAAAAATCTTTGCAAAAAACTTTTCTTTTTTGAATACCAAAATTAAAGAAACTTTGATGTAAAAAAAATGAAGCGTGTTTATGAAAATTTTGCTTCAGTAATATTTTAAAAAAAAAACTTTAAAATTAAATATTGGAAAACATTCTCAAAAGGGCGTGCAAAATTATTACTTACCGTAGCTAATTCACGATTAAAATATCCTAATATAGTCATAGCTAAACCAGCTGCAATAAATAAAGAACCAAAAAATACAGCTTTGCATGCTTGAAATAATGTCTAAAAAATTGAGAAAAATCTTAGTAACAGGTAATTAAAAATTAAAGTACGTGCAAAAACAAAAAGAATAAAAAAATTTATAAACCTTTTTATTTCGAGCATAATAACTTTTTAAAAATACTGCATTCGCTCTTCGAATTCCAGCTTTTTTACGCTTTTTTTGTCTTTCACGTTGTCGCATACTTCGAGTTTTTGTGATGATAGCACTAGAATATGATAGTGTAAAAAACTTTAATGAAAGGGAAGTAAGAAAACCGTTCAGAACTTTTTATATTCATTCATTAATAAAAATGGGGACTTCTCAAAAAATTTCTATGAATCAGTAAAAAAGTTGTCTCAAAGCAAAAAATCGAAAAATAAAAAATAGTTTAAAGTAAGCATTTTCCATGCTGGAAAATATCTACCATATAACATTTTCTTTGAGTACAAAAACTTCTAATCAAAACAATCAAAAAAATTTTATAACCGCTACTTTTTGTTAAATAAAAATTAAAAATTCATAAAATTTCACCTTAAAATTAAAAAAAAAAACAGAGCAGTCGTAAAGAAATTAATGAACAGCAAAAACAAAGATGGTTGTCTTTATTACTAACAACTAACTACTTTTTTTTGTGTGTATGTTCTACATACTTCTTCTACTCCTTTTTTTCCCGCCAAATTCATTTTTAATGAACAAGAAAGCCTGGCCTTCAACAAAAAAAAAATTGCAAAGAAGAAAGATGAAAATGAAAAAGTGTTTTATTTTGTGTCAAAAAAAAAGAAGAAGAGCACTTTAACAACAACAACGCCTTAATGAGATCTCCCTCATGGAATAAATGATATGAGATGGGTTTAGTTATTTGTAATTTTGTGTAAAAAAGAAAAGACAAAAGAAGATGAAAAAGAGAAATGTGTAAAACAAAAACAAACAAAAAGATGGCCTTTTTTGTTTACTTCTCATTTTGTCGTTTTTTATTATTTTGGATGGCATTATTAATGCTCATAGAAAAAAAAACTAATTGGGATAGAAAAAAATTAAAAACAAAAGAAACGTTTGAGAAAATTTAGCTTTCGTCTATTCAAAATAAAATTTAAAAATGGGAAGAAAGCTTAATGCACACTAAATTTTTAAACGATGAATTTGTAAATTATTTAAAAAACTTTAATTCATTAAATGAAAAATAAAATTAATGTTGAATGAATTTTTAAAAAATCGATAAATAACTATTTTAATTTAGCGAAATGATAAAAGTAAAATTTTAGTTTTTTCATGAAAACTCACTTTTTGCAAACTAAAAAATAATAATAGATTTCTAAAGGAAGAAAGAAACACATGAAGAAAAAAACATTGGATGTCATGGCAGCAGCAAGCTAAATAAATCCCTTTGAAGTCATTCGTTTTTTTAAAAGCAGTGTTGAGTTTTTTTCGGAAAATACATTAACTTTTAAACGCTTTGTAATTTTAAGCTTTAGATTTAGGAACTTTTAGTGGATTAAAAGTAAATAGGTAAAAGCACAAAAAAAACTTTCAAAAAAGCAAACTATAAAATTGAATAATAAACTATTTTATATTCAAAGCCTCGAATGAGTAAAACCTCGATAACACAGAAACAAAATGGAAAAAATTAATAAAAAAATTATCTCATTATAAATAAAATTGTTTAAGACGGATTCTCTGAATTTTTTTTAATTTTCAAAAGGCGTTTGGTAGACAAATTTTTTTGATTGATTTTTTTGACCAGGATTGTTCAGAATGGTGTAAAAATGTATAAAAATGGAGTAGGACCTTCAGAAAGTCATCTGGATATTTATAATTAAACAATTTCATGTTGGGACTCCGCGTCGCAAAACTATTTACTGATATCATATTTTTTTTATTCTTCTTGATTTAATTAGGTATTCGAGGATGGCGAATCTGATGGTAATGCTATTTTTTTAAAACACCTTTGTTATTATGGAGTTACACCACTACCACATACTTAAAATCTACATAACTTTTTACTGGCTTCTGACCTGTGGAAGTTAACTATACCATAATATTGTATAAGTATTTAGCTTTAATATCCTTTATCTACATTTTCCTGGATGATGCCGGAACATCAATTGCCAAAGCAAAACATGTATGAGATTACAATTTGTTTGTGGGGAAAATGGTTTTTTTCTTTCTCTTCTTTTGGTTTTTGGCGTTTTGTTCTAAAAGTTTTTGATGAAAGAAAAAGAAGAGAAAGAAAAAAACCATTTTCCCCACAAACAAATTGTAATCTCATACATGTTTTGCTTTGGCAATTGATGTTCCGGCATCATCCAGGAAAATGTAGATAAAGGATATTAAAGCTAAATACTTATACAATATTATGGTATAGTTAACTTCCACAGGTCAGAAGCCAGTAAAAAGTTATGTAGATTTTAAGTATGTGGTAGTGGTGTAACTCCATAATAACAAAGGTGTTTTAAAAAAATAGCATTACCATCAGATTCGCCATCCTCGAACACCTAATTAAATCAAGAAGAATAAAAAAAATATGATATCAGTAAATAGTTTTGCGACGCGGAGTCCCAACATGAAATTGTTTAATTATAAATATCCAGATGACTTTCTGAAGGTCCTACTCCATTTTTATACATTTTTACACCATTCTGAACAATCCTGGTCAAAAAAATCAATCAAAAAAATTTGTCTACCAAACTCGAACAAAAATTTCATAGAACTCGTCTTAAAATAGACATAATTTTTCCACAATATTTGAACTTTATAATAAAATTATTATGTCTGAACTTGGAAAACAAGAGAAAGTTTATAATTTAAAAAAGTGTTTTATTGGAAATAAAATTTTATTTCCTTTCTAACATCAGACATTTTTTTTAATATTAATGATGGGAAAAATCTGGTTTATTAAAGAAATTTTAAGAAGAAGATTTTTACTAAAGAAGGTTCTTTGATTTAATAATGAATAAATTTAAAAGTAATTGTTTCATTTCATCGAAAAGACGGATAATGTATGTCAATTTCCTCCAAAAGCGAAATTCAATGAAATAATTAAAAGTAAATAAAAAATTTTCTTTTTTGAATCGAAATTATTATTACTCTATTTTTAAAAAGTTATTATACTCGATTTTTTTCCGCGACGAGAATCAAATTACAGATTTTTTAGCTCGTAAAAACATTTTTTGCCTAAAAAGAAAAGCTAAATAATTAATTACCTTTTTATCAACCCGCTTCTTAACTATAATTCGTGGCTTCATTAAATCTCGTTTTTTCTTAGCTCTTGCAATTCGACCAAGTGTAGCGCGATCGGTTGCGGGAAGCTGATTTAATTCAGATAAATTGATTTTTCCCAATCCAAGGGATACTCCACGCGCGGCTAACATTTTTTAAAGTGGTGATACTTGAAAATAAAAAAATTATAAGTGTGAAAATGAAGATGATTGATTTCTAAAAATAATATTAAATGATTTATAAATAACTAAAAATGATTTTCAATGGTTTTAGTAAAAAATCCGCGTCAAAATTTTGGAGTGAACTCTTAAAAATAAAATGAATCAAAAAAAATATTCTCAAAATCCAAAACAAAGAATAAAAATAAAGTATAAATTATTAATCAACAAAAAAAAACCAAAAAGCTTGGAGCAATATTTTTTTGCTCAAATAAGCTCCTAAAACACAAACACAAACACAAACAATTATTTTTTATGCATTTTTTATTTTATTTTGTTGCCACTTTTCAGCTGTCGTTTTTTTTTTTGCTTTTTGTTTTATTTTTATTTCTGCTCGAAAAGATTTCAATTGAAGCCATCTTTTTTAATTTAAAACATTTATAAAAAAAACGTTTTAGAAGAAGTTTATTGAAGCAATAAAAAATAAAGTGTTTGAAGTTGATTGAATGAAAACAAAAGGACATTGGAAATAAATAAAATAAAAATGGATGAATAATTATTTGCGGCAAATTAATTGCACCTGAAAATATTAGAAAAATAAAGATTGCAAAAAAGAAGACAAAATTAAATTACAGTATACTGTGTCGTGAAAAGAAAAGTTAATAAAAAATAATTTTTAATAAAACATATGTATTTTATGAATCAAAAATTATTACAAATTTAAAAATATTATAACTAAAAATAAAAGTTTAAGTTCGAACTTCGAAGCTTTCATTCAAGAAAAAATAATAGCAGTTTTTGAAAATTAAAAAAAGCTTACAAACCAATAAAAATAATAAAGATTTAAAATTTATTTAAATTTAAATTTCTTAAGATTTAACTTATATGTAGTTAATAAGATAATTATGGCGCCAACGTTTGCGTCTCTCTTTTTTGCTAGAAAAATAAAATGTAATTAGTTAATTATTTTAATGAATTTAAAAAAAATAATAATAGTTTTTTATTTCGAATAAAAAAATTTAGATAATTAAATTCACCCTCATACTTTAAAAATTTAATTGTATGTAGATGAAACTTTTGTTGCAGATAAATTCCATCCACCCTCAACTCAATTTTTCACTTAATTAAACAATTAAAAAAAGACACTCTTTCTTTATTATCTCATTAATTCAATTAGAAAACATTTGAAAAGTTCAAAGAAAGAAAAAACACAGCTTTCATTTTAGAAACAAAAAAAAGCCAACGAAAATCAAAAAAATTAAAAAGCACGTATCTTTTGACAAATTTTCAACATAAAAAAAGAAAGGCAAAGTAACATAGCAAAAACTATTTCCATGGTCCTTCTTATTCAACAATAAAAGGAAAAAAGATTCTAAAAAATTTTTTTATCCATGTCGGCCGACAAAAAAGTCATGTTGTCTGCGTTGTTTTTTTTGTTATTTTTTCAACGTGGCCAACAACAACCACGACGGCGACAAATTCAATCCACAAACGAAAAAAAAATTTTTTTTGTTGCCTTTTGGCAGTTAAGGAAGGCCGTTAGTCCCTCTTTTATTTTTATTTTCATCCGCAAACGTTTCAAACAAAACAAAAAATGCAAGAGAATAGGATATTGGATAGGGAGGACGACAAGCTTGTTCTATCAACATTGCCACCACCAACATCGCCGCCGCCGCCATTCAAGCATTCCTATTTTTTTTCTTTTCTTTTAGCTTGAGGGCATCGTCTTCGTTTACTTTACTTTTCGTCATTGAAAAAGCTAAAATAAAAAAATGCATTCTTTCGACTGACTTTATCGAGTTCTCGTTTTTTTTTTACTTGAGTTCATTTGAGTTCGTTTCTCTGAAAATGCTTTTTAGCATAAATATATTATACAATATTTTTTATTTTCTCTCGAAGAATTTCTTTATTATGCACCATTTTTTTCTTTTTCCTTCTTTTCAATAAACTTTTTTTTGCTATTCTTTCAAATTTTGCGTTATTTCTCAATTTTTCTTAGAAGAAATTTATTCATTTTTTCAAGAAGCTAGGTTCTTATTTTTCTATATTCAAACTTTGGATACTTATTATAGTAAACGCAGCACTGGTGATGCCGCTTTCACTAGCACTAATACGTAAAAAAACTAGAGGATTTCCTATTTACAATGACTTTAGATTTCTCAGGCTTTTGTGTTATAAACATTCTTTAATTTATATAAGACATTTGCTCAACCCTCTCATGTCTTCTAATAACATATTCGCTAAAACTAATACCATGGTATGCCATAGTTTCTTCCAATGTGAACGTATGATTCATATATTTTCGCGTATGAGCTTACACAAGTGTGTTCAACCTTATCAATAGCATATTATGCTTTCATTCACCATTTATGTACGTAATCTCTCCAAAAGTCCTTTTATTCTCAAAACAAACACTTCTAAGATTTTAATTAACTTTATTTTTTAAACAAATGCAATAAATAATACTTTAAAACATAATTCACATGTTAAGCAACAATAAAAGAAAGCAGCTAGAAGCAGGATGGATGGCTTTATTTCAAACCATATTTGCTGACCAATTCATCGACTTTAGTAATATAGAGCTCTTTTGCTTTGTCTTGTGGAGTTCCTAAAAGTAAGAAAAGTGTTAGTTAAAATGAACAGCAAGTATAAAAGTAACGTTACCTTTCTTTCCATCCCATGCATTCCATTTAGCTTTTCCTTTCATATCAAGCATTCCAGGTTTTGAAGTATTGTTGTCTCCAACAGTTCCTTGTTTATAAAGAGCATAAAGTTCAAGAAGTTCTTCATTGCTTGGTGAGGTCTTAAGTTGTTTGACTTTGTCGGCAGCTTCTTCAAACTGAAAAACAAGCAATGAGTAAAAACAGGAAACAAAAACATAAAACAATGATGTTCTGATTATCGTTGTAAAACTTTGTCAAACTTGAATATGGCGATGAAAGAGGAAAACCGTTGAAGTTTCTAACATGTTTGAGCATAAAGCAATTTTCATCGACGAATTTATAGCGGAATCAGAACAACATTGATACAAAGTTAAAACACTTACAGTCATGATGATGATGATTATAGAAGTTCAATAGAAAAGATTCAAAACGTCAACCTGAAAAAAGCAAAAATGTTAAATACTGAATAATCAAAGAAACAACACGGAGACATAAAGGCAATATAATAAGCAATAATCACGAAGAAGAAAAAGATAAGTGAGGAAAAATGCCACGTTTTTAAAGGAGATTAGCCATCAATCAACAAAGTTGCAAGGAAGAAGGAAAGAGGATTATCAGCAAAAAAGACCGGACACAAGCAAATAAGAAAGAAATGAAAGAAGAAAAAAAAGTTGGAAAGGATGGTCGTTATCAAAGATGGGACAAAAAATGCGAAAGTAATCAGGCCATAGGAAAAAAAAAATGGTCCAAGATGAACTTTACAAAGATCTTCGTAGTGAGTAAGTTTAAAAAAGTGTAGTCCACGATAAATATGTTTCTTTTTAAAAAGGTAAAGAAACAAAAAGAGGATAGTCATAAATATTGTAAAGAAAAGCTATGGAAACGAGAATCAAATAATCACTAAAAAATCAAGTTCATGCAAAACCCCGAACGATATAGCAAAAAGTAACTAACTATAAAGACAAAGTTAAATGCATCTAATTTAAGTCCACGTATTACAATGGGTAACTAAAAATGTGAATCATTGCAGTAAAAAAAATTTCAAGCAATATTTTGGTTAACCTAAAAATTCTACAAAAAAAAAAGCTTCAGCCTTTCACGACGAACACGCTTATTATTACAAAATAACCAAACACATAGTTCTCGAAGATAGATAGATGGTTTACATCAGGGGAAAAAGCAGGTAAAGAAAAAGAAAAAATGGCAAAAAACATTAAATGAAAATAACAACATTCACTCTTCTTTTTTTTGATTCATCGAACAAAAAAAATATCTTTGAAATGCAACGACTCTTTTCTTTGCTTTCATTTTTTGGTTGCTGCTCCTAAAATTCTTGAAGCGAAAAAAATTTCTAATGTTCACGTTTTTTTCAAGATCTCGAGCGAACAAAGAAAAAAAAACATTCAAGTTTATCACTTTTCAATCATAAAATATTGTGAATCTTACTTTTATTATTTTAATAATTAACGCCTTGCTAAATCTCAATAACAATGGGAGATAATGATTTAGACGCTCTTCGGGCTCAAAGAATGCAACAAATGCAGGTAACTTCTTTTTTTCCTTCGCATATATGAATTTATAATAATGGTGATTTTTTGTTTCAGGGTCGTGGTGGTGGCAATGCTGGTCCAAGTGATGAAGATAGAAAGAAAGCTGCTGAACAACAAGAAAAAATGAAGGATAGTGTTTTGTCACAGGTAAGAATTATGTTCTGCTAATAATCATCCTCGCCATCTGCTGATCCTCGTAATTGAGACAGTTCAAATACAAGAAATTTAGCTGCCTCTCTGTTTACTGCTTGAATCCTTTATTAACCGTATCTTACAATTTTCAGGTATTAGCTCAAGATGCCATGGCTCGTCTAAGTAATTTACGCGTTGTTAAACCTGAACGTGCTGCACAAATTGAAGGTATGCTGGTAAATATGGCAAGAACAGGACGCATTAATGGCGAAATGAATGATGAACAATTTCGTGGCTTATTAGATCAAATTTCTGAACAATCTCAAAAGAAAACTTCTGTTAAGGTAAACTATTTACTTTCGACTAAATATGATGAAAAGTGTTTTAGTTTGATCGTCGCCGAGCCGCTCTTGATTCTGATGAAGATGAAGACTACTAATTTCGACGACATTTTTTATTATAGCAACCTCTCAATGTTCATATTCTGCTTATTCGACGTCAAATGATATTATCATCAAATTTTGAAATGAATCAATACCTATTTGTTACTAATCATTGCCGTTTATTTTGTTCTTTCATTGTTTGATGCTGTATTTTGCAAACTATGTTGCATATTTTTTGTTTGTTACAAATTCATTATATTTTTTTACTATTTTATTTTATAAAACTTTTTTAAATTCAATACAAATTGGGCAAACAATAATATTTAGAAATTTGTTTAACATTAATTCTTTTTTTTTTTTTGCGCGTGTTTATGTAGTGCCCCCATTGAATTTCCGGGAATAAGAAGTGATACTGATTATGGAATGAAACAAAAAAACGATATCAAAATTAATCCAAAAAAACCTGAACTGCGTAAAACAAGAAAAAAATTAGAGAGAGATAAATAGGGTCAATAAGTAAACGTGAAACTTTGCTTGAAACAACAAAATATAAATTTTTAAAGAATCGAAAATCAAATAAGTGAGAGAGTTGGATATCAGATCCTAACAAAGAAGTTGCTCCTTTTCACTTCGTGATCCTTCTCTTCTTCTTACAAGACGACAACGACAAAATAATAATGAGCATAAGTAAGTAAGTATAAGTTATGTAAAGAGTAATAATAAAACATAGTGAACATAATCCCGAGTTCATTAATAAGAAAGCTTTAAAAATATATATTAACGATTTGCTATAATAGAAAAGCTAAGAAAAAACATCGAGCAAGAATGAAGCAAGTTAATGGCACAATGGACTTTAAAGAAAACGTTTTTATCTTGTTTGATTGGGTAAAATTGATGGTTATCTGAATCGATGTAAAGCTGCTAATGAAAGATTGGCCAAAAGCTGAAGCTTACTTTATCGCCGAATGGATTGCCATGCAGTTAAAACACACAATCGTAGCTAGATTCCCACGCATCTTCAAAACAAAAATATCTTCCTAAAATTTAATCTTTCTAAAAATCCACAAAGTAAAAAAAGTACAACACAAAAGCAATCAATCAAGAAAAACAGACAACAACAACAATAAAAAAAGCTACAAAAGAAGGATGTTAATTATCAAGACCATGTCGACGAATTTCATTCAAAACATCTTCAGGAAGTGTATGAGTTTTAGTTGGAGCTTGAAGAGTTTCACGTTGATTGGTAAAAATATTCAATTGTTCTTTATAATGATGAAGAATATCTTGATCAGCAGGACATGATTCAATAAATGCAGCAGTACGATATCCAGTTAGAATATAATTCCACAAATAAATCAAATTATGTGGAATATCAAAATTCAACAAATAACGACCAACGATTCTCATATGATGAAGACGAGGTAACAATTCACAATCATATTCAGTCATTGAATTGCTTAACAAATAGCGAGATTTTCGTTCAGCTAATATTTGATCAATGGTTGTAAGTTGCTCGATGAGTTTGTTATGAGATGCAGCAATTTGAGGTGGTAATCCTTCAATTGTTGTTGGTTGGCGTTTAACTTTATCATGATCAATTTTAGCACGAAGAAATACCTTGAAATTCTAAAATAGTATACAATCATTATATGTTTGGTAATGAAAAGAGAAAAGCAATAAGCAGTTATAGTATCAACTATGCTTACCACATAGGAGTTTTAGTCGTGATGCAAAAGCTAATGGAAGTCTATAAACATAACCGAAAGCCAAAGTATTAGTTTTTTAAAAGATATGAAAGAGGACTGATATAGCGCCAATCCCATAAACCAAAGTACTAAGGTAAAATACTTACTCTGTAAAGATTCTGGATGCTCTTCTCAGCCACGGAATCTTTTTCAAAAAGAGGAACACGGAATTCTTTAGCCAAATGGAAGATTCTGCCTTCAATTTCTCTGTTGTCGGAGTAAGTGATTCCCCTGAAAAGTTGAAAGGATTAGAAACTAATTATCACAAACACTCTTGATAACAAAAAACGAAGCTAATGTAAACAAAAAAGAGGATCCGCTCAATGTACATATATGCATTATGTTTCTCCATGATATAATTATTACAAAACTAGCATAAAAGAAACAAACTTACTTTTCTTCTTCAATCATAATAGGAGGTTGAGCACCCAAGAAATTTCTTTTGAACACTTCTGAATTGACATTAACAGTTTTAACTTCAACTCGAACAACTCCAACTTCATAAAGAGCATATAATTCCATCCAAAATTCTTGACAAAATATACATGCTCCTATTCTTCTTGAATCAATACCAGATGCTTTAACATATAATTCTAATAAAGGTTTGAGATGATGACCATTTTGTGTACCATTAGTATTATAATAATCGCCATTGGTTTCAGCTAACGGTGTTGCCATGACTGATGATTGTGAATGAATGATTGAGTTAGAGATGATGATGGAAGTAAGTAAAAGTTAATCAAATCGTTGATTGTTATTTCCTGGAAAAAAATAATGATGAAAGTTTATTCGATGGATAAAGAACTTTGATGAAAACAAAGAAAACGCGAGTCAAAAACAACGAAAGCTGCATTCACGAAAAACTTTTGACACGAATACGCGGAAAACTTGAGTTCAAAAAATTGCTTCCAAAAAAGCAAGCAATGGAGTAAATAAAAAGTTCACAATTTTTTTTAACAGAAAAAGTATAAAAACCAATAAAAATTCCTTTCTTTTCCAAATAATTTTTAGCAACCAACTAACTAAAAAAAATAAATGACAAAAAAAGGACCGATTAATCACGAACAAAAAAAAATTTATACCCGTAAAACACAAAAGAGAAGGAATGAAAGTATAATCATACACAAAATCGGATTATATTTTTGTTTGTTTGGATGTTTTGTTTGTTGTTGCAAGTATACATAAATACAGCAAAGTTAATATGTATACGTCTGAGGCTTGGGTATGAAGAAAAAAAGCACTAAAAGCTATAATTTTATTTTCTTTCTAAAAAAGGGTGCTGTTTTTAGAGTAAAAAACAAAGATGCAAAAATGAGAGCGCAGAATCGATCGAAAAAAAAATTGCTGTCGATGATGAAAGTTTTTGATTCAATTATTATTAAAACTTCTTTCTTTTTTTTTCAGAAGAAAATGAAGAAGGAACTTGGAGATGTTGATGATGATGAAAATAATGAAAGAAGAAGAAGGGAAGAAGGAAAGAGAATACAATAAATCACTTTTGAAAATAAAAATAAAAGAGACTCTATTTCTGCAAAAGAAAAAGGCCATCCTTAATTTAGACACTTAATTTTTATTTTTTGCAAAAATACTAAAATTGATGACAGCTTTTTTCTTTTAAATTTTTTTATAACTAATTAAAATTTTGTAAAGTTTTGCGAACAGCACCGATCGATCCCATGGCTTTTATTAAAACCTACATAACTTCGAATTAACTTCATTTTTTTTAAAACGTGAAAGTGAGAACCGCTTTTAACTGGAGATTGAAAGAGTGTAATAACCAAAAAATCTTGATCTCAAATTTTCTTTTTATTGTTTTTCAACCAAAAAATGTGAAACAGATAAAGAAAAGAGAAAACTTAAAAACTCGGAAAACTTGTTTTCTCTTTTCTTCTTCTCGTGTTCAATTCTATTTTCCACATTTATCATATTTTTTGATATGCATACATATCTTTAAATTTGTATTTCTTTATCCCCTGCTTTAATCTTTTTTTATTACTAAAACAAAAAAGGCGCTGATAAAAATTGGGAGAGTTTAAAATTTCTTAAATTTAAAGAAAGCTTTTTGGCTTCCATAAAAAACGATTCTCAGTTTTAAAGCTTTTGGGTGAAAATATTAAATTTTAGGGTCAAAAAACGCTCTCGCAAATAACATTAAAATCAATATATAAAGCGCTGAAATATAAAATTTTTTTGCCAAAAACTTTTTACAACAAAACCACTGCTTTTTTTGTAAATTTCGTGCAAAGAACACAGAAATCTTCACTTTTTTTGCACTTTTTCGGTGTTCTTTGCACGAAATTTACAAAAAAAGCAGTGGTTTTGTTGTAAAAAGTTTTTGGCAAAAAAATTTTATATTTCAGCGCTTTATATGCAACAACTAAACTTTTTATCAAATAAATTCTCTACTCCTTAAATATTTTTTTTTGCAGATAAAATTAAAACGCAAAAGCGGAAATGGAAAATAATTAAGCAATAAAACAATATATACATACATACACAACGAAGACGACGACGATCTTCTTCTTAGCAAAAAAATGAAGAAAAATAAACTGATAATCATTTTTTCATTTTGACAATTCCCATAATCAAAAAAAAAATAGAAGTGTGTGACCCCGCCGCCATTCGACGACGACGACGACATCGATGCTTAAATATTTTGATGGAAGACAAAAAAAAGGGAAAAAAGTTTTTTTTCTACAAAAGAAAAATAAAAATCAAAGAAGAGAAACAAAGACCAAAAAAAAGAAAAGAAAAAACGATTCATTTAAAATATTTATATTTTTCCATTTTCTTTTCTTTTTTTAACAACAAAACAATATATATATTTTTAAAGCATTCATATTTTTGGCGCCAGCAGCAGCATCGTCAGCGCGAGGAGGTAGCGGCCGCTCCCTTTTAAATTTTGATTTTATTTCTTCGCTTCGAAAAAAAGAAAGGGAAAAAAGCAGGCGATACAAAAGCAAGAAAATATAGCAAACATCAACCATGAAAGGACAACGTGTATGTGAGTGAGTATGGAAATGGGTGGATGGAGTAACAACATGCATTTCAGGCTTTCATAGTTTTTCGATATGAATTTTTTTTAATGATTGAAAAATAAAAATGAAAATGATGGTGGCGCTGCGCTGTGAATGTTAACAACAAAAAAAAGCAGGCGATACAAGCATCAAGCTAAAAGTCAAGAAATGGAAATGGAATTTTTACGCATGAAAAGGGAGGCATGACGAGCTGGCTGATGATTGCTTGCTGTAAACATAAAAAAAATTATCAACGTTTTTATATGAAAAAAAAGAGTTAAAGAGGTCGTCGTAAAAATTTTTTTGGCAAATATTTATGTGAAAATAAAAATCTTCGTTTTATTCAAAAATCGATGTTGACGAAATTTTTGGGAATAATAATAAAAAAGTCAGCAGAAGAGAGATGTTTTTTTTTCTTTCATTTTTCTCATCAAAGTTTTATGATGTTGGGAAAAAATGAAGAGTAAAATAAACAAACGTTTTTTGAAATGTAAAAAAAGGGAAAAATTACATAAAAAGCACACACCCAAAGTTCAATAGTTTAATTTGAGAAAATGGCTCAATCTTTGCGATTGAATTTCTAAAATATTCAAATTTAGGGTGACTATTTCAAAACCAAGTTTACTCCACAAATCTTTCCACAACCAAGAAAATTGCCTCAAAATCCAAACCTTTAAATACTTTGTCGATGTGAAAATGAATTTCAAAGCTTGTTAAAGGTTAATTAGTCATCCATTCTTAACCTTGAGAACTTTCACCGATGATTACCTCTTTGTTCTTTTCTTTCAAAACAAAATATACTTAAGTAAATAAATGTTAAAAATAAAAAAACCAAGCTAGCAGCTAAAAAAGATGATTCAAGCTTCTTAAGTTTTAAGAAATTTCAGTTTTCTTAATTTTTTTTACTATTTTTACTAAAGGAATTTATTTGGAACAAGAAACTATCTATTCCTCATCAAAAAAAGTTTAAATCTCAAAAAAATATAATAAATACATAGTTTACAAGAAAAAAGGATCTCTTTCTTCTTTTTCATTTGCGTTTCACAAAAATAAAATAAAAAACATTCCAAAAATTAAATCATCCGAAAAACAATCACGTTTTGTTGCTACAAACCAAAAAGAGAAAAAAAAAGGAAGAAAGATCAGTCACACAGTTTTTGGCGGTTTTTTTCTTCTCTTTTTCTTCGATTGTACGAAATCAAACTAGAATATCCATCCGTTTAGAAATTCCATTTCCATGTTTAACAGGAAAAAAAGTATCACCAAAACCAAATTTTTTAGAGTGGTTTTTTATTTAAGAAAAATGGCAGAATTCATTCAAAAAAATTAGTATAAGTTGTCAAAAAAATGAAATCAAAAAATTTATTTACTTGGATTCTCGCATCACGCATGCTTTTTAGATTTCCAGCCAACAATATTTTCTTTGTTAAAATTTAATGTCAGCAGTTATGCTTTTTTTGGAGAAAAAGACCATCAGAAAAATATAAAAAGTAGAAAAATTGTTTATTAGGTGAAACAATTCCTCCTCCTCATCTGATAGGAACGTCAAAAACTGTCTGACAATAACAATTTAAAAAAAACTTAGTATATTCTTTTATGGTTTTAAAAAAATCACATTTTCGAAGCTACTTTAAAGGGAGTGTCTCAGCAAACGAGAAAACTTTTACTACAGCGGGTGTTCCTAGCCCGAAAGTTCATTGTCTCAAAAGCTTACAAAGTGCTACGAATTTTTGTAGCTTTTTGTAGCATTTTGAGAAAAAAAAACAAAGTGCTACAAAAAGCTACAAAAAATTTGAAGCTCTTTGTAAGCTTTTGAGACAATGAAAAAAAACTTTCGGGCTAGGAACACCCGCTGTAAGGAGTTTTCTCGTTTGCTGAGACACTCCCTTTAAACAGACCAAAAAACCATTTTTCACAATAATAAAAAAAATACTTAACATTTTTTCATTTTCTTCTTCTTCACGGTTACTAAAGTTTTTGCCATAAAAAACAAAACTAAAAGCAAAAATCACAATCATAAAACAGGTTCACTCAAACAAACAAAAAAAGAAGATTGAAAAAACATTAAAAATGAATAATGGCGGCAGCGAAGAAGACGAGGGCCATTTTTGTTCATATTTTTTCCCTACCTTCCTCGATTGCAACAACATCAACTAACTGTACATTTTTTTATGTTTTTCAGCATCATCATCACCCTCCTATTCTTTCTTCTTTTTTTTCAATATCAACAAAAAAAAGTAGAAAAGGAAAAAAACTTTGAAACAAGAGCTTTTTTTGTTTTTACAATTGAATCTCTTTCTTTCTTTTTTTTTTGAATTGTAAATGAGAATTATAATAAAAAAAAGTTTTCAATAACGATAAAAAAAGAAGAAAAGAAAAAAGATGGGAAAAAGAAATATTGAAATAATAAATCCTTTTTTCTCGCTATTCATTTTTTTTTTTGAGAAAAAAATTAAAACAAAAGAAAAATTTTTTAAAAAAACTTGTAATTTTTTAAGAAATATGTAAGATTGGGAGAGAAAAAAAATGCAAATGATACTTCTAAAAAGATGTTTAAAACAACAACAAAAAAATACAGTAGTAAAGTTCATGAAAGATAAAAACTAAACAAGCTTCTTAAGATAGAAAAATTCTAAGCTTTTTCCGGTTGGTTCCTTCTTCAAAATCGTAAAAAAAAAAAAAAACAACTGTTTGATAAACTTCGAAAAATTTATTTTAATAAGCCTTCTTAATCCATGTCCAAAACTATAGGAAAGTAAACGACACAAAAAAAATTATCAATACTACAATAATTAAAATTCAAATTTAGTAATTTCAGGATCTCGCAACAGAAATATTACATAGCATCAAGATCCTTGCCAAATATTTCTTATTAAAACCTTCACCTTTTTTAGAATCATCTTTTAAAATAAAATTTGACCATTTCAAAGTCGAACAAAAAAAAAGGTAAGAGAGAGATTAAAATGAAAATGAGTTTTTTTTTCTTGAAACAAAAAAAAAGAAAGAAAAAAAACTAAATCTAAAAAGCTTTTTTTTTAAAGCAAAGAAAAGAAATAAGTTTCTATTTGCTTTTTTCGAACAATTTTAAATCGGCTTTAAAGTTAGTTAGTTAGTTAAGCGGGAAAAATGACCGATATCGGAGGTAAAAAAGAAAAAGAGAGGTTTTTGGGAAGAAGACGAAAAAAAATCATGAGACTCATTAACTAACTAACCAAATATAAGAAGTTGAAAGAAAATTTAATGAACAAACATCAAAGAAGAAAGAGAAGATGAAAAAAAATGGATGAAAAGCAATAAGTTTAAAACAAAAGAGAGTGAGTGAGCAGAAAAGTTAACAAAAAGTTGGATGCAATGGTCCAGCGAAAAAAAAAATGATGCGGGCTTATGAGATTGAAACTCTGATGACAAATTTGAAAAAGAAGAAAAGGATAAATTATTTTTGCTCAAAAAAAGCTGATAACTTTAAAAAACCTCGAAAACAAAATTTAAATATCGATGATGTTCGATTTGTGCAATTCTGATCGTGAAGTAGTGGGACAACAAGCTAACATTGAACTTTGGATTTGACTTTAAGCAACCCAGGTTTAGAATAAAAGAAAATAGAAGTCACACTGCTAAAACTCGGTGAAATGATAATCAAAGAATTTCTATTTTTGGAAACAAATTCAATCCTACTATCTTTCTTTAAACTTTTTAAAACCTTTTCATATCAAGCAAAAATGAGTTTTATAAAGGACCATAACTTTACATCGACCGTCACCTGAGAGGAATTTAATGTATTTACGTCACAAATCAATATAATAACCTAAAAAAGCCTTCCAAAAAATGAGAAAGCATCATCATCCTACGCTAACATTTATAATTGTTAAAAAAAAAGTTCAAAACCTTTTTGATATTTTATTTTAGCATTCTCACACAACTGATTCATTGCACCTTTTTTAAGACGTTTTCTCTTTTCACCTTTGCTTTCTCCTACACATTTCATCATCATCGACTCTCCAACAACAATAACGAAAAAAAAATTCATATATCTCTCACCCATCAATAGAAAAATCATAAAATAAATTCTTTTTTAAACATTTTTTATTTAAAAAAATGGTTTCCGCCCAAATTTTAAATATTTATAAAAAAAGAAAAAAACAATTTTGACACCCAATTTTTTTTTATATTATAAAAAATGCAAAAAATTAAATCAATATCGAAAGAAAAAATGATCAGAAAAAAAAGTTTAAACTTTGTGAAAAATAAACAAAGCTAAACCACCAACCATCATGAAATGGGGATGATGACACACTCTCTCACTGTCAAGGGAAGAAGAAAAAAAGGGGAACGAATAACAACACAAAACGTGGAAGAAAAATAAAGTTTTTTTTGATTTGCTTTTTCCGCTTTATTTATTTTAGCATAAAAATAAAAATAAAAAGGGCAAGCAAATATGTATAAAGTTTGGGAAAAAGTACAAAAGAATTGGTGGAAAAAATAAAGAAAAGAGAAGCTTAATAGAATCAAAGAAAATAAAAAAATTAAATGGTAAAAAGAAAATGGAATTTTAGAAAAACTTTGTAAAATTTTAACGTACTACAAAAGCTTTCCTCTTTGTTCGATTTTAATAAGCAAAAATCGAATTTTTCCAAAATTTCAAAAGTTTCTCTATTTTCTTTGTATGATTTCCAGTAATTTATTCTTATTTAAACATAAAAAACTCGGTAAATAAAAATTAAAATCCAGAGTCTCAAATTCCTCATTATTAGGCGCTTCGAAGCCAAAAATTATTTTTCCTTTCCGAATAACTTTTACGATCCAAAAAAAAATAATAACGTTTTTAACTATTAAAAATCATCAAAAGCAAAACACATACATACCCTAAAAGCAACAATAGGAGAATCACTTCAAAAAAAATGAGGAGATAGAAAGGAGAGTAAGAGCACGCATTTATTTATTGAACGAAGTATGTACGTAAATGTAATTCAGAAACTTCTTAATTATAGTATTCTTTTTTCTTTTCTTTCTTTTTTTTTGAAACAATTTCCACTTTAAAAAATTGAGTGGAAAAACGACATAAAAAGAGAGAGAGAGAGAGAGTTTCCTTCTTCTTCAAGTGGATAGAAGAAGAAAAAAAAATTGTTACAAAGCCAAAAATTTTTATCGACCACAGTTTTGGTGGTAAGCTATTATTTAAACAAAATTTAAAAAAGTTCAGCAATTTTTTTCGTGGATTTTCGTCATGATAATCCAGGTTTTTTCGGAACAAATCAATGACACATGCAAATGTTTGAATAAAACACAGATTTTTAAAAAGTTTAGATGATCAGATTAATTAAGATACCTAGAGACCAGAGTTCAGAAAGATAGAAAACAACCTAAGATTTAATCAACATATCTTTTTAACTAATGTAATTAATTTTGAGTTTTATAAAAATTAAAATGAAAAATAGAAATAATGGATTCGAAGCCAAATCTCCTATTTTTTATTGATCCTTCTCTCTCTCACTCAACTCTCTTCCTCATGTCATAGAATTCCGCGCAGCAACAAAAAAATGAATTGTAAAAAAAAATTAGACAAGTAAACTTTTTTTGAAAGAGAAGAGTGGCAACACAAAAAAAAACGGGAGCATCAAAAAATAAATAATAGAAAAAAAACGGTGTGGAGAATAAAAAAAAAAGAGATGATGATGACCTTGGATGAATATTTGGCTCGGCCTTTACCTTCCTTCATACTTCTTCCTCTTTTTATTTTTTTCATTTCGTTTTGGTATTCTTGTGATGTCCTTCCGCTATCAGACCACGCCATCACATAGATCCCAATTTTATATATTTTCTTTCCGTAGAAAAAAAAAAATAGAAAGGTAAAAAAAAAGAAAAAAAGGAGTGCAAAAATGAAAAGAAGTTTTTGGATGGATGACTCAAGCCAAGGTTTGATGATAATCTTTAAAATTATACTTTGAAAAAGCTATAACTTAGCTCTAAATTTTCCAAATCTAACTTTATTCTTATGTATCGATTTCTTTGAACATGATCACTCAATCAATAAATGCAAATTTACTTCTTTTTTTTTTCTGAAAAAAACTGGAGAATTGCCATAACCAAAATTTATGAGAAGAGATGACACTTTTTTGAAACCATTAAAAATGTTTGATGAAAAAATGAATACACAAAAAATATATATCAGACTTTGAAAAAGAAAATGAAAAATTTCCATAAATATCTCGAAACCGGAAGTATGTAAAAATAATTGCGAAACAAAGCATTTGAATAAAAGTGGCGCCAAACTTTTTTTATTCTTTTGGGAATTGTGTCAACTCAAAAATCCATTTGTAAAAAATTAGAACCGCTAAACTAAAAATAAAAATGCATTACTAAAAATTTCAAAAAATATCAGCAACAAAATTTTTTCTTTAAGATTCGTAATTCATTTTTTCGATCTTTGCGTAAAAAAAAGCAAAGAAGAAAAAAAACAACAGCTTTTGAAAGGAGAAAAAAACAGTTTTTTCTTATTTATTTTTTTTTGGCGCGCAAAAAAGGGAAGCAGATGTCTTTCAATTTTCAATTACGAAGAAGAAAATTAAAAGAGAGTCAAAAAGAAAGAAAAGGAAAGATGATCGCATTATTTAAAAAAAAAATTTTTGCAAAAACAAATTGAATGCTCGCACAAGCAACAACAACAAAAACGATGAATAAAGAAAATAGATTATATCCGCGTTCATTTTTTTTCTAAATGTTGCGAAATAAACTTTTGTATGAAAATAAAATTTGCAAGGAATAATTTTTGCTTTTGAACACAAAAAAATTAAACTCATTTAAAAAAAATAACAGGCATACTTGATCTATAAAAGCCATTCAGAATTATAGGCGGTAGAATTTACAAAACAACAAAAAATTTATAATATTTAATGAAATTTTTCTTCGAGTTTTAATTAAATTTTGTAAAGAAATAGCTAACTCTCTGTTACATTAACTTTTTTAACGTCCAACTATGTATAATTATTTTAGATGAGGGGATTTAAAGTTTTTAAAAAATTTTAACACAATAAAAAGAAGAGAGGTGTTAATTTTTTTGTTTTTTACAAATGATTTAAAAAAAAAGGAATTAAAGTTTAAAAGATTCATGGTTTTGTTTTCTGCATTTCAAAAAATATTGTAGCACTCACCACCTTGATTTTTTAGTAACATTTTTTGTTTTTTCTTTTTATTTTTTCCTTTAAACTTTTTCTATGACCTCTTTCTAAGCTTTAATTACGTTTTTAGACTTATGTAATTTAAATTTTATTTCTCTTTAATTGTGTGAATATCATAAATATAAAGTAAAAGCATTCCTTTTTTTTGGCTCTTACCAAAATAAAAAGTAAATAAACAAAAACCAACAAATTTCTTTTCTCAATTTCATGTGCTTTTCCTTTTTCTCGTTTAGCCTTAATCGTAAAAGAAAAAGCTGCCGCCACGCAAAATGATGGTCATTCAAAATAAAACTACTTAACGAAAGCAAAATGAAGTTTAGCCCAAGATGAAGGAGTAGAGTGGCACCGCCACAAACATATTTTTTTTTTCTCTTCAAATTAAATGACCCCTAATAAGTTCAAGTCGTTTTAAAGCAAGCAAGCAAGCATACATAAATGTTTTGGTTGCGTGTGGTGGACATTCTCTCCATTTTCTGCAATATAAACTTGTTTATATATGTTTAAAATGTTGAAAGCCTAACGCAAATGGTGGTGCTCAAAAAACTAGACATACATACACTCATTCGCATAACTAGCATTTTTTGAAGCGAAAATATTTTATAATAAACTTATTATTTTAGTAAAAAAAACTTCTTTTTTGATTGATATGGCATAAATTTTTTTGTTGTTGTATGTCCTTTCTTTTCTTTGTCTTTCTTTTTTGTATGTTTCTCTCCATTTTTGTTTTAAAAGATATGGGCTTTTGTTGAAAGATACAGCTGGTACATTGCTTTTTAAAAGGGCTATTTTACTTGGCTTCGATTTAAGATCAAACAAATATATTTAAAACAAGGCACCAACTTTTTACAATGGGTTACAATAATCCTTTCAACATATGCGGCTTGATTTTATTTTTTGGAACTTTATTTTATTTTATTTTTTAATTTAAATCTTCAACTTTTTTTAAACTGAACATAACCTTGATAGTTTTATAAGTGTTTTTTGATTTTTTGGAAGGGCTATTAATAATTAATTGGCGATAGTTTCACCTATGGGCAGAACTCATCTTGGACTACACTTAAAAAATCTCTAGGGCATTGTTAGAAGCTAAGAATGTTTTTCGATTTTTGAATTATGTGTTTTTTTTTACACAACAAGAGGTCTCGATTTTGGTTAGTTACAAAAGCCATCTATCAAATGATACCCTAAAAAGCCAATTTAACGACATTTATTTTTTGAAAGATTAAGCGATCTCTCAAAGGTTTGTAATTAATAATAAATGGAATTTGAAGAAGAAAAATCTAGGTTAAGTTGAAGATTGTTTTTTTTTAATATTTTCCAGTAAAAAATCCTGTACTTTCCACTTTTTTTTCTCTCATTTTTTGAATGAAAATGTTAAAAGATTAATTTTTTTCTGGGCCTTTTACTTCCAAATTAGCTTTTTGGAAGGAGTTTAAAAGTATAAAAAAAATATCATTGGGCATAAATTTTATAACATATGTCTTTCGCGCAAATCCCCAAAGGTCATTGAAGATTTTTTTTTCTTGGATTGTACGTTGTTAATTTGGATGATGAGATCTCTCCACATTGGCTTTTTTAGCTTTCGAAAGAATAAACGAAACAGCAAAAAAAGAAACACGCTAATTTTTAGTTTTTAGTTTTGGTAGAAAGAAAAAAGATTTTTTCTTTGAATTTACTAAGAAATTTGTTTTTAGAAACATTTTATTAAAGTTTATATTTCTTTTACTTTTTAAAACAATGAAATATTTTTGAAGGAATTTCCGCTACAATTTTCTTTTATTCATTTCTTAATTTTTTTATTGTCTTTTAAAAGGATTTATCAAGAAATTAATTTCCTTAGTGTTTTTATATTTATTTTTTTTTCGTATTTCCACAAATAATTGAATTGCCTTGAAATTTTCCAAAATTATCAAAATGTTTAAAAAAATTCTATAAAGACAAAATACAGGAGTCAACGTTGATGATTCTGAAAAACCAATTTTTATTTTTTTGCGGCGAGACAGTCTTAAAGTCTAAAATTTAACTAAAATCGAGAGAATTCTTGTTATTATTTTTTTCCTATGGTTTCTGTTAATTTAGTAAATATATAAATTTAGATTTCAAAACTGTCATAAAAACGATGGAATCAGAAATCTTTGAAAATTTTAATGATACCAATTTAAACTTTCACCAATTCAAGCATGCTCTTGATAATTCCAATCCTAATTATTCTCCAACCAAAGAACCGACCATTATTTATGAACAAATCCAACCAGTTTATTACCTTGAAAATGAAGGGTCGCAACAAAATTTAAATGAGCCTAGAAGAATTTTAAATGATACAGAAATCAGACGAGAAGAGGTTGGTTGGTTTTTAGTTTTAGTTTATTTTGAGCAGACTAAATTTGGGAAATTTTTTTTTGATAAATTTGAGAGATAAGAAAGGATAAAAACAAAATCAGATTTTAATTTTGTAATTAGGATAAGATAAACTTTTTTTACTGCGAACATGTTTGGTTTGAAAGCATGCGTCTTCCAATATTAATTAAAAATTTTTTATTTTTTAACTCCGTCGATGCTTTTTTTCATTCAGCGAATATTTTGAGTTAATTACCAAAAAAATGGTTAAGTTTTTAAAGGTTGTTTCTTAAATGGAAATTGAGTTCAAGTTGTGACCAAAAAAGGTCAAGTTTTATGTTAAAAATCAAACATAATTTTCTTGTAGTTTGTCCTTTTCATCATTTTTTAAACCCAAAATGACTGTGCGTGTTTTTAGCAAAGCTTTTACTGTTTTTTCTTTTTCTTATTTGCTGCATCGGTTTTTTTCTTCTTCTATAATCATAGTGCTGCTTTTCATTCACACCAAGCTATATTTTATTGGGACTTTTGAACTTCGATGAAACGTTTTTTCTTTATCGCTTGATCCAAATTACTATCTTTTTTAAATCTTTATATGTTTGTTTCTTACGTCATACTTTTATTTATTATTTCAAATTGTAAATGTTTCTTCATATCAAACTTTTGTATTTTTAAAAATTGCTCGGTTTCAACTCAAACTGAAAAAAACTTCCTTTAGACCTTCCTTCATTTTTTTTCCATAATCATTTCAAAATTAAATTTTTATGAACGATTAACCTACCTTTTTAAGCTTATAATAATAAGCATATTTTATTTTTAGATTATCTTTAAGTAAAAAAGTATAAAAAAAATTAATAAAATATTTAAAAATCAACCGAAACACAAAAGCTTAAAAAATGGGAAAGCTTTTTTTACAAACTATCGCAATCGATTGCGCTTACACACAAACAAATAAATCATTGTAATGTTTGGTGAGAAAATGCCGATAGAAAAATCTGCTGCTTTTTTTTAAAAAGGGATCACAAAACATAGGGGCTTTTTTTATTACACTCTTTTAAATCTGTAATGTTGCGAAGCAGAAATTTTCTTTAAATTGCTGTTAAAAAAATTTTAGTTTGTTACTTTCTTATTACTTTTTTCTCTCTTCATGATCGTTGAAAAAGTTGCCTTTTTTCTGGTTTCAAAATAGAAATATTTTTTGTCTTTTAAAAATAATTTAAATTTTTCATTTAATTTGCGAGACAGATTTTTGGTAATTATTATTTTAACTTTATTGGTCGTCATTGTGTGTCAAACTTTGGTAAATTTTCTTGAGAGTATTCAACATGTCTGTCGACAAACTTACAACCATTTTCTCTCTTATTTTTTTCTTCAGTTTTAAAGTTTGGTCTTTCAGAAGTGTATTATTTGTACAAGAAATTTTTAATTTTAAATAAAGAAAATTCATTTTAGTCAACAAAAAAAAAATAGCTTAAATATTCAAAAATAAAAATAAAAAACTATATAAATGCACAAAGATAAAACACGTTTTTTTTAAATGAAGAACGTTTTACAAAAAAAAAAAGAAATCGATTGAAAGCAGCAACAACGAAAAAATCAACAACAAACAAACATTTCCATTAAATTTTCGCCATTTTCAAAATTCTTTTTTTCTGAACTTTTTTGATTATTTCTAAAATGCAAAAAAAATACATATATATTAGCCACTAAGAGAATTAGAAAAAGTTTAAATAAAATTGGAAAAAAAATCAAAAAGATAACTGATCTCGGGCGGGCTCGAACCACCGACCTTCTGCGTGTTAGGCAGACGTGATAACCGCTACACCACGAGACCATGTTTCATGTTGGACATGGGTAGAAGACATCGCAGAAGATAGCAAACGACCAAATGGCCATTTCCCCTTTCCTTATTTCAATGATGTGCGTGCAGCAGCAGCCAGCGACAGCGGATGCAAAGAGCAATAAATTTGTGGCCCTAAAACATTTTCACTCATTTCCAAAGATGCAAAAAAACGTGCAGCAAGCTTTAACCTTTTTTTTTCAAAAAAAGTGGACGCACAAAACATATATAAAATTTATTTCAATGACACCCTTGTGTCAGCGTCGGTTGGGCGGCTTCCATGCTTTTTTCGTCCGCTTTTTTTTTTTTTGAAAAAAAGGTTTCATTTCCCGCAAAAAAAAAGTCTCCTCGGATGTTCGCTTTTTTTTCTCCCTTTTTTTCTTTCTCTCAATTTCAAATAGGATTTTGAAACATTTTTTTAAAACCAAAGTTAAATTTTTGAATGAATCATACTAGCAGCTTTCACGAATTAAAATCCATAAATCTTTTCTTTCTTAAATTTATAAACAGCTGTGAGAAATTTTGGTTAGCCCAGTTTTCTTTTTCCTAAAATACAAGACTTTTTGGAATTTTTTTGTTTCTAAATAATAAATAATTTAAAGCTTTTGATTTGTTTCTCTTTTGTTGACACCAAATTTTTTAGCGTTTTGAATTTCTTTAACCATTTGACAGTAATACCCTTTGTACAATTATTTACAGAAGTTACTTACTATCAATGAAATTTCTTATTTAATTTTAGGCATTTTTCGGAGCCATTTTTTATAATTTTGGGGTTTTTGATAAAATCATTTCAAGTCTATGCGTAATAATAATTCAACATTCCTAGACTGCCTCCAACAAAAATCGTATCGTAGCTAAAGCAAACAAACTTTTTTAAACTATCTTTTTTTTTTTGGAACACTTCTTCAAAAAGTAAAGTCGAACGAACAGCTGATAATTTTTTTAGCCGAGTCAAACAAAAAATAGCTTCCTTCCTCATCTACGTTTTTTCTCTTTCTCCCAACAATAAATCAAAAAAAAAAAATACTTTCAAAAGAGATCAAATCAACAAAAAAAATTTTATAAAAAATAATGTCAATTTCATTTAAAATCGTTTTATATATTTTATTTTATTTTTTGCGACAACTTTTTTTTGTTACTTCGGAGGAGCGTCTTCTCTTCCCAACAAACAAAAAAAAAGAAGAATTAATCTTTCTTTTAATCAATCAACGAACGCCTTTCATTTTTTTCTTTCTTTCTCATTCGATTATCCGTTCGTTCGTTCGCTTTTTTTCTTCTCTTTTCTCTCCTTTAAAATATTTGAAATAAAAAAATCAATGAATCGAATCCAAAAGAATATAAAACTCTTATCGTTTGCTTTTTTATATATTCGTGTTGGAATTTTAAAAAATCCCGCCAATTTTTTAAAAAAAAAATTTCTTTCAAAAAGTCAAAGAAATGCAAATTTTTTAGACCATTTTATTTTTGACTGTAGTTATAAGTTTTCGTCTCTGTCTGGCTTATTGGATTTTTGTTTATTTATTAAGACTGTAAAAAAATCATTTTCTTCTCAACGTTGTCGTCATCACTTTATTCATCGTTGTTCTTGGCTAACTATTATTTGTACTTGTGTTTTTGAAGTCTTCTTTGAGGCTTCTGCATTTTGAGACTTTTTAGGTTTAGTTAATGGTTTAACGAACGATCGCGGGTTTGTCCTCCTCCTCCATCATTCATTTGTTGTTTGTCTGTCCATAATTTGTTTGTTGTTTTGGGTTTTTTCAAGAAAGAAACAAATCTTTCTCCTCAATGTCATTTTTATTTTTATGTGCCATTTTTGAATTTGAAAAATGGCAGTAAAGAATTTGAATTTTTTAGTGGACAAACAGTTCTCAAAATGCTTTCATTTTTTACGATTTGTAATTTTATTTTAAAAGTTAGCGATAGTAACAACTTTTGAACAATTTTTAGTATAAAATTATTACTATCATCTGTGGTAGAATTGATGAAAATTGGGCTGAGTCTCATTTCATTTTGAGTTATTGAAAAGTAAATATTCTCTAAAGAAATAATAGGAAGCTTGTGTCCTTCCACAACACGACTTTCACATAATTGATAGTAACGAAATTTTTGAAAAATATTGTTTAAAAAAGCTTACTCTCCATCACTCAAAGATATTTTTTCTTTTATTTTTGATTGATTTCATCAATTCTATGCAATGCATTATTCCTCTCTTTCCTCTCTCTCTTTGTTCCTCGTTCTCTTTCTCTCTAACTCTTTTTTTTTACACATCAGTGGCAAGAGCAAAACCCAATCAATAAATCAATCACACACATTCATTTTTTTCTTTTGTTTTGTTTTATTTCGGACTGACTCAAGAAAGCGAACGAACGCATAAACTCTCTCTCTCTCTGTCTCTTTCTTCCCGCCACCATAAATAACACTGCTATTCAAAAAAAGACGCAATACAGAGCAACAAAAAAAATTAGGATCTTTTCCCTCTCTTTTTTCCTCAACTATTTCTCATTCGTTTGTTTCGTTGTTCGTTTTCCATTTATTTTTTCTTTTCCAAAATATAAAAGCATAAAAATGGTGGGACACCCAAAAAAAAAATGAATAGAAAAGAAAATGCTCTCCGAAAAAATAAAGAGTGTTGTCCGAGTCGGTCGATGCGAAATATGCAAGTTGTTGATGTGAGTCGAGCGAGCGAGCCTAGTTGTTGTGTTGTGTCTTCTTCGATTTTTTTTTCTTTTCGTTTCGTCGTGGTCGTCGTTCGCTTTTTTTCTTCTCTCTCCTTCGTTTTCTCAACCAAACAAAACAAAACAAAAAAAACTCTTATAGTCAGCCCTAGCATTTTTCGTCGTCGTCATCAACCCCAAAAAAAAGTCTCAAAAAAAAATGTATGTGTTTTTTTCATTCTTTTTTTCATTGGTGTTCCACAATTTTTTTTTACCAATTGTTGCTTTTTTTGTTGAAAGTCGTTCGTTTTTTTTAATTGAAAAAAAAATTGACTAAAACTTAAAACCTACCGAGTTAGTGAGAAATGTTCGTAGTATACCCGTGACCTTTATGTGTGTATTTTTTTCTTCTGTATTTTTCTTTCCATAACCGCAAAACCAGCATGCATATTTTCCATTAAAAAAAACCCTAAACTTTTTAGTTTGTACAGTCTTTTTTCAGTTTCTTTTTTGTATGGGTGTTTTTTTGGACTGACTCTCCATTCTATGCCGCCTAAAAGGTGCATATTCGATCGTTAATTCATTTTTTTCTTTTAAGGTTTTCTTCCTCTTCGAGTTGGATTTTTTTCTCAGCTTTTAAAATGAATTTCATTCTTTTGTTCCAAGATCAAATTTTTTAAAAATAATTGATTTAATTATTCTCGTCAAAAAAACCAGACAATTCTAAATATTCCATGTCCATGACTTTCTTCTTCCTCGGCCTAACTTTTTTATTCCTTCATGCCTCGTAACCCCTAATTTATTTTATCCAATTTCATTCATGTATGCGCCCAAAAAAAGAAGTTATCTCTTTCTTTTAATTTTATTTTTGACGACTTCCCACGCTTTTTTTCTTCTTCCTCATTCGTTAATTAATGATGTTTACATCTCTCTTTTTTTTATCTTTCTTATGGAATCCGGTAATTTGACAATTAGATTTTAAAATGATGATGGATAGTTGTTTGGATTTTGATGTTGTTGTTTGCAGACATTTTTTTCTTCCCTATCTTTTTTTCCAAATTAATTTTTTTTTGCATTCATGTTTTTGACGTTCTCTTTTATTTTGCTGCTGGCAGGCAATAGGCGTTCAAATCGGATATTTTTATGTATCCATTCTCTCGTAAAAAATAAAAAAATAAACGAGCGTTAAAAACATGTTTCTTTTTTTTGATTACCAAAAAGAAAAAAGTTAATGAATGAGGGCGAAAAAAAAGAAGCGATGAATGAAATAAATAAATAAAATTTGTGGGGGCTTTTTAAAGAATATGGTAACGAACAAAGTTTAAAAGAATTGTTTTCGGATTCGACCGAAGCTTGTTTCGAAAAAAAACTTAATGAAAACTCTTTAAATTTGTAATTTTTGCTTCGAGACAAATTTTGTGTTAAAACTTTTATTTTTACTAAAATTTAATAAAAATTTTCCTTGGGTATTTTTTGTACTTTATTAAAATTGACTACAAAAAGCAATAATTTCTTCTTTTTTTATTTATGTCTCTATAAAAACTTCGGAAATGACTCGAAATTATTGTTTATTTCTTCGCTGCTTGCACTCTTAAAATTAAAAACCAAAAAGAGTCTGAGAAATAATTATTTATAAATTTTTTTTTTATTTATTATTTTCGTCTTTTTATTTGCGTTTTTTTGTTGTCTTGCCATAAAAGTACAACTAAAGACATAACTTTTTTTTGTTAATTAAAAAGAACTTTTTTAAAAAGTATAATAATTTTTTTTAAATAAGCTACTAAAGATGTGAGAAAAAGAAAAAAAGTTAAAAATTTTGCTTGCTTTAAAATTTTTTTGTCTCTGACTTATTTGAATTCGGTGAAATTTTTTTAACAGATCACCCAAAATTGAGAGAATGAATTTAAACAGCATACAGTATTTTTCTTTTTGCTTTTCTTTCTTCCCCAAATCCTCTGTTGCCAATAATCTTTACCTCACACATTCTTACCAAATCCATGGGATTTTTTTCGAATCAATCTCCTTAAAGTATTATCAAAATGGGTTCAATTTTTTTATGTCTGGTTTTAAAAAAAATAGGTAAGTAATTTATATTCCATTTTTTTTGAGTGATAATTTCAATGTAGTCTCTTTCATTTTTTTAGAAAGTAAATATAACTAAATCTTGTATTTAAATTTTAATATATATTTTTTTTAACGGACATTAGCTTTAAACTACAATATATTTAATAAAAATAAAGTACACATATTTTTATGGAAGCTGTCTTCGTGAACTGTTAAACTGACTATATGCCATAGAACTTAACTTCTTTTTTTTTATCAAACTACAAAATGATAAGTCTCTTATTTTCTTTGTAAAGTAGTGATTAAAATTTTTGATACTTTTAATAGTTTTTTTAAATTACTGTCGTTTATCACTTTGAGATTCACAAACTCTTCCTTATCTTTAAAAAAATTTTTTATACTTTTCATTCGAAAAACTTTTTTTACGTTCAAATCGTTTCTTTTTTATTTTATTCGTGTAACCCGTTTTTTATTTTTATGTGAGATGATTTTTTTATAAAGCTTTATCATCATATTTATTTTTTTTTATAGAAAATTATCTTTTGGGGCAGCTAAAAAAAATACACAAACCAAAAGATCTCTCTTCCTTCCTTTTTTATTTCCATGATTACGGTAGGTTTATTATCTTTTTATTTTCCTTCATTTTGAAACAAGGAATTTAATTTAAAAAAAGTATTGATTAAAGTAACTCTCTTTTGATCGATGAAAATTTTTTTTATGAAAAGGTTTAAATTTTTTTAAATTTGTTTAAAAGGTTTTGCATATGAATTCATTTGGTTGGTCACTTTCTGAATTAGATCTCGAATGAAGCTGTCGTCGTCAAACCAAGTTTAAAAAAATTGGGAATATTTTTTGAGATTATAAGAATATTTTTAAAATTCTATATTTACTCTCGGATTTACACTTTTACCCATGCACTCCAAAAAAAAATCTAACTGCGTAAATCAAAATTTCTAATTATTTTGAATTAAAAAAAATCTTGGACGCAACGCAACACATCTATCTGGCTCTCTTTTGTGTCAGAATTTTCTTTTTTATTAAAATAATCAGCTTTTCCATACGTTTTTCTAATATTAAAAAACAAAGAAAAAAAGATTTTTTTGTATTCTAAATAAAAAAACAATGCGGATATTAAAAGTTTAAACATAGCACAAAATTCATCTTCTTTTGTCTAAAAATAAAAAAAATCTCATGCCCTCTTTATTTGTTGTTTAAAAAATACTATCTTTCTAATAATCAACCAAAAAAAAAGTAAGCCAATCCAAAAAATGAGGCATAAAAGCTATTTTTTCATTTAATCATCTTATAAAAATATTTTTTTTTATTCAGACAGGATTACTTTTTTACTTTTGCTACAGTATGCTTAAATAATCTCAAAGCGAATGTTGCAATTTGATTTTGGATTAATTTTTAAAGCAACGACAAAAAATTATTTTAGTTAAATTAAGTATTTCACAGATATTAATGCGTCGGTAAAAAAAATATCTTAAAAAATCCAAGATTTATCCACAAAAAAGAAAATACAAAGAACAACTTTGAAGTTTGAGCTTTGAAACGGTTATTATAAAAATGGCTATATGAAAACATAAAGCTTATATGAAAGTTGAAGGGTTAAAATTTACAAATTAACATAATTTTTATGAGATTTTTTGATTTAATACTTATCCATATAAATACAGAGATGAATGGATTGAGAGAAAAAAGTTTATAAAAAGTTTAAAATCAAAAAAGTTTTGTTTTTGTTATATGAAAAAAATAAATAATAAAAGTTGTCGGTAAATATGTTAGCCAGTTAAAAAATTTGATAAAATTTGTTCTCCAAAAGAACATTTGTTTGAAATCTTCCAATTCATTTTTTAAAGTAAATATATTTTGTCTTGGTGCCATTTTCACACTTAATGCACTTTATAATTTAGCTTTTTTGCTTATTTCTTGTCTTTTTTGAGTCATATTTGGCAACCAAAATAAATTTTCGCTATTTCGAAACATATCCCTTTTTTGCCAACTTATGTTATTACGAAATCAACAAAAAAAAAATTCATGTCAAACTACAATTTTTCAAACTTCTCTTCCCTTCTCATCTTTCCTTGGAAAATTACGCTTTTTTGAGAGAACAGTTTCTCAATCATTTTTTATTTGTTATTGAAAAAACCAAAAAATGAACGCTTTTTTTTCTTTTTTAACTTATCTTCTTTCTTTCTTCGTAGATAATAAATATATTAAGTTGTCCGTTCGTTCGTCATTCGATAGATTTCAGGTGTTCGCAAAAAAAAAAAAATCTTGTCCTTTTTCCTTAAAAAACCAACTGCCGCCAAATATCTTGGTACATAAATCTTTTTGAAGTGATGTTTTTTTATGGTGAAAATTTTCAACTTTTGCTTATTTTAGTTGTTTTTTCCTAAGTTTATTTTTTTTTCTTTATGTTAAACTTAAAATGGTTATTTTATGGAATAAAAAAAAAGTAAGCTTCTAGTTTTTTTTTTGTTTTTTTTTTATTCGAAAAATTAAAGGAAAATTATTTTTTTGATATTTGTTTATCGGTAAGAAATGTGATAAACTTGGTTGAATGTATCATAGCTTTTTTTAAGAGTCAGAATAAATCGTTTTTTATGCTTAAGTTTGGAAGGTCTAACTTTGCTCGACAAAAATGCTTTTTATAAGTTAGATACTTTCGTAGCATAATTTTCTTTCAAATTAAAAAATTCTGATAAATTTGTCAGATAGCAAAAAACAAACATGATTTTAATAAATTTTTTATTTGAGACCTCAAAAACTGCTATTTGAATAAAAGTTCTGAAATAACAAAAAAAAAACACAAATTTTTTACAGTTTTCATTTCGAAATATCCTCTTCATTTTTTGTGTGTGTTTTCGTATGTAAAGAAAACATGCCTTTCTTATTGTTTTGATAAAAAAGAATAACAACAAAAATTAAATCTTTGTTTTGTTAACAAAAAGCTTTTTTTCTTTTGTATGCTTTAATAATCCCACTACAGTTTTTTTCAAATTTTTTTTTCTTCATAAATAATCCTTCTTTTTTTTTCCTGTACAAAAAATATCTAAGAGATTTATAAATCTACCGTATCTCTAACCCGACGACAACATCATCTCTCATTCGTTTTTTACCTACATATTAATAAATTTTCGTAGGGAGTTAAAACTTCAAATTTCTTTTCCTCAAGAACAGATTTTTTTTGTTTAAAATACTACAAAAATCTATTAAACTTAAAAAAAAACTGAAATAACATTGTTGCGTCTTTTTTTGTCGGATTACAGAAAAAATGACACAACAAAATTTCTTTTTTTTATTATTGAAAGAAAGAAAAAAAATATGGAGCCAAGAAGGACAGTATTTTTTTGTTATAAAAAAAAAGAAAAAGAAAATGAGAACAAAGAAATTTTCCCATTAAAAAAATAGAGCCTTTTTGAAGAAGAAAAAAAGGGAAAATACTTGAATGTTCTTTGATGTGAGCTTTTTTTTTCTTTTGCATAAAAATTGTGTGAGGCTTCTTTTTGAATAATAAAAATAGATTAAAAATGAGTAAAGCTGTTACGAGAAATTTCACCAAGGAAAAATATTTGATTCTTTTTTTTTTTTGCAAGTTGCAATTTTGCTTGTTGCCTTGAGATAGACAAACTCCAAATTGATTTTTAAAAGTCAAATTTTTTTATTTTGTTTGTTTGTTTTTAAATAATTGTTTCAAAGTTTTTTAATTTCAAAACTCTAGTTTTTGTTTGCAAATAATAATTTTTTGTCTTTCTATCATTTTATTTTTGATCTTTTTTTTTCATTCATTTTTCAAACATTTTGAAAAACAAACATCGATTTTTTCCTCAAATTTTTTTGTTGTTGAGAACGGATGTTGTTGTTTGAATCCACAAAAGAAATTTTAAATAGGCCCCACATGAAAAAAAAGAAAAGAAAGGAGTAGATAGGCTGCTTTTTTCTTTGCCTCGTAAAAAGGGGGAAAAATGCAGAAGAAGCAAAAAAAAAAACTAAGACTAGCCATAAAAAAAATGGAAAGGAAAACATAAAAATTAAAAATGAAGTGAAGACCACCACCGCCGCTGCAATACTACCGCCACTGCCATACATATAATAATAAATATGTATAATATTGTTGACGAAAAGAAAAAAAAACGAAGGAAAAAAGTTTGCGTCTCACTTTTTTTTATTAAAAAAACTTTTTTTTCTATTTTGCAAAAAAAGTATGTATTAAAAAAGAAGAAGGGAATTATGTGTCGAAAAAAAAGAACTTTCTTTTCTCTTTTTTTTTGTTTTGCTTTTTTTCTCATCAACAAATAAATTTTTTTTGTGTCTTTTTTTTCATTTCTTTTTTGTTGTTGCAATGAGTAGTCCAAAGAAGAAAAAAAAACCAGATAATTGTTATTTTTTTTTTCATGCTCTCTTTTTTTTCTTTTTTTCCCAAATTTTTTTTCAAAAATAAAAAAAAAATAATGCAAAGAACAAAGACATGATTTTTTTTTCTTCTTTTCTGTGTTTTACTTTATTTTTAAAACAAGGAAGTGCGCTGGCAAAAACACAAGGCTTTGAGAAACATCTCTGTTTTATTTTTATTTTGGATGGAGCGAAAAAAGGCGCAATTTTTTTCCAAAAAAAATATATGATAAGATCGTGTTAGAGAGAGAGAGATGAATGACTTGCAAAAAAAAAGAAAAAAGGAAAATGGAATTTTATTTTGAGCATATTTGTTTGCCACAATACTATGCTCAGTGCAGAGTAAAATCATACTTATTATAGTTTGCTTTAGTCAGAAAGGCAAAAATACAGAAGTATGAATGGATTTCAGAAAGAAAATGTTTTTTTACGCCGAAAATTCTTTAAATATGGCTAATTTTAGTTGTTCTCGATTTGCCTTTATTTTCCCGTTGACAGATTTGCATATTTTTATTTCAATGAATTAACTCTTTTATATATGTATTTCTGTATTTTTATTTTGGATTTGTGACATAAATCTTTGATTCAATCCAAATAAATGCTCCCTTCCATTTTCTCTCCTCCTTGCTCTTTAAATTTTTTTTCTTTTATTTTTTTTCTCAAGAAATAAAAAACCAAAAAATAAATTCTGTTCTCAAACAAAGCAACAGCAAAAAAACTATGCTATCTTCTTATTTTATTTTTCAACAAAAAAAAAAAAAAAGAACTTAAAAACAATCTTCTTTTTTCTTTTTTTTCATTCAACACCGAAAAAAAAAATGAATTCATTCATTCGTCAGAGTCAGCGGCGACGTCGTTGAACAATAAAAAAAGATTCTTTTTTTCTTTTTTCTTTTTTCTTTTTTAACCCAAAAGTCAGGAAAAAAAATTGATGCTACCACTCAAAGGTTTTTTTAAATTTCTTTTTTTTATTTTTGTGTGTTAAAAAACATTCGAATGAATCTCTCTTCTTCTCTTTTTTTTTTTATTTTGCTGGTTGCGCTGTTTTTCATATATTTTTTTCAGTCGCAATTTTTTTCTTTTTTGTGTGAACTCGCTTTTTTGTGTCTCTCTTTTTTTCCATTTTTTGTTTGTTGTTTTCGTTGTTGCTCCACCCTTTTTAAAAATATAAAAATGCACAAGACAGAAAAATAATAAAAAAGAGCAAAGAAATGAAAAAAAATATATAAAATGAATAGTGTTTGCTTGTTTTTGTCCTTTCGATAGGTTGAAAAAAATAAATAAAAATAAAAAGAAAAAATTTATGTTAAAGATTTTTTTAAAATTTTTTTCGTGTTTTTAAAAAATTAAGGTTTTTTTGAAAACAAAAGTCGGGTCTTAAAATAAAATTAATTTTGGAAAATTTTGTTAAAAGATTTTCAAATGGAAACTAACATAAACTTTACCAAACTTTCTTTAAGATTCTAAAGTTTTATAAATTTAAAAAGTCCAATTTTTTTTGAATCCTCTAAAAAGGGCATTTTTATGCCGAAATCTAAAAGAAAAAACTGACCCAATAAAAAAGCCCCATTTTCATTCTTTCTTTTTTTTTATTCTGACACTTCTTTCATTTTCTTTTTTATTTTGCTGAAATTTTAATTATAATTTATTTCCTCCGCCACCACATTTTTTTGACTGACCTTTTTTTTCTCCTTTTTTACGAAACTTTGCTTTTTATTTATAATAGAAAAAAGAAAATCGCGATTTCCGTTTTTTTTTTCTTTTCAAATTTGCAGTACTCTTTTTTATTTATGCGTTTTTTAAATACCTAATTTTTTCTTTTTGATATAAAAAACTTATATATTTATTTATAAAATTTTTTAAAATATTTAATTTATAGTTTTACCTTCGAAGAAGTATATATTTAGAATAATAGCGCTAAAAATAAAAGTAATGTCTTCTTCAACAACAATGTTAACAAATTCTTTAATGATTGATAAACAATTATTAAAACCTTTTGAAGCATTAAATTCGCTTATGACTCAATTGGTAAGGTGTTTAAGAAGTTTAATAAAAAAATTATAAAAAAATTGGGGAATTAAAAAACAAAATAAAAAATGCTAAGGAAATATTGAGAAAGTCTTTTAATCATTTTTTGTTAATAAAAACATTTCTTTTTTTTTTTAAACATTTTTGGTTCTTTCAAAGACGTCATTTGCCAAATGTGTTAGACGACGACGACCTTGGAAATCAGTTAGAATAAAAATATTTTATTGGTAGCTTTGATTTTTTCTTTTCTTTCGAGACATAGTATTTTTTTCAACCTTGCTCATCTTCTTTTATTTCTCATCCATTTGGATTTTTTTTCTGCAACTTCTCTATTTTGCATGAAAACATCAAAAATCAATCCTTTTTTCAATTTTTTTTCCAAACATTTTGGTCATTATTTTTTTTTACTTTGCAAATAAAAAAAACTAACAGCGTCAGTATTACCAAGTATCTGTCTTTTTTTTTGTTCCTGAAAACAACAAAAAAATAAAATAAAAACTTGTTTTTTAGTTTGAAACAGTGGTTTCCTCTCTCTTTTTTTTGTGCGTGTGTTTCCAGCAGTTGTGTTTTGAATTGAAAATAAAAAAGCGATTAAGCAACAAAAGGATTAAAAAAAAGAAATAGGTTTGTGTCTTGGTGAAAAAATTTTTGTGGTTCACCACAAATTTGAGCAAAAATGAATTAAGTTTTCCTAAAATCTTTCAAAAATGTTAGATTAGTGGAATTTTATCACACAAAACTCATAATTTGAACTCCAAACAAATTTCTTACTACTTTTCTCTCTTTTGTTACCCATAAAAAAAAAGCCAGACAATAAATAAAAAATTGCAAACATTAATTTTTTTTTATCAAGCTGTTGTGGAAAAAAAGTAAAAATATTATTTAAAAAACTCATTTTGTGTGGTCTTATTTATATTTTTTTGCCACGTCTTTTTTCTTTTTCTAATGTATTCTCTCTCTCAAATATAATAAGATTGACTCACATTTTTTGTTCTCTTTTTTTTTTATGTTTCCTACTGAAAAAAAAAATCATTCGACTTTTTTTTGTTTTTTTAGGAAAGCAAAAAATAAAAATGATGAAAATTTCTTTTTCTTTCAAAGGTTAAAAACTAACACTCTTCTTTCGTTCAATCATACATACATAATTTAAGAAAAAAATGAAGGAATAATAGAAAAGTGGAGGTAGCAAAAATAGTGAGTCGGACTTCTTTTTTTTTTGTCTTTCATTTTCTCCTTCGCTCACCAACTTTTACGTAGGTAAAGAGAGTGGTGATTTTGTCTGACGATGATGATGTGAGTTTTGGGGAGAAAAAAATATAGAATACAATGAAGGACAACAAAAAAAAGATCAAATTCGTAGACTAATTTTTTCCATTCTTTTTTTTTTTGTTTGGCTGCTAAATTTATTGACGAAATAAAAAAAAAATTGAGCAAATAAAAAAAGAAAAAAATCATTATTGCATTGTCGCATCTCTCTTTTCTCTCTTTTTAGTTTTTTTTCACCACACGAAAAAAAATAGTGTTCGCATTAGAAAAAAAAATCCAAACCATTTTTTATTTGTTGCTTTTCATTTGCTATTTGAAAAAAAAAGTTTTTTCAAAGAATTTGAAGGAAAAAAGGGGGCAAATTAAAAAATTTCTCTGTAAAACAATAGTTATGAGATTTACTATTATATTTAAAAGTTGTTAGTCTTAGAAATTAAAAGTAAATTTAAAAATAAAAATAAATAAAAATGGGATTTACAAAAAAAATCCATAAATACGTTATTCATTTTAGGATCTTGATATGATAGCAAATTTAATTGCAAAAGATAATTTGTTTATGAAACCAAATAATAATATTGGAAATCTAGAAAATTTATCCAATAATCACCGAATCAACGATCAAAATTTTATGCACCCAAATAATACCAACAACGGGTTAGTAATAATAATAATTAATAAATCCATAATTATGGTAAAAAGTCACAGAAAGTAAAAATTAATTTTTTTTTAAATATTGGTCAAAGAGAGTTACTTTAATCCATCATTTTTTTTTTGAACTTTGTTCTCCCCCTTTTTTTGCTCGATATTTATAATATATTTTTTTAGCACCCCACAATCAAGAACATCATCCTCAACTCCTGGTGACGGCGGCGACGATAATAATAATCCGTCATCACGTATAGCAGCAGAATCAACTTCATTAAATAATAATAATTTAATTATGCATACACTTCATACAAGTCAAATGCATCATCTTCAACAACAACAGCAACAACAAGCAAGTAATTCCTCCCAATCTCAACATCAACAAACTCAACAACAACCAAATCAACTACAACAACCGCAGGGTAGTGGATTATTCCACGGTATGTATCGTAAGTTGAAAAAAAAACTTTTTATTATTATAAAAAATTAAAAAATCAAAGATTGGAACTTTGAAACATAAAAAAAAGTCAAAAATAAAGGAATCTTTCTATGTTTGTGCCCCTTAACGCTAAAATAAAATTTTTTATATCAATAATTCCTAAATCTCTGCAGCTCGCACGCAATAAAAAAAAATTAATTTAATTTTTTCGTTATAAAACATGGTTTCACTTTTCATTAACTTTTTAATAATTTTTAATACTTTGCAAAGAAAAAACATTAGAACCTTTATTTTCTTTTTCTTTTTTTATATTTCCTTCAAACCTACCGTTTCTCTTTTCCAAAAAATCATTTTCAAAAAAAACAAAACCCATCAAAGTTGTTTTTTTTCTTTCAATCATTTTTTTTTTCGTCGTTCAAAAAATAAAAAAAGGAACCTTCATTTTTTTCTTCTGTTAACCGTGTCAATCTTTTTTTTTATTGTTGCTGCTGTTGAGATGATTATTTTTCTTCTTTCTTTTTTTACACAGAAGCAAAAAAAATGAAATGAAATGAAAGAAAGAGACTGGTTCAAAAATAAAAAAAATATATATGTATTTTTTGCTTTTCTTTTCTTCGTTCCCCGTTCGCTGCTTGGTTTTTTTTTTATTTTTCATAGTTAAACACTTGAACAAAAAAAAGTTGTAAAGAAAAAGGAAACCCGAACAACGCGAGTGAACAACGAACGAAGGATAATAAAAAAAAAAGAGAGAGAGAAAGAAAAATGAATTTAAGAAAAAGAAAAAAAACTTTGGTGGCGTTCGTTTTTTTTCCATCTCATCTCATCTTTTTTTCCTTCCTTCCTCTTCGTTCGTGGCTGACGACAATAAATTTGTTTTTTCTTCCTTTCCTTTCCTTCCATTTTTTTGTTTTTCGGTCAAAAAATTGGTTAATTTTTTTTTGTTGAAAAAGAAAAAAATAAATAAAAAAACGAAAAAGAAATCGATTTTTATCTCAGTTTTTTTTGTTGAATACAGAAATCTTCTTTTTTTTAGATTTAAGAAAATATCTTGCTTATTTTTTAAAAAGTGAACAAAAAAATTTAGAAGCCTCATTGATTTTTTTTCTTTTTTGAGATGCCAGTTAATAATTTTTTTGTTTCATGGGGTTACTAAAAATTTAAAAAATTTAAAAAAATAGTACCTTAAAAACGGAAAACAAAAAAGTAAGGAAGACATGGTTCAGAAAATTTTTTTTTTGTGGTTTCGCTTTTAACAAATTTATCAAAGAAAATTTTATTTATTTTTCCTTATTTTTTTTAGACCCAGCATTTGATATGTCAAACATATTTGGAATGAGTCAAATAAATGGCCATCTTCAAAATGTTTCATTAGCTTCACAAGTTCCACAAATGACTATAGCATTTACAAATGGGCCACATGGTCCACCAACGATGGTCCAACATATTCCAACCCATATTCAAGTTCCATTGCCTCCTCCATCCACATCCAATGCATCTAGCACAAATAATAATGGAGCATCATCCGCAACAACTAAAACAAGCACAACCACTCCAAATCGACAAAATTCCAATGGATCCACTTCATCGTCAGCTTCACGAAGTCGAAATCGAACTTCATCGGGTGATATGGTGAAATGTAATTTTTGTCCTAAAAAAATTTCAACAAATATGGTAATTTTTAAAAAACTTTTGTCAAATATATAATTATTAAATTTTCCCTGATATTTTTTATAGGCTGATGCCCATCGAAATGAATGTCGTATGATTCGATGCCATGAATGCCCACAATGTGGGAAAAGGTTTAAAGCTCGAGGGGGTTTACAACAACATTCACGAATTCATTTAATTGATCGAGCATATGGATGCAAATTTTGTGATAAACGTTTCACCCAAAAATCTCATCTTGATCAACATGAAAGAATTCATACAGGTTTGTAATTAAAAACTAAATCTTACAAATATTTGGTCTTGACACGAAATTTATTTTTCATATCAGAAACTTTTGTTGTAGCAAAGAGGCATTTTTAATTATTTATAATTTAAAAAATTTTAGGTGCTAAACCATTTGTTTGCCAATTTTGTGGCAGAGGCTTTCGACAACGTTCACAACAAATTGGTCATGAAGCCACTCATCCAGCAGGTAGTAAAATAATTATATAGCAACAATAATTTCAACTAATAAATTATTTAACTCTCTACAGGATCATCAGGAATATTTTCCGTTAATACCACTGGATCAGATCAAAGTTCAGTTTCAGATAATGTAAGTTTATGATTGATATAATTTATATTTAAAAGTTTTAAACAAACGTTGTCCTATTTTTATTCTCGTATTTTTTACTTTTTCATTTAATGACTGTACTTTTGTTGATTTTGTTTTACTTTATTTTTTTGATTGAATTAAATTGGTTGAATGAAACATAAACATTTGATTTATCAAATAATTTTGTATTTAAAAAAAATCAACACACGACACTCATATCTTTGCACCACATAAAATTTTTTTCATTTGGAACCTTACCACGGAATTTTTTTTAAATAGTTTTTCTCCACAGAATTCCAACTATCCAAAAAAACCTAAATTTAAATCATCTTTGACATTTTCGTGATAGCACCAATCTTAATTTCGTTGAATCTTTCGACGAAAATATTTACAGAAAAAAACACGTTTTTAAATTTTTTTATTTTTAATTAAAATTATATATATATTTTTAAGAGCTGTGGCGCTTCACCCGCAAATTCAACCCTGCCTTTACAAACTCAAGAAGAACAACAAAATAAAGTATTACAATTACAAATGGCACAAAATAATGTTGCAATGTTAAATATGTTGAATAATACCACGCCAACCAATGGCACACATATATTAAATCTCAAAATGCTCTCAAATTAAAAATAATTATTTTTTCCATTTTTTTATATTTTATTCTCTTACTTTTATTTTGTTTTAAATTTAAATAAACCTTTTGTCGGGTTTGCATCATTTATTTTAACCTACTATTATTTTCTACTTCTTTTTTTTTTAAATTTGTTAATCCCAGTCTAATTTTTTGAAAGAAAAAAAATTTGTTTTTCTCTTTTTAAACCAAAAAAGTGCCCATGAAATTTTTAGCATTACTAACTTTATTTTTTATTTTCTTAAACATTTTCGGGCGAAATTATTTACGATTACTTTTATAAATCGTTTTAAAAATGGGGTTTTTTTTAAAGATTTCTTTTGAGGCTAAAATATTTTAAGAATCTTTTTTGCAAAAGCCAAAACTTTATTTTTGGTGTTTTGGCATAAAACTTGAATAAAATTTGGTAAGTATCTACCTTTTTTTGTTGCCAGTGCAGCTTACAAACCTTTCCTCATCAATTCCAAAAAAGTATCCCTGAGCAAAGAGCTACTAAGCCTTCAAAATTAACCAACAACAACAAAGCTTTTATTTTTTCTCTTTTGTTTTTTTTATTATTTTGTCTTATCCGGGTTTTGTTACCTTCAAACATTTTTTTCTTCTTCTAAAAAAAGCTGTCCAAAAAAAACACAGTTGTTTTTTTTAAAAACTTATTTTTTTTACTGCTTATTATTCTCTTTTTTCTCTTTTGATTCAATTTTATTATATTTTTTCATTCTCAATAAAAAATTAAAAAACAATTTTAATTTGTGTCCTTAATAATTTTTTAGATTAAACTTTTTTTTTAAACCTCAAAAAATTATTATTCACTCTTCTATTTTTTTATTGATTAATCTTCTTCTTTTCGTGCTTTTTTTTCTGATTATTATTCATCATCTTTTTTTTATTTCCCATTATTTTCAAAAAAAAACTTTTGTTGTTTTTATTTTGGTCTTTTTTTTATATTATTGTCGTCGTCCACAATAAGGTCATGATGTTTTAACACGAAAAAAAAATGCGACAAAAATAAAATTTCAAAAATTTATGAATTTACGGTTTTTATTGTAATTCGTTTTTATATGAAATCTTTTAATTATTTTTATTATTACTACCATATTTGGGATGTAATAAGGAAGCGATTGGTACTGAGATCCTTGCAATTGCTAAAAATTTTCAAAAACATCTGTTAGCTCAACGATGTTGTCAACAATGTTGCATATGTCATTGTTAATCGTATATCCAACATCAGATTATTTGCAAACCTCAAATTTTTATTCTGCTTAGATAACCTTATTCCTCACATCGAGAAGAAGAGGTTTCGTTCGTTTTTTTCGAAAAAAGTTTGAAATTGGACCTAAATCATGACTTTTTGTGTATGCTAGGTTTCAATGGTGTTTTTGGGTTATAAATTTTATTTAAACAACAACAAAAAAGACAAAATAAATAATAATTAGCATAATAAGGATAATATAAAACATATTCAATGATTATTAAGGTTTCGGAGAATGTGTTGGTTTTCAAAAAATGTGATTTTCTTAGCATTTGCTTGAGGACTGCTTCCAGGAATGCGTCTATCCAAATCATTTTTAACGTGATGGATCGATTCAATAGATTGCTCAGAGAATTTTCCCCAACTTTTATGCTCTCGAACAAAAGGCATTACGTGATGCTTCAAAACATGAAGTTTTGTTTTCTTTCCAGAGAGTCCAGGATATTTGTTGTCAATCAAAGTGAAGAATTCTTTAATGGATTTATCCATTTCATCGATTTGGGTTTCATCTAAATCTTTAGCAACAGCAAAGGATTCCACTTTTGCAAAAGCACGAAATAATTCAGCTCCATATGCATTAAAGTTGGGATGATCAACAAAATATTTTAAAATTTTTCTTGCATTGGGGCCGTTGTATTCCGTTGTTCCTTGATGAGTTATTACACCAATCTTTTTAATTTCATCCAGAAGTTCTTTTGCGTTTGCATCGCCTTTTCCTTTGCAATATTTGATGATTGAATTAACAGCAGTTATGCAAATATGAACGACTGGTGGAACATATCGATTGATGGGAATTTGAATGAGCATTGGTTTCCTGTTGACCGATTTTTTTTCTTTCTTTAAAGCAACAAGTTGTCGGGGATTCAAATCTTCTGCAGCTTTTTCAACTTCATCACCAGCAGCTGATAAAGTTTCAATGGTTCTTAAAGAAGAGTCGGGAATTATTCGATAGTTGACCAATCTTTACTATGAATTGTGCAAAACATACATGGGCAAGTGGCACTTCCACCTTGAAGACCAAGTGTGGTTCCACTCATTTTACAATCACCAATAAAAGAACTAAAAAAATGAAATAAGTAATGACTGATTCTTGATAAAAAAAAATTCAGATGAAAAAAATAATATCGCAGAATCAAGACAAAGCGTTTCCCAAGGAAGCACTTGATGCACTTGTGGGTCATTTGAAAGGAATTAAGATGACCTTCGAGTGAAAACTTCAACATTTTTATTAAGAAATGAACGAATAATGCATTTTTGAATAAATTAAAGCTTTTTTCAGCAAAAAGTAATGAAATGCTATGTTAATTATGTACATAAATGTAAATTAACGCATAGCCTGCACAAAAAGTCATGATTTAGGTCCAATTTCAAACTTTTTTCGAAAAAAACGAACGAAACCTCTTCTTCTCGATGTGAGGAATAAGGTTATCTAAGCAGAATAAAAATTTGAGGTTTGCAAATAATCTGATGTTGGATATACGATTAACAATGACATATGCAACATTGTTGACAACATCGTTGAGCTAACAGATGTTTTTGAAAATTTTTAGCAATTGCAAGGATCTCAGTACTAATCGCTTCCTTATTACATCCCAAATATGGTAGTAATAATAAAAATAATTAAAAGATTTCATATTAATTAAAAAAATCATCGAAAATCATAAGTACTATAGTTTCTTAATTTTTGTTTAAAATATTTTTTAGCCTTTTTTTGGTCCCATCACGGTCAAAAATGACCTTAAAGTGGTCGTCAGTCATTATTAATTTTTTGTGTGCTTTTTTTGATTTTGATTATTTTTGTAGTTTTATCTTTTTGTTTAAAAAAACAATAAAATTGTTTCAATAAAATTAATTATGAATCAGAAATACACAAGCTTTAAGGTAAAATTTATTGCAACCATCAAAATCAAAAAAAAAAAGATTTACAAAAATTGAGTATTTTTTCTTCGATGAACTTCTTCAAATTTATATTTGGGATTAGTAAAATCATGATATTCTGGTGGAATTGCATTTGTAACCACCAAAATGACATCCGAAGTTGGAGGAATTTCAGATAAAACCATTTGTTTTATTTTATGTCCCAACATAAAAGCCAAATCTTCTGGGCCACTTTTAGTTCTTCGAATATTTGGCAGCAAAATTGATTCTTTACCAGTTAAATAAACTCCCAACTAAAAATATTTGTATTCATTAAACCTTCGCTTCGGAAATCACAATTTTCCCCATCAAGACCGGTAGAAGAAGAAAAAGGCTTACTTGTAATTTATTTCCATCAAAATGACAAAAAGCCAAATAAATAACTCGAATTTTAGGAAAAACTGTGATAATTAAAGTTAACATAAATTTTAAAAGCAAACGATTAGCTAATTTTAAATTAACGTTCACTGAGCAATAAATAAATCTATTATCCATATTTGGTGTTCTCCATTCATTTGAATTCAAAACATCTGATTTTAATATAATACAATTTTCAATATTCTTCATTAATTTATATTTTGTGGAAATTTTTTCAGCGAGATCTTTCTCGGAAGTTAATTTAATTTGATTATTAAATGAAAGCTCAAAATATTCTTTATCTGCAAATCCAATAATCCATGGATATTTTAACGCGTCATTAAATATGCTAATTTCTTCCCAAAATATTCCTGTGGCATCCAAATAAAAATCAAGTTGAGTTTGGGCTTCAATTTTTTCAATTTCTTCGGAATCAAAATCAGCCCAAATACTTATTTCCTAAAAAAATTCTTTTAAATGATAAAAATTTTAGTAGTGAAAAATGGCATACAGAAGTTTTACAATAAATTCCGTTGATAAATCTAGATCGAAATATCCTGGCAGTCCATAGCAATTTTATTATTTCAAGGGATGTTTCGCTGATTAATTTCTATAAAAAAAACTTTAATTAATTTTTCTAAATAATTTTTTAAATAAAAAACTTTTTATTTTTTAGAAATCAAAAAAAAACTCTTACATGTTTAATCACATAATTATTTCTTTGATCAAAAATATCAGGTGGAATACCTTCACGAAATAATGCAAAATAAACTTTGGTTAAATCATAATTTTTTAAAATGCTAAAATATTTTTGAGCAACATCTCAAAATAAATTTTTTGTTTAAAAAATGAACTAACTTTTCTAAATCAATAAATGTGTTAATTGAACGCATTTTTTCTATTCTAAAATCGGGTTGGAAATAAATTTTCCATAAAATCCATGAAGTTTGAGACATTGAAGTTAATTTTTCCATTTTAAACTAAAAATTTAATACTGAAAAAATAAATCACTTTTGGAAGGATTTAACGTCGAAATGACCACGTTTTTTGGTTAGAAAAAAGAAAGCGAGAAAAAAATTTAAAGCAAAAAATAAATATTGATTGACGAAGACCGAAAATGTGAAAGAGAGAATGCATAAAAAAAATGGGAGAGAAAAAAGAGAAAAACACGGGAAAGAGCGAAGAAGAAAAAAGAAGGTTTTTTTAGAAAGGTGAAGGATGGACGACGAACAACAAGGATGCATTTGAAAAAAAATGATCAGCAGTGAAATTAGAAAAACAAAAAAAGGCACTGTGAAAATACAAAAGATGTAAAAATATGTAACTCCAATATCACAAAAAAACAAAATTTTAGTGGAATTTTTTTATAAATAAAATTAATTTTTGAAAGTTTTATTGTTTTTTTTACAAACTTGGTTATTTGAATTCAAAAAAGCACTAATAAATTAAAGTTTTTTTCTAACAAAAAAATGTTAAAAGATTAAAAATTTAAATATTGTATAACACAAGAAATAAAAGAAAATGCCATTTTTCGAATTCTTTGTTATATTTACTAAACGGAAACTCTATTGGGAGAGAGAGAAAAAAATGTTGACACTTTTTAATTAAAATAAAAGTAAAATGCTTCAATCGGAAACACACATAAATAAATAACTTTCAGATGCATGCCAGAAAAAAAGAAGCAAATTTTCTATTTTTTAGCTATTCTTTAAAGCAATTATGCATTTTTTAGTTTATTTTTATTTACACCCATTTTTGCATCACAAACAAAACATTTATTCTTTTTCAATTTAGCCATGGATGGACCCATTTGTTTTTTTTAAATACTTTAACGTTGGCATTTTTTTTTTTGCATTCCATTCTTTTTGATGCCAAAAAATATATAAATAAAAGTCAATGCCTTTTTTCTGCATGTTTTTTCCATTCTCACATTGGATCGAAATGAATAAAAAAAAAGCTTAAAAAGGAAGAAGAAAAAGGGAAAAATAAATAACGAACCTTTTTTGTTTAACAAAAGTCATCGAAAAAACAATGTTAGTTTTTTTCTTTCGATTCTTTGACATTCAAAAAAAAAAAACAAGAATTGTTTTTTCTTTCGCTTTTTATTTTAGTTGGTTGCTTTTAAAGGTTTCTGCATAAATTATTCTTTAAAAAGTAGTATATTTTTTTAGGATTTTTGTGGTTGAAGAGAATCACTTTTTTGTAATTTTTTTTGACATGAAGGATTTATTTTTTCTCTTGTAGAACTAATTAATAAAAAATACTAATCTTTCTTTTTATTTCTTTTTTGATTTTTTGTCAATATTAAATCCATGCTTCGCTTGTTTCTTTATTTTCGTTGGAAACAATTGTATAAAAAAAAACAATACCTCACCTTTATTTGAGATTCTTTCAAGACAGTCATTTAAAAAAACTTTTATTTTTGAATGCTTCAAAATAAACACTTATTTTTTTCAAAAATCGATTGTCTATTCTAAGAAATACTCCATTAACATGCCAAAAATCTATATATTATTATTTTTTTAATTTGGCAATATTAAAACTTTCTTTACTTGAATACTGCTTGCATGAGTTAAAAATGGAACTTTACTAAAATTTTTATATTTAATTCATTGAATTTTGGCATACACAAAAGAAAATGAAAAAGCTATAACCTTTTTAAATTTCTCATAGTTTTTTTATATTCAACAAAAGAAAGAAAGAAATTGTTTCTAAGCGACCACACGCAATTTTTCCATTTCGTTTTTTTGTTTCCATTCTCTTTTTTTTTGGTTTTTCCATATTTTTCTTTCTTGGCATTTTCAAGATTTTGTTATTCATATTTTTTTACATTTTTTTTAGTAAAAATAATTATGAGTATTAAACCTGATCCATTGAAAGTAAGAATAAATGAATGGGAAAAATACAAATCTTCGGATTATGATTTTTATTATGGTGCCGATCCCACAATTCTTCCTTCCACTCCTCCACGGTTGACGAGTCCTATTCGATGGCAGCCAGGACCAAGTAAAAAAATAAGGAATATTTTTATTTGTATTGTTTTATTAGTGACTTTTTATATTTGCTATAATATGTGAGTAGAGTAGCTTCAAATTTCCTTTTTGATTAAAATAAACATTTTTTCAGTGACCTAACTAGCCATGAAATAATCATGGATCAAGGTTTTGATGAAATATTTAATATTAAAAATCCACCAAAAAATATTGTTATTTTATCTTCAACCATAAATCCTCGATATCTTTTCGCGCTTCCATTTACAATTATGTCTTGGAAAAAGCTGGGTGTTCATTCAATTGTTTTACTCGTGGGACAAAAAAGGGCTTTTAACTCAAATAAACAAGCAAGAAAAACAATAAAATTGCTTCAAGAAATGAAAACATATATTCAATTTATTGAACCCGAAAAATTATCTCCAACTTCAATGTCTCAGGTTAGTTAATTATAAAATTTATGAATAAAAAAATGCAAAAAGTATTCTCCCCGGCCGGGAATTGAACCCGGGTCTCGCACGTGACAGGCGCGGATACTTACCACTATACTACCGAGGATGGTGAAAGCTAGAGTCAAAAACGTGTCCAATAAACACGAGCGAGAAAGAAAAAAGAAAGCGAATGGGGCAAAAAAATTTCACACGTTAGTCGAAAACGTGCGTCCTTGAAAGTAGCGCTTTAATGTGAACAACAAAAAAGAAAAAGAAAGAAACTTTTAGATTATTCGCCTTTTTGGTGGAATGCTTCCATTTTCAACGGCATTTAAATCGAATGAAACAATTTTAATTACTTCGGATGCAGATTTGATTGTTTTTCATTTAAATAATCACATTCCAAATATAAATGAAGGAAAAACTTTACATTTATATAATTCAAAATGTTGTCGACCTGTTTTAATTCCACCAAAAAGAGGAAATTATAAAGTTCCTATGTATCCAATGGGAACCATAGGAGCCACAATTCAAACATGGCGAGAAATTATGGGTAATTTATTTTGATATTTTTCTAAATTTTCAAAAGGTTTTTTAGGAATTAAAAAATTTCCTTTGACGGTGAAAGAAATTGAAGATTATGTGATCAGAGAATTTGGTGAAAATTTTTTCCATCCAAATGATGATAAAAATCCAAGATTAATTGGTTCAGCTATTTGGTATGCGGACCAATCTATGATTAGTTACAAAATAAAAGAATGGCTTAAAATGTTAGTTCTTCAACCACTCAAAAAATTCCTCTGAACTTTTTAAATTACTTTTAGACCTAAAAGCATTTTATTCAAATCTGAGCACACTGCTCCTCCAAGAAGAATAGATCGAATAAAATGGCCAAAACCCGAGCAATTTATAAAATATAAAATTCAAAACTTTGATGATTGCCATCAACCCACTGCAACTTATATGAATGGTGAATGGGAAAAATTCAAACCATTTCTGAATTTTGCATTTGAAAATAATACAGAATTGATAGAGAAATTTGAAAAATATCGAGAAAATTTTATTAACAAAGATTGTTGCTAATTTTTGTGTTTGTTTTTTTTGTAAAACGGGTAATAAAAAAACAAAAAAATCGATAAGTTTTTTCCATATTTTTTATTTCTCTCCCTAAATTTTGTTAATCCCCAAAAACCTCATCTTTTTTGCAACTGAAAGCAAATATTTTTTCGCGAAACTAAAAACGGTTTTTTTTTATTATTTCCCTGAATTAATTATTATTTATTCATGGCCAAAATTCAATTTTTAGTTTCTATAACTTTTTATTATTATTTTTCCTAAAAAAAGATCAATTTATTTTCAAACTTTTTTTGTTCTGTTTGTGTTTAAAAAAAGATAGAAGATCAAGTACTTTGGTATTTTTCAAGTACCATTTATTTTTGAACTTTTTCAAAGAATTAGTATTTTAAGAATGTCTGGAGCTCAATCTCGTGGAATTCATCAACTTATTAAAGCTGAGAAAAAAGCTTTAGAAAAAATTAATGAAGCTAAAAAGCATCGCCTTCTACGATTGAAACAAGCTCGAGATGAAGCTAATATCGAATTGGAAGGATTAAAACGAGTGAGTTTTTTTGGCGCTAAAAGTCAAAGGCATTAATAAAAAAATTAATTTAAACTTTTTTAAACCCTTATTTTATCTCTTGGTTAGGCATGGCTCAGGGCCCAAATTTTTGGGCCCGGCCCGGCCCGGCCCTGAGAAATATGGCTTGGGCCCGGCCCTGAGCCCCGGGCCCCCCGTTTTTCCTTGGTATCCTCTTTGGATTTTTTTTTCAAGTCGAAATTTTTGGGCCGGGCTCAGGGCTTTGGAGCCATGCCTACTCTTGGTTACTTTAAAAATAAAGAGAATGGAATGTTACAAAATTCATAATTACAGGACCTCGAGCGAAAATTTGCTCAATACGAACGTGAAAATCATGGAAATCGAGAAGAAACTCAAAAACAAATTGATGCGGAAACTGAAAAAGAACTTCAAGCAATGGATCAATTAGTTGAACAAAATCGTGAAATTGTTATTCAACGTTTACTTGATTTAGTTTGCGATATTAAACCCGAATTACATCATAATCTTCAACTTCAACATAAACTTGCCGCCAACCAACTTATTTAAATTCAAAGCATAAAAACCCCTAAACTTTTTCAAACAAATAAAAAAATGAATGAGTTTCATTCTTTCGTTTTTTTCTTTAAAAGTTTTTTTTCTTACTCAATGAAAAAAAGCTGTCAAAAAGTTTTCTTTTTTGCTTCTTGATTTTGTGAATGGCTAAATTTTTTCTTTTGTCAATAAAAAACGAATGGTTTTAAAATAAATATTTAAAAAAACGTGAAAAAAAGCTGTATTATTTTTTATTTTTTGTTCTTTGTGCTTTCATATATTTGCTTGGCTGAATTATTCATATAACTTAAAAATGATTGTTTGAAAGTTAATAAAAAATTTTTTTGAAAAATTCGTATTAAAAAAATTCTAAAAATGGAAGGAATGAAATTTTTTTGATTTAAAAATTTAAGTCTTATTTTTCTTTGAATCGTTGTCAAAGCAGCAATGAGACAGGAACTTGATGCAACTTTTTTTAGTATTTTTTTAGTTACAAAAATGCATTTACATTGAAGATTATATTATTTATTTTCAAGAAAAAATATCTGAATTCGACAAAGTTTTCATCATTTTTTTTTGAAAGAAAATTGCTGCTTTTCTTGATAGAGAATTTTTTTTAGTTGTTTGTAAAGCGTTTTTCGTTCCTTTTTTCTTTCACCCATTTTCTAAACATAGACAGACGACTGTCTTTTAGCTCAACCAAAATCGGCCATTTTACATTTCTTTTTTGTATCTCTAAAAAGCATTAGTGCATTTCATTTTTTGTCTGCTATGGTTGCATCTAATTTATTCTTGTTTTTTTCTTCTTTGGCATTTCATTTTTTTAAAATTGACTTATTCACAATTTTTTTTTAAAAATAAAATAGCTCGATTTTATTTTTTTCGTTGAAATAAGAGTGTCCGCAATTCCAAAAATAAGTATGAACGTTTTCGATATATTTTTTTTATCTTTTTTATTTTTACCCAATCATGTTTTTTTCATTTTTCTTTTTTCTTTTTTTTGTCACTAATCCTTTCTTTGACGTCCCCAAACCCAAAATCAGTCAAAGTGCATCCATTCATTCATTCAATAATGTGATGGTGGTTTGGTCCAAATCATCAAAAAAAAAACCTACCAAAAACACAGACCAAAAAATTAAAATCAATCATCTTCGATCAATCTAGTCTGTCTGTCTCTGTGAATACTTTTTCACATTTGGCCTTTTTTTGTTATGGTTTTTTATTGCCTTTTTTAATGTTTTTTTTTCTTTCACCGAAACAAAATGAAAATTAGGCAGACACTTGGAATCATTTTCTCCACCAAAGAATATCATCATCTTTTTTTATTGGTTTTCCAAAAAAAACGTCAAAGAAAAAAATGTTACAATAAAAAAATTTTAGGCCAAAAACCAAAAAGGAAAATTCTTTGTTAGTTTTTAATTTTTTGTTTGAATCAAAAAGGTTGGTTTTTTGTTTTAACAGAAATTAGTTAAAACAAAAAAGAATATTAAAAAAAAGTGAGTGTTTTAGAAAATAAATTTCTTTTTAAACCGCTTAATTTTGAATCTACTTTTTTTTTTCTTCTTTGTTTTCAGCAGAGCATGCGCGTGCATGAGTAAATATTGAGAATGGTTTTATAGAAACTCCTTTTGTTTCCCTTCTTCCACTATTCGCATTTGATACTAATAAAAATTCATTAAAGCTCAATTGCAAATGCTTGAGTTTTTAATGTGAATAAAAATAAATCAAAAACCTAAGAATGATGGAAGAGAAATGAATAAATCTTCTTCATTAATTGCTAGCTTGGGTTAATTTTAGAGAAACCTCTGTGTCGATTTTGTTTTTTTCAACGACGATATTAATTTCAAGTTTTATTACTTACTTTAATAATTTGGCTGAAAAGCTTCTTCAAATAATTATATTTAACCACGTCATTAATTTTTTGCGCGTTGGAAAAATAAAAATCAAAAGAATTTTTTTATCTTGATATTTTTTTTTGGGTTAATCGATTCTTATTAACTCTTTAATTAAATACTTCATGATGCGTATCAAAATTAAGGAGATTAGATCAAAGGTCGAAAAGAAGAATGATTTAAAAAATAATATCAAAAAAATTATAATTTAATGCGCTGGCAAAATTTTAGGTAATATTAGTTTTTTATCAAAAAATTACTAACATGATTTTTTTATAAATAAATTTTAAAGTGATAAGATTTAAAATGCAAACAAATCGAGCGCTTTTTTCGTTAAAAAAAGGCCTTCTTTCTGATTATCACTTTGCTTTTTATTGTCCCTTATTTTTATGACCCAGAAAATTCATAATAGCTGTGAAAAATGAGTTTATGCCAAAAAATAATAATTATTATTGAGAACAAAAATCATTAGTCTTTCTTACCTTATTTTTATTAACGAATTATTATAGCTTTATTTTTTTTCTTCTTCCCAAATATTATATTTTGAGCGTGCATCATGCAATTGTTTTCCCATTGAATTGCCATGGCTTAAAATTATTTTTTTCCAACAAAAAAAGTTTTCACCTTGATATTTTGAGAAATGGGTTTTGATTGTAATCTTTCACTCATGAAGTTGTTATTCATTCCTTCGCCTTTTTTTCCTTGTATTCATTCATAAATTTATCGACCCTTCAATATATATTCTCTTATTCAATCATTATTTTATTACTACGCTTTTTTAGGTACTTTATTTTTTTCAGTTTGATAACCTCTGCCCCTTTCTTCCATTACCCTCCTCCTTTTTTTCTTTTCAGTGTCGCGTATCATCCATATTAACATTTTTATGACTTTAAATTTTTTTATTATCTAATTTTCTTTTTTCCCGCTTAAAAAGTTTACTTAAACAAAAAAAAGCATAATGATAATATTATTTTAAGGGTTCTATCTTAAATTTTCTTTTTAAAATCCAATTTTTAAAAATCATCAAAAATGATGTCAACAAAAAATGGTGAAATTGTTGAACTTCCTGAAGGTATCCTCCTTGGAATGTGTAATCCACTTTTGGATATTCAAGCCACGGTTGGAAAGGATTTTCTTGAAAAGCACGGTTTAAAAGAAAATGATGCCATTCTTGCTGATGAAAAGCATCTTCCTATGTAAGATTCCTTAGCTTTATTATTTGCATCGAAATTTGAGACGACGACTAGCTAATGACCAAATTTATTTATAATTTTATATATTCTTTTTAAGGTTTGATGAACTTGTGAAAGGATATAAAGTGGATTACATTCCGGGTGGAGCCGCACAAAACGTGCTTCGAGTATTTCAATGGATTATAAATAAACCATATCGTTCGACATATTTTGGTGCGATTGGTAATGATGAATATGGAAATACCCTTCGTGAAAAGGCTACCAAAGCGGGTGTGGATGTTCGATATCAAGTAAATGATTCAGTTAAAACTGGAACTTGTGCAGCTTTAATTTATAAAACTCATCGATCCCTTGCGGCTCATTTAGCTGCAGCTAATACCTTTACCATCGATCATTTGGATAAACCAGAAAATATTGATGCAATTGAAAAAGCTCAATTTTATTATATTACTGGGTTCTTTATCACTGTATGTCCTGAAGCTATTATAAGAATTGGTAAACACGCGGTTGAACATAATAAAGTTTTAATGTTTAATATCTCTGCTCCATTTGTTTCTCAATTTTATCCCGATGATGTTAATGCCACTTTTCCATACGTGGATGTTTTATTTGGTAATGAAGAAGAAGTTCAAGCATATGCAGATAAAATGGAATGGAATATTAAAGATATGAAAGAAATTGCTTTAAGATTATCTAAAATGGATAAAGTAAGGTTTTAGTTTTGACCAAATTTGCAAACGGTTTTAATTCTTTTAAAGTTTAAACAATAATAAATCCATTTTTTAGATCAACAAATCTCGTTCTCGCCTTGTTGTAGTCACTCAAGGACCTGATCCAGTTATCATTGCCCAAGATGATAAAGTCACTGAATACCCAGTTAAACAATTAACCGAAGATCAAATTGTTGATACCAATGGTGCCGGAGATGCATTTTGTGGAGGATTTGTTTCCCAATATGTTCAAAGCAAATCAGTTCAAGAATGTGTAGAAGCTGGATGTTATGCCGCTCGGGAAGTCATCACTCAACATGGATGCACATTCCCCGAAAAATGTGATATTCGCAAAAATTAATTTTATTGTTTTTGATCCTTCGTTTCAATGCAGCAAAAAAAGAACAACAAAAAATATATCATTCGTTTTATTTTAAAAAAATCAGTATTATTTATATTTTATTCTTTTCTTTGCTTATTTTATTATATTCAAAAAAAATTGTTTCACTTTTTTCATTCTTCCTTTTTTTTCAATGTTTTTCCCTCTCTTTTTTTTTCTCCAGCAAAAATCTTAACAAGAAAAAAAGAATTTATAGTTTTTTGTTTCAACTTTTCGTTACTTTGAGAGAAAAAAAAGAATTTTGTTTTGTTTATTTATTTTGTTGGTTACTAACTAGGGTTTCGTCTTTTTTTATATTAGCTTTCAAAATTTGAGGATAAAATATTCTAACATTGTTATGTTTTTGATAGAAGAGATTTTACTTGGAAAAAAAGTGGTTGTTGAATAAAAAAAGATTTATTGATTTCTGTTTGTTTTTTTCTTGACAAAGTTTGTTGTGATTCAAAAATTAAAATATTGCTTCAAAGGCCTTAGAAAATATCGAAAGTGAAAAATATTTGTCACATTTTTTTGAAAGCCATCATCAGTCGGGCGTAAATTGGCGCGATTATTTAGTTTTACAGAATTATAATAAACTTTTCAATTTTAGTCGCAAATCTCCATTTTTCCAAAACCCGATACCAACCAAAGAAAGCTTTTCCCTTATATATATTTTTTTCCTTGTTTTATTTGTTTGTTAATGGAAATGCATGACGATTCAGCTTACAATAATAATAATGGAACCAACGAAGAAAAAAAGGAATCAGAGAGGTCAGTTAATAATAATAATAATGGTCAACCCGTAGTAATATTGGAACAAGATAGATTTATGCCAATCGCAAATATTTCACGAATTATGAAGCGAGTTTTACCTGAACATGCGAAACTTTCAAAAGAATCCAAAGAATGCATACAAGAATGTGTAACGGAATTTTTTCTTTTTGTTACATCGGAAGCAGCAGAAAAATGTGATAATGAAAAAAGAAAAACTATCACAGGTGAAGATTTATTAGCTTCAATGGAAACTTTGGGATTTGATAATTATTTGCTGCCGCTGAGAGCATTTTTACGAAAGTAAGTTTTTGCAAAGATAGCGGAGTTTAGAGTTGTGGAATATATAAAAATTTCACAAATTTTTAAAATTGTTAACTCCTTATTTTTATTTTAGGTATAAAGAAGCAACGCGATCAGAGCGACCATCAAGTGATTTAGAAGATAGCTCAGATAATCATCCCCATATTCAACATGATTCCCAACATCACCAACAAGCATCAGCAGCGGCATCTTATGCTTCGCCTCCACCAACTTTAGAACATTCTTATCAACAAGCAGCAGCAGCGCCGGCATATATTCATCAACCATTAACCCCTCAAAATCATGTTGTAGTACAACCTCAAAACAACAATAATGTCCATCATCAAAATCATCAACAACAGCCACACCAACAAAATTCAATAGATCAATATTTACCATCAAATCTTCGAAGGGTTAATGAAATATATGTTGATACAATTACAAATCAACATTATATTGCTGCGGAATCACCTGGAGGTACAACGGGATTAATTCCAATTGAAATAAGAGGTTTATCTGAAATAGGACAAGCTCCTCAACCCATTTCCATTCAAGCTTTAGCTCAACAAAGTCGAAATCAAATGAATGGAAATTTATAAAAACAATTTTTTTTCTCTTCTTTTTTTACTTTTTAAATGTATGTATTTGAAGCGTTGTGTTTTCTTGTATAAATAAAACTTTAAAAAAGAAACAGAAATGAAAAAAGGCGGCTGAATAACAAAAAAATGCGATGAAAACATGAAGATGGATGGAAGATCCATGCATTTTTTAGTCAGGTTATGTTGTCAAACACCTTTTCGAGAAGGGAATGCAAAAATAATGATTTTTAAATATGAGCAAACAAGCAGCTACATTACTTCAGCACCGTTAAATAGAATTTTTACTCTAATCAACTATTACTTTTTTTGACCAACAATAAGGCATTTATAACTTTATTAACTTACGAAGGACCACCTCCATAAAACTTTCCAGAAAATTATTCTCAATCCCGCCGCACCCCGAGCGAAGCGAGGGGTGCGGCTGTTTTAGCAATGAGAACGCCCGATCTGCTAACCGAAATTTATGATTTTTTTTATTTCGCGTAATTTTGTTGGTATTAGAGGGCTCTCTAGGGTCAATTTTTCGTCGCATTTACGAATTTCTAAAAAAAATAGAGGGCTCGATATCATATTTCACTCAAACCGGAGTTTCTAGTCGGCCCGGAGTGTCCCGCTGAGCGATTAAGCATAGTTACCCCATATTTTGGCTATAAAAATCGTTTTCTCCACCCTCAATTACCTCTATGAGTAAGCTAACATTAAAAAACACCACATAAAAATAGATATATGCCGCTATGGAAATTTAAATATTCTGATTTAGAGTAAAAATATCATTAGCTTAGGTTTCGTATCGTATGTTGTTTGTGTGGTGTAGGCGTCTAAGGCGGGGATTTTATGATAGTGAAGTCATAAGTTCGAATCACTTTTTTTATTTTTTAATGAAAGTTTTTTTTAATTAATAAATGGCAATAGTATTTAAATAATTTATTATGATTTAAAAAAAATGTTTTCATAAAATAAATTATGCAAATTTTTAGCGAAATATTCATAAATTTAAATTAAAAATTAATTTTGAAGCCATTTAACTATAAAATGATTGGGTAATTTTTTAAATTACATTTATTGATATTCAAAAATATTTTTGCCATAAAAAATATTCAAATTTTTGAAAATTTACATAAATTTTATTTTTTGAGATTATTACGTTGCTTAATTATGAAATGAAAGCGTATGATTTTAACAATTTTTTTTATATCTTTTCTTGTTATCTTTTGGAGTAAAATAGAAAATGTACCAAAACAATTTGCAAAAATGTAAATGAAGCTAAAATTTCTTTTCAAAGCGCGTTGAAATGATTTTTGTAATTTGCATATATATAAAAAATCTGCAAAAACCTGATTTTGCTGCTATTAAACAACTTTTGCTTTTTGTACGGTACCATAAAATAATGGTCAATTTTGTATTTTTCAAAAAAGCACGTAAGATCGCCGACCGGAGGCCAGCACAGCTTCTAGTATTATAATTATTGTTGCAGACGGCTCAAGAGATTAGTGCATAGGATTACAATGTAAAAAAACAAAAGGCTGTTCAGGAGAAAAAAACTATAGACGGCTGAAGAGATTAAATTTTAATTGATTTGGCTTTTAGACGGCTAATGAGATTAAATTTCTTATTAATTTCAATAAATTATTTTATATGTTACACTGAAACAAACAGCCGCACCGTCTTCCATTTTTAACATTTGAAAAATAAAAACCTTGCCGACTATACATACGTGTTGGGCTTTTCATTTTATCTAATCAAAAATAAAACAAAAATTTGAATCTTTACCATTTTTTTTCATATTTAATTTTATAAAAGTATAATTTTTAATAATAAATATTTGATAAAGAAATGGGGTAATAAAAATCGAAGACGGTGCGGCTGTTTGTTTCAGTGTAACATATAAAATAATTTATTGAAATTAATAAGAAATTTAATCTCATTAGCCGTCTAAAAGCCAAATCAATTAAAATTTAATCTCTTCAGCCGTCTATAGTTTTTTTCTCCTGAACAGCCTTTTGTTTTTTTACATTGTAATCCTATGCACTAATATGGTTTGTTTTAGTGTTTGGGGCCAGCGTGAGCGCGAAGCGCGAACGCTGGCCCAAGTTGAGTTTGCCTTGACTGAGCGCAAGATCTCTTTTTTTTTCAACTAGCTTATTCATGTGTTTATGTTTATTAATTATAGCTGAAATTTTGTAAACTTATGAGAGACCATCTATAGATTATATCTGTAAAGAAATCCAGAAAAAAAACTTTATAAATTTAGAGATTTGACTAAAAATGTGTCCAAAAAAAATATGTCCGTTTGTTTGTTTGTTTGTTTGTTTGTTTGTTTGTTTTCTGTCCCCTTTTTTTTTCTTATCGCGAAAAGGCCTGAGTGTTGTCTCTTTGAAAAGAAAGAAAGTTTTTTTTATTTCTTGATTTTTTGAAAGGGAAATTGTTTTTTTGATTGAAAATTAATGTTTTTAAAATTAATTTAATTAGTTGTAAATTTTCATAAAAATTAGATATTAAAAAGAAACCCTCGGCATTTTTTGAATTATGTTTTTTTTACATAAATTTCTTTTTATGTACATATACTTTTTTTGAGAATTCTAAAAATAAATTAGAGTTTAGTTGGGTATGAGTGAATTCTTAGTTTTAAGGATATATTGTTTTAGAAGAGGGACTGGGAGTTTGAGAGTAAACTGTTTTTGAAATTAATAAATTTTTTGGGATCTTGTGAGGTCGAAGAGAAACAAATTTAGAAAAAAATTCTCTAAACAGAAAATTGTAGTTTTTGGTGACTAATGTTTTTTAAAAGATTCATATTATTCCCATTGTGCCTACTTTTTTCAGTTATCTCTAACATGTCACCTTGTTGGAATATATCTCTTCGAGATCAATAAAAGAAGGGAAATCAGTACTATATTTAGGCTAAAAGCCAATAAAAGGTGGAAGTTGAGTAATGAAGTCAATAAAAGCATGGAAATTAAAAAAGTGGAAGTCAATAAAAGAAGTGAAATAGCTCAACTTCGCGGCGGAAATAAGAGTCGTCGTGATTTTTTTTTTTTCAAACGTTCGCATAATTAAATTGTAAAAAAATGTAAGTTTAAAATAATGGTAATTAAAACAAAAGGAAAAAACTCTTATTTCCGCCGCGAAGTTGAGCTATTTCACTTCTTTTATTGACTTCCGCTTTTTTAATTTCCATGCTTTTATTGACTTCATTACTCAACTTCCACCTTTTATTGGCTTTTAGCCTAAATATAGTACTGATTAATTAATTGAGTTTTTGTGTACAAAAAATCATCTATCTCATTGAAAATACAGAGAATGGCGTACCTAATCAAAAAGTTTAACCTCATGAAAAAAATTCATATCTTAGAGATCAACAACCAACTTTGGATTTTTTCTTTCACAAAAATCTTTACTTCGAAAAATTTTACTTACAGTAAATAAAAATTGTATGCAAAACTATGCAAATTTCGATGGTTTACTTTTGTGATGAAAGTTTTTCTTTCGTTGATTGATTTTATTCAAGCATTTTGCGCTTTTTCAAACAATGTCACCTCCGCGCCGCCATAAAGTTCTAACCAAGGTATATTTATTTTTTGCGCTTTTTTTCTTCGTGTTTTTGAAACTTTATTGGTTTTGTAATTAATTATTTATTTCTTTCAGGCAATTGAAAATTCAACATCATGTGAATGGATAATTTCAGAAGCTTCACTTCGATGCAAATCAACTGGAAAATGTATTTCGACTCCATATTTTAATCTTCCTGGAACATCTAGCGGGTTATGGTCAATGGAAATATATCCTAATGGTTATGATAACGAATCTCGTGGATATATGTCTATTTATGTTCATTGTAAAACAGCCACTAACATCTTTGCTAATATTTCATTCAAAATTGTTCATTCAAAGTATCGATGTAAGTTTTTTTTTTTTTTGCATTTCACTCTTTTATATGTCTTTAATTCGAACCTTTTTATTTTAGTACCAACAAAATGCACATTCACCGATTATGTTTTATATCATGGATTTTCTCGTTTCATCAATCTCTCTGATCTTTTCAATCCTGATTGCAAACATTTGAAGAAGAGACAATTCAAAATCATTTGCAACTTTGATTTTGCAATCCTTCAAAAACCTTTAGTTCAATTTGCTTTTGAACCTTCAAAGATCAAATTACCAACAAGAAAATTGGATCAATGCCTTCTTAAAAATGGTGAACATTTAACTGATTGCATTTTGATTGTTGAAGAAAAAGAAATTAAGGCATGCTTTTTTTACTTTTGTTTCTGCTTGTTATTGCTTAACTTTTTAGGTTCACAAACTTGTTCTTTATGTTCGTTCACCTGTATTTCGACGAATGTTTGAAACTCCTATGATTGAAGGACGTGAAAACCATGTAATTATTCAAGATTTTACTCATAAAATTGTTGAACTTGCTATGGGATTCTTTTATGCTGGTGAAATCAAGAATTTATCAAATGCTGATGAACTTCTCCGATTTGCTGATAAATATGATGTTACAACTTTAAAGGTATGTGTATGCTTTAAAACTACTATGTTTCAACTCACTTTAAGTGTGCTTCATTGTCATTTGCTTTAACGTACTTTTTTATGTTTAAAACTCACTTTTTAGGCGTACATTGAAGCATTACTTATTCCAAAAATAACTGTTGATACTGTATGTGAATTGATTCTCGTTGCTGATCGAACAAATTCTTTAACTCTTCGTGAAAATTGCATCAAATTTATGATTGATTACATCGAGTTTCTTCCATCTTTCAAAGGCTTTGGTGCTTTACATCCTGAAATGATCAAAGAAGTTTTAAATGGAAAACAAAGTCAATCAACTTGCTGAATTCATTATCTCTTTCATAGCTTTTCAATTTTTGTATTAACATTTTATAGTAACTGACAACATAAAATTAAATAAAAATAAATTTTTAAGCATGTATTTTTTACTTTTATAAATCACATTTTTATGTAACATCAACTACAAAACACATTGATGTCCATTATTTAGATGAACCCAAAACAGAATCACATAGGAGGAGTATGACATCTTCAATAATTTCCATACAAATATTGTTGTTTCAACCTTTATTCCCTTTTCGTCAAATTATTCCAAAACCTTTCAAGTTACCCTTCCAATGTTGGTAAAACGTCGCTGTTGAACATTACGCGGGAAAAAGACCTTTGAAGCTTTTGTTGCTTTCTTTCTTCTCTTTTTTTGTACCTCATTTTTTGATTGCTTTGAATAGTCTTTTTTTCATCTTTAAAAAATGTCTGAAACTTGTACGATCAAGTAAGTTTTTATAATTTTCTAAAATTATTTTACTAATGGCTTTTGTTATTTCAGTAGAATTAAAGAACAAGGAGTTTATGGTCGATTGATTTCACCTATAAAGAATGCGAACAATTATCCTCTTCCAAAGAAATTTCAACAAATGTTTGATATTTTCGAAGCCATGGATCGAATCGTTTCAATCAATAACCAAACTCAAAAGCGATGTGTCTTTGATGAAATAAGCAAAAATGTTCAAAGAAAGCTGAAGAAAGATTTTACAAAAGAAATTTTATCTCAAATTTTGGCTGTTTATCCGAATTCATACAATATCAAATTGGAAGAACATCGAACGTTTGGAAAGAAGACGCCTGGAAAGAATCATGATTATGTGCTTGAACCTAATTTGAAGACTGGTAAGCATTTTATACACTTCATCTTTGTTTTAACCAAACTATGTTTCAGATTTGGAATCATATTTGACTTCTCCATCACCTCGAAAGTCACCAAAAGAAGCAGCATCACCATCTCGACAACTTAGAAGCGCTGCTTATGATAAACTTGATGCAGGAAGAATGGCATGTCGAAAAAGCATCTTTAGGTATAAACTTTTACTACCTGTTCATCGCCTTCATGAAGTATTCTTAGAGAAGCTTGGAGGTTGGTTACTTGCTTCTTTAACTTTTTGTTATGGGTTTACATTTAATCACTTTTAGTATCAAAAGCTGATATCGAATATGGTACTTTTCATAAAAAGTTCAACCTTCAATCTGTTCCTGATTTTACACCAATTCCTTTGTCTCAACCATTGAAAGATTCAACAATACAAACAAAGATTGAAACATTTTTGGAGAAGAAAGAAGACTCATTGTTGCCACCAATTGCTGACGTAAGTGGATGTTTTTATGTATGATACAAGAAAGCTCATTTAAGTAGTAATAGGTGTCGATGCTAATGCTTTCATATGGTTTCTTATGCTCTGTTTTACCGCTCTTTAATTTTTCCTTTGATAACAGTTTTACTTACTTCGATTTTTAGGCAACCATATCTCATTCTCCTGTGAAGCGAACTCTTATCAAAAATGGTTCTTCATCTCTTTCAAAGATGGCTGATGATGTTTCAAATGGTCTTTTGCCTCCTTCAAAATTTGATGGAGATACTCCAAAGCTCTCACTTTATGAAAGGATCATGCTCAAACAGAAGCTTCGTGAAGAGAAGATGCAACCAATGAAACTTGCACAAGAGCGTCGAAAACATCAACTCGAATTACTCCGAGATGAATTATTGTTCTCAATTTGGTCTGTCTTCATCCGAATCAAGCCTCAATCAACAATCAAATTGGATATCTTGATCCATCGTATTGCAAAGGATACAACTCTGACTGGTGGAGAATGCATCGAACATGTGGAACTTCTATGTGAAATAGCCTTACAATATTTTGATCTTTATGCTGCTGGTATTCATGGTTCAAGGTATCTTCGACTACTTACAAAAGATCTGGAAGACTATCAAAATGTGAAGAATCTTCTTATCGACCAAATTGAAAAGCTCCATTAACCTTTCTTCTTCTTTTGTTTGTTTGTTGATAGGCTTCCATTTGTTGAGAATTTGTATTGTTTTTAACATTATATGTAATTTCCTGTTTTTGTTATTATTTGTTTATTTTCAACTTTTTGACTGTCTTTTTTTTTTTACAATAAAGTTATCCAGTTTTGTTTGAAATTGTTTACTCTCAAAATTTATTATTGTGTCAGCTTTTTTGCATCCATATTTTATGTTTGCTTTATCAAGGAATACTTCCAAACCTTTCTTGATATCTCCAAAAGTCAGCCTCTTTCCTTAACTTTTTTTTTGGCTTTTGTGGAAACTCCAAACCTCGATGGTGCAAGCAATCTTAAAAGAGACTCTATGAGTAAATTTAAAGATTTCAGAGTAAAGCGGTCAATTTTTTTTTCTTTTTGTTTTGAATACGTTAAAAATGGCGCTTATTCCATTTAGAATCTGAAAATATGCACATTATTTTATTACTAAAATATGCCATTTTCTTAAAGCTTTGACATCTTTAAAAATTTTTTTACACAAAAGATAGTAATGTAAATTGAACAGTAGTTTGCATTTATGATTTACTATAATTTTTTAATTTTATAAAATAAAAAAAGAGTGATGTCAGCCAACGAACGCTGCCTTTTACCTTTGTGCGTGCGTTATCGCTTTTTTCTATAGATTTTTGGTTGAAAAAGAAAAAGAGAAAAATAGCAAAAAAAAGCCCCAACGCATCCTCTGCTATTTTATATTTTGATTGAAAAAAAATGAAAAAGAAATCATCTTCGGTTTAATTACCCAAAGTTTGAGGTAATAATTAAATTCCAGCTCTTTTTAAAGTGGCTTTGGAAAAAGTTAAAATAAATTTTGGAAAGTTTTGCTTTTTTAAGCGAAACAAATATTTATAAAAAAGCAGCAATAAAGATTTTTTGTGGATAATGCAATGTGTGAGTGTTGGACGCGGCTACCAATACCTATGGAGTTTTTTATGAATAAATTAGAGACAGGTGTTTGGATGATTAGAATAATTTGATAATTAATTGAATGAATATGTGATTCATTTATTTTTGGTAATTAAAATTAAAAAAAATATTAAATATTGCTTTTCTTGAAAAAAGTTTTATTTCCATTGATTTTCATAAAAAGTTTATAACATTTGTTTGGATGTAACAAATTTTATGAATTTTGTTGTGTCGGATTTTTAAGTGGCACTGTAATGTAATATGATAAAATCTGACATTTATTTATTTATTTATTTAATAAGGTTCAATGAAAATAAGGATCTTGGGGTTGGAATATCTAAAATTTTTGGCACTAAAATGTGATGATTACAATTTGAGTGTAAGAATTTTTTGTGAGTGAGACTTTCTTTATTTTTAATTTTAACAAACAAGCTTCCACTAATTTTCATTAATTTCCATCAGCTTCAACTGATTTTCATAATTAGAGTTCTGATGGCTTTGTGATTATTAATTTAAGCCTAACAAAAACTTTTCATATTTAAATTTTTCGAGTCATTTTTTTGGCGACGAAGCAATCAATCTCTCTCCATTTATTTATATTTATCATTTTTTTTTTCTATGACTCTCTAATAAACAAAAATAGTGAACAATAAATATGAAACTCGGCCTTTCTTTAATTGTTATGGAAAAATATATATGAAAAGCGAAGATTTTATCGTTGGTTAATTACCCTACAAACTTAAGGTAATCATAAAATTCAAGCTCTTTTTAAAGTGGCTTTGGAAAAGTAAATAAATTTTGGAAAGTTTTACTTTAAAAAAGTGAAACAAATATTTATAAAACAAAAAAACTGTTGATTTCAATTACAGAAGTAATAATTATTTGAATTTTGGAAGATGAAAAAAAAAATGAAAAAAGCTTGGAGCACTCGAGATTCCCAGGAGGTCTCCCATCCAAGTACTAATCGAGCCCAGCAGTGCTTAACTTGCCAGATCGGACGGGATGGCGTGCTTTCACTGCGGTATGACCCCAAGCGAATGACTATCTTTTTGTGTTGCTGATAAACCAAATGAATAAGGAGAAAAAAAAATGAATGAATGCAAACAAAAAAATAGAAGCGACACAAAAAGTGCATTTTTTTCATCAAACAAAAATTAATGTTTGAAGAAAGATAAATTTAGTTAAAATAAAAAAAATCATGAAAAAATTCCACTCAGAAAAAGCTGTTTAGAAAAAAACTTATTTGACCAGAATTGTTTTAAATTTTAATCCCATATTTTTGTTTGTTTTGCAACAACTTTTAAATGTTTTTTTGTTTCTGATTATTTTTGATCAAAAATATGGTGTTCGAAAGATAAATAAAACAAAATTAAAAATTTGAAAAAACTTTTAACAAAAAGCGATTGTTTTGAAAAAATTTATTTTCATCAAAGTTTTTATAATTCTTAAATTCAGTGTTTGCATGCCGAAACCATCTGTTTTGTTTTTTATTATCTATCAAACAATTTTTTCCCTCTAATTCCACTCTTCAAGGGTAAGACTTTCTTTTAACAACAATTAAATAAATGAGTAAGAACGAATAAGATAAAAATTATTTATGGCGGTATTTTTTTTTGTTTGCGATGGCATTTTTTTGTTGTTGTCGTGAAGATCGTCCCTCTCTCCTTCCAAAAAAAAAGACGATATACTCAGCCTTGCATTTTTTTAAATTCCAGTTAGCGTTTGCGCATAAACGCAAGAAGATGAGGAAAACACCAAATTGATTTTTTTATTTCCCGCCATTTTTTTTCGACTGCTGTTTTTTTCTTCAAGAATAGTTTTTTTAAAGAGAGGCTTGGGACATTTTTCGCCAATTTTGCTCCCATTTAATTTTTTGGATGCCACTTTTTGTGTTTGGTCTAACTTTAAATTAAAAAAAATTTAAATTGTCACCATTAGGAAATTTATGATTATTTTTTTACTAAGAACCTTTGAATAAATAGTAACCACAAATTATTTTTATTTAATGCTTAAAAAAACTCTTTTCTTATTTATCCTTTCTAGCGGCTTCCAAAATATTATTGCATATTCCCTTTCTTTTGTTATCAATATTTATTTAGTTAGAACATTATCTTACTTAATTGTTTCAAAAAATTTACGGGCAAATACTTGAAAGCCTTAACCAAAAAATCGCTTGTTTGTACCTTACATAACTTTTTTTCTCCAATTTTTTTTGGAGTTTATCCTTTTTCCGGTTCTTCAGTTGCTTGAAAAACCTTTTTTTTATTTTAGACCCAAAAGATAACAACCAACCAAAAATGAATCGAGCTAACGAAAGACTTTGCACATCTGAATCAGAGCGAATTGGCAGAGAATTTATTGATAATTGGAGCCATTACATTTCACTTGTTGAAGATAGCAATGAAACAGGTTTGAGAATATACTTTATTTTTTAACTTTTTAAAAACTTTTCCCATTATTATTAGATTTATTAAATTTACTTGATGTTCTTGATCGAACTCGAATAAATTGGCAGAAAAGTGAAGCGGAATGTAAACTTTATAAAAGTAAAATGGTTACATTCGAAAAGAAAGCAGCTCTTCTTCAAACAGATAATGATACCCTTCAAGATCGTTTGAGAAATTGTCAAGCTCAACTTACCCATGTTGCAAATGGTAAAAAAGATGTTGAATATGAGCTTGCTGAACATAAACGAATTATAGAACAATTGAGAAATATCATCAAGGTTAATTTTTTTTTCTTCACCTTTTTTTGAAATTACTGACAGTATAATACTTTTTAGTCAAATGATTTAAATCTTATTTCTGATGGTTTATTAGCGGTTATAAACAGCACAAGTAAACGACCAAGTCCCACAAAATCAATCAATAATAATACATATGATAATAATACAACCACTACTGGCACAGTTGTGACAAGTAATATTCTTTCCACAATTTTTTTATTATAACAAATCTAAATATTTGACATTTATTTTAGCTCATCATTTTGGTGTTAGAGCTTCCATGGAAAGTAATCAATCTGATATAGATTATGATCGAACAGCTGATTCTTTGGAATCTTCATCTGAAACAACTCCAAGTCGTCGAGAATCGCGTAAACGTCGTTCACGTTCTTTAGTTCCTGAAAATTCACGAAATGTTCGATTTAATTCTTCTTCAATTATTAAAGACGGAGGATATGATGAAACTCCATCCAAACGATCCCGTAATGGAGGAGAGGATACTGAAATAACTGCAACAATTAAAATTGATACCAGTGGTCAACGAAAGCCATCTGGAACAGTTCGAATTCGTCGATCGATGAATCGTTCAATGAGTGAATCAACATTAATTGAAAAGAAAGAAAAAATTCAATTAAAGACACAAGCCTTGACTCCTTCCATTGCTCGAAGCACTTATGATATGTAAGTTTAAATGTTTATTTTTTAAAGAAAATATCTTTATTATTTTTTGTGGTTGCTTTAGACGTAGTCCTCATGCTATTGCAAGCAGTTGGACTCGAGGACAAGATATTCAGCGTCGAACTCATCGGGTCTCCAAATTTCATCCAGTTTTTGAAGCTTGTGATGTTTGTAAGAAACGTTTTGGAATTACAGCAACTAATGCTCTTCGATGTGTTGGTAAGTTTCCTATGAAAAGTTTTATCATTTTATGCTAGCTTTATTACTTCAGATTGCAATATTCGATTCCATCGTCATTGTCATGCTCGAGCTCCAATGCCATGTGTACCAAAAATTATGTTGCCTAAAACCCCATCGAAGCAAAAAACTGCGTTAGTTTATTATTGTCCTGACACACATCCATTTATTCCTCCACTTCTTATTCATTGCATCGTTGCATTAGAACGTGATCGATTGACTCGAGAAGGAATATATCGTTTACCTGGAAGTGAAACAGCTGTAACAAAACTTTACAATGAATTTATGACATCTCGGGTTGTTCCAAATCTTGCTAATGTTGAATCTGAAACAATTACAGGTTGCATCAAAAAGTTTTTAAGAGAATTGAGGGTATGCTTTTCTTTAGGAAGTTACAGGTTTACATTAACTTTTTTATTTTTAGGATCAACTTATTCCCGCAACATCATTTGATGAATTTATGAAAGCGATTGAAAACAACGATGATGAAGCTATTATTGAATCGTTTCTTGATCTCCCTGCTCCCAATCGCGACACTCTTGCTTATTTTCTTCTTCATCTTCGAAAAGTTGCAAAGAATTCAAGTCATAATAAAATGCCCATTGAAAATCTTGCACGTGTATTAGCTCCAACTATTATTGGATATTCAAAACTTCATGCAAAAACTCTCGAAAATGCAAATGAACTTAGTCGAAATCAATATTCAATTCTTCTTCGACTTTTAAGAATTTCATCTGTTTGTTTTTTTCTTTCTTTGGTTTTTTTTAGAAATTTATAATATTCTTCATATTTTTTTAGGAGTTTTGGAATCGTTTCATAACCCAAAACATGTCAGCTGTGCTCGCTGCTGAAGCTCGAACCCCGGGATCCAAGACTGCTTTACTAACTCTTACACCAACAACAACTGCACCAAGAAGAGGAGATAGAGTTGAAACAATTATGGAGCTTGAAACAGATGAAACTCATCAAACTTCTTCCCCTCTTATTCAACCATTATCTATGGCATCAACGACCATGCGTGGAATTTATTTTAAAGATGCTTTGTAAATTTTAGCTTTTAATCAAAAACATTCCCACAAAAGTTTTTTTTTCATTATTTGTTATATATCTGTTCCATACATGGGCACGATAGGAAGGAAATTTTCGAAATTTAGCGCTACATAATTAGTAGCAAAGGTTCTCCCCTATTGTTTTTTTCAAAAAAAAATTTCTTAAATTTTCATAAGTACCACATCGAATTTTTTTTTCTATTAGATTTCTCCAAATTTGCGCTACATAACCCAAAATCGTTGCGCAACATGCTACATAGCGGAGAACAATCCTCCAAAATCCTCCGACTTGCCCATGTATGATCTGTTCGCCTATCTATGACTTTATTTTCAGCTTCATCTCTAACTTTTTGTTGTTTTTATCCTACCTTTTTTAAAGCTTCTCTTATATTCCTTTGGTAATTGTTTATCATTGAATATACGAATATTCCTTTTTGGTTTGCACTCTAAAGCTTTTTCTTTGTAGATTTTCTTTTTTTTAATTTATTATATAAAATAAAAAAGAATCGTTGGTATTTTTTATAAATTAAATTAGCAAATACAATAATTTTTACAACATTCACATCGAACTTTTTTTGTCATCGACGCTTTGCTTTTTTTTTTGGCTCACATTCAAAAAGCGTTGCATTAAAACTGAGGGAAGAAGAGCCTTTAAAAAAAAGATTATGCAAATTCAATTTGTAATACATTTTTTAATCTCTCAACGTTGTGTATAAAAAAATAAACGATAGCTTTTTGGTCATGAAAAAATACATAGTTATTCAAATGTTACCTCATCAAAATATAATAATTAATTCCCTTATTTTGTACAAAAATGCGCGATAATATTTAAAAAATTTCAGTGAAGTCAAAATAAGAACAACCAAATGGAGAAAAAAATAGTTTTCCTCTTAATTTTATTTGGTTGACTTGAAAATCCTTTATATTTTTGATGCAATCACCGTATTTCTGACCTTGAATAAGTTTATGAAAAACAATTTTCATCGACAACGCATTTTTTCTTTTCTAATCCTTTTGACTCAGAAATCTTTCAATTGGTGATTTTCGGTGCGTTAAAAAAATTTTCTTTGAATATTTTAATAAACTGTTTTTCTTATTTTGTTAAAATTTTTTATAACCGAAGTGTTTTGTCAAAACTTAGTTAGAATCGGTCGAGTTACATATGGTGGAAATGGATTAGCAATCTGATGAATATGTTTAAGTTAATAAATGCACAATTTATTCCCTTGTAATAAACAATGATCCAAGATTTGACGAAAATTTTCAAAAATTTTTGATCAACAATTATAAGCTTCGCACCTTTGACAAGGGCGAACAAAAAGCAAATACCCTGAAAAGAATTGAAAATGCAAATGACGTTTTTATGAAAGCTTTGATTTCTGACACCATAAATGCAAGCAATAATAAATATACTTTCAAGGATATTCTGTCTCATTTTGGCGATCATAGAGAAGATATACTCAAAATCAACATCGAAGAATCTGACAAGTGCACGGTCAGATATGTAAGTCCGATATCGATATTCTGTTTAGGCCAAAATATTATTTAGCATATTTTCTAACATATCCCATATTCTTAGCGGCGAAGGGGAAAATGAATAAGAGTTACATGCCATCAAAGATTCAAATTTTTGTTGATTTTCCTTATTACTTGCTAAAGCTACGTTTCACTTGTTGTAAGAAGTATGGTATATGCGTAAGGACGGAAAGTTCTACTAAAAAATATGGCATTGATTGAAACTCTTTTAAAACTATATCTTTTTGTTTTTAAGACATTCCGTGAAAAATACATACGAAATAGATTGAGCAATATTAAAGTACGGAAGAAAATCGTGCGTAAAAATTTCATTTCACTCCTCAATTGATTTTCGAGAACTCATATTTTTTAGAGAGTACATATATTTTGTTAACACTTTTCTTTATTTTTACTAACAACATTTTTGTGGCAATAGCAAAAAAATTAATTTTTAAGAATCGGTGGACGAGAAATCATAAAAAAAACTATGGAACGACACAAATTTATCTTGAAAATATAAATTTTTTTGTTAAATAAAAATAATGATAGCTGGTTAAAATGTATCAAAAAATAAAAAAAACAGTTGTTATTTTAATAATGTTTTATAAAGTTTAATTTGCATAATTATTTTTTAACGTTCGAACTGCCACCTATTTTCTATTAATACTGTTTTAGTTATTTCATTTAAGTTCAGCCTGTTCCATTCAAATGGGAAAAAATCATAATCATAAAAACCTTTGGCATAAACTTTGTTTTTGCCAACTTTTCCATTATAGTAAACAGGTGTTCCATGAGGAAGCAAATAAGCCATCCACCAAGAAAACGATGATACGGAAGCTGTTATTAAGAAGCTATCACAAAATCTTGTAGCAAAATACATATCTTGTCCTCTCGTCTTCATCATGGGATGATAAACATAATTAAATTTTGTGCGATTGTATTTAAGGTTTTGAATAAATTTGGCATCTGTACCAAGAAAAATAAGAGAAATTTGAGTTATATTCTTTTGAAAATAATTTGTTTGCAAAAAAGAAAGAGTTGGTATAATAAAATCTTCACGGGATTCAATAAGTGTAGTATTAACAAAGTCTTCCCGTCGAATGTGAATACAAAGTTTATGAGCGGAATCATTTCTAAAAAAAATCCTTTTATACTAAAGTATTCGCAGTAACTATAAAACTTGCTTAATAATTTTATTTCCTTCCTTTTCCACGATATTTTTAATGGCTCGGCTAAAATTAAACAGATATCGTATTTCTTTTTGGCGATGCATAAAAAATTTGTATGATTGAAAATATTTGCCAGCTAATATTAGATATTTTTCAGGAAAATCATGGATTCTAAAATTATAAAACTAACTTTTTTAACTTTTAGAAGCAAAGTGCAACAAAGTCAAAAATGTAAATGGCTTGTTTTAGGGTGATAAAATGAATTTATTTTTAAAATTTGAGCAAGAACTGAAAAATTGGGCCCAGCCTATTTTCAAAGTGGGCTTTATCAAGCTAAAATTTTCCCAATGGATTCAGATACGCTTAATTAGAACGTAAAAATGCGATGTTTGAAATTTGCATGTAATCCATATTTTTAATCCTGCTATTTTCAAAGAGGGTAAATCGCTTTTTGCTCTCAGATGCGCTCTTTAATAAATTTCATAATTCCAAAAGCCACATTAGCGAAGTTACCCAACCCAGAAATTCGCATAAATCATAATTACTATATTATCTCGAAAAAGCCCTTTCAGCTATGTCATGTGAAAGCCAGTTATAAACTACCTATTTGAAACTTTATAAAGTTTTTTTAAACATTTTTTAAATATCAACCTTTTATTTCTCTTCCACTAAAATCAAATGTTACCAACGTAGTAAAATCATAATATCGACTACCATCTTCCCCAAAAGATATATATTTCGCGTTTTTTGGATCTGGTGTTAGAAATGGAACATTGTTATACAAATTAGGAAACGTTTCTCTAATTTCTATCTTCATCTCATTATTACATTTTGAAGCGGCATGAAAAAATGCACTTCGATTTAAGTGTTGCCCAATTGCATAAAGAGAGGCAAAACGGAACATCTGAAAAAAATATTGTTGATTTTATATTCATTTGTCACTGGATTTCCTAACTAATGTTGGCAGATAAACTTACTTGATTACCAAGACGACCTCCGGCTTTAGCTGTACAAGTAACATATTTATCAAAAGTTTGAATGGTTTGTATTTTATTATTTGCAGCATATTTATACTCTGGTATTTTATAGATTACTTCATAATAATGAAGCCAAAATAAAATTATTATTATGGCGAGAACATATATTTTCTTTTTATGATCAAATATTTTAACCATATTTTCTGAAATTTTTTTACAAAGAAAGTTATTTAAGTTATGTGTGTAGGGTTGTCGCAAAAAATTTCCCAGAAAATTCAACGATCCTAGTTATGGGTGCTTGAGGATGACAGAAAAAATTAGTGAAAAATCTTTAATTTGCATCTAATTTATACAACTTTTTAAAGAAATAAAGCAAAGGAAAGCAAACTCGATTAGAATTGGTTATATTTGATTAAATGATTCATCTCTTTGATAAAATTTGCTTTTTAAGAAAAATTTTTTTAGAGAAATTCGATGAAAAAATTCAGTTAAGACTAGTTTCAAGGCTTTTTAAAGATAAACATAAACAAACAATAAAAAAAGAAGAGAGCAAACGTCCACTTGGGGACAAATGCGCGCTTGTTTGAAACATTTGAAAAAAAAACAGAAAGTATAGTCGTCCTTTAAGTATGTAAAATTTCAAATCTCTAACAAGGAAACGCAAATAAACGAAAAAGAGAGAAAAAAAATCCATCATTTTAGCTTAAAAAATAAAAGAAATTTAATTGCCAAAAACACATTTAAACTGATTTGGTCTAGACTTTAGAGAACATGACAGAGCTGCTGAAGTCTTCTTGGTTATCGTCTATAAATCCGTTGGCATCATGGATTTTAGGTTTCAGAGAGAAATAAATAATGATCGTATAAAATTTTTTTTGCTCATTTTTTTATCCCCTTTTTTGAAGCAAATGAAACATGAAAAAAGGGAGAAGATTATACGCCTGCACAGATATAATTTATTTATTTGAATATTCTTTTCTTTTTCGACACAGTGTTTTGGATCAGCAGTGTAAAACAACAAAAAACCATGGCCTACAATACAAAAAAATTTATAATCCTATTACGCATATTTATTTGACCAAATTTTTATTATTCATTTATTCAACGAAAAAAAATAGGAAAAAGAAAGATAATTATGTCACAAGATTAAAGATTATAATATTTATAAAAAAATGTTTTATTTGAGTTTCATTTCTGTGAATTTTACCCTTCTTTTTTTTTGCGGAGATTATTAATCTATCTATGTTAATTTTCTTTTAATAACAAACACATATTTTCTACCGTTTAAAATGATTTACGCATATTTTTTTATATCGTTTCTGTTAATGCTCTCCTATTTTTTCCATCTATGAAAGTTTATAATTTTTTGATAAAATCAACAAAGATAATAAAATAATCAAAAAAACCAATTTGTGAATCGTTTTTTTATTATACATACTTTATTTTAATTCCAAATTTAAGCCATCTATAATAAAAAAGTAAAAAATAAAAAAAGTGACTTTATTATGGCAAAAATAAAAGTTAAGGCGGTAAAGATTTACTAAAATTTGCTATACATTTATTATTTCCCCACCAGTCATGCAAATCATGGATTTGTTTTCGATATCCAAGTTTTACTTTCCAAGCAATATCACATAATTTGCATGAAAAATCATTCAATAAAAAAAAGCATGAACGAGATTTTTTATATTTTTTTGTCCATTCGAAATATCTAAAAATTCATTGTCGATACGAAATAAATCTCATAAATTTTCTTTACTTTTTATATTTTTCTTTATCTTCCATTAATTTCCGCAAATACTCTGCCAAATCTTTGACGGATTTAAAATCAGACGCAGCAATGAGATATGGATTCAAACTGAGATGCTTAAACCTGATAATATCGCGATTTAAAATAATTGGAACAATAAGTTTTCGAAATCGAAAAACTTTTTCTGTTAAATAATCCGTGCAAACTGAATTTTCTAATGCTAAAATAAAATGATGGTTGCCTAAAAAATTAGTGTTAAAATTAGTGTTTATTTTTTCGTGGATTATAAAATATTAAATCTTACGAATTTCTTCCTTTTCACAATTTTGTTTATTTGAACATTCCATTTTGTTGCAACTTCCATATTGGGTAACATTGATATATTTTTTAAGATTTTTAACAAACAATTCCCGTTTTGAATCGGTTTTGCAATGGCTTACAAAATACAGAATTGATTTATTTTTTGCTTCAATTGCTTTTTCAACCTAAAACTTTGACTCTTACTCGCTTGATTAAATCGGCGCCAAAAAAGAGTTACCTCATTTTGATCCCATTTATCTTTATCATTCACGCCCAATTCCTTTAAGCAATCATAAGGCGTGGCAATATCACTATCGAATCGATAAGTGGCTGTTAAGTTAAAATAATCTTTTGATACATTCAAATAAAGAGATCGATGTGGAGGTGGTTCAAAATTAAGAAAAACATTCATCCTTTCCGAATTTGAAGTTTGTGGAAAATCTTCTAAATACAATGAAACATTTCCCATGTGAAAAGTTATCAAAGTTGCATCATTTTCAAAAGTTTTATTTTGAGTGAAAAAACATTTTTTCGAGCAATGAATATTACCCTCAAATGTGTTTCTCCATGAAAATCCATTCCATTCTAAAATAATTGGAGGCGATAAATTTAAATCTTCGGAAGAAAGTTCAGAATCCATTTCTTGTTGGTTCAAAGGCTTTAAAATAAAATCTTGTTCATTATTATTATCATAAATAATTGCTATTAATAAATACCACAATTCATATATTGTAAAATAAAATAGCAAAAAAAATATTATTTTATTCATTTTTCCTTAGAAAAATTTAATTAAAGTTTTGAAACATTTAATAAAAACTTATCGATCTCATTTTTTTTGCAATTTTAATTTTTCTAAAAAATAAAAATGAAAAGAAAAAAAGTAAATGATTTGACTGGTTTGATAAAATCAAATTGTTTTGTGTCATTTATGAAATTAAAGTCAAATAAAATATTCATTTTTAAAAGAAAAACGCCCAAAAAGTTATGTATTTTTTTAAACAAAAACAAGTTTAAAAAATATATTTGCTACCTTTCTGAAATTTCGTTTACGGGTGGTAGAAGTTGCGAATGCCAACCGGCAATTTGAAATTAACTTGTCATTTACTTTAGTTACACGAACATAAATTCAAATTGCCAGTTGGCGAAAAATGAACTTCTATGACCTGTAAAAGAAATTTAGAAAAAGGCTGTTACATCAAAAAATTAAAACTTATTTTCTTACCCAAATTATCTAACTTCAAAGATATGCAAATTAAAGATTGGGATGATTGCCATCACCCAACGGCAGCATTTGAAACAAATGAATGGAATAAATTTGCACCTTTTTTCAATTTGCCTTTCATGAAAACTTAAAATTTTTTGATGGTTTTCAAAAATATAGAAATGAATTTGTTTCTAATGCCCGTAAATAAAAAGCTTCAATAAAATCCACTCTTTTTTTTCTAGTGACGTAAATACAATAACAAAGAGCATATCAAACGGTTATTTCTTTTATTTCTTTGAAATCATTGCACAAACAAGCGATAATTTATTTTTACATAAAAGACAATTTCAACACAGAAATTCTAGCTTTTAATCCTTTCAATTTTAAATCCAGAGAATTTTCGTTGAAACAAAGTTTGATTAAAATTTGAATTCTCATATAAAATTAGATTTATCACGGTTTGATCAAATCTATGGCATCCTGAGAAAGTTTTTTGGTTAGTATATATTTTCTTTATATTGCATTTTTTAGTAGCTCCAGGTGGCGCTATGCAAGTTGGTTGTAAACTACATTCAACAAACCGTCGCATCGCTTTCCATCCATTTTCAGTTGCAATCCATAAAATTAGCCCACTTTGGAATTGTGGAACATCAATCATCTAAACGACCGAGTTATGAATTAATTAGAAGAGTATACCTTACTATTTCAGTATTATTTTTTGTGAAGATTTTAGGAAAGCAATTATAGGTTTTGGGAAAAGTTACTGAAAACATGTTGTGGTTAGATGAGGTTAGAAGCGTGACATCCGTGGGATTATTTTTTACGTTTGATTCAATCAACGCCTAAAATACATACTCTTGAATGCTTATAAAAATACCATCAATTTGACTCACCGTAAAATTGAGTTCTTTCATAAAAACTACAGAACTATCAAAACTAAGCAAAATTTTGTGATTTTTAAAAGCCATTGCTTCATGAATAGCTTTAAAGCGATAATGTTCCATGATTCTAATGCCTTTTGGAAATTTATCAAATGGAAATTTTATAAGTTTTGCCTGCGGACAAACTTCTTGATATTTTTCCATAATCTCTTCATTCATATCATCGGATAAAAAAACTGTAAATGGAACTTTTTTAAGTTCATCATGAAGCAAAATTGATTTGCAATTTGCACTAAAAACACATATGTAAGTTAATTTTTTTATTTTACCACAGAACAAACTTACAAAGCTTCTTTCATATGATTTTTAGAAACAAATGTTACAAATCCAACATCTTTTATTGTTAAATTAAACCTTTCTTCATTCTTAACAAAAACATTTGGAGTTGTCAATTCTTTATACATTTTCCATTCACTTTTATTCAATGCTGGACATTTTGGGTTTAAGCTTTTATTCCAGTATACTTCAAATTCGTTTTTATCAATATTATAATTAATAATTAGAATGTAACCCATAACAAAAAATAAAAGATTACGTACATTGCATATAGCATTACGGTACTTTGGCATTTTTTAGTTAAAATGATATTTTTTATTTTAGCAAATAAGACATTTAACACCGTGAAAACAAACAAATTAATGTGTAGAATGCGGTGTTCGATAAACTAATTTTTTTATTTTGCTTAACATAGATTGATTAATAATCTCCGCACAAAAAAAAGGATAAAATTCACAGAAATGAAACTCAAATAAAACATTTTTTTATAAATATTATAATCTTTAATCTTGTGACATAATTATCTTTCTTTTTCCTATTTTTTTTCGTTGAATAAATGAATAATAAAAATTTGGTCAAATAAATATGCGTAATAGGATTATAAATTTTTTTGTATTGTAGGCCATGGTTTTTTGTTGTTTTACACTGCTGATCCAAAACACTGTGTCGAAAAAGAAAAGAATATTCAAATAAATAAATTATATCTGTGCAGGCGTATAATCTTCTCCCTTTTTTCATGTTTCATTTGCTTCAAAAAAGGGGATAAAAAAATGAGCAAAAAAAATTTTATACGATCATTATTTATTTCTCTCTGAAACCTTTACTTCAAAAATTCATAATTCGAGAACAAACAGACGTTTAAAGAATCTGTCAACATCCTAGACTAAATCGATCATGCTGAACATTTCTAGATAGCTAACACATAAAAATTTTTGCACTTCCTGAGGAGGAGATGCATTTTTAAAATTAGGTATACTTTAAGCACTTCAAAAACAGTCATATTCCGCCATTTTTATCTGTTCAATGGCGGTAAAAACAGATTTTTTATGCTTTTTTACCCTAGAACAAATAAAATTTAATAACCGCAAAAAAATAATTAAAGTCCATGTTGGAAGGTGAATCACCATTTCGACTTTTTCGTTTTTGGCGAAAAGCTAAAAAATCAACTGTCAAGTCACAGTGTTTATGGTTGAATTAATTAAAAAATATGCCATATTTTTATTTTTCACTAAAATTTTATGTTGTCTTATGATTTAAAGGTTTTCGACCATAGAGAATCCGAATTTGACAACTATTACCCTCGAAGTATGGACTAAATACCGATTTTTCACCAATACGACATAGTTTTTGGAATTGGTTAAAAGAGTATAAAAACAACATGAGAGGTGGATAAGACGAAAATATAAATCTTCTTTTTGTTTTCAGCCCTATCAATAATCTTTCCTTCAAACATACTTCAAAAAAATATACAGAATTAAACGCAACCATAATCAACGTTCTAAAATTAGGTTTTTAAATAAAACATTAAAATCATATAAAATTTAAGAAAGTTTATGGCAAACAAACACATAAACCTATAAAAATAGAAAATTACAAAAAAAAATTTAACGTCGAAAAATTACTAAGTTAATTCATTTTCTGCAAGACAAACAAATATTGATTCATTCCACCGTTTTTTTCAAGTATTTCCTGCGTAAGTTTTATAGGTTTTTCCGAATCATTGAAAAAGACTTCTAATAATTGAAAGCCTAAAAATTATTCTAATTTTATTCCAAGCATCAAACTTTTGCGCTTCAAACAGGGCTCTGTAGCAGTGATATAGATTTGAAAAAAAGTATACACTTTTTTTGTATTGGGCATATTTCAAAAAATTCTTGACAAATAGCTCTGCTTTTAAAATTATTTAGGTCTTTTTAATTAATTTACCTTCAAACATCATGGCCAATCTCATTCGACCATACATTCGATGAACATTATAATAAATTGTATCCATGCTAACTGGAAATCCTACAAACAATAAACCATTTTTTCTTAATAAACAATGAATTTTATTCATTTCTCGAATATCTCCAATTGGATCCATCGGATCTCCATATCGACCCAAGCCGCTATGTTCCACACTCGAATAACTCACAATGAAATCGAAGCTGTTATCATAGCTAAAAACTAAAGGTATAAAAAAGTTAATTTATAATATCTATTTTGTTAACTTTTTATGTATTGAAGGCAAATCTGGAGCATAAATAAAACTCATTTGTGGATGAGTAACTTTCACCTTTTGGTAATCAACTGTTGTAACATTTGTAGCTCCGTTAGCTAAAATAAAAGCTTCTACCCATGGCGACAATGATCCAATTACTGCTCCAACTTTGTTACTCACGTTAAAAAACTTCGTCGCCATGTAAACAGCAACTAAATATCTTTTAGATTAAGATTTAAAAAAAATACATTTTAACTAACGTGCTTGGTTTTGGTACGGATGAGTTAACTTAAACGGATTCTGTTTAACAATGTTAACCCAACTTTCAATGAATGATTCGTTCCAAGATTGTAAAGTTTTATCGTCATTGTGTGGAACATTATTAGCATATTGGCTTTTAAGTTTAGTATAATTATTAAGCAGAAAAGCTTCAGGATTGGGTAATTGTTTTGGTGGATCCAAAGTTAAACCATTATCTGCGATTTTTCGCCATTCAGAAAATACCTAAATATTTAAAACTTCTATGTACAATTGCACAGAAATATTACAAAAAATGGCCTTAAAATACATCCCTACTCAAAAAATCTCTCAACTATTTTAAATATTCTACAGGCACAAAAAAGTAAAAATCATTTTTTCCATAAAAACAATCATAACTTTACTTACTTCATCGCAAGTAATCGGAGTTTCTTTTTTTAAAATAGGTATTAAATCATTTTTAATAAACGTATATCCATTTTTGTTGAAAACATTTTGAATTATTTCATCAATATGTGTTTTTCCTTTCGCTGTAGCAAAGTAACTAAAACCATATTTTAACGCAAAAAAATATTTAGAAAAAACAAACTTTAATTTTGGATTAAGAGCTGAGGAATTTGATTTAGGCAATATATCCGATGTATTATTTAACAGTGTAGTGTCCGAAGAATATTTTTTCATAAGCACAAAAACTAATAAAATCATAACAACTACAACGAACAACTTTGTCACACCTTTTATTTTCCACCACCCGTAAGTTTGCATAATTTTGATATATTGTTGTCCAATGGTATTGATGCTAATAATGGAACTGAATAGTTATGATTAATATAAATATAAACAATCAAAGGAATCTTAAGAACACAAAATTCCGCGCAATTAAACTGTTAAAATCCTAGTTCAAATGTAAAAAATCTTTTTATTGAGTACTCCACCTCTTGGAAAGATTAAAAGCCAATAACTGGTTTTGTATATTTACTATCACGCGTGTTTACACTTAAATCATTGTTCCTAGTTACATCAAATATTTGCATTCATTATTTGATATTTTAAATAATAAAAAACTGGGCCTATTCTATGGATCCAAAAAACCGCGTTTATAATCGTATTAAGTTTTGATACAACTTTTAATGGAAAATACACAAAGCAAATTTTTCCATTTTATCAAGAAAATATTTTTTAAGAGTTAAAAAATATCGCAGTTTTTTTTATAACTTTTAAAAACTATTTTCCGTTGTCATAAAAGCAAAACTCAAATCTTTTTTAGCTCACTCAGAAGCAAATAGAGATTCTATACTCCCAGATAAATTGCCCGGAATCTTTCATTTTAAATCTTATTATCTATATTAAGCGTTTTTAAATTTATATGTCAAAAAAATAAATATTTTTTCTTTTAAATTTAAAGGAGGTGTGGTTCTTGTAAGCGATTGACGACCGGTGTTATCTACCTTGTTTAAGATTGGATAAGAAAAATAGAAATACGTTTTTGGTCGTTCCCCTCTATGCTTTGAAAAGGGAGCAATATATTTAATTTTTGAATTCCACTTTTTTTATTTATAAATATGTTAAAAATGTAAGTTTCGATTATTCTTATTTTATATTGAAAATTTTATTTTATGTGAGTTCTTTATCATTGTAAAAATATAAAATAAATTATAGGAATATTTTGTTTTTTGCATTAATAATTGCAGTCGTCGTTATAATCATTCTTGCAAATTACCATAAAGGTTTGATTCCACATTCACTCTAAAATATTAACTTTAGTTTTAAGATTATATTGGTTATGCGGTTTTTAATGAAGTCAACCCAATTATTCTCAAGCTTTATAACACTCAAACACAACTACGTAAAAATCAATTAGAAAAAATTGTGAAGGCTGATCAATATTATATTCTATACAACGTGATAGTACCTGAAGTATTTTGCCGCAACTTAGTAAGAATTGGAAGAGTTAGTGATGGCGGAAAGTGGATTTGCAACCCCACAAATATGCTGAGTTTACCAGAATGTACCATTTACTCCCTCGGAATTAATAATGACCCCAGCTTTGATGAAGATTTTCAACAGTTTTTAAATAATAAATGCAAGCTGAGGTCATTTGATAGAGGATCACAGAGGCCAGAAACCATAAAAAGAATTGAGAAAGTGAATGGAGTGTTTATGAAAGCGCTGATTGCTGGAACCACGAATCGAACTAAAAATCAATACACGTTAAAAGACATCTTAAATGAATTCGGCGATAAACGAGTGGATATTCTCAAAATTGACATCGAAGGTGCGGAGTATGAAATTTCTGATGAGCTTGTGTCAGTGCCAATGTGTCAAATTTTAATTGAAATTCATGGGAAAAGCGCATTAAATAGTCTCAATTTGCTCCGGAAATTTTCTAAGAATGGGTATTATCTTTTCAGTTATGAAATCAATGGAATGCTTCATCATTTAAGTGAATACAGTTTCATTCATGAAAGCTGTTTGAATGATTATGGTGTTAAAACTATTTATGGAAAATATTTAAGTTAAAAAATTGTGTTAATTTAATTTTAATTTTGTGTTTTGTGACTATATCTTTCTTTTTTAACTCACTTAAAAAAGGTTGAAGATTTTATTGTTTCATAGAAACAATTGTTGTTAAATCCAAGCCAAAAATTCTAAAAACTCGCAAAAAAGTTAAACAGATGTAGTAAAATTAATATTATATCTTTAGTCTTTCTTTTTTTTGGGGGGATTAGGTGAAAAGAGCAAATGTTTATCAATATTTTATAATTTTAAATTTTATGCCCGTTTTTGAAGAAACATTGTAATATTTTATTTTATTTTTCATGCTTAAAACCTTGTTTTCAACTCTTTTTTTTATCATCGGCCTTTAAAATCGTCGATAATCTTTGTTACGTTATGACCCATATTCTTTTTTTTGAAGACTTCCACTTTTCTAAAAAAAGATATATGTAAATTTGGAGTTTTAATTAATTGCTATATTTTTTTATATCACAATTAAAATCTTAAATTACAAATTCATGTTTTTTTTGTTGTTTAATACATAAAAAGATTATCATATTTAACATCTTATTGTCCCTATTTAATTTTATTTTACGGGGGTTTATTTTCAGAAAATAATTTATGTCATTTTAAACAAAGGGAAAAAATAATATTTAAATCGTAATTTATGGAGTGTTTTTTTGTTTTACACGTAAACGCTGATTTATTTGCATAATCTTTTATAATAAAAAAAAAGCAATCAACATAATTTTCACTAAAAAAACTTATAAAATTTATATGCAATCACATTTTTCACGGTAACATTTTTATAATTAATGCATGTTAATTGTGATAAAACTGTAATTTTGTTCCTTCTAATTTATTTAGAAGCTGAATTTTATGTTATAAACAAAAAAACAAAAAAAGTTTTTATGAAATAAAGTATCGAAAACACAAAAACATAAGAATTTTTATATTCTTCAATGAAAGTCATAGTTTAATATACATAAAATAATAAAATATTCCCCGCAGCTAGAAAATGGATGAAAGGGGAAATAAAGATGTTTCCATGGATGTTCGAAAATTATATGCCGAATTGTGTCCTGTTGAAAAGATAGTTTCATTAGATTTAAGAAAATATCCTAAATATGTTCAAGATTCCCAACAATACCATTCTAACCGTTACCGCTGGATGTTATGGGTAAAGGAGGCCCATGGCTTGAAAGGGTTATGCTCTTTAGATCTGGGAAAAAATTGAGACAAAGTTTATTTATTTCTTTTTTTATTTCTAAACTCTCTTTAACCAAAAACCAAAATATAACCAAAATAAGATTTAGACCAAAATCAACTAAAATAGTTAATGTCGAGTCTTATAAATGTTAAATATTATAATAAATTTAAAAATAAATTTTGCCATTTTTAAGTTCGGAATTTAATGCTTTATTAATCGCAATATCTATCAAAGGTTTTAAATATCGTAATCCAATAATAGAAATATGTTCTGTATCTCGAAATATTGAGAGCCCAGTGGGTTTATCAATAACATTGCAAAATTCTTTATCACAAAATGCTTCTCAGTACTGTAGCTTCCCACATCTAAAATTTCTTAATGTCTTAATGCAAAGTGAAAGTGTGCTTTGAAATATCAAAAATTTGAATAAAACACAAAAATGGAGCAAAAAAGGTTTTCTTGATTTTAATACTGTCAACATAATGAAAAGAAAAAAAACCGACATTAATCTTAAATGGAATCACCCGTATTTTTGGCCTAGATTTTTGATAAATATGGTTTTATTGATTGCGCATTTTTTCTCTCTTTAATCCGTTGTCTCAAAAATCTTTTAGTTTGTGTTGTTTATCTTTCTTTTTTTGAATATTTTATACATTTTTTTTTTACTTTGTGAAAATAAACTATCTTAACTATCATAAACTTAAAAAAATTAATTAACAAACAACTATTAATTAAAAAATTAAGTAATTCAACTGATTTTTTGTTTTGTAAATCTAATAGGTCCAATAGCATTAATAAACATGAATGTCGAGAATCATATCAAGAGCATTTAAATTATTTACAAAAAATTTTGGATGCATATCCAGATAAACCAAAGTTTTCTTTAACTTGGATCACAAATCTTGCCCATGCAGATAATAACCAGTGTTGTTACTTTTCATAATTTTTGGCTCCAGCTCCGCTCCGCGCTCCGGTCAAATTTTAAAAGAGGCTCCGGCTCCGCTCCGGTTTCCGACCTATTTTTTTCTTGGGCTCTAGCTCCGCTCCGGGCTCCGAAATATTTTTTTTTCGTTCAATTTTTTGCAAATTTTTTAAGTAAATTCATAAAAAAAACTTTTCAGGCTCCAAAATTTTTTTTTCTTAGCTCCGGCTCCGCTCCGGGCTCCGACCCGGAGCTGGCGGAGCGAGTCACAACACTGATAATAACGCTTTTTTCATGCAAATGATAATTAAATTTTATCAATTTTTTCATAAAAAAATTGATTTTTTTAATTTAAAATACTTAAATACTCACAGGGAAAATGAGACAATATTTTTTCCCTTTTTCTTTTTTTATGAAATCAAATAAATAATTAGTTTCTTCTTGGCAAAAATTACACATTTGTAACAAGTATTATTACAAAATAATTATTTATTCGTTATTATCAAAATATTTACTAAATTTGAATGGAGTTTCACATTCTTCAGCTTTGACATTAATAAAAGTAACTTTTTGGTGTGAATGGGGCCGAGAGGGAACATTAAAAATGGGAATATACGGAGAATCATTTCGCAAAAAATTAAGAATAAATTGCACAGGATTTAAATCTTTTATTATTGGATTCGCATTGGGCGCTATGGGATTGTGAAGTTCTGCATCGATTTGGCATACTTTAACTCCATCTTGAGCCGATTTTCCATTACCAACTAAAGTTTCAAGAACGCTATATTCAATTCCTTCAATATCGATGGTTAAATAATGAAGAATTCGAGTTCCAACAAATTTATCCAACAATGAAGTCAAAGTTAAAACTGTGATGTTTTCTTTTTTATAATGATTATCTTTGCTTACCACATATTCGACCACATCATTTTTGGGGCCTTAAAATGAATGGAATTAGTTTATTTGAGATTTACTCAGAGTTACACGAAGCGACTTTCGACGAATATTTTAAAGGTAAACATAATTTTTTCAAAGTCTACAAAAATTTTGAACCTCTCTTCTTATTTACAAAAATGCAGGAGTTGCATGGATTGCTAGTTACTCGATTCGAAACAAAGTCTTAAAAACAAAAATGTTTAACTATAATGCAAGAAAAGCCACCAAAGTTTGCATCGATGACATTTCGGAGTAAAACATCGGAGCAAAAGCTTGAACAAAAAACTCAAAATTCAAAATCTACAAATTTATGGAAAAAGAGGCAAAAAATTAAAAATAAAACATACCAACTCCATAAGGAATAATTCTTCCAAGATATGAGAAATTCCCAGCATCCCCAGGTTCAGCGCCAAACATACTACATTCAGGATATTTTTGTTTGAACTTTGTTGCAGCCATCGTTCCTCCTCCCACACCCACGGTTAACCAATTACAATTATCTTTATCATATTCATCAGCCATAGGTAGAAAAGCTTTCTTTTCACCCCAAAAATCATTTACATACATTTCCATTTTTGAATATTCAATTGGAATATATGAATGAATGCAATCAGAAAAATGTTGAAAAAATTTTGTTGAATTACTATAATATATTTTTGCTGCTCTTTCAATACAACCAGAAAGCTTTAATTTAAACGGAAAATAATATGGCATTTCAATATTTTGTTTGACATGTGTAATATTTGATTTTTGAGTATTATAAATTATTATATAGCCACCAGCAAAAATACAAAATAAAATAAGCCATGGTTGAGGTAAAGCATATCGAACCATATATAAAGCTCTAAAAAAAGTGAAAAATGAAAAAAATGATGGAGTATTTTTAATTTAATGCCATGTTTTAAAGTTATCCAAAACAATACATAAATGTGAAAACTTAAAAAAATTATAAAGTTAAGTATGTAAAATTTCAGATTTCTAACAAGGAAGCGCAAATAAGGGAAAAAGAGAGGAAATAAATCGATCATTTTAGTTTAAAAAAATAAAAGAAATTTAAATGCCAAAAACACAGTTAAAGTGATAGGTTTAGACTTTAGAGAGCCCTGCAGAGCTGAAGTCACCATGGTTATCGCCAAAGTCCATTGGCTTATTTTAGGTTTCATAATGAAATAAATAATGATCGTATCAATCTTTTTTGTTCATTTTTTGAAAAGCAGATGAAACACCAAAAAAGGGAGGGGATTATGGGCACACATATAATTTATTCGAATAATTTTCTTTTTTTTTTTACACAGTGTTTTGGATCAGCAGTGTAAAACAACAAAAAACCATGGTCTACAATACAAAAAAAATAATAATCCTATTACGCATATTTATTTGACCAAATTTTTATTATTCATTTATTCAACGAAAAAAAAAAATAGGAAAAAGAAAGATAATTATGTCACAAGATTAAAGATTATAATATTTATTAAAAAATTTTTTATTTGAGTTTCATTTCTGTGAATTTTACCCTTCTTTTTTTTGCGAAGATTATTAATCTATCTATGTTAATTTTCTTTTAATAACAAACACATATTTTCTACCGTTTAAAAAGATTTGCGCATATTTTTTTATATCGTTTCTGTTAATGCTCTCCTATTTTTTCCATCTATGAAAGTTTATAATTTTTTGATAAAATCAACAAAGATAATAAAATAATCAAAAAAACCATTTTGTGAATCGTTTTTTTATTATAAATAAATTTTGGTTGGCTAATGATTTACCTAAAAATTTTAATTCGAAAATGAAATAGTGTAAATAAAAAAAGAAAAGAAATTAATTTGTTAATTTTAGCAAAGATAAAATCATTTAAGTAATTTTTTCAACTAAAAAATTCAAGTTTGCCCTAAATTAAAAAAATTTATAGATAAAAAACAAACAATGAAAGCATCGTTTCCAGCACTTCAGCATTTTTTATTATATTATGTTTTAATAATTTGACTATCATGATTGGAGGAAGCTGAGCTTACAGGCTGGCTGTCTAGTAGTTACTTTTCAAAATTTTTGGCTCCAGCTCCGCTCCTCGCTCCGAAATGTTTTTTTTTCGTTTCATTTTTTGGAATTTTTTAAGGAAATTCAAAAAAAAAATTTCAAGCTCCAAGAATTTTTTTTCTGCGCTCCGACCGCTCGGAGCTCCGACCCGAAGCTGACAAAGCCAGTCAGAACATTGCTTACAGCTACAAAATTATGGGTCAAAATTTAGAATGTTTCAACAAAATAAAACAAAAAATAGAAAGAGACGGGAAGGGGCGTTACAAAAAAGATAAGATAAAAGCGCGACATATAGAAATAAATAAAAAACGCAAAATTTTAAAGGAAAAAAAGAGAAAGGTTTCACATTTTTTTAAATAAAAAATTTAGTTTTTCACAAATTAATAAACATGAGAAATTTACGCAATTATAAAGCAACCATATGTATATTTTTTATATTAATGGCAAACTTATTTTGGCTTGATTTTATTCAAGAAGCTTTTAAAACTAAAACTGTATCTCAATTTAATTATAATAATTCCGTTGTGGTTGTTAAAAATATAAAAACTTCACCAATAAAAATAAAATATTTTGATAAATATATTACTCTTAGATATTATGGTGATGGACAATTTGGAAATCAAGTATGTAGATTTTAATTATTATTTTTATTTTTTATTGGTCTTTTTTTTTACAGATCTTTAAATTTGCTTCTCTTTATGCCATTGGACAAAATTTAAACCGAAGCATATTTTTTCATAATCCTCCAAATTTGTATAAAGGTCAAGATAAGGAATTAAATAAAACATTCCCAAATTATTTTAATCACGTTCCCCATTTAACTATGGACGCAAAAAATACTAAAGAAATTAATTTTGGTCAACGTTGCTGCCGACATTACGATGTGACAACGTAAGTTAAAAAAGGGGCAAATAAATTATATTTTTATTTATTTTTTTGCGTTTTAGATTTCATAATGTTAATGAGAACTTTCTTATGCTCAATGCCACCTATCTTCAATCATATAAATATTTTAATGATCGTAAAAAGGAAATTCTATATTTGTTCGATTTTAACAAAGTTATTAAAGAAACCACAGAAAAAGAAGGGAAAAAACTTTTTAAGTAAGTTTAGTTTTTCTATTATAGAAAATTTGGAGTCCCATACAAGCAAGTAAAACAAACGGAAGAAGAATACTCTAGCGGTAAAAAATAAGAATTTGATTCTGTGAAGATTTATAAAGGGATTAAGTTTCTATAAAAAATTTTTTTAACGAAATTAGGTAGATTTTTTTGCACATTAATGTACATTTTTTTTCCAAATAGTTCTAAAATCTTTCTTCTTTTTTCTTTTATATTTTTTTAGAAAGGATATCGCTCACAAACTTTGCGTTCACATTCGTCGCGATGGATTTGTAGAAAGTCGATTTTTGGAATCAAGAGAAGATTTTGTTGTGGCTTCCATTAATTTTGTTTACAATAATTTAACTCAAAACAATATTAAACCCATATCTTTGGTATTTTTTGGAACAGATTTTGAATTTATTCGAAAGCTAAAATATGATAGAAAAAAATTTGTTGGAATTTATCAACCTAAAATTAAATCTCGAGCATATGATATGTATTTTGCTATAAAATTTTGTGATAGCTTTATCATATCTGCTTCGGGTTCAACATTTGCATGGTGGATAGCATATTTATTACCTGAAGGTACACCAATATATTATAATAGTCAAGTAAGTAAAAAGCGGGATCATGATAAAGATTTTTATGATTATGATTATTTTCCATTTGAATGGAATATGCTTGAATTGAACAGTGGTACTAATTCTGTAACATTAGATAATCGATGGCTGTATGAAAGATATAATGTTGATGAAACATTAAATTTTACGATTACCAATTAAAAAAAAGTAATAAAATTTGTTTGTTTTTTGTGATTTATTTATTAATAAAAAACTTTGCCTCAAATAATAATTTGTATTTTAAATGGGCATGCACATTTTCAAAAAATCAAATATTTATTGGAATTTTTTTTTACAAACAAAACAAAATATTTACATTTATTGTTCACTTTTTCTAACTCAAATATTTTCCATAAATTGTTTTAATTCCATAACCTATAAAACAATTTACATGGATGAGACTATATTCATTTAAATAATGATAAATTCCATTGATTTCATAAAAAAATAAATAGAAACCATTTCTTGAAAGTTTTCTAAGCAAATTTAAAGTTTTTAATGCGCTTTTGTTTTTCTTAGGTGTATGAATTTCGATGAGAATTTTGCAAATGGGTACAGAAATAAATTCATCCGAAATTTCAAATTCTGAACCATCAATATTTATTTACATTTGATTTCATGGATTTTATTTTATCATTAACAATAAATAATTTTTTTTCAACAACTAATTTAAAGCAGCGTAAATTAAAGAAGGAATTTTAGAAGCGTTTCCATTTTTAGAATAAATTTCACCAAAACTTACTCTACATTTATTATTTCCCCACCATTCATGAAAATCAGGAATAATGCGTCGAATACCATTAAATTTTGTTTGCCATGAAATTTCACATAATTTACATGCGAGATCATCCAAAATATGAATGGTTGCATCTTTGTGTTTTTTCTTATATAATTTTGTCCATTCAAAATATCTAAAAAAATTAATAAAACTTTCCCAATGCAAAATATGTAAATTTCATACTTTTTATATTCATTTTTGTTTTCCATCAAAAAATTCAGATATTTTACTAAATCTCTGGTGGATCCAAAATCATTTACAGCAATAACATATGGATTTAGTTTAGCATGAATGCCTCTTAAAATACTTCGATCCAAAATAATTGGTACTATTAAATTTCGGAGACGATAAGTTTTTTCCGTGACATAATCAATGCAATCTGAATTTTCAAATGCAAGGGTAAAATAATGAGATTCTAAAATAAATTAGTTTTTTCATTAATTTTGTTGCGTTATAAAAGAGGCGAAAATAATAAAATACTTACCAATATTTTCTTTTTCACACGTTGTATTAGCTTTACAAAAAATGCCATTGCATTTACCAAATTGAGTTACATTAATATATTTTTTGATTTCAGAAACCAAAGTTTCTCGTTTAGAGGGAGTTTGACAATGTGAAACCATAAATAAAATTGGTTTGGATTTTTTATTTATTATTTCATTTACCTACAAACCTTTGAGTAAATTTATAAATTAACAAATTTAGCGGACAAAAATTATTCTTTTCAAGATTATGCTTTACTTACTTTATTTTGATCCCAACCATCCTCAATTTTTTCAATGGGTTCAAAAAAATCATAATAAAGCGGAATATCACTGTCCAATCGATAAGTAACGGTGAGATTAAAATAATCTTTTGGGGCTTGTCGAAAAAAAGATCGATGCTGGGGTGATTCAAATGAAATAAATACATTTAAACTATTTGAATTTCGTCTTTTTGGAAAATTTGAAAGTGTCAAATTTCCGAAATTAAAAGTTATCATATCTGCGATAGCTTCAAATTTGTGATCATCAGTGTAAATACATTTAAAGGGACAATCTTTTTTATAATCCTCTACTTTTCCAAAAGTTGAACCCTTTCCTGTTCCAACATGTTTTGAAAATGCATTCCATTCAAGAATCAAAGGAGCATTAAATGGAATTGGAATATTGGAATAATCAAGGAAATAATTTTTGATGTAAGTTATATTGAATTTTTTAACATATTTATATTTTTCCAAAATATGGTTATATGGTCTTAAAGTTTGAAAATTAAAAATATAGCAGCATCATTATAAAATATATTAAAAATTATTTGAAATATTACAAACAAAGTAATAAATAATAAAACTATTTTTATGTTTTTCATTTTACTTTTTTGAAAGGTTAAATTTTTTTTGTCAAATTTAAAAAAACGAAAGTACATTAGATGCTAGGAAACCGAAGCCATTTTTCAAAAAAATCCTAATTGTTTCGACTTTTTTCAAAATTATTTTAACAGTTCGCACCACACGGTGATATGGTATCAATGAAAAAGTGAAGTTCAAATGGAAATGAAAATTTTGGTCGTTGGTGGTAGGCGAATCCAAAAAAAAAAAACAGAAAGAAAGCAATTTTTTTTGTAATAAATGGCTGTTTTTTGCATATTTATTTAAAATTCTAGATGGATATTCAGTTGAAAAATATTACACACGGAACTGATAGAAGATGGTATTGTTTGGTCAACTCAGGTCATAACACCACCCTTACTTTAAATACACCCGGGACTCTCAGAAATTTTTTTACCGTTCTCCCAAGGTTAACCAATTACAGTTATCTTTATCATAATCATCAACCATAGGCAGAGCTGTTCAAACGCTTCGCTTGCGAACGAAAAGAGAAAGTGAAGCGATGAATTTTGGTAAGAAAAGAGAGAGAAAGGAGAGAGAATTTTGCGCAAATTTGAAAAAAGGAGAGAGAAAGAGAGAGATAACGTCTCTTTATTTTTCTCTTTAATTTTTTGAACGTAAATTTCTCTTTAATTCTCCTTCTCTTTTCGAAAGGAGAAATAAAATCTCTTTATGCTAAGCGCGCTTAGCAAAAAGAGATGGGTTGGCTAAGCGCGCTTCGCTTTAAAAAGAGATTGAACAGCTCTGACCATAGGTAAAAAAGCTTTCTTTTCCCGCCAAAAATTATTTACATACATTTCCATTTTTGAATATTCAATTGGAATATATGAATGAATGCAATCAGAAAAATGTTGAAAAAATTTTGTTGAATTACTATAATATATTTTTGCTGCTCTTTCAATACAACCAGAAAGCTTTAATTTAAACGGAAAATAATATGGCATTTCAATATTTTGTTTGACATGTGTAATATTTGATTTTTGAGTATTATAAATTATTATATAGCCACCAGCAAAAATACAAAATAAAATAAGCCATGGTTGAGGTAAAGCATATCGAACCATATATAAAGCTCTAAAAAAAGTGAAAAATGAAAAAAATGATGGAGTATTTTTAATTTAATGCCATGTTTTAAAGTTATCCAAAACAATACATAAATGTGAAAACTTAAAAAAATTATAAAGTTAAGTATGTAAAATTTCAGATTTCTAACAAGGAAGCGCAAATAAGGGAAAAAGAGAGGAAATAAATCGATTATTTTAGTTTAAAAAAATAAAAGAAATTTAAATGCCAAAAACACAGTTAAAGTGATAGGTTTAGACTTTAGAGAGCCCTGCAGAGCTGAAGTCACCATGGTTATCGCCAAAGTCCATTGGCTTATTTTAGGTTTCATAATGAAATAAATAATGATCGTATCAATCTTTTTTGTTCATTTTTTGAAAAGACGATGAAACACCAAAAAAGGGAGGGGATTATGGGCACACATATAATTTATTCGAATAATTTTTTTTTTTTTTTACACAGTGTTTTGGATCAGCAGTGTAAAACAACAAAAAACCATGGCCTACAATACAAAAAAAATAATAATCCTATTACGCATATTTATTTGACCAAATTTTTATTATTCATTTATTCAACGAAAAAAAAAATAGGAAAAAGAAAGATAATTATGTCACAAGATTAAAGATTATAATATTTATTAAAAAATTTTTTATTTGAGTTTCATTTCTCTGAATTTTACCCTTCTTTTTTTTGCGAAGATTATTAATCTATCTATGTTAATTTTCTTTTAAATAAGAAACACATATTTTCTACCGTTTAAAAATTTTTAAATGGATGATAAAAAAGGTCAATATACTTTGAATAAATTAAATTAATTACATTATGGATTAATGTAATTCTGTCATTATATCTTCGATATCATCGATGCAATCAACGTAATTTTGACCTTGAATAAGTTTCGGAAAACAATTTTCTTCGACAATGTATTTTTCCTTTTCTAATCCTTTCGCCTCAAAAATCTTTCAGTTGGTCATTTTTCCTATATATTTTTTTTGAATATTTTAACAAATTTTTTATATATTTCTTTAAAATTTTTTTTCATTCGCTACCTTAAATAGCACTATGAAAATAATAAGCATGCCAAAAAAACAGTGAAACCCATATTGGTGACTATGGCCTTTATTTTATCATAATTAAAAAAAGCACAACTAATAATACAAATCCATCCTTTGGTAACAGCTTTAACAAAAAACAAAACAAAAAATTTTGAAATATTTTGTCGAAAACTTGTTAGAATCCGACAAGTAATAATAGTTATAAAGTTCCTCTCTCGGTTGTTGATTTAGAAAACTGCTTTATTAAAATATTCCCAAAAACTAAAATAGTGGGTTGTTCAATAAGTTCTGAAACTGATAAAATCAATTGGCCAACCATGAGGAGCAAGGCATATCAGGTGCTGTTTTTACCGATTTGTGGCTTCAATAAGTGTGCTTCAAACGAGTAATAAAAGGTTTCACATGACTTTGGGTAAGTATTTGGAAATTGATCAATGAATTTTGTCTAAGAATTCAAAAAGTTTCGAGTAAATTCAGTGTTTCTAAAAAAAATTTTCTTTCTCACATTTACACTTTTTTGCAACAAGAAACTATCTTTGCGATATAAGTTGCAGCTTGAATTTCCCAATTCCATCTGCGTTCATGAAAAGTTAAGTCATAATTTGAATCAATATATTCTTGAATGGTATGATTTGGATTTATTATTCCTGTATCTGCATCCAATGCAAGTACACATTTCATTTGTGGTTTATTTTTTCAGATATTTTGCAATTATGCAATGTCTCGCAAATTTTAATGGAGCTGTTTCAGAAATTTTATGGTTACAGTGTCGCTAAAAAATAAAAAATTAATTAAAAAGTTGGGAGCTGTAAACTCCTTTTTTGTAATTTAAATAACCTTTATTTTTTTATTAAAAAAATTCTGTTCTAATTTTTTAAAGAAATAAACAAAAAATTTATTAATAATATTCAAAAAAAAAATTAACGGAAATCACAAACTGAAAGATTTTCGAGGCAAAAGGATTAAAAAAAGAAAAAAGGCGTTGTCATTGAAAATTGTTTTTCATAAACTTATTCAAGGTCAAAAGAATTGTCAGTCATAAAATCTTTTTTTCACAATTTATTCGAAATATATCAAATAATCGGAAAACGCATTCAAGTTTGTTTTCCTCAAAAAAGATATTAAACAGTCGCAAATTTGATTAAATCTTTTTCTTTTTCTTTTTTAATGAGGGAAAAATGAATAAATCTTCTTCCTTCTTGTTTCTCTTATAACCACGGATTGGTGTAATTCTGTCATTATATCTTCTATATCATCGATATTTTTGACCTTGAATAAATTATGAAAAACAATTTTCTTCGACAACGCATTTTTTCTTTTTTTAATCCTTTCGCCTCAAAAATCTTTTAGTTGGTGATTTCCGTTAATTTTTTTTTGAATATTTTAATAAACTTTTTGTTTTTTCTTCACACGAGGTACAATGCATCTTTTTTTTAAACAAAAAAAACTAAATAATTCTTTTAAGTGAAAACCATGAAATTCCACAATCACTCCAACCTTCTTTAAAACTCGATGTTCATATAATTGTATTGGATTCTGTTTCAACTCCACAATTTATTCGAAATACACTGAGAATTATTTGTCACACAAGCGTGACAAAATTTTGACTACTTTTTTTTCCCACCACAAATAAATAAAACTGTTGAGTACGCATTGTGGAGAAACTAAAATCAGAAAGATTAAACCTTTCAAAATTTTATCGGGCCAACCACCATATATTTATTTTCCTTGTCACACCAAAAGTGTGACACGACCAAATTTTTCTCAGTGTATGCAAAAAATCAATATTATTTACACAAAAAAAAATATGGAGCTATTCCTTTTAACCATTTAAATAAAATTTCAAAAAAAATTCATTCAAATGCTCAGGCAGAGTATTGTATCGACATGCAAGATTTTTTCGAGAAATCGACAAAAATGTCAACTAATTTTTCAAAATTCTCTTTGTGTTTTCTCCGGGCCTTGTTGAAAAAAATTAGGCATGTCGATCCGATACTCTGTGTGCTTTTGCATTTAATTTGGAAAAAATTTCTTAGAATTTGTTAATTTTATTTTTTCTCAAATTTTTTTTCAGTATATTTTTTATATTTTAATAAACAAAAGGTAAATTAAAAAAAATTATTTATTTAAAATATTTTTCTGAACTAAAATATTGAGAAAATTTAAATGCCTTTTCACATTCTTCATTTACGACATTAATGAAAGTGACTTTCTGATGAGGATGTTTTAAATATGGGACGTTAAAAATAGGAATATAAGGCGATGGTTCTTTTAAAAATTGTAAAATAAAATCCACCGGATTTAAATTTTTAATTGATCCATGAGCTTTTGGAAACTTCGGGTTATGAAGCTCTGCATCAATTTGACAGAATACAATCTCTTCTTTTGCAAATTTTCCATCCGCGACTAATTCCTTGAGAATATTATATTCAAAACCTTCAATGTCTATGGTTAAATAATGAACTAATCTGGCATCTACAACTATGTCTAAAAGTGAAGTTAGCGATAATACCGTAACATTTTTCTTCCCATATTTTTTCTTATCCAAAACTACCATTTCGATAGTTGTATCTTCGAGACCTAAAAATAATTTGCTCAGTTGTCTATTTCAGAAGGCTAAAACCAACCTACACCATAGGGGACAACTTTTCCAACGGATGCAAAATCACCGGTGTCTGCCGGCTCAACACCATAAATTGAACACCCTGGATACTTCTCGTGGAACAATTTCTCAGCATCCGCGACTCCACCAATCCCTATTGTCAACCATCGGCAATGAGTTTGAGGATAATCTTTCATTAAAGGTAAAAACATTTTTTTCTCACCAAAAACATTATTTGAAAAATTATCCATCTCTTCTTCTTTGATTGCAATGTCAGCTTCTATACACTTTGCAAATTCTTTAAAAAATTCTGTTGGCTGATCATAATTATTTTTCGCCGCTTCTTCTATGCAATCATTGAAACTATCTTTCACAGTTTCTATATAATCGTCTTCTTTTATGGGATATCTTTTAAATGTTGACTGCTGCTTTTCTCGATAAAAGAGTAAACAAAATGTGAAAATAATTCCAATAACAAGAAAATTATTTTTTTGTCGAGACATTATAAACGTAAAAAATAAGTAAAAAAATCTAAAAAGCAAAACATAAATAAATTTTGACGTTTGTAAAAAAAATTTTGAGAACATAAAAAAATAGGGTATCAAAAAAAATACAGCGCGTCGCATAGAAGGGAGAATAAAAAAAGTATTTTTGATTTATAACCAAATTTGTTATTAAAAATTTTTTATGGAAAAAATTCAATGTCGTCCATGAACAAACTAACCATTCGTCGCGCTGTGCAAATCGACTTAAATAGATAAAATAATTAATATCAGATATATTTAAAAAATTTTTTATCTTGGAATAATACGCTCTCATTTTTTTCTTTTAAAATCAAGATTATATCAAAATATAATAGAAGTTTAATTTAATTAAATCTTTATCTGGATTTCATTTATCATTATTAGAAAAAATCCCTTTTTTTTTTTAGTTTGGTCAAAAAATAAATTAAGAATTAAATAGCTCAAAATCTAGTAGTTCCCGTATAATAAAAATTATGGAAGTTTCCATTTTTTTATGTATCGTATTTAAATTTATGTGATCAAAAAACAACAAATAAGAAAGATTTTATTCTAATAAAGTTTCAATATCAAAAGCATTTCTACATTCCTCATTTTTAATATTTATCCATGTAACTTTTTCATGGTACGCAAGTTCTTGGGTATAAATGGGCAAATAATCGGATGATTCTGAATCAAATTCATGAAGAATATTTGCTGCAGGATTTTTATTTGGTCCATGTAATTCTGCATCGATCTAAAAAAATTAAACTTTTGTCAAAAAACTTCTTGAAATTTTATAAGCATTTTTTTCACGTTAGCTTGCTTACCTGACAAAAAACGATTCCTTGTTCCGCTAAAACTTTTCCTTTCAAAAGTTCTTTTAAAATCGTATATTCAAATCCTTCGATATCTATGGTCATGTAATGGACTAATCGTGAGCCAATATATTTATCTAATATGTCTGCCATAGCTAGCACATATACTTGCTTTTTATTATGCCCTGAAGGTTCTCGAATAAATAATTCAAAAGTGCCATTAGTTACTCCTAAAACGAAAAAATATAAGCTAAAAATCCTCTAAACTAGTAAAAAAAAATACTTACCAACACCATATGGAATAATGGTACCATATTTATCAAAATTTACATATTGGCTTGAAGATGGCTCAATTCCAAAAACTTTACATTCAGGGTATTTATTTTTGAATTCTTTTTCAGCATTATCTGTTCCACCCACCCCCACCGTTAACCAAATACATTTGGTCTGATCAAATTTTGTTTTTAAAGGAAGAAAAATTTTATATTCATTCATACGACCCATAAAAAATTTATCAAAATTATAATTTGGAATAAATTTATATATGCATTGGCGAAATCGAACAATAAAATCTTTGGCATTTTTCTTTTCATTAAAAGCAAGGTTTGAGCATGCACGAAATTGATTTAATATTGAATCAGAATTTTCTAATAAAAAAGCTGCATCAAGCTCTAATGAAGGTCGAGGAGGTGGTGGAGGTGGAGGAGGAGAGAAAAAGAATTTATAAAATACAAAAATAAGTAAGAAAATAAAACATAATTGAATGAATAACTTTGGTTTTGAAATTCCTCGAAGCTTTTGTTGAAAAAAATAATAAATTTGCATATTTTTTTTTGAATAAATGAATCAAAAAAAGGTCCTCCGATTTTTTTCCGTCTTGTTTCAGTTTTTAGGATTTTATTTGACGCCTTTTTTTATTTTATACGCAACTGAATTTTTTTCTTCTTTATGCATAAAATATTTAAAAAATGAGAAAGAAAACAAAAAGATTTAATCTTTGATTTAATTTATTCCAACAAAGAATTCTCTCAGTTTACCTCTGTGATTGATATGTATAAATAAAAGATAATCTTAACGGATTATTTTTATGAAATAAAATGTTAAAAATTAAAATCGCTTACGTGATTGATAGCCGCCCGTTACAATAATTTTATTTTAATTCTTTTACAAACAAAAATTTCATTTACTTTAAAAAGCAAAAGCAGCTACCACGCAAAATGCATAAAACATAACAAAACTTCTAAACAAAAGATAACAAAATTTTTTAAAGAATGTCTGTGAACATTTTCAAAAAATTTATTTTTATTTTTATTTAATTTTCTGTAACCTTTTTCCATATCAACCTCTTTCATTACCATTACCAGTCGAGATCGGACTCGAAAAAAATAAAAATGTATTTATTTTATAAAATGAATTTATTGTTTATTTTTTTATTAAAGTGTTATCGAATAAAATGTTACATTAAATTATTTGAATAATTTAGAAAAGATCCGCGGATTTAGTTTCTTCGCTTACTAAGGCGATGTAAATCCATTTTTGCACAATAATTTTCTGAGAAAAAATTTTTTACTTTGTATTATTTTCCAATATGATATTACAGAATTTTTTTATTATTATTTTTGAAAACCCCTCTCATTTCTATATAACGGACAAAAAAATAACGGTATACAATTTTTTTTGTATTAATTAATTCCGTCATTAAAAATATTTTTACAGGCATTGCTTAAAATTAAAATCCCCGTTTTTTTGTTTGTTTAATGTACAAAAAAAGAGATTACAATATCTAACATCTAATCTTCATGATTTAGAAATTATTTTCGTGGAATTATTTTTTTTCGGAAATGAATGAATATGAATCAAATTAAAAAAAAGGCTTAATCTCAAATTTTGTAATAAGTATATCGTTTTTTTCTGTACACATAAATTGTATATTTCCATAATCCTTTTTTAAATGCGATTAACATAATTTACACTGGAAAACAAAAAAATCCTTTAAAAATTAATATTCACTTTACTGAATGCAGTCTTCGGCCCACCCAGCCTAAACATATTCGGCTACAGTAAATTAACGAAACTGTAATCAAAAAACTTTTAATACTTTTTTCTTTGATATCTTTGAATTTTTTCCTCGAATTTACTGACAAAAATATTCTAAGCACCGATAGTAGAACCGAGCGATGAAACAAACAATAATGAAAAAATAAATTAAAAGTAGTCATTTAGTTAAAAAAGTAATTTGAATCTGGCTTTTCCAAAATTCACACCTTTTAAGTTTTTAAATAAAAACTTTTAAAGATAAGGGGAAAAGTCATTATTTTTGCTTTTATTAAAAAATTTTTACACTTTAGAAATCTCTTCTAATGTTTTCTTGTAAATTTTAAAACTAAACATATAAGCTTATGCCGCTTCACTTTTCTTTATTTTTTTCTATGGTCGTGTCTTTTTTAATGGTGGAAACGGCTTTTATTTTAAGTTAGAAATTTTTAGCAATAATTTAAAATATAATTTTGCTTTACACTCATTATTTCATTTATCCAATATCTCAACCATAATTTTGGCCTCCAAGGAATGTTATCTTTCCCAAAATTTATTAGTTTTTCATTTTGAAATTTTTTCATACTTTCCTCTGTTACTTCATTCCAATCATTTACAACCATGACCGGCATATTTTCATATAATGGAAGTAATTCACTTTTCAATACAATTGGCACTGAACCCATAATTAATGATTCCCATGTTCGAAGGCAATCTGTTCCAGCGCCTTAAAAAATAAAGATATAAAAAAAGGGTTTAGAAAAATTTATTTTAATTAAATCCTTTTTTTAGATAATTTTGCAAATATAAAACTTTTTACTAACCTGGTGGGCTAAGCACAAACTGCGAATTAACAATATTTTCTAAATATTTTCTCCATTTGATTCGGCCATCAACAATCAAAACATTAGAATTATTTTTAAAAATATTTTGAAAAAAATTTTTTGCTGTTTTCCTATTTTTGTTTGTTTTTGGGGAAAAATTTAAATATAAAAGATTTTTACGGCTATAATATGGCAATGGCTGTTGAGCAATTATTGTCAAAGTTTCAAAATTATCTCCTCGAGGCGCCACAACTCCAAGAGGCAAAGGTTTGAGTTTAGGGTGCCTAAAAATTTTTTGTTGTAGTTTTTAACAAAAATTACCAAAACCATCCATACTTAGCTTTAATATTTTGTGCAAACCATAAAATAATTTTGGGATCATCTAAATATTTTAATTGTTCGGGTGTTCCAACCGAAAATGCGCTTTGGTGTGTAATTAAAATATATGGAAAATTAATTTTTGGATGATAAAATTTAAAAAATTTCATTATATAATCAGTTTTAACAAAAACTATATCTCCACATTTTATTGATTTCGTGGGAATGGCATTCTTCCATGTTTGAGCAGTAGAATTAGTCCATTGAAAATCAGATAAATTTTTAAAGACATGTTGGAAATCATAATCACTGGCAATAAATGGGGATCCAAAAAGATATTTATTTTGAATATTGAATTTAATTTTTAGTTGTTCATAATCATAATTAAATTCAATGTCATTTTCTGAGACTTCTTCTGTAAGGAGGAAGTAACGTTCAGTTTCTAAAATCGTTTGAGAATATTTAAAACAACTTTTTCTGTAAAAAATAATATAATTTTGCAAATGCTCTATGCATTACATATTTCCATGCTCTCTTTTTTACGTTTGAATTCCTATTTAGGAAGTTTAGGACGTCTGCGATTTGAAGCAGAGGTCGTTGTGGTAATTAATTCCCCAGAGATCAATAATATCATCTTCATGGATATTTCTCGTCAATTTTTTTCTTCTTTTTAATTTTTTAAAACAGTGGAACATACCTTTAAGGTTAACATTGAATTTGATTGGCTCTTCTTGAATATATTTTGGCTTTGTTTTAATTAAAAATATGAAAAATAGAACAATGCTAAGTGACAAAAAAAGGAATAAAGAATTTTTAAATGAAATTCTTTTTCTGTAAAAATATTTTCCATCCGTTTTTTTTACATCGTTTGTAATATTATAAATCCATTTTTGCAACATAATACTAAAGTAATGAAAAATAATGTCGGACGTCTCTCTTAAAAAATAACGATGAATTCTTATATGTATTTGAAAAAATTAACGTTCCAAAAAAATTAATTACAAATTTTGATGTAATTCAAATTTACCTTACCTTAAATTTTTTTTGTTAAACATAAATATTTTTTGCTTCTCCAAAAAAAGATTATCTTTTTTAATTATCTGATTTCTTATCTATAAAGTGTCGTTTATGGAAATTAAAATTTGTGAAAGAATTTGGGTCATTTAAAAAAATCAAAAAAGTAAATGTGTTTTCATAATCTAATGATTGTTATATGTACAGAGAGAAAAAATCAAAATAAAAAAGAGTGAAAAAGTAAAACAAATGTTGGTAAATCCAAGCCAAAAAATTCTATTAAAAAACAAGACCATGCAAAAAGTTAAACAGATGCAGAATTAATATTGTGTCTTTAGTCTTTCTTTTTTTAAGGGGGGATTATTTGAGAAGAGCAAATATTTATGAATGTTTTATAATTTTAAATTTTACGCCCTTTTTTGTTTTGTTTTTTTATTAGGGAAAAAATACACAAACAGTTAGTTCTTCATCTTTTTTATATTTTTAACGATTTTTTGAGAATATGAAAATGGTAAAGTTTAATTTGAAAACTACAAATACTAAATTTCAGTATATATCAGTTTTGATTGGCATATTTTTTATTTTGATTTTATATCAACAAGAACAAGGGCCACCCTTGGCGGTCCCTCACAGTTTTTTTATCAACACTCAAACACTTTACAGTAACTCGCATAAACATTTCACAAGAACTATACATAGAATTTCTTAAGAAATTTATAAACGGACGTGCTTCCTTTTCCACAAACACAAACTTGGATTCTGTGTTATATACAAGCAAACAAACAAACAAACAAAAAAATAAATGTTGTTTGAAATAAAGTATCGAATACATAAAAAAAAAAGATTTTTTTATTCTTCAATGAAAAAAAATTCTTCTGTTTTTGTATTTTCGATACTTTATTTCAAACAACATTTATTTTTGTTTGTTTGTTATTAATACAAAAATCAGCTTCTAAATAAATTACAAAAAATGAGCAAAATTACAGTTTTATCGGAATTAACATGCATTAATTATATAAATGTTACCGTGAAAAATGTGATTGCATATAAATTTTATAAGTTTTTTTAGTGAAAATTATGTTGATCGCTTTTTTTTTATTATAAAAGATTATGCAAATAAATCAGCGTTTACGTGTAAAACAAAAAAACACTCCATAAATTACGATTTAAATATTATTTTTTTCTTCTGTTTTAAATGACATAAATTATTTTTTCAAAAATAAACCCCCCACAGCGTAATCATGGCGGAGTAGATGTGGACACAAAAAGATAAGCTTAGAAAAAAATTTTGTTTTCAAATAAAATTGAAATTTGATTGCACGAAAATGTAGCTAATGACTTAACTTAGAGAAAGCTTGGAACAGAATTTTTTTAAACCCATTACTGATTTTTTAATTTGTCGTTAACTATTAAAAAATCATTAAAAAATACAAAAATTGCACGTTGCGTTTGGCCATTTGTACTCCGCCTTTGATTGAAAATGATTGCGCTGTGTCCCGTAGAATCAAATTAAATAGGAGCGATTAGATGTTAAATATGATAATCTTTTATGTATTAAAAAATAACAAAACAAAAAAACGATATTGTAAATTAAGTTTTTAATTCTGATAATAATAAAAAAAGCAATAAACTCCAAATTTTTAAATTTTTTTTAGGAAAGTGAAAGTTTTCAAAAAAAAGAATATGGGTCATAACGTTAGAAAGATTATCGGAAAATGGATTTATAATATTACAAACGATGTAAAAAAAACGGATGGAAAATATTTTTACAGAAAAAGAATTTCATTTAAAAATTCTTTATTCCTTTTTTTGTCACTTAGCATTGTTCTATTTTTCATATTTTTAATTAAAACAAAGCCAAAATATATTCAAGAAGAGCCAATGAAATTCAATGTTAACCTTAAAGGTATGTTCCATAGTTTTAAAAATAAAAAAGAAAAAAAATTGTACATATTAGCTCTTCTCAAACAATTTTAGAAGTGGAAGTTGACATTTCTTTTATTGATAGTTCATTAAACGATTATAATATGGATAAACTTAATTCTTTTTCTACCCAAAATATAATAACTAAATTTACTATAAATGAATTTGAAGTATACTGGAATAAAAGCTTAAACCCAAAATGTCCAGCATTGAATAAAAGTGAATGGAAAATGTATAAAGAATTGACAACTCCAAATTTTTTTGTTAAGAATGAAGAAAGGTTTAATTTAACAATAAAAGATGTTGGATTTGTAACATTTGTTTCTAAAAATCATATGAAAGAAGCTTTGTAAGTTTGTTCTGTGGTAAAATAAAAAAATTAACTTACATATGTGTTTTTAGTGCAAATTGCAAATCAATTTTGCTTCATGATGAACTTAAAAAAGTTCCATTTACAGTTTTTTTATCCGATGATATGAATGAAGAGATTATGGAAAAATATCAAGAAGTTTGTCCGCAGGCAAAACTTATAAAATTTCCATTTGATAAATTTCCAAAAGGCATTAGAATCATGGAACATTATCGCTTTAAAGCTATTCATGAAGCAATGGCTTTTAAAAATCACAAAATTTTGCTTAGTTTTGATAGTTCTGTAGTTTTTATGAAAGAACTCAATTTTACAGTGAGTCGATTTTATATTTAATCCGAACAAAAATCATTAACAATCAAGAATATTTTAGGCTTTAATTGAATCAAGCGTAAAAAATAATCCCACGGATGTCACGCTTCTAACCTCATCTAACCACAACATGTTTGTAGTAACTTTTCCCAAAACTTATGATTGCTTTCCTAAAATTTTTCCAAAAAACAATACTGAAATAGTAAGTTATACTTTTGTTGGCACGTTTAAACTAAATTCTTTAGATGATTAAAGTTCCAGAATATCAAGGTGGGCTAATTTTATGGATTGGAACTGAAAATGGTTGGAATGCAATGCGACGTTTTGTTGAATGTACTTTACAACCAACTTGCATGGCACCACCGGGTGCCACTAATAAATGCGACATGATACAAATATCTAAAAATCCGAAAAAGTTTTCTGGTTGTCATAGATTTGATCAAACTGTGATAAATTTAATTTTATATGAGAATTCAAATTTTAATCAAACTTTGTTTCAACGAAAATTCTCTGGATTTAAAGTTGAAAGGATTAAAAGCTAGAAAATCTATGAGTTGAAATAGTCTTTTTTGTAAAATTAATTTGTATAAATAAATTATCGTTTGTTTGTGTAAATTTAATGATTCAAAAGAAATTTAAAAAATTGCGGATTCTCATGCTTTTTGTTATATTCACCACTAGAAAAGAAGAAAAGTGGATTTTATTGAAGCTTTTTATTTACGGGCATTAGAAACAATTTCATTTATATATTTTTGAAAATCATCCTAAATCTTTTAGACATTTCAAATGCAAATTTAAAAAGATGTAAATTTATTCCATTCATTTGTTTTAAAAGCTGACAAGGCTACTAATAATTAATTTATAAAATGCTAATTTTAAAAATAATATGTTTTGTTTTTTTATAAATGTTTTTATACTAGGACGGAGATCAGGGTTTCGCGGAATTGCAAAAAATTCCGCTTCCGCGGAAGGCGGAATTCTAAAATTCACTTCCGCAAAAGCGGAAGTGAAAAAAGGGGCGGAATTCCGCAAAAGCGGAATGCGGAAGCGGAATTCCGCGAAACTCTGACGGAGATTGTAAAAAAACCATAAAATATGCATAATTAAAAATAAAAAATAAAAAAAGTGACTTTATTATGGCAAAAATAAAAGTTAAGGCGGTAAAGATTTACTAAAATTTGCTATACATTTATTATTTCCCCACCAGTCATGCAAATCATGGATTTGTTTTCGATATCCAAGTTTTACTTTCCAAGCAATATCACATAATTTGCATGAAAAATCATTCAATAAAAAAAGCATGAACGAGATTTTTTGTATTTTTTGTCCATTCAAAATATCTAAAAATTCAATGTTAATACGAAATAAATGCGACGAAAAATTGAACCTAGAGAGCCATCTAATATCAACATAATTACGCGAAATAAAAAAAAATCATAAATTTCGGTTAGCAGATCGGGCGTTCTGATCAGGGTCCGGCGATACCAAGAGTCTTGGTCTCGAAATATCGAAATATTGGTCATTTTCACCAAAACCAAGACCGAAGGTCTTGGTCTTGGTAAAAAAATTGAGGTATCGAAAATCTTGGTCTTGGTCTTGGTGAAAAAAAATTTGATATATCGAGACTCTTGGTCTTGGTCTCGACAAATTTTTCGAATATGAATAAATTTTTTAAGTCATTTCTCGAATATTTTAGTATTTAATCGATGGAAAATAAAGATAAAAGCCTAAAAAATAGCTAAAAAAGACGTTTTGACCTAATCTTTGGTCAAATTTTTATTTTAAAAAAAAAATTGTTGTCTCGAGTCTTGGTCTTGGTGAAAAATTTTTAGTACTAGAATCTTGGTCTTGGTCTCGATAAAAAAAAATAAGATATCGAGAGTCTTGGTCTTGGTCTCGATAAAAAAAATATCATATCGGGAGTCTTGGTCTTGGTTTAAAAAAATCATGGTCTCGCCGGACTCTGGTTCTGATTGCTAAAACAGCCGCACCCCGAGCGAAGCGAGGGGTGCGGCGGGAATGCAAACACAAATAATTTTTTTAAATAACAAAAGATATCACCAACTTCCATGAGTCAAGTAAAATTGCTTTTTTTATGTGTTATGAAAAAAAGTTAGGATAGTTAGTATTTTTGCGGCTGCTCTTCCAATCTCTAGTATGTTTGTATTCAATGAATAATTTATTTTTTACAAAAAAAAGCAATTTCAACTCATAAATTTTCTAGCTTTTCAGTCTTACAACAGTAAAAACGGAGGTTTTTCGCTGATACCAAGTGTAATTAAAATTTGAATTCTCATATAAAATTAAATTTATCACAGTTTGATCAAATCTATGGCATCCTGAGAAAGTTTTTTGGTTAGTATATATTTTCTTTATATTGCATTTTTTAGTAGCTCCAGGTGGCGCTATGCAAGTTGGTTGTAAACTACATTCAACAAACCGTCGCATCGCTTTCCATCCATTTTCAGTTCCAATCCATAAAATTAGCCCACCTTGATATTCTGGAACTTTAATCATCTAAAGAATTTAGTTTAAACGTGCCAACAAAAGTATAACTTACTATTTCAGTATTATTTTTTGGGAAAATTTTAGGAAAGCAATCATAAGTTTTGGGAAAAGTTACTACAAACATGTTGTGGTTAGATGAGGTTAGAAGCGTGACATCCGTGGGATTATTTTTTACGCTTGATTCAATTAAAGCCTAAAATATTCTTGATTGTTAATGATTTTTGTTCGGATTAAATATAAAATCGACTCACTGTAAAATTGAGTTCTTTCATAAAAACTACAGAACTATCAAAACTAAGCAAAATTTTGTGATTTTTAAAAGCCATTGCTTCATGAATAGCTTTAAAGCGATAATGTTCCATGATTCTAATGCCTTTTGGAAATTTATCAAATGGAAATTTTATAAGTTTTGCCTGCGGACAAACTTCTTGATATTTTTCCATAATCTCTTCATTCATATCATCGGATAAAAAAACTGTAAATGGAACTTTTTTAAGTTCATCATGAAGCAAAATTGATTTGCAATTTGCACTAAAAACACATATGTAAGTTAATTTTTTTATTTTACCACAGAACAAACTTACAAAGCTTCTTTCATATGATTTTTAGAAACAAATGTTACAAATCCAACATCTTTTATTGTTAAATTAAACCTTTCTTCATTCTTAACAAAAAAATTTGGAGTTGTCAATTCTTTATACATTTTCCATTCACTTTTATTCAATGCTGGACATTTTGGGTTTAAGCTTTTATTCCAGTATACTTCAAATTCATTTATAGTAAATTTAGTTATTATATTTTGGGTAGAAAAAGAATTAAGTTTATCCATATTATAATCGTTTAATGAACTATCAATAAAAGAAATGTCAACTTCCACTTCTAAAATTGTTTGAGAAGAGCTAATATGTACAATTTTTTTTCTTTTTAATTTTTTAAAACAGTGGAACATACCTTTAAGGTTAACATTGAATTTGATTGGCTCTTCTTGAATATATTTTGGCTTTGTTTTAATTAAAAATATGAAAAATAGAACAATGCTAAGTGACAAAAAAAGGAATAAAGAATTTTTAAATGAAATTCTTTTTCTGTAAAAATATTTTCCATCCGTTTTTTTTACATCGTTTGTAATATTATAAATCCATTTTTGCAACATAATACTAAAGTAATGAAAAATAATGTCGGACGTCTCTCTTAAAAAATAACGATGAATTCTTATATGTATTTGAAAAAATTAACGTTCCAAAAAAATTAATTACAAATTTTGATGTAATTCAAATTTACCTTACCTTAAATTTTTTTTTGTTAAACATAAATATTTTTTGCTTCTCCAAAAAAAAAGATTATCTTTTTTAATTATCTGATTTCTTATCTATAAAAAGTGTCGTTTTTGATAATTTTAAAAGAATATGGGTGATTTAAAAAAAAATCAAAAAAGTAAACTTTCTAACAATATTTATCCGCATAAAAAAGAAAAAGTGTTTAAGTCTCTTTTAATCTTCTTTGATTTAATCTAAAAATTGTGAGCGAAAAATATGATCCATGAATAATAATGAGAACAAATTGTGAGTGAAATTATGCGAAATTATACAAACAAAAAAGGATAATTAAATTTTTTTTAATCAATTCTTTATGATTGTTTGTAGATTAAAAAGGGAGAGAAAATTCATTTCTAGGAGGGATATTCTAACATTCAATATATACAGCATTTTTTGATGTTCTTGTTTTAATTCAACACTAGTTATCCCAAAAAATTGATCTTTACTATCGTCGGCTATCTAACCTTTGAGAATTTTTCTGTTTTTTAATCGCATAAAATTTGAATTTACATAACCCGAAACCATATTTTATTTATTTTTTTAAACAATAAATTAACTCAAAAATGACACATGCAAATAAGCGAAAAGATATACAATGGCTGAGAGCATTTGCAATTATAGCAGTACTTTGCTTTCATTTATGGCCGGAATATTTTCCACATGGATATTTGGGAGTTGATATGTTTGTTTCATGCATGTTTGCAAATAATTAAGTTAGAATAAAGTTTTTAGATTTTTTGTAATTTCTGGATATTTAATGACTATGATTTTGGAAAATTCGTCCGAGTTATTCAAATTTTATTTAAGACGAGTGAAACGTATATTTCCTACTTATTTTTTAGTTATAACTGTATTTCTTGTTATTGGAAATTTTATACTTTTGTCATCGCATTTTGAATTTCTTAAGCAAGAAGCTCTTTGGTCAATTTTTTTTGTAAATAATTTTTATCCAATGTTTCATGAAAAACAATACTTCGAATTGGTAGGGATTTTTATTAAGTCCAATTCGGAGTAATTTTTTTTGTAGGTGTCTGAGTTTAACTTTTTTGTACATACTTGGTCACTTGGCGTAGAAATTCAATTTTATCTCATTGCACCATTTTTGATTACATTTATTTTATCGAAAGAAAAACCAGTATATTGGACTTTATTTTTTGGAATAACATCTTGGTTATTACAATGTTTTATTCCAAACAAATCTGTCTCCTTTGGATTAGTATTTTGTCGAATTTGGCAATTTGTGATTGGTACGGGCGCTTATTGTATTTCAAAATATCAGAATAAAGATTATTCTCTCCTATCTCAAAAAGCTGAAGAGGACCAACAAGTTAATTTTGAAGATACACCAAATATATATCAGAATAACATATCTCTGCTCTCCTTTTTTTTTCTCGGCCTCATGACTTTTTTTCCAATTTCAATTCTTCATATATATTTAGTACCATTTTTTATTCGACTAATTTGCACAATTTTTACTGGGATTTTTGTCATCTCAAACACTTTGCAACCTATATCTTTGCCGAAAAGGTTAAATTTTTTGCTTGTTTACATCGGAAATGCGTCATATGTTATTTATTTAATCCACTGGCCGATTATTATTTATTTGCGATATTTTGCGATCGATGAAAGTAAGATTTTTTTTCTCGACTTTATTGATTCAATGGAAAATATATATATAAAAGCAAAAGCTAAATAAAAAAATAATATCTAACAGTACAGTAATAATGTTTATTTTCAGACAAGTTGTACACATTAATATTCATTTTCGTGGTAGGTTTCATTGTTCATGAATTCTTTGAAAAACCTCTTGGGAATAATACAAAGATTAGTTTTGCTGTTATTTTTATATGCTTTTTAATAATCTCAGCTTTATATTCTGGATTTTTCTTTCAAAACAGCGATGTAAGTAAGGGTTTTTTAAAATAAAGATGCATCGAAATTTGGCAAAGCAAAAGACACCAAACAAGAAGATTATTAGCAAAAGAAAAGTTAAAAAAATGCTTTTTTTAGAAGCCATTAGTAAATGATCCTATTAAAGCTAATGAAGAAGAAGCGAAATCTTGTCTAACTTTTGATTATCCGGAATGTGTAACTGATCCAATAATTGAAAAATATTTTATAGTGCCAAAACCAACCAAACTACCTAATCCTCTTTTCAGATATTGCTCCATCAAAGTATTTTTAGGATTTTAAATTTTAAAACATTTAACTCTGTTATTTAGCTAAATAATCATTCAAATAATACGATTATGATCACTGGTAATAGTTATATATATTTTGCAATTCGAGGATTCATGGAAGCAATAAAACAGTCAAAAATGAAATTTTCAAAAGTTTATTTTATTTGTCGACCCGCATGCGTGCTAATTGCTGGAGCATTAAACCAAAAAATTAAATCCAGGTTTGTAACATAGTTTAAAACTGCTGTCAATAAGCAAGAATAAAACTTTATAATATTTTTACTATCTTCTAAGATCTCATATTTTTAAGAATTAATGAAATGAAATTTTAATAATTCTCAAAACAGTAAAAACTTTTCTTATATATCATTTTTAGCCCGTTGTGTAGCAACTTTGATAAAGCCCATGGCGATTTATTAAAGGTGGTTAAGCCAAATATCATCATTCATTTTAGCCGGTATTTTCTTTATTTATTCAATAACAATTAAAATGATCACTTAATTTTTGTAGACTTGAATTTATTCCGACATTTGGAGATTTTCCAATGAAAAATACAGCTAAAGATCCAGCTATGCAAGAAATCAAAAAAACTTTATTACATATAACTAATTTTACTCAACGTTTAATTATTATTGAACCCAATCCTTATTTTAAAAAGTAAAAAATTTATCAAAAAATTTCACAATTACTTTTAGTTTCAGGTTCGGCTATAAGAGTCCATTGAGTGTCGCACAAGCTATATTAACAAACTCTTCACTTTCAAAATTTGATGTTTCTACAAAGGTTAATTAAGCTTTAGTTATATTTTTTTAAAGCGATTATATTTTTAGCAACATCACAAACTTAATGATCCAAGCTGGAATAGGGTATTAAAAGCGGTAAAAAGTTGTCCAAAATGTGTTACCATTCCAACTGAAAAAATATTTTGTTCCAAAACTATTTGCCCCGCTGTTGATCCACAAACTAAATTAGCGATGTATTGTGATCTAAATCATTTGACACCAAGAACTTCAATGAAACTAACTTCAAGTTTACTGAAAGCTATTGACTTCTAAGCTTTTTCGTTTTTTTTAATGTTACCATTTATGATTGTTGTTTATTTCTCGCACTTATAAGTAATAAAATTAATGAATCATGTTCTTAATTTCGTTTACAAAATAAGAAATGAGCAATATTTTTATCGAATACATTTAAAGAATAAATTTATTTAAAAAATTCATAGAGTCACGTTTATGCTAATTAATTAGAAGACGCGGATGCTATTTGAGAGCATAACTAATAATGAATCTTTCCTCCATTTTTAATCTACAAACAATCATAAAGAATTGATTAAAAAATTTTAATTATCCTTTTTTTGTTTGTATAATTTCGCATAATTTCACTCACAATTTGTTCTCATTATTATTCATGGATCATATTTTTCGCTCACAATTTTTAGATTAAATCAAAGAAGATTAAAAGAGACTTAAACACTTTTTCTTTTTTATGCGGATAAATATTGTTGGGAAGAATAAAAAAGATTCTTTTCTAAATTCTAATAAAAAAAGAAGATTTTATCTTTTGACTGAGTGGATTTTGTAAAATTTTCTCAATAATTTTAAGACCCGCTTGGCTTTTTGACATGGCTTTCCATTTTAAATAGTTTTGGTTAATTTTGCTTTCATGTCTGATAACAACCTTAAATGAAATATTTTTCTCCTACTTTTTTTGTATATTTCTAATAAACACATCTATATACATTTTTTGGTAATTATGATGCTTTAATAATTTTAGGGTGCCAAACTATGTCCTCAAAAAGCCATGGAAAACGTGACGACCTTCAATGTTGGCGAGCCATCTCCATTTTAGCGGTTTTATTATTTCATATTTGGCCCGAAAATTTCCCAAATGGTTTTCTTGGTGTTGATATGTAAGTTTTTTAATTTTACTTAAAACATTTTTATTTTTTTTTTTTTGCAGCTTTTTTCTTTTATCAGGATATTTAATGGCATCTTTGTATTCATTTGAAAATAATATTTTAAAGTCAACACTAAATTTTTATTATCGAAGAATAAAAAGAATTTTACCTATTTATATTTTTGTAATATTTTTTACTTTGATTTTATTAGCAAAAAATGTATTTTCCGAAGAATATAAATTAATTTTGGAAGATTCAAAATGGGCAATATTTTTGGCAACAAATTATGAAGATTTATTAAAACATCGAGGTTACTTTGAAACTGTAAGTATTTTCCCATTATTAATGTTTAAGAAAATTAAGTTTTGTAATCGCTGATTTTTTAGGAATCTAATTATCGATTTTTCCGCCATTGTTGGTCATTGGCTGTGGAAATGCAGTTTTATTTAATTTTTCCTTTTCTTGCCATTATTCGAAACAAAATATCAGCTGCAAAATATCAAATTATTCTAACTTCTATCTTAGCTGGATCATTATTTTATCAAATAATCACACCAAATAAAATAATGCAATATGAATCATTGTTTTGTCGAATTTGGCAATTTTCATTAGGAATGTTAGCTCAAACGTTTCCATACAAAATAGTTAATTCAAAATGGTCAAACAAGTTGTTACGTATACTAATCTTGATCACAACATCTGCTTTAATTTGCCCATATATCTTGCCACCTATAATTATTAGTTTTGTAGTTTTAACAATGGTTTCAATTATAGTTTCATTATCCACATGCCAAAATGATCCTTTTAAAACATTGAACATTCCAACTAAAATTATTAACAAAATGGTTAAATTCGGTGATATTTCATATATTTTATATTTAATTCATTGGCCTTTAATTTCTTTTATGAGGCTTTCAAGCATGTCGAGAAATTTTAATTTTTATGGTAAGGTGGATAGATGCCTCTTATTTAAGCTTTAACAAAAAAAAGTTTCAGTTGGATTTTTATTGATTATAATTTCAATAATTTTATCCAAAATTGCCCATGAATTTCTTGAAAAACCTTTAATAAAATTATGTGATAGCTATCGCAATTTGATTTTAATATTAGCATTATTTTATGTCAGCGCAATTTTTGTGCCAACTTATCTTGCACCAAATTCAATAAAAGTTAACGTTTTTTTCCAAATTTCAGGTTTATATAAATTAATACTTTTATAGTCTGAAATTTCATCAAAGCTTAATTCACAAATATGGGAAAGTTTTTTAAACTTTAATTCCCCAATTATTTTGCCTCCAAAATGGTCAACTAAGAATGACATAGAATTTGCAACAAAGCTTCGAGGTGAACATATGGGTGGCGCATTTAAATGCATTGAGAAACATAGAATTTATTTAAAGAAGGATGGAAAAGAAATACTTTATTGCGTGGTAAATGGAAAAAATTTAAAAGGAAATCTTACAGCTTTAATAATTGGAAATAGTTTTTCTATGAATATTGTGGCCGCAGTTGCTGCTAATCCATTATTTAAAAGGGTTATCAATGGTTTTGTTAACGCCGAACAATTTCCAATTAAAAATGAATTTGAGAAATATGTTTTGGAAAAAATGGTTAAAAAAATAAAGCCAGATGTAATGTTTGTGGTTCAAAGATATTATCAAAAAGAGTTATATAAAACCAAAAAGGAAAAAATAAAAGAAAATAAAGAATTTCAACATTGGAATGAAGTTTTTAAAATAATTCAAAATTACACAAAGGCTATAATTTTAAACAAAGAACAAATTGTTTTTCCATATGATATTTCACAAGAATATATTCGTCGGAAATTTCATAATTTGCCCATAGATATGAATTTGAAAAATTCGGTAAAAATCTTGACATTTTTAATTTTTACAAAACATTGCATATTAATTTTTAGCCAAAATCTCAAAATATGGAAGAATGGTTTAAAACATTGGAATGTCCAAAATGTGAATGGTTTGATTATCGAGAAGCTTTTTGTGGTAATGAATTTTGCAATGTCATCGATAATGCCACGGGTCTTCCAATATTTCGAGACACCGAACATATTTCCATTATTGGTTTACGAAAATTGAAACCTTTCATTGATGCTGCCATTGAAAGGGCTTTAAATTCTAAAAGGTTCTTTGTTTAAAAAAAAGTTAAATAGAAAATATTAATTTTAAGCGATCTCATAAATCCCGAAATAATGATAGATCAAGGATTAGATGAAATTTTTAATTTAAAAACTCCTCCCAAAAATATTGTTATTTTATCATCCACAATAAATCCAAGATATCTTTTCGCGCTTCCATTTACAATTATGTCATGGAAAAAGCTTGGTGTTCATCCAATTGTTTTACTCGTGGGTCAAAAAAGTTCTTTTAACTCAAATAAACAAGCAAGAAAAACAATAAAATTGCTACAAGAAATGAAAACTTATATTCAATTTATTGAACCTGTAAAACTTTCTCCAACTTCAATGTCTCAGGTAATGGCCCTAGACTTACAAAGATGTCATTAATTTAAAAATAGTCCCCTTTTTTAATTTTAGATTATTAGACTTTTTGGTGGAATGCTTCCATTTTCTACGGCATTTAAATCGAATGAAACAATTTTAATTACGTCGGATGCAGATTTGATTGTTTTTCATTTAAATAATCACATTCCAAATATTAGTGAAGGAAAAACCTTGCATTTATATAATTCCAAATGTTGTCGGCCAGTTTTAATTCCACCAAAAAGAGGAAATTATAAAGTTCCTATGTATCCAATGGGAACCATAGGAGCCACAATTCAAACATGGCGAGAAATTATGGGTAATTTATTTTAACTTCTTAAAACCGAATGACTTTTGAAAAATGTTTTAGGAATTAAGAAATTTACTTTGACGGTGAAAGAAATTGAAGATTATGTGATCAGAGAATTTGGTGAAAATTTTTTCCATCCAAATGATGATAAAAATCCAAGATTAATTGGTTCAGCTATTTGGTATGCGGACCAATCTATGATTAGTTACAAAATAAAAGAATGGCTTAAAATGTTAGTTCTTCAACCACTCAAAAAATTCCTCTGAACTTTTTAAATTACTTTTAGACCTAAAAGCATTTTATTCAAATCTGAGCACACTGCTCCTCCGCGAAGAATAGATCGAATAAAATGGCCAAAACTCGAGCAATTTATTAAATATAAAATTCAAAACTTTGATGATTGCCATCAACCCACTTCAACTTATATGAATGGTGAATGGGAAAAATTTAAACCATTTCTGAATTTTGCTTTTGAAAACAATACAGAATTTATAGAAAAATTTGAAAAATATCGGGAAGATTTTATTAATAAAGATTGATTTTTTTAATTGTTTATTACAATATTTCGTCTTGTTGTTTATTTTCATATAATTATCTATAATAATTCATAACCATTTAATTATTACTTTATGTTTCACAGATTTGTTTCAAAATGGTATGGCGCATTTGTGGTAATAATGCGACAAAGGAAGATGGAAATATGGTTCCTTATAATTTGCTGAATTAGTGTAGAGATTTTGGTGTGAGCGAAGGCGAATTTAGCCAACTTAAAACACAACAATATATGTAAAGGTGGCTCGGGCCCGGTTTTTCAAGGCCAGTACTTTAATTGATTTCCGGCCCAGGCCGGAGCCCGGCCGGGCCCGAATTGGTTCTTTCATGTTTTTGCTTTAGTATCACCTTAAAAATATTTTTTTTCCGTAAATATTAAAGCCCGGATCGGTCCGGACAGTTGCTTTGAGCCCATAAGCCACTCTTAAATATATGTGCTATACCCATTTTGCTGAAAGCTTCTTTTTCGATTCAGAAGGTCAAAAAAATTCTGGAGTCATGCACAACCGAAGAACCTTACAGATGAGGAAGTCGAAACACATCATAGATATAACACAGAATTCAGCTTCTAAATAAATTAGAAGGAACAAAATTACAGTTTTATCACAATTAACATGCATTAATTATAAAAATGTTACCGTGAAAAATGTGATTGCATATAAATTTTATAAGTTTTTTTAGTTAAAATTATGTTGATCTCTTTTTTTTTATTATAAAAGATTATGCAAATAAATCAGCGTTTACGTGTAAAACAAAAAAACACTCCATAAATTACGATTTAAATATTATTTTTTCCCTTTGTTTAAAATGACATAAATTATTTTCTGAAAATAAACCCCCGTAAAATGAAACTAAATAATTACTTCCATTATATGAAAACATGCCCGTTATAGTTGTAAACAATTTAAGATGATATGATGCGACTCAAAAAAGTCAAAGTTTCCAAAGTTTGGAAAAAATCTAAAGATATCAAAGAAAAAAGTATTAAAAGTTTTTTGATTACAGTTTCGTTAATTTACTGTAGCCGAATATGTTTAGGCTGGGTGGGCCGAAGACTGCATTCAGTAAAGTGAATATTAATTTTTAAAGGATTTTTTTGTTTTCCAGTGTAAATTATGTTAATCGCATTTAAAAAAGGATTATGGAAATATACAATTTATGTGTACAGAAAAAAACGATATACTTATTACAAAATTTGAGATTAAGCCTTTTTTTTAATTTGATTCATATTCATTCATTTCCGAAAAAAAATAATTCCACGAAAATAATTTCTAAATCATGAAGATTAGATGTTAGATATTGTAATCTCTTTTTTTGTACATTAAACAAACAAAAAAACGGGGATTTTAATTTTAAGCAATGCCTGTAAAAATATTTTTAATGACGGAATTAATTAATACAAAAAAAATTGTATACCGTTATTTTTTTGTCCGTTATATAGAAATGAGAGGGGTTTTCAAAAATAATAATAAAAAAATTCTGTAATATCATATTGGAAAATAATACAAAGTAAAAAATTTTTTCTCAGAAAATTATTGTGCAAAAATGGATTTACATCGCCTTAGTAAGCGAAGAAACTAAATCCGCGGATCTTTTCTAAATTATTCAAATAATTTAATGTAACATTTTATTCGATAACACTTTAATAAAAAAATAAACAATAAATTCATTTTATAAAATAAATACATTTTTATTTTTTTCGAGTCCGATCTCGACTGGTAATGGTAATGAAAGAGGTTGATATGGAAAAAGGTTACAGAAAATTAAATAAAAATAAAAATAAATTTTTTGAAAATGTTCACAGACATTCTTTAAAAAATTTTGTTATCTTTTGTTTAGAAGTTTTGTTATGTTTTATGCATTTTGCGTGGTAGCTGCTTTTGCTTTTTAAAGTAAATGAAATTTTTGTTTGTAAAAGAATTAAAATAAAATTATTGTAACGGGCGGCTATCAATCACGTAAGCGATTTTAATTTTTAACATTTTATTTCATAAAAATAATCCGTTAAGATTATCTTTTATTTATACATATCAATCACAGAGGTAAACTGAGAGAATTCTTTGTTGGAATAAATTAAATCAAAGATTAAATCTTTTTGTTTTCTTTCTCATTTTTTAAATATTTTATGCATAAAGAAGAAAAAAATTCAGTTGCGTATAAAATAAAAAAAGGCGTCAAATAAAATCCCAAAAACTTAAATAAAACGAAAAAAAAATCGGCGGAACTTTTGTTGAAAAGCCGCAGCTATTGATTGATTGTCATGGAGAGCATTGAAATTGTTTTTCTTAAAAAATTTTTTATTTTACAACAAAGTTAGATATGAATCAAAAAAAAATTTTTTAGCTTCTCGCGGTTTTTTATTCACCTTCAATTCGCTGTATTTTTTTTGATACCCTATTTTTTTATGTTCTCAAAATTTTTTTTACAAACGTCAAAATTTATTTATGTTTTGCTTTTTAGATTTTTTTACTTATTTTTTACGTTTATAATGTCTCGACAAAAAAATAATTTTCTTGTTATTGGAATTATTTTCACATTTTGTTTACTCTTTTATCGAGAAAAGCAGCAGTCAACATTTAAAAGATATCCCATAAAAGAAGACGATTATATAGAAACTGTGAAAGATAGTTTCAATGATTGCATAGAAGAAGCGGCGAAAAATAATTATGATCAGCCAACAGAATTTTTTAAAGAATTTGCAAAGTGTATAGAAGCTGACATTGCAATCAAAGAAGAAGAGATGGATAATTTTTCAAATAATGTTTTTGGTGAGAAAAAAATGTTTTTACCTTTAATGAAAGATTATCCTCAAACTCATTGCCGATGGTTGACAATAGGGATTGGTGGAGTCGCGGATGCTGAGAAATTGTTCCACGAGAAGTATCCAGGGTGTTCAATTTATGGTGTTGAGCCGGCAGACACCGGTGATTTTGCATCCGTTGGAAAAGTTGTCCCCTATGGTGTAGGTTGGTTTTAGCCTTCTGAAATAGACAACTGAGCAAATTATTTTTAGGTCTCGAAGATACAACTATCGAAATGGTAGTTTTGGATAAGAAAAAATATGGGAAGAAAAATGTTACGGTATTATCGCTAACTTCACTTTTAGACATAGTTGTAGATGCCAGATTAGTTCATTATTTAACCATAGACATTGAAGGTTTTGAATATAATATTCTCAAGGAATTAGTCGCGGATGGAAAATTTGCAAAAGAAGAGATTGTATTCTGTCAAATTGATGCAGAGCTTCATAACCCGAAGTTTCCAAAAGCTCATGGATCAATTAAAAATTTAAATCCGGTGGATTTTATTTTACAATTTTTAAAAGAACCATCGCCTTATATTCCTATTTTTAACGTCCCATATTTAAAACATCCTCATCAGAAAGTCACTTTCATTAATGTCGTAAATGAAGAATGTGAAAAGGCATTTAAATTTTCTCAATATTTTAGTTCAGAAAAATATTTTAAATAAATAATTTTTTTTAATTTACCTTTTGTTTATTAAAAATATATACTGTAAAACAATTCAAGAAAAAAATAAAATTGATATACATATTTTTATTAACATCGTTTATCGGCCGTCCGGCAGTTAGATTGTAAAATGTTAAAAGTTGAATAAAAATGCTTTTCGAATGTCCTTTTTTTAAAGCTTATTTGATAAAATTTGGATAATCGCGAAGACACAAAAAAAAATTAAAGAATCTATTTTCTCCTTTGCTTTTGGGTTGAAAACTCGAATAATCTCATCGATATATTCGGGCATATTTATTTTCTTCAATTCTCACTTTTATTAATGTAACCAAAGATGATATTGAAACTCTGAATGAAAGAATCAATTGTTGAGTTAGGTCAAGATATTTTCGATAGTCAACAAAAACAGCAGATTCAAGCATTTCATCATCGATCAAAAGAACAAATGGATGATTTTCTCCGACTCGACTCTTGCTGGTAAACCAGTACCTCGATAGCAGGCATTGCAAGATCTTCAGTAGTATCACCAGGAACACATCGAACGTCAGGAGCAGCTGAAATTTTTTGAAAGTTTCTTTTTAAAAAATGAACTATGTTCATCTAGGTCATTTCGAACTCTTTTTTATTGCTGATATCCAAGTTCTCTTTCCATTATATCTTGAAACTATATTCCTCCAATAATCCGAATCGAATACTCTTTTTAATGCAACTTTTCTTTAACTTATTTATGATTGAAAAAGTTCAATCATATATGGGTGTACTTCATATAAATTATAATTGCTGTCTAAGAAATCAACTTTTTAGGTTTTACTTATACCAAAAAAATAATAATTACCTATGGATTTGCTGCTATGATTAGTAGTTGATTTTTTTGAGAGTAGAAAAATGATAAAGAGCATTGCTACTAATGTTGGATTACACATTTGTGTAACGCTTCTAAAAAAATTTGTATTGGAGAATTATAAATATTTTATTTTGGATTTATTTTAACTTACGTTAGTGTATAGCTCTAAGTGACTCAAAAAATGATGTATATATTGAATGTTAGAATATCCCTCCTAGAAATGAATTTTCTCTCCATTTTTAATCTACAAACAATCATAAAGAATTGATTAAAAAATTTTAATTATCCTTTTTTTGTTTGTATAATTTCGCATAATTTCACTCACAATTTGTTCTCATTATTATTCATGGATCATATTTTTCGCTCACAATTTTTAGATTAAATCAAAGAAGATTAAAAGAGACTTAAACACTTTTTCTTTTTTATGCGGATAAATATTGTTGGGAAGAATAAAAAAGATTCTTTTCTAAATTCTAATAAAAAAAGAAGATTTTATCTTTTGACTGAGTGGATTTTGTAAAATTTTCTCAATAATTTTAAGACCCGCTTGGCTTTTTGACATGGCTTTCCATTTTAAATAGTTTTGGTTAATTTTGCTTTCATGTCTGATAACAACCTTAAATGAAATATTTTTCTCCTACTTTTTTTGTATATTTCTAATAAACACATCTATATACATTTTTTGGTAATTATGATGCTTTAATAATTTTAGGGTGCCAAACTATGTCCTCAAAAAGCCATGGAAAACGTGACGACCTTCAATGTTGGCGAGCCATCTCCATTTTAGCGGTTTTATTATTTCATATTTGGCCCGAAAATTTCCCAAATGGTTTTCTTGGTGTTGATATGTAAGTTTTTTAATTTTACTTAAAACATTTTTATTTTTTTTTTTTTGCAGCTTTTTTCTTTTATCAGGATATTTAATGGCATCTTTGTATTCATTTGAAAATAATATTTTAAAGTCAACACTAAATTTTTATTATCGAAGAATAAAAAGAATTTTACCTATTTATATTTTTGTAATATTTTTTACTTTGATTTTATTAGCAAAAAATGTATTTTCCGAAGAATATAAATTAATTTTGGAAGATTCAAAATGGGCAATATTTTTGGCAACAAATTATGAAGATTTATTAAAACATCGAGGTTACTTTGAAACTGTAAGTATTTTCCCATTATTAATGTTTAAGAAAATTAAGTTTTGTAATCGCTGATTTTTTAGGAATCTAATTATCGATTTTTCCGCCATTGTTGGTCATTGGCTGTGGAAATGCAGTTTTATTTAATTTTTCCTTTTCTTGCCATTATTCGGAACAAAATATCAGCTGCAAAATATCAAATTATTCTAACTTCTATCTTAGCTGGATCATTATTTTATCAAATAATCACACCAAATAAAATAATGCAATATGAATCATTGTTTTGTCGAATTTGGCAATTTTCATTAGGAATGTTGGCTCAAACCTTTCCTGTTTTATCCATTAAATGGTTAAACCCCTTTTTGTTGATAACCACTTCGGTTGCTCTCTTATGTTCTTACACTTTACCATCCATATTTAGTAGTGTGATAGTTTTGGCAATGGTAGCTGTTATTGTTTCCTCATCAAATTCTAAAATAGACCCATTCAAAACTTTAATTTTTATTCCTGGGATAATTTTAAATTTGGTTACTTTAGGTGATGTTTCATATATTTTGTATTTAATCCATTGGCCGCTTATTACTTATTCACGATTTATCAGCGTGTCAAGCAGTTTTAATTACTTTGGTATGTGAGAACACATTTTTTTAATTAACGAAAGAAAAATTTCAGATGGCTTCTTGCTGTTTATGGCATCTTTATCAATATCATTCATTGCCCACAATGTTTTTGAGAAACCGTTATTGAGAATATGCAACAGCTACCGAAATTTAATCATAATATTGGGATTGTTTTATGCTTGTACGGTTTATGCACCAACAAAGCTTGTTCCACCCCCATTAATTGTAAGTCATCGGTCGTAGTAGTTGTTGCCTGATTCACCTTTTTTTAAAGCTGTGAAGCCAGCCAATAAAGAAAAAAAGAAAACTTTTTGTTGGTGGTTTTAATTGTCCTTGGTGTATTCGAATATATGTATAATCACCAAATAAACAAAATAATTTGTTTCAGGCTGACGCCCCATCCAAACTGACCCTACAAGTTTGGGAAGGTGCTCTCAACTTTGAAACACCATTAATTTTGCCGCCAGAATGGTCGACACAAAATGACATCGAATTTGCTGTAAAAACGCGAGGTCAAATAATGGGTGGCACTTTTAAATGCATAGAAAACCATAAAGTTCTTCTTAAAAAAGATCGTAAAACTTTGTATTTCTGCACTGTAAATGGTAAAAATCCAAAAGGAAACCTTACTGCTTTGCTGATTGGAAATAGTTTTGCCATGAATATTGTAGCTGCTGTGGCTGCTAATCCTTTATTTAAAAAAGCAACCTATGTTTTTGGCAATAGTGCTCTATTTCCTCTTCATAATGAATTTAAAAATTACATGATAGAAAAGTTAATAAAGCCCTTAAAGCCTGATGTCACATTTGTAGTGCAACGATACTATCAACAAGAATTATGGAAAACACCGATCGAAAAAATAAAAGAAAATAAAGAATTTCAACATTGGAACAATGTTTTCAAAGTAATTCAAAATTATACTTCTGCAATTATTTTAAACAAAGAACAAATTGTTTTTCCATTTGATATTTCTCAAGAATATATTCGAAGAAAGTTTTATAATTTGCCAATACGAACTGGTCTCAAAAACCCTGTAAGTGGAATAGAATAATTCTTTTTTATTCTAATAAAAGTAAAAATCAACCAAAATATAACCTTGTTGACAAAAGTTATTGTGTTTTCTCTTATTTGAATTTTTTTCAGCCAAAATCAGAAGTTATGGAAGCATGGTTCAAAAATCTTGATTGTCCAAAATGTGCATGGTTTGGCTATCGTGATGCTTTTTGTAGTGGCGCATTTTGTAAGGTTATTGATATAGCTACTGGCTTACCAGTATTTCGAGATACCGAGCATATTTCCATTATTGGTTTAAGATATTTAAAACCTTTGATAGATGCGGCAATTGATAGAGCTTTAAATTCAGAACTTAAAAATGACACAAATTTTATTTGAATTCATTTTATAAATATTACCTTGAATCAGTGGGTACCACAGAAGCAGATATAAATACGAATTAAATTTATATTTTATGTATATCACAGCGTAATCATGGCGGAGTAGAGGTGGACGCAAAAAGTTACGATAGAGCCATTTTTTGTTATTTAAAAGCCATTTTTTTTTAAAATCGCACTTTTTTGAAGATTTTATGGATTTGGAAAAAATTTTATTAGCTTAAATGGCTTGAATATTCATTCCCCAGGGGTTTTCGGGGTCGCTGATCACGAATTTGTAGACAGTTTAATTGGTTTTAAAGCGAAAACACGAGATCCAGAGGTCTCGAATAGAAAACTCAACTTTTTTTTAAGATGCTTTTTTTAAAAACTGTCTAGACCGAAAAATAACAAAAATTACGCTGATTATTTTTGTAATTGATGCCAAAAATATAAGTATAGCAAAAAAGGGGTCAAATAGCCATTTTAAGGTCAAAATCGATGTTACGCTTGGGAAAACTCGAAATCTGTGGCCGCGGGCCAGTGTTTTTATTCCAGATTCGAATTCCCCATGAAATTCTGCCCTAGAAAATGGAAAATGTAAATTTTTTTTCTAAGTGCACGAAAATACCATGACTCCATGAATGAGTTACACCAATATGAGGTCACTATAGAAGTAACTCATAAATACATGTGAAAAATACAAACTCTTTGCTAAAAACGTAGAAAAACCCATAAAATAATTTTAGAAACAAATTTTACTCAATGATGTTAAGCTTTTCGATTTTTCCCAGATTTTTAAAGTTTAATACTAATAAATAATGGTCAAAAAATCCAAAAATCTCAATATGTGGTATTTAAATTCAAAACTCATCATTTCTAGACCTAATTTGGGTCGTAGAAACCGAATTTGACAATCAAAAAAATATATCATAAGCTGGTTAATGAGTTATGAATTTTTGAAATATGCAAATTTTTGACTATGCTATAACTCAATTTTGAGATTGTCAACCTTAGAAACTGTTATCAAATTCGGTTTCTACGACCCAAATTAGGTCTAGAAATGATGAGTTTTGAATTTAAATACCACATATTGAGATTTTTGGATTTTTTGACCATTATTTATTAGTATTAAACTTTAAAAATCTGGGAAAAATCGAAAAGCTTAACATCATTGAGTAAAATTTGTTTCTAAAATTATTTTATGGGTTTTTCTACGTTTTTAGCAAAGAGTTTGTATTTTTCACATGTATTTATGAGTTACTTCTATAGTGACCTCATATTGGTGTAACTCATTCATGGAGTCATGGTATTTTCGTGCACTTAGAAAAAAAATTTACATTTTCCATTTTCTAGGGCAGAATTTCATGGGGAATTCGAATCTGGAATAAAAACACTGGCCCGCGGCCACAGATTTCGAGTTTTCCCAAGCGTAACATCGATTTTGACCTTAAAATGGCTATTTGACCCCTTTTTTGCTATACTTATATTTTTGGCATCAATTACAAAAATAATCAGCGTAATTTTTGTTATTTTTCGGTCTAGACAGTTTTTAAAAAAAGCATCTTAAAAAAAAGTTGAGTTTTCTATTCGAGACCTCTGGATCTCGTGTTTTCGCTTTAAAACCAATTAAACTGTCTACAAATTCGTGATCAGCGACCCCGAAAACCCCTGGGGAATGAATATTCAAGCCATTTAAGCTAATAAAATTTTTTCCAAATCCATAGCGAAGTTCGATTTTTAAAAAAAATGGCTTTTAATGAAATTCAAATTTGCTTGCACGAAAAGATAGATAATTACCTAACTTAAAAACGCCCTTTCAACACTTTTCTCTTAAACCCATTCCAGATTTTTTAATTTGTCGTTAACTATCAAAAAAAATTAAAAAATCCAAAAATTGCACGTTGCGTTTGGCCATTTGTACTCCGCCTTTGATTGAAAATGATTGCGCTGTGATATGATATCGCCACCATTTCTTTCATTTTTATTCTGAAACAAGCATACATTTTATTTATTTATTTGCTTTATTTTAGGAGTAAACACACATATTTATATTAAAAAAATTAAGATTATTTCTCAATTCCAAAAATAAAGGATATGCTGGCTGTTTGTTTAAAAATGGGATGTCATAAGCCACTAAACAACATGACCATACATGGGCAAGCCGGAGGATTTTGGAGGATTATCCTCCGCTATGTAGCGTGTAGCGCAACGATTTTAGGTTATGTAGCGCAAAATTGGTGAAAAAAAATAAAAAAGGGAGAAAAAAGGGGAGAAAAAAGAAGAAGAAAGAAGAAGAAAAAAGAAAGAAGAGGAAAGAGAAAAGGAAACAAAAATGAAGGAAATCTCTTGTAGCTAAACAAGATTTCATCGATTTTTAATTTTATTTGTTATGAGCTTTTTGGAATCGATTAGTAGCAAGTTAATATTAGGTGAATCAATGGGAATCAAACTTGAGATAAATATAAATTTTTTTATTCGAATAAGAAGTAATTAACATAAATAAAATAATAGCTAGCATTCAAAAACTCTTCTTTATAAAATTAATTAATGATTTTTTGTTGACAATCAAATTTTTTTAAAAACATAAGTTTTCGTGGAGAATAAAAAAATTTGAAACTTTAAACAGAGACAATTCGCTAAAATAACTGGCTTAAAGTTGATCAAATACACCCTAAAGCAACAAATTGGTTGTTCAATATATATTTTGCTTTTAGCTATCAAGAAAGCTATTTGATAATGCTTATGTAATTAACTACAATTTCTTTTAATATCGTAAATGTAATTACTTATCATAGAGACTTACAAAATGTATAAGAAAATCATAAATGCATGTTTATCAATGTCCTTAATGATAACCCTTATTTAACCCAACTTTAGATTCTATCTCTCCTTCCACTAATTTCCAATGCTTTAGAGCACCTCAAAGTAAACAACCATTTATAATCGTTTTATTTCAATAATATAAAATGACCAAAGTTTTTTCATCAAAAGGGCTTCACAATTAAAAAGACTTTAATGGAAATATTTCTTTTCATTTTTTTGCTTTTTGTCGATCTTTTCACGTCAGCGCCGTTACTGCATTTACTTTTTTTTCTATAGTTGTCTGGTTCGCCAGACTTTTGATTTTTTTAACGTAAATTTCAACAAATTTTTAAACGGTTAGCTTGAGCTTTTAGACTTCATTTTTTTTATTCTGTCTTTACAGATATATTCAGAAGAACCTGAAGATTAATAATTAGTAAAATCAGAAAAAAACACCGACTGCACGTCGAGATACGAATTTTTGAAGTTTTTTTTAATACAAAATTTGTGATTTTTTCAAAATGAACAACCATGCTTTTTCGTAACGCGTTTCAAAAAAACAAAAGAAACTCTCTCAAGCGAGACAACTAGAGAAAAAAATGTCAATGCAGTAGTTTCTATCAGTGTTGTCATATTTTTATTTCATCGCCGCCGCCGCCGCCGGCGGCGGCGGCGGCGGCGATGGCGGCGCTGCCGGCGGCGTTAATTTGTAGTACAAACTTTACCAAAGGGAGGACCCTTAGGATTTTAAAAATTTTTCAAAAAAAAATTAGAACATTATTGTTTGGTCCTCATATCTCTTTGGATTGCTCTAATATCGAGAAAAAATATACCAAAGAAGAAATCACGTTGAATTTAGGAAATTCTGAAAAAATAATTGCCTTGGTTATCCCTTTGATAATTTCTCAAACTAAATTTTTTGTATCGCCGACGGCGGCGGCGTGACAACACTGGTTTCTATTGCTTGATGCTGACGTGGATAAATAAACGCAAAGTAAAATGTAAAAACAAAAGTAAGAAAGCATGCTTCATCAAAAGCGTATCGCATTCCGCGACAAAAGTTTATTTCTTCAAATTATTTTAATTTTAAACTAAGCTTTGTTATATGTACTTGGATTGTAATATTTATACTATTTGCATTGTCAAATTGACTTATTAACCTTGCAGCATTATTATGTGTATAAGTTAAATTCATTTCTGGATGAGGTTTAATATAAATTAATTTTGAAGTGTGCGTTGAATACCATTGAATGCTTTTATTTATTTCTTGAAACGCGTAATTGAATATTAAATTTTTGGGAAGCATTTTTGAAGCCGAAGGTAAATGATCAAGTCTAAAATTAGCTTAAGCTGTGCACAACAATAATGATAATAAATTTTTCACAAAGTAAAAAAAAGTTTAATTAAATATTGAAAAAAAAAAATCAAAGATAAAAATACAAACAAAAAAATTTTTTGAAGACAAACTCGATTAATAATATTGAAAAGGGATTCACTATTATTATTAAAAGGATTTTCGGGAACTTTCAAGCACGAAAATACGGTGATTTCATTGAAGATAAATATACCAGCAGGATAAAGTTTTTTTCCACTTTATTAACTCAGAAAAAATTTTTGTTCCATTTTTGTTTTATTCAAATTTTTGATTATTATCTTTCTCAAGGTCAAAAATGTTGTTTGACCTGATATGTTTTGCATCCATTTATTTTCTAATATACCTATGGAACCAGTGTTGTCACGCCGCCGCCGCCGGCGGTGGCGGCGGCGGCGGCGGCGACCTTCAACTTCAAATGGTGGCGCCGCCAAAAATATTTAAATTTTTCAAAAAAAATTTAAAAAAAACAATGGAAAATCCATAAATTAGACATTTTAAAAGCTTTAATTTAAAGTTTTTGTTACTACTATCGCTTTAAAAATTGCTTTATAATTGCTTAAATATAGTTATAATTTTGTTAAAAATGACTTTATTAATAAAACAAAAAAATTTTTTGGAATTTGGCTGCGTGGCGGCGATATGGCGGCGGCGCCGCCAGAAAATCAGTCTCGCCGCCGGCGGCGGCGATGAAAAAAAAATATGACAACACTGTATGGAACATCCCGTTTGCAATCATATTTTCAACGTTTGTACTTTTAACCATGCTGAATAGGATGGTGAATTACTTAAAAGATTATTATTTTTTTGCAGCTTTTTTCTTTTATCAGGATATTTGATGGCTTCGCTGTATTCATTTGAAAATAATATTTTTAAGGGAACTTTAAATTTTTATTATCGAAGAATAAAACGGATTTTACCGATTTATATTTTTGTAATTTTCATTACTTTGATTTTATTATCAAAAAATGTTTTCCCCGAAGAATATAAACTCATTATGGAAGATTCAAAATGGGCTATTTTTTTGGCAACAAATTATGAAGATTTATTAAAACATCGAGGTTACTTTGAAACTGTAAGTGTTTTTTTATTTTTTTTAGATGCTTTGAATTTGAATAAAACGTTAGCTACTTTTAATTCAATAAACATTTATTTCTAATTTAGATTAGTTTGGATTAGATCTTTGTCATCTTTTATTATTTTAAGATTAGCATAGTTAAAAGGAAATTATATTTTTAATTTGCAATTAAGTGAGTGAAAAAAATACGCTAAGTTAAAGCATTAAATATATCATTTTCTACATTTGGGTTTGAAAACGTTGTAGCTTCGTTTGTAAAAAAGTCAAAAACATAAAAAATAAGCTTTTGAAACCAAACCGACACAGCTGTCATAATAAAAACGTGGAACAAATTTTATAACAAACATAGTAATAATTGTAGCAAACAAAGCAAAAGTAAAAAATGTTGAAAATGAAATAAAGGCCAATCAATCCATTGTTTTTAAGCCACCTTTTTTTTTGTTATTTGTTCACCATACCAATGTCAGATCGAAAAAGCTTATATTAAACCTCATATAAATATTTAAAATTTATTAACTTGATTCATTTCTTTCAATATTAATGTATTTGTGTTTAAAAAAGAAAGGTTGTTTCTAACAAAGTTCATAAATTCATTTTTATAAAATATGATAATAAAAATTTTTCGTTGAAATATTTATTTTTAGCGCACTAAAACTTTTCGAGTTATTAAAAATAGAAATTTAGCCGACCAAACTTTTATTTGATAAAATCAATCCTTTTATTGATTTTTAAAGATTTTAAGATATTCCAAAAAAGCTAAAAAAAACTAGATACTTTGAAAAAATGTCTTAAATTTTCGTTTTTATTTCGTGATTATGCTTGTTGTTACTTTCGGAAAAAATAAAATAGTGGCTTTTGCCTAAAATATATGTCAAGAAAAAAATACAATATTTATATTTAAAAAAATTTGGAATAGAAAGATAATTAATAGAGCCATAAAATTTTAATTCTCCCCATCTACAATCTGTGTCATTTTGGTGTTGCCTGATAGCACGGGCTAAATTCAAACAAGAAGAAATCTTCACAACAAGAAGTTGAGTTGATTTTTTTAAAGGATATCTCGTTTCACTCTCTAAAAAAGATTTTGGATGATATTCATCAAATGAAAACGGAATTTACGAAAAGATAAAAATCAAAACAAAAAAAATGACAAAGAAAAAAATCAATTTTTTGTCGATTTTCAAATTTAAAAAAAAGATAAGCAAAGTTTGCTGCTAATATTATTTTTTTCTTTTGTTTCTACAACTTCTTTTATTTTTTTACAATTGCTTCAAAAATTGTTATTTCTAGTTTTAGAATTTTTAGCGAGCCTTGACGGCTATTTTTTCTTTTCTTAAAATTTGTCTATTTTTTAAATTTCCAGAAATTTCCACTCTCCTTGAGAATGCTACTATTCTAACTGCAGCGTCATTTTGAAACTTATTTTTTAAATAGTTTTTCCATCAAATTTTCTGTCTTTTTTTTATTGCCTCAGCTTTTCCGATTTATTCTTTGAAGCTAATTTTTTTGTGATTTTATTTTTTATTGTTAATTTTTTAAATTTATTTTAGAGGTAAAAAGAGCAATAAAAAAGCGATTTCAATGGAAGACTGGAAACCTCGAACTTTGGTTGAAATTCAAGCATCTAAAAGTAATAAACTTTTTTTTGATTTTTTTTTCTTTTTAAAAACTTTTTTTCTTTAGCCACCGATGTGGTTCGAATATTTGCGGATGGCATTTATGATCTTTTCCATCCAGGCCATGTTGAACAATTTCGTCAACTAAAATTTGCTTTTCCTAATGTTCAAGTTATCATTGGAGGTTAGTACATTTTTTGAAAAAACAAAAAACAAAAATGAAGGCATTTGACAAATTTTTTAGTTTGCACTGATCATGAAACCGCATTTCATAAAGGTTGTGCTCCAGTTATGAGTGAAGATGAACGCTTTCGAATGGTTAGCCAATGCAAATATGTTGATGAAGCATATAAATCAGTTCCATATTTTCCAACCATTGAATATACAAATTCACACAAAGTTTGTTCCATCCATTATTTAAGACGAAATTACATAAATTTTATTTTAGGCTGATTTAATTGCCCACGATGCCATTCCATATGGCACTCCAGTTTCTGATGATTGTTATGCAATTTTTAAAGCATGTGATAGATTTTATGAAACTCAACGAACTCCCGCCATTTCCACAACAAATTTGCTTGAAAGAATTTTATCAAATTTAGGAAAATTCGAAAATCGTCAAGCTTTACGAAATGCAAATCGAACATGCGCTTAAAGGACGACGATCGTTAAAACTAAAATATATTTTTGCATTTATGAAAAGTGTAAAATATTTTCCTTCTTAATCAATAAAGTTTTTTTACAATTTAACTCGATTAAGGTTTTTTAGACAGAAATACAAAAATAATTGCAAAAAGTGTTCAATCGAGGAAAGGTCAATAAAATTAAGGTGAAAAGTAACAAAAAAAATATTAACCGAAAGTTGGGTTTAGAAAACAAAAACTTGTAGAAATAAACTCTGTTTTATAATAAGTTTTTTATATCAGTTTTGGTTTTAATAAATATTTAATCCATAAATTCTAAAATATATTACAACACTTCTACGGCCAATTTTTTGAGTTAAAAATGTTATAATCTTACATTGCTTCATGTTAATGATAGAAAAATACCAAACAAGAAACAATTTACAAAAAATTTAACATAATAAGAAAAATCAATAGTTTTAAAATCGTAATTGTTGTTGCTTTGAGGCCAAAAGTTAATCAATTTTTTTGCAAGACAAATAAATATTGTCCTACTCCTAATTTTTCAAGGATTTCTTGTGTAAGGATTATTGGGGTAGTTGAGTCTAGCCAAAACACCTCTAATAGTCGATACCCTAGAAATTTTTGATAAATAAGTGAAAAAAAGTTTACATGTTAGAAGCGACTTTTTTACCTTCAAACATCATCGCCAATCTCATTCGACCATATATTCTGTGAGCATTAAAATGGATAGTATCCATGCCAACTGGAAACCCGACAAACAATAAACCATCCTTTTTTAATAAACAATGAATTTTATTCATTTCACGAATATCTCCAATTGGATCCATCGGGTCTCTATATCGACCGAGACCACTATGTTCGATACTTGAATAACTTACGATAAAATCATAAAAATTGTTAAGGCTGAAAGTTTTATATAAAAAGGTTATTTTAGAATTTTAGAATATATTAATTAATAACCTATTTTGGAGCGAAGGTAAATCAGGGGCATAAATAAAGTTTATTTGTGGATGAGTAATTTTATATTTTTGATAATCGATTGTTGTAACATTTTTTGCTCCATTCGCTAATAAATAAGCTTCTACCCATGGCGATTGTGAGCCAATTACAGCGCCAATTTGATTGTTAATGTTGAAATACTTTGTAGCCATAAACACAGCTACTGAAAATTTTTCTGTGGGGTCATTTAAAAATATAATGTCTTTACTAACGTGATTGATTTCCATATGAACGAGGCAATTTATATGGATTTTCTTTAGCAATATTTATCAAATTTTCAATGTACGTTTCATTCCAAATTGGTATTGATGTATCATCATTTTTTGGTGTTGTATTAATATATCGACTTACAAATTTTGTATAATTATTAAGAAGAAAAGCTTCTGGATTTGGCAATTCTTTGGGTGGATTTAATGTTAATCCATTATCAGCCACTTTTTGCCATTCAGAAAATACCTAAAGCACAAAGGTAGAAAGAAATGAGCACTTTTCAGAAAGAAAGTTTTATTATAAAAATCTTTTACCTCCTCGCAAGTCATTGGGATTTGTTTTTTTAAAATAGGAATTAAATCATTTTTAATAAATAAATATCCATTTTTGTCGAAAACATTTTCAATTATCTCATCAATATGGATTCTTCCTTTCGCTGTATCAAAATAACTAAAACGTTGTGTCTTTTTTTCTTAAGTAATAAAAATTAGAAAACAAACTTTAAATCTAATTTTGAATTATTAGAATTTGAAAAGCTAAAATTCCAAAATTCTTTCGTTAATAGACAAACTAATATAATTAGAACAATTATAATCCATTTTGGAACACGTTTTAATTGCCATTGGCACCATCGTTCGCCATAAGCTTGCGAAATAAATTTATGATTATTATGGCCCATAATAATATTGACGCTAATTGTTCTTTAAATAATAAAAAATTATGTTTTTTAAAAAATTATCTCGAACTTATAATATCATATAAATAAAAAGAGCTGTTCTCAGATTGGGTATTTATATGATAATTTTCGAAATTCGAATACAACAGATTGTAAGAAAGTTTGGCGATAGCGGCTTTTGGGACATATAAAAATATACAATAGAAAGAAAAAAAGAAGAAGAAAAGGTACAAAAAAGTGGAAAGACGGAGTCAAAAGGAAAGAAGACAAAAAAAGAAAAAAGTGAATTCGCATTTTACAAATTTTTTTGTTCATGAAAATGAGGCAACTTGTTGATATATTTTTTTTAATATTAAAGAATATTTTTTTTGCAGCTCTGAAAAAAATTAAAGCCTTTAATAAAATTTCTTAATTATCAGAAAGTCCTCATAAGAAGAATTTTGCGCACGTGTGTGCTACGGTTCTTTCTCATTTAACTATGAATTGAAACATAATGGTTTAACACTTCTTCTTTGATAAGAGAAAGGAAGAAGGTAGCTAGCTTCAAGGTCAAACTAATGACAGGGAAATGGATTTAAATCGATGCTAATGTTTTTAATTATTTATTATTTTTTTAAGAAAAAAGGAATGATAATTAGTATTACGAGGTAATAGCAGAATAAATAATTCATAATTTCTTTGCCATCCAATTTCTTTTTCTTTCAATTAACTTTTTTTTAATCTTGATCATTAAAAAAATCAAGATTAAATTTAAACTAATCTACGTTTTTCGACAAATGGTTTAAGTATGTTTTTCTTAATTAAAATACCTCGAAAAGATAATCAGTGAAAAAAAGGAAATTTTTTATGTCGCTTTGAAAATGTTACTTTATCCAAATGTTAGACCAAGGCGACATAAAATTTTTGACAGAATGTTACATCCTGTCGCTTAAGGATTATGAGAAGAAAGAAAATTAAAAAAAGTCAACAACAAAAAGAGTTTCATACCCTATAAAACATTCCACAATCAAATATTCAGCAGCAGCAGGTGTTTAGTTTCTAGGGATTATGCAAATTTTAATCACTAGCAATAGTTTCTAAGGCCACAACATTTCCACCGTTTTTATTAGTTTATAAAAAAGAAAAAATTATGCAAAAAATGAAAAAATAGTTTAAAAAATGTTGTAATTTTACATTGCGCTGAGCTTTAAAATTACAAATTATTGTATTATTATATTTTTTTATGATAAACTAGAAAAAGATATTCAAATTTTTATAAAGTTTAAAGGGTTTTTTATCCAAAAAAAGAATAAAAATTCCAATTAATATTTTTTTGTTTGAAATGTAAAGATAATTAAAAAAAAAATTAGTCTTTTGAACTTAAAAATAAAAATCTGAACTTTTTGTTGTTAAAATAATCCCATTTTTTGTTGCTAAATTAAGCAGACCACGCTTTTTTTTTCTGTGGTAATAGAGTCACAAAAATTATGAAATATTTTGATTAATTGTTTTTTTTAAATCTGTAATGAAAAAATTGAGTAATATTCTTTTTCTTATTTAAACTTAATGAACGAAATACTATTTATTCGACTTGATTAAACAATAATAATTATCAATGAATACTATTTAAAAAAAATAACACACTGCTCCAATGATTTTTGTTTAAAAAAATAAAATGAAATAAATATTATCATAGACTAGACTCGAACGTTTTCACGTTGGCGATAAATGTGAAGAAAGAATTTTAGTAATTTTTTAGCTAACTTCAAGGGGCTCAAATATATATTTTTTTCATTTTTTACATAACTCGTTTCTAAAATCATTTTTTGTTTTTGGTTGTTATTATTTTTACACTCACTCTAAAGGTTTGCAGCTCAAAACGCCCACCATGACAATTATCTTGAAACTTTTGCGATACAATGATATATTGGCGCCATCCATTTCAATGGCAGGCAATTTTATGCTTCTTTATCTCATTATTACTGTAAATAAAGTAGCAACAAAACAAATCAAATTTGTTTTGATTCCTAATTGTGTCCTTGATATTTTCTTGGCTTTGACAACATTTACTCTAATGCCAGTGAGTTGAACAACAACAACTTTCCCAAACATTTGATAATGGAAAAAAAATTTTCAGCAAGTTTTTAATATTAAATTAACTGCATATATTGTTTGTGCAAGTCCCTTAACTTCTTATGGATTTTTTGCATCAAGTTTTTCTATGTGGATTTATGGAGCTTTTTTGATTACAGCCATGAATGGAAGTTGCATAACTTTTTATATTCGTTATCGATATGTTTGTCAGTAAGTTATCCCTCTAAATTTATTTTTTTGATTCTCTGTCGTATTTTTATTTTGTTTAATTTTTACGACCCTAATATTTTTTTCAGCAACAACCAATTAACCATAAAATTATTTTTATTTTGTATTTTTCTCTATTTTTACTTTTCCTTCTTTTTTTTCTTATTTCGATGGTGTTTCCCAGTTATTTCCGATGATGACACTCATTATCGAGCTGACGCTTTAACTGATTTTTGGTTAGAAGAATATCCAAATGTTGGACCTAAATTTGTTGCCGCCCAAGTTGTAAGTTTTATCAAATTAATTAATTCTGAAAAAAATATTTTCAGGATGAAATAAAGTTTATTATTCCTTATAGCCTAATTTTTATTACAGTAGGAATTAATTACAGTTTAGTCTTTTATTTTGGTATTAAAATTACTCGAACTCTTCGAACACATGTAAATAACTTTTCTCAATCTCAATTAAATCCCGAATTAAATCGACAATTACATATTAATTTAATTGTTCAGGTTAGTCGCATACTACAGCCAAAACAATTTCTCTCGAGTTTGGACATTATTTTTGACCCTCAAAAGGAAACAAATTTCTTTTAGATACAATGAATAAAAAATATGTATATTTTAACGAAAATAAACAAACATGAAATTAATTTTCATTGTTATTTTATTTTTTAGGCTATAGTTCCATTTTTGGTTTTATGCCTTCCACTCATAATTCTCGTGATCATGATGTTTTTGAAATATGAAAATTTAAACCTTTCATTATTTTTATCTTTTTTTTATGGTTGGATGCCTGTCGTGAATCCACTCTCTGCAATATTTATTATTTCACCTTATCGAAAACGAATACTAAGCATTCTTGGAATTAAATAAAAACCACCAAGTGTAATTATTCCAACCGTATCAAAATTTTAACTAAATTTTTTTAAATTAATTAACTTGTTTTTTTCTTAGAATTTATTTTATGAAACTACATGTCGTCTGTCTTCTTCAACTTTTGTAGCCTTTTTTTTATTTTGTTTACTGAAAGCAAATTTATTTTGTAGCCTAACAAATCATTTATTCCCTTTTATAGTCCATGTTATTACAACTACAACAAACGAAATGTTACAGTAAAATAAATAGATTTTAAAGGTATAATAAATACATAAAACTATATTTTGACGTTAATTTTTTTTCCTCTTCTTTTGCCGCCGCTTCTCACTTGCAACTGAGAAAATAAAAATATTTTTTTCAAGTTTGGCAAATATTTAAAAGTGTACATTAGTTTTTTTTCCCTCTCATTTTTATGAATTTTTTATCAAAATCTTAAAAACTAGAGTCAAGTCATTTTTAACTCTGAATGTCAAAAAGCAATCATAATCCATCAAATATAATAATTAAGTCTTAGCAATTTCTTGATGTGACACTTCATTTTGCTACTAAATAAACTGCCTATCTTTCATAATTTATTCATGTGTGTCCGGACTCTGGATGTGTTTCATAATTTAACTCATCAGATGCGACGACAATTTTTTTTCTCAAACAACATCAGAATGAAAAGATGATGCATGCGTGCAAGAGCGTTGCGACATTAACTTAAAAAAACTAATGTTGAAAAAAACGCCAAAAAATATTTACATTCAGAACAAATTTTTTTCTTTTGTGAATAAAAAACCAAGGATATGGAGAGGCAGCTATAAAAGTTTAATAGAGCCAAAATTTGTTTATAATTTTAAATTAAAAAAAAAAATTTTTTTTGCGATTTTTAAGTTTTTGAGAACAAAAAAAGTTTACGATGTCCATTCAAAAAAAAGTCGGGTCTTCATGTGTGTTTTTTTAATTTTCACGACATCGAAATTTCGCGTCTCTCATTATGTCATTGCCGCCTAACCCTGATGTGTCAATGATTAAGAATGATGAGGTAAGAATTATAATTACAATTAATTTTATTTAAAAATTAAAAGTTCACTTGCACAAAAATTTTATTTGAACAATTTAAAAGGCGTTATAATGAGGTATTTTTTTCTAAGAAAATGAAGATTAATAAATCGGAGGTTTGTTTAACGAAGTGAATAGGTAAATTATTATATAAACCCCAGACAAAAGAGTTAAAAGAAATGAAAAGGTATTTTTTTTAACTAACTCTTGAGCCTCTTTATCCTTGAAGATATGAAAAAAAATCTAGAATATTAATTATTAGGATGTATGGTTCTGAATTGTTAAATTACTTTTTTAAATCCGTGTTTATTTTTGTTGAGAATTATTAGATAATGATGTTGGATGCTTCATGTACCATGCCTACAAATCTCCATTTTTTGCTTACAGTGTTCGTTTACATCGTGCCTCATAATCTCGCGTTTTTATATATATAGTTAAATAATAAACCCGAAAGTTTTCTTTTTAGAAAGTAAATAAATTTCAAACAAATTTTTAGTGGACCTTATTTTGTCTTTGAAGCGATGCCACTCGTTTTACAACTTTTACGCTACAATGATTTTTTGGCTCCAACCATTTCCTTAGCTGGCAATTTTATGCTCATTTACCTTATAATTACCGTAAATAAAATAGCAACAAAGCAAATTAGTTTTGTTTTAATTCCAAGTTGCATTAATGATATGCTTTTAGCTTTAGCAACATATGCTCAAATGCTGGTATGCTTTTACTATCAGCTAATATATTTTTAATTAAATATCAAAGTTTTTAGCAAGTTTTTAATATTGGCCTTAACGCTTATGTCGTTTGCGGAAGTCCTTTGAATGTTTTTGGAAACACTTTTGCGAGTATATCTTTATGGTTTTATGCTTCATGCCTTTTAACAGCTATGAATGGAAGTTGCATAACTTTTTATATCAGATATCGATATGTTTGTCAGTAAGTTGTTATCCGTCTTAATCATAATATATTTTGGGAATATGATATTTTTAGCAATCAAACAATGCCCAAAAAACTTTTTCTATTCTTATATTTATTATTATCATTAAGTGGCGTGATGTTTTTCTTTTTATTTCGTTGGACTTTTCCAATCATTGATAAAAATGATCCTCGATATCAAAAAGATCTTTTAACTGATTTTTGGTTAGAAGAATATCCAGATGGACCCAAATTTACTGCAGCTCAAGTAGTAAGTCATTTTCTAACAAAAAAACATTATACATAACTCATCTTTTATGTTTTCAGAATGATATTAGCTTTATTCTTCCATACACTATACTTTTTACATTCGCTGGAATTAATTATGGCTTAGTCATATTCTTTGGCATTAAAATTACTCGAACCCTTCGAAAGCATGCTAATAGCTTTTCTAAATCACATTTGAATGCTGAATTAAATCGACAGTTGCATATTAATTTAATTGTTCAGGTTTGTTTAAATTCCTACACACAAATTGTTAAATATCATATATTTTAGGCAATAGTTCCATTTTTGGTTTTATGCCTTCCACTCATAATTCTCGTGATCATGATGTTTATGAAATATGAAAATTTAAACCTTTCTTTATTTTTATCGTTCTTTTATGGTTGGATGCCTGTCGTGAATCCACTCTCAGCAATATTTATTATTTCACCTTATCGAAAACGAATACAAAGCATTCTTGGAATTAAACAAAAAATAATGGCGAGAGTAAAAATTACAATGGCAATATCCCAAACAGCAATGAGTCGAATATCCATTAAATTTTGAAAAAATTTGCAAGTGATGAAATAAATTACAAATTTTTGTTTCTGTTAATTTTATCCGCTTCGTTTTCATGTAATGCAATGCTATTTTCTTTCATTGCGCATTCATTCATTTTCTTTTTTATAAACTTTTATATGATGAATTTTCAGTTACAAAAACACACAAACAAAATTACTAGGAAGTAAATGAGATACAAGAGTTTGCCATAGTTTTGAGATCACGAGAGTCATAAAGGTAAATCATAAATTTAAAATATAAATTAAATTTTACTATCAATTGAGATTATAGAAATATTGGAATGACTGGATGGTTTATTTTCGTAAGTATTAATATTAATTAAATCAATATTTTCATCAATTTTTTGAGCAGCTAATTTACTTGCATGAATTTCATTTGGATATTGGGCAATCGCTGCTACGCCACTCAAAGCATTATAAACAGTTTGGACAATTCTGAAAAAATAAAAAGTTATAAATTTTTTAAAAATTTTTATCGAAGCTTTTGGCACTTCGGATCTTGAACGAAAAAAACTTAAAAGCTTACTTATAAACTGTTACAGGAGATAATAATTTATTTACAATTAAATATGAACCCATTGCATACGAAATTGCTTGGGTTATTTGAGGAACGGCAATTAAAAATGAAAATCGAAGAGCTTGAAAAAATATTGTTGAATTATGTTTTCGATTTGAAAAAGTTAAATAAGAATTATGAATTTTTTCTATTTCTTGAATCGAAGCTTTTGATGTTGTTTCATTATTCAAAGTTTTTTCAAGATTTTGAATTGTTTCCTAAAATAGTTAATTGGTTTATTGAAACCAAAAAACCTATGAATAAACTTACTATTCCTTTATGAGTTGAAATTTCATTTGCATCTTGAGTATAAATTTCAGCAAATTTAATAACAAAAAATTGTGCAACCAATTGAAGAGTAAATGAAACGGCAGTTAAAAATGTAAAGGTAAGGCTTTTATGAACATTGGATAATATTGCACAAATAATTGCCAAAATTCCAATTATAAATGCAGAAAGTCGATTATCAAAGGCCTGAAAATTCGTCAATAATTGAAATTTTGCAAGTAAAAAATATCTCCGGAACTTTTATATTGTAAATTTTCTTAGTGGGAATCCAAATAAAAAAATATTGGTTAAAAAAAACTTTAAGGAAAAAACTTACACCTCTGATGGGACCCGTATGCTTGGAAATTAAATTCATTAGACTGCTTTCTTTAATAGACTGACTTTCCAAGGATTTAAATAATAATTCTCGCAACTTTTTAATGGCCGATTCACTATTGTATCCAAAAAAACTACCCTAAAATAATAAATTTTGTTAATTCAAAATTCCTAATATCATGGAATCTTACTGCAACGATGCCACAAATAAAAGTAGTCACTCCAACAATTAAATATTCCATTGCAATTTTAGCACCATTTGAAAAATATGTGCCTAAAATCGATGTTTTTTTAAATGTTTGCAAAAAAAGAAAAACTAACGAATATTGGGTTTATTATAAAATTCAAACATATTTCCATTCATTTTAGTTAAAGCAGCCGAAGCGGCTCCAACCATTCCACAACAAATTAAAGCGATGGAATATAAAAACCAATGAGATAATGCATTTCGGCGAGCTTGACAAAATGTTGGAGATTTATAGTGGTTTAACTCCTAAAATTTTTTTTACAGTATTTTTACAGAAAAGCTCAGAAAACGGTAATGAAAAATCTTTAAAAGTTCAGAAAAAAAATTTTGATGAAAAAAAGTGGATTTCTTATTAGCAAGAAAATAGATTATAACAAAATATTAGCTTACTTGAGGTAAAGTTCCAATTTCCGATTTGAAAAATGAAATTAAAAATTCTTTTTTGTTTTCATCAAAATTTTCATCGACATTTTTTAGCTGCGAAGTTGTATTTTTTGCTTTTATTGATACATGTTTCATGGATCTCCCAATTTTAGGTAGCGTTTTTAAAGGAATTAATAAAAATGGTAATTGGGCCATTCTCACACATGCTGGAATGAGCGTGGATGCACAAACATAAATATTTGCAGGTAAATGCATTAAATTTTCATCAATCAGCCAATTTCCATAACTAAAAATTTTTCTATTGAAATTAAAAAAAAATTAAAATAGAAAAGAGGCTTACATGGCTCCAGTGCCCCATCCCAAAAATGGAAATAATTGTAAGCTTCCAACTAAAGTTCCTTGAAGAAATCCTTTTCTTGTTCCACAAATTAATTGTTGTTTCAAAAGTTTTTGGAATTCTTTTTCGTTTGAATTTGAATAATTTGTAATTTTTGCATTTATTTTTGCTTCCCTCTCAGTTTCAAGTTTAATCAACTGAAAATAAGGTTTTTTTAGAAAAAAGTTATTAACCCATAAAATATTTTTGTCACTCTTAGAAAAAAATTGTAATGAACAAAGATTTTTGTTGTGTTTTTTGACTGATAAAAATCGGTTAAAAAAATACTTACTGTCTGCAAAATAAATACCCATATTCCGCATCCAATTGATAAAGCGGAAATCAGCCATGATAGTCTCCAAGTTAAAAGAAAAGAAATAAGTCCAGCTGTTACAAGTTGAACGATAGCAGTGAAAATTGCTGGCAAAGTTTCTGTGATAGCAACCGAAACTTTTTGAATATCAGCAAAAATGGATTTGTTTATTTCTTGACTTTTTGAAAGTTGAAAAAATTCCAAATTTTGATAAAGCAAAGATTGAAAATATTTTCGTCGAAGTCGTCTTGAAACATTTAGCGCAACATATCGGAAACATGCGTACTGCAAAAAAAGTTTATTCCGTCAAAAAAATTAGTTTGAGGCTTACTTGAAAAAATGCAATTATTGAAAGCATAATTGCCATTGCAACATAATAAAGGAGCAATGGAGTGATTTCAGCAGAATATTCATCACTTTTTGGATCCATAAAAATATATATATTTAAAATCCATCCAACATTTCCAACTAAATGTGGTAAACCTGCTCCAGTGCAACCGGCCAAAAGGCAGCCTATTGCAAGAATCACCCAATCCATGACGGAAACAAATCTGACCTAAAAGTTAATTAAAATTATTTTCAAGTTTTTAAATTTGAAAATTCTTTAAAAAAGTTAAAAGAAGCTTCATCACAAAAAGTTTGAAAATTTTATTTTTTTTCTGAACTTTTTTTACCAAAATTAAAATATTTTAATATCTTCTTTTTTCGTGGTAAGACATCTTACCTAACATGGAGGCCAAAAAATTTCCCATAAATCTCAAAAAAGAATTAACTTACCAAATAAAAGGAATCTCTAATACCAAATAAGCCAAGAAATTTTTCTTTAATTTTTTGAATATTTGAACTCATGGTTAATATTTAAAAAAACAAATCTTTGATTTTAGATTTATTTTCTTTTATTTGACTCTCTTTTATATATTTGCAATATTATTGTAAGTAACTAACAACAACTTCCTTTTTTAGTTTGGAGTTAGTTAAAATGAATGGATACATACATATTTGATGAAACAAATAATGATTTTTCTTTTTATTTACTTTTGTATTGACACTCTCAAACAACGAGAACATGGCTATGTATGTGACTTACTTGATTTTATTTTATTAATATTACTTTTAAAGGATTTTTGCACGTTTTTTAGAAAAGAGGATTGGGTTTTAAATAAATTGAAGGAAAAAAATCGATAAAAATCCGGGTTTAAGAATATTTTTATGATATTGTAAATGAGGAAAATCGCTTCAGAAAATTTTTTGCTTCTTACATCAAAAATTTCTTTACTTTTTTGAGCTCAAAAATACAAATATCCAATTTGCACTTGTTGTAAATCGTGTAGCGGCTACGATTTCTTTATTTAGACTACAATCGTGGCTGTATTCGCAAACAAGGTCCATATCCATCTGTCTTATGCAAACAAAGACGCATACACTTTGTAAACTTTATGCTACTGAAATTATAAAGTTCAAAGTTGACATAAATATGTAATTTTTAAATGTGATGTTTGTTCAAAAATAAAATATTATCGAAATTTTAAGTAAATCAAAAAAAACTTGGAAAATGTTTTAAAATATGCATTATTCAAAGTTTCAGTTTGAGATAAAAAAAATTAAATGAAAAATTGTAGAATAAATGAAACAATATTGTGATAAATTTTTTTTTAAATGGGGCGATTACTATAAAAATAAACATTTAAACATTTTCTAAAATGACTGTGATCATGATTATGTAAATTGCAAATGTGTATTAATCCTTCTTTTTTTTTAATTAAAAAAATAATCAATGAAATAAATGTTTTCTTTTTTTTCTACATTAAAACCCACGTAACAAAGACCATCGTCCGTCAAACCGTGGAAGAAGTATTCATTTTAATCTTCTTCTTTTTTTTGGAATATATTTTTTTCGTTTTTTCTTTTCAACAGAAAATATTCCTTTGTGCATAAACCATTTTATTATTTACAAAAATTGTATTCATGATTTTTCCAACATCTAAAAAAGCTATAATATTTTTAGTTTTAATTTTATGCTGTTTATCATTTTATTTTTTGGTTGATTATTATTATTTAAATGAAAAAATTATAGAATCTTCAAATGTGATAAATGAAACAACAAATGTGTTATTTTTGTATAAACCTACCAAAAAATTGCCATTAATTTTAGCGTATACTCCATTTTGGAAATGGAGCATTTTACAAAGGATTTTAAAAATAAATTCTATTGAAAAATGCAAATATAAATGTGAACTTTCTGAAAATAAAAGGTAAACAACACACAATTTTAATAGTTTTTTTGTTGTGTGTCTGTCAAGTGACTTTGAAGGCAGGATAAAAGTTTGTTCCCCAAAAACTTTTTTCACTTTCACAATTTTTTTTTTTGCACTTTTAAGGATTTATTATTAAATAAAAAAACAAAACAGATAATAAACATTTTTTTTTCTAGCCTTTATCTAACTTCGGATGCAGTCATCTTTCATGGTCCACAAATAAAAATGGATAAAATTTTGTTGACAAATAAAAATCCAAATCGATTAAATATATTCTTTTCTCGTGAATCGCCTGGAGGCAAACCATTGCCTTCAAGGAAAATTCCAAAAGATTTTTTTAATGTTACTTTAACTTTTCGACGCGATAGTACCATTTTCAAGCCGTATGATAGATTTGAAAAAATCCAAGAAAATGAAAAAAATAATACAGGCTTGATCTGGACTGTCGAACAGGTAAGCGCAACAAAACCTAAAAAAATTTTTTGTTGCCAAATTGTAGGCAAAAATTCTTAGATCGACGAAGCAATGAAAATAAAAATCAAATTAGTTATAATCGCAAATTCGCATTGTCCAACAATTTCAAAACGAGAAACTTACATTGACGCTTTAAATAAAATTCTAAATATTACTTTATATGGAAACTGTTATAATACTAAAAGAATTGAGACGAAAGCATTTAATGAAGAAATAAGTAAGCCATATTTTTGTAGCATATTTTTTATATTTTTATGCCGCCCATAGTGTAATCATGGCGGAGTAGAGGTGGACGCAAAAAGTTACGATAGAGCCATTTTTTGTTTTTTTATGAAATTCAATTCTGTTTGCACGAAACGATAGATAAATATCTAACTTGAAAAAAGCTTGGAACAGATTTTTTTTAAACCTATTCCAGATTTTTAAATATGGCGTTAACTATCAAAAAATAATAAAAAAATCGAAAAATTGCACGTTGCTTTTGGCCATTTGTACTCCGCCTCTGGTTCATTTTGAAAGCGCTGTGCGCCGCAAACGCTTTATAAATTAATAAACTATCTTTTTCTAGATAAACATTATTTTTACTTAGCTTTTGAGAACAACGTTTGCAAAGATTATATAACAGAAAAATTTTGGAGAATAAAGCAATTAATTGTCCCAATAGTTTTGAAGAGATCTATTATGAAAGGAATTGTCGAAGATAAATATTTAATTGCCGCTGATGATTTTAATTCACCCAAAGAATTAGCAGATAGATTAATTTATCTCTCCAAAAACCATAATGAATATCGAAAGTAAACTTAGATCTTTTGAGTTAATTCTAGAATTTTAAAAATTGTAGATACTTTGAATGGACTAAAAAATACAAAAAAACTTCGGTTTTTGATGAAAGAGAAATGTGTCAACTTTGTGAAATGATAAATAAAAAAGAAAAACACACTGTTCCAAATATTTATGATTGGTGGGAAAATCAAGGAGAATGCATACCAAATTTTGCTAAAACTTTGTTGTAAGAACTCTTTTTTTGTAACAATCTATTGTTAGAAAGAAAAATCTTTTTGTGTTATTAAACTCTTGGATTAATTGAACGAGTAAAAATTTAGCTTCAGCTATTTTTCGGAAAGAAAAATTATAAATTTATTAAACCTTGAGCGGCGGGATTCCAAACTTTACGTTTCAAGATTTTATATTGTGTAGTATTAGATAAACAATTGGCAATTATAAGTTAGCAAAATACAGCTAAAAATTTTTATTAATAAAAAAGGCACACAAAAAGTATGTATTAATGTTTATAAATTTCAACGATATGATAAAACTTGAATATAAAGTAAATGTGAAATCAAAAGTAAAAAAACCCAGTGTTCTTAAAATATTCAAAAAATAAAGAATCAATAAATGTGAAGAAAAAACTGAACAGAAAAATTTATTTGGGTCGTGGCACGCAGATTATCGGCGAAAAAAAAGAAAGATAAAGAATTATCAGTTCCGTAAATGAAATGAAAACTTTGCGAGAAAACAAAAAAAAAGAATATAAATTACTTTGGTATTTTTAAAACATTTACTTGTTGTTGTTAAAAGCTTCACCATTGAAGTTATTCAATAAAAAAACGCAAGAAATCTGTAAACTTTCGTAACGTGTAGTTGAAAAAATGATGCAATAGCTAATTTTCTTGGGTATTGCAAATTCATTTGAAACAGGCCTTTTTTCTTGTTAAAGAATTTTTGTAAGTTTCCTGATATTGAAGAAAAAAATTTATACTTTGTCAAATGGCCTTTTGAAATGCAGAACTTCATTTTATTGTTTTTCTCGACCCCTTTCTTTATTTTTTGTTTTGTTTATTTTCTTCTTCTCTTAGTTAATCAGCGAAATAATATTTTCCTGTCTGTCTTCAATTGAAATATAAAAAACAGACGTATAACAACATCAAAAATTTTCTTCACTTGGCTTCTCTAGGCTGAAGCATTATCTTTATGTCTTATAATAAGTGTATATTTTTTTGTTTTGAAAAAGAAATTTTTTAAATTTTATAACTTTATTTTACAAATTATACCAAACTCGCTATTACAATCATATGGAAATACGCCATTTCCATCAAGAATTCCACATGTAAAATTGTATCCTGGTTGATCCAAACGCCAAGGATTATAATCCCATGGGGTTTCATCTGTCCATTGCCATGATTCTCCATTATCATCTGAATAAGCGCCAATCCAAAGATCAATATCAGCTTCACGACCAAAGTCTAAAACATAAAATAATTTTTTTATTAGTTTTATCATAAAAATAATAAGTGTTATATTTTATGCTGACGAATGACACAACAAATTCAGCAACCAACCTAACAGCATTTTATGCTCTTCTTTACTGTGAATCGATACCAAATGCCCTCCAATGTTTTCACAATAAGATTCAGCAACTTCCCATTTCATTAAATCAGGAAACATATTTTCAATATAATAACATGAATGAGTTGGTTGAAAGTAAAAGAATGGGAATGAGCAGTTTTTGTTAACAGATTGTGATGCTAATATTTGTACAAATAAAGTAAAAGAAATTAATGTAATTTGTCGTTTCATGATTTTATTCCTAAAACATAAGGTATTACTGTTTTTGGAAGAACAAAAACTACGAAAAAGTTTTAAAAAAAAAAGTGGCATAAACAAAGTTCCAATCGTTTTAGCTTTTGATGTTTATTTGAAAAAGATAGTTTGATGCATAAAAAATGTAAAGGCAAATAAATCTTTTTTTTCTTCAAAACCCAAATTTAGTTAATTTGTGGCAATAAAAAATTTGCTATCTAAAAAAATCCAAATTTTTTTTTTCATAGCTATACAATATTTGCTCTCAGAAAAAAAAATTATTTTCATGAATCAAAATGAAACTATTTAGGGTGCACTTACTTAGCTTGAACATTTAACGCTTCCTTTTTTTTCACTGTTAAGAAACAAACGATAGAAATAAATTTTTGGAATAATCATGGCGCTACCTGTTTCTTATCATCACTAAATTTTCAGTATTTCTTGTTTGTCACATTAATATGTTTTAATGCCTTAGAAACTATGATGTTTGATGCTAAATTTTTTAAAATTTTTTGTCAAGGAATATTTCACATAAGTGACGCCAGCCCTGTAAGCAAACCGACATTTTTGTAGGTTGAAACCGACAGTTGTCGGTTTAGACCGACAAATTATTTTCTCAGAAATGATGAAATTATGAATGAATAATTAATTTTAAATTTTTCTGCGCTATTAATTTACTATAAAACACAATTTTGAGGTTGTCGGTCCAAACCGACACTTTTTGGGCCTTGTCGGTCCAGACCGACAGTTGTCGGTCTGGACCGACAGATGTTTTTTTGAACCGACAATAAATATTTTTGAAGGAGTTTCTCTATAAAATGATTAGAAAATACTTTAAAATTAATTTAAAACATTATAAAAACCATCCATGCATCGATATCAACCATTTATGGTATTTATTGTATATCGTCTGCTATTTTGGTGTGTTTTAGTGACTCAAAAAAATAAAAATCTCCAAATTCCAAGTTTTTGGCTTACAATCATTTTTTCTACACTAATTTTGGGTCGTAGAATCCGAATTTGATAACAGATTGCCTACATCTCTTGTTAATTTTGGAGTTAGGATTTTTTGAAATATGCAAATTTTGACTATCAATAAAACTTTTTTTAAAGCTAATCAAACATAGAAAATGATATCAAATTCGGATTCTACAACCCAAAATTAGTGTAGAAAAAATGATTGTAAGCCAAAAACTTGGAATTTGGAGATTTTTATTTTTTTGAGTCACTAAAACACACCAAAATAGCAGACGATATACAATAAATACCATAAATGGTTGATATCGATGCATGGATGGTTTTTATAATGTTTTAAATTAATTTTAAAGTATTTTCTAATCATTTTATAGAGAAACTCCTTCAAAAATATTTATTGTCGGTTCAAAAAAACATCTGTCGGTCCAGACCGACAACTGTCGGTCTGGACCGACAAGGCCCAAAAAGTGTCGGTTTGGACCGACAACCTCAAAATTGTGTTTTATAGTAAATTAATAGCGCAGAAAAATTTAAAATTAATTATTCATTCATAATTTCATCATTTCTGAGAAAATAATTTGTCGGTCTAAACCGACAACTGTCGGTTTCAACCTACAAAAATGTCGGTTTGCTTACAGGGCTGAGTGACGCATTTGTAAATGCTAAAGAAAAAATTATGTTTATTCTCTAATGCATTCAAAATTATAACATCGAAGCAGGACAAAGATGATTGTGAATCAACTACTGTTCGATAATCAAAGATTGAGTTACAGCCAATTTTTGGATATTAAAAAAATCTAAACCTTGTCGATAATGTTCTGACGACGTTGTTTTTAAAATGAGTTTTACAATTTTTTTGTTCGATATTTTTTAGCTAATAGATATCTCGTTTACGTAAATAACAATTTCCAACTACATAAAAGGAAATCAATCAGCTTAACCATTGTTAAACACGCAAAAAATGTGAAAAGAATATTGTCTCATTAATTTAACAAGATTTTGTTGTTGTGTGCTTTGCTTTTCAAAAACATTCTTCGTTTTCTTTACAACTTATAATTTGGGAGCGGAATTTGCATAGATTTTTTAGGAAATATGAAATGTCTTTATTTTAGTTTAAAAATACAAATAACAACAATGCGTTTTAAGTTAAATATTTTCCATATATTGTTTTAACCCCGTAATCTTTTAAACAACTTCCATGAATCAAACTGTATTCACTTAAAGTGTGCCATTTTCCATTAATTTCATAACTAAAAAGATAATATCCATTTATGGATAATTTTTGTAGCAACTTGAGTGTATTTACAGCACTTTTTCCATGAATTTCAATAAGGATCTGACAAATTGGCACGGACACAAGCTCATCAGAAACTGTATACTCAGCTCCTTCAATGTCTATCTTTAGAATGTCCACTCTTTGATCACCAAATTCGTTTAAAATATCTTTGAAAGTATATTGATCATTGCTTTTATTCGTTGACCCTGCGATGAGAGCTTTCATGAAAACACCATTTGCATTTTCGATTCTTTGAATAGTTCCTTTACTCTGAGCTCCTTTGTCAAACGACCTTAACTTGCATTTATTGTTTAAAAATTTTTGTATATCTTCATCGAAACTTGGATCATTATTGATTCCTAGGGAATATATTGTGCATTTTGGTAAATTTAGCATATTTGTTGGATTACAAATCCATTTTCCTCCGTCGATTACCCTTCCAACTCGAACTAAATTTCGACAAAACACTTCAGGCACTAATACATTGTAAAGAGTTAGGAAATCTGCTTCTTTTGAAATTTTAGCTAATTCATTTTTTCTTTGTTGCATCTGCGTGCGATAAAGTTGGAGTACAATCGGATCCACATCTTCGAAAACTGCATTATTGATAAAATCTTAAAAACTCCATTCATAAATTATTATTTTATTAAGTGGAATATAAACAAACCTTTATGGTAATTTGCAAAAAATAATATGGTAACTAAAATCCCAACTATCACCAAAAACAAAGTGTTCCTAAAAAAATAAAATGTTTATTGTTGTGACGACTTTTTTTTAATTTAAAAGTTCGCCGTGACTTTTCTTTCATTTAATCGAGGCATTTTTTCTTGACTTTTTTCAAACTATGATATTAGCAATTGTTCGTGAAAGAAAAAGATGCTTTCAAAAAATTTCATAAACTAGAAAAGTTTTTAAAAAATGCATCGAAAAATTCGCTAAAGTCATCGAGATTTTTCTTCCGTTGAAGAAAATGTAATCTCTCATTCCACTAAAAAGAGTTTGCAAATAGCGCTTTTTAAAAGAGAAAACAAAAAAGAATTTTTTCTTTTCTACAAAAGTCGTTGTTTTCTATGTTAAAATATTCTAAACACTTACGGTTTTGGCATTTATTTTGAAAATTCACGTTTGAAATAAATAACTTTTGCTTAGCTCAAAATTTTAGTTTGTAAAAACAAAAGTTGTTAACATCACGGGTACAGAGATTATTTATTCAGCATTGAAAGCATCAAAAATATTTTTTGCTTCTGCTTATCTATCGCAAAAAAGAAAGATAGCAGTCGTCTCTCGTCTTGCATTGAAAAGAAACGCGTCTTCCTTTTCTTTAATTGAATTTTTTTCCTGTTGACTTTTTTTTTGACAAAGAAGCTTATAAGGGAGTGGAATGGTTTGATAAGAAAGAAAAATTTGGGTTGAAAGAAAAAAAGGCGCTTTTAGTTGTATCATTGAAATCAAAATTCTTTAATAGAAAGTATTAGTGATTTTGTGATGTGTGAACTTAAAATTCCAAAACGTAATAACATAATTTACTTTTGTTTTTAAAGTTGCATTTTTATCTTACAAAATTGGAAACCTTTAATACTTGGCCAATTAAGAACATGATGATTT